>CM068836.1:55587510-56307510 GCA_028554795.2 Sinohyriopsis cumingii
GAAGTCATCGACATAGTGTGGGCGTGGTCTAACCACCCTACTCTCTCATCGCCCTTTTTTACCTTGGCATCCTGGATGATCTTAGGTAACACACTTGTGTGCTCAAGGCAACCAGGTACTCCTAGAACTCCACCTATCTGAACTGAAGTATCAAAGAACTTGTTCTCAATGGTGCATTTTGGGTAAGGATGGCTAGGCATATGTTCCCTTCTATATTTACAATGGATATCTTCCTGAAATGCTTGATTCCTGACGAATTCTCTTCATGTAGAGAAAAGCAGCCCTCACCAAGGGTCCAGTTCTGGCATCTTGCCTCTTCTCCATCCATATGACCTTTATTAGCTTCCAAAGTCATCTGGTGTGTCTTGGACAGTATTTGTAAACCTTGTAATTAACATCATTCGGCCCAGAGACTGATGCAGGCCTTTGTATTTTTTTAAATAATTTCCTTCATTTGTTGCAGGTTTGGTTCTGAACAGTTAGCTGGAATTGCTAATTCGTGTGGTTTTATAAGTTTGGACTGCTCTCTGAGACTTTTCTCTCTTTCTGGACCACTGTGGGCTTTTCTCAAGTGTTCTTCTGCCTAATAAATTCGGACATATAAGACTGTTTGATGTTTTGTCTTCAAACAGCTTTTAAACAAAATCCAATCAGATTAGATGTTACACGTGCTATTTTCTGCATACGCTCCCTTGTGTTCTTGTATATGTTCTTTGTTCTTCTCAGTTTATTTCGCCTTTCACAAATGCTATCTCTGAAGGTCGCGCAGCCTTTTTTCTTCATCCACTACATTGTGATACCTTCTTGTCAGCCTACGCATCTCTACTCTTTTAAATGCGATCTCCTAAAGACTGCAGTTTTCTTTTGCTTCTTTATTCTATCCCAAACCGATATTTTTCCATACTGTGGATGATGGTGGCCATGGCGCCTAACTTTCTGTCAACACTTCCATTTTTAAAGCAGCGTTCAAATACCCGCACTTTTAATTGTATGCAATTCCTGACACGTTTAATAACAACATATGCATAACCTGTGAAATGAATTTATGCCACTGTAGGGTTATTTAAGGTTACGAATGCCACTCTATGGTTATTTAAGGTTACGAAAACCATTGTATTGTTATTTAAGGTTATGAAAGCCACTGTAGAATTATTTAAGGTTACGAAAGCCACTGTAGGGTTATTTAAGGTTACGAATGCCACTGTATGGTTATTTAAGGTTACGAAAGGCACTGTAGCTTAAAAAATATCGATGTTGTGAAAATGATATATGCTCTTGCACGGTCTGACGCACGATTGGGGAGGGAAGTTTCCTATATATAATGGCATTTGGAGAAGTCTATGTCATTTACGTATATTTATTACAACTCTAGCGGCATACCATTGGGAACCATTCCTTCAATTCTAAACCGAAGTACTTGAATGGATCATTGTCTCAAATTAAAAGACTAATCAATCATAATCATTGGTTTATACATTTAACTTGGGATTTAATTAGGATATTGTGCAAGATTAGATAATTGCGCATTTGCCTTGACCTTGATGTCTTTATATAAGAATGAACGCTTAACGGTCAGATATATTTGTCGCGTGCTTCTATATATGGTATCAAAGAATTAATACTGGAATATGTGAGTAAATTAAAACTTACTGTTGTACGTGATTGGGCAGCACTTTGGGATTCTGTGTGCCACACCACCACTATACAGATTTGTATGATCAGCCCCCTCACCGCTATACAGATTTGTATGATCAGTCCCCTCACCGCTATACAGATTTGTTTGATCAGTCCCCTCACCACTATACAGATTTGTATGATCAGTCCCCTCACCACTATACAGATTTGTTTGATCAGTCCCCTCACCACTATACAGATTTGTATGATCAGTCCCCTCACCACTATACAGATTTGTATGATCAGTCCCCTCACCGCTATACAGATTTGTATGATCAGCCCCCTCAAGCTTTCAGAATCAGATTAAGGCACAAAATAAAGCGGCTATTTATTAATTATGTATGCTCCTGAAATATTCCATAATGGCTAGTGGACTTGTACGGCATTTAATATAACCATAAAAATAAACAGATGTCCCGACTGTTGGTGAATTGTTGCAGTCACCAGAAACTCAAGTCGATCTTTTTCTGTCGTACTTTTCACACAAGTATGCGCGACTTAATTTCCTTTACTGTGAAATCTTATGCTTTTGAAATAAAGCCTTGGATCACTAAATTGTAGTATCCGTAATTTTATTACCAGGTCTTTATCCAACATATATTCAAGAAACTATTTTTTTTATTTAAAAAAAAAAATGTTTGTCTTTTCATTAGAAATTAAATGACGAGAAGCATTTTCGCCGTATTGATTGATTGACGGAGATTACGTAAATCTAGATAAATCTTTTTTTTCAATACAAACAATCAAATTGATGAGGACAGTCTTCATTTTTGAATAGTATTACACTTCGCATTTTTCATTCATGGCACCACTATTATTTTCAATTTTGCAGGTACCAGAGAAGTATGAAAATATATATTCCAACATTCACAACAAACTTAGAAGGATGTATTGCGGTAAGTTTGAAGCAGGAATGCAAACTGGTTTTTCTCTTCTTTTTGATTTCTTCTAAAATATGGCGATAATTTAAGGTTACTGCATAAGTGCGTGGAATTGTTATATTTCCTGGGAGGTAAAATGGCACACTCACTCATAGTGATATAAATTGTTGCATTACGCATAAGCTGACGTAAATTGTCAATGCTTATGGAAAAATTAACTCTGATGTGAGCGGTATTTATGTTAGAGAAATTCAGTTGAAGGGGTTCTTGAAAATTTCTAGCGGCCATTTAAAGTAAGCTTTAATGGACAATAAGAGAACAGTGCTGATTGGTGGTCAACAGGAAAGTGATCTTAATACTTTCAGTGGCAACAGGTTTCAGGTGTTCTAGCGATTCAGACTGACCAGAGGATTTGTGTCCTCTTCCCACTTTCAACTGTCGGCTTTTGCCTGTGGTTTAGTGTTAGTACAATTTTTTCTCTACTTGATTATTCCTCATTGACCATCGACGTATCGCCAGTGCAGAGATAAACCACTGAGATAGTGACAAGGTGTCAGTTGTAAAGCTTTACTTATAAAATTATCACTACGTAACGTACAGTGAGTTTTTATGACGAATCAAAGAGCTCGTAAGTAAAAACAAGATGTTAAGCTTTAACTATTTCAAAGATTGACAACATTCTAGGTGTCGGAGCTTTAGACCATGATTCAGCGTGATTCATCATGTAACGAATCTCACACATTCAGCAAGATTACTGGTTAGCGTTCCTTCGACATTTGCAATATTTTGATATTTAACTGACATTTGGGAGGAATCAGCGATCGGCCAGTCGGTAGTGTAATTATTTGCTAGATATTATTTTGCCAAAATGTTTTCCTCCAGATTTCATTACGTTTATACTCGATTATAAGTCAAGTCAATTTGCAAACAACAAATATCCTGATCTACCGTAGCATAATGTGTATGCAGATCAGGGTCTATGTTGTTTGCTGTACTGATTACTCCTAACAAACTGCACAGACCCAGATCTGCTGGGACATAATGCGCCGGCAGATCTGGGTTTGTGCAGTTTACAGTGGGACTCGTCTTATATGAGAGTATACGGACGGTAGGTAGGTAACCGCGCACGTTTTCTTGTCAGTATTGATGAGCAAGACGAATCAGGTGAACAAGGTATCAAGCCATATGATGTTATTTATAAAATGACCTCTGTTTGCATGCAAATTTGCTTTGGTTACATTGCCGACAGATTTCACATTGAAATCGTTGCCCTTTTCTACACTTTGTGATACCATTACCCAGCAAACGTTTGTTTTCCAGGTATGGTATCTGCATTAGACGAGGCAGTAGGAAATATTACCACAGTGCTGAGGGAAAGAGGATACATGGATAATTTACTCTTTGTTTTCACAACTGATGTAAGAAATTTCTTCTCATCTCAAGTGGGATATCTCTTTTTCATCAGTCTTTTTTTTAACAGGTATAAATGTCCATAAAAAGAACCTTAGAAAACTATTAACACATGAATAATGTTTCACTTTCATGGGTTAAATAGTAATATCCAAATCTCTCCCTCCATCAGTCAGTTAAAAATGAATTTACCATGCATAAAAATGCAAAGTGCAGGACAAAACAAAATAGATAAGCCCACTATTGTTCAAAGCAAGACTGAAAAACAAGCAGATGTAGGCTAAGAGTACGAAGTACCTATTTATTTGTCAGGACTACGAAGTACCTATTTATTTGTCCGGAGTACGAAATACCTATTTTTTTGTCAGGAGTACGAAGTACCTATTTATTTGTCAGGACTACGAAGTACCTATTTATTTGTCCGGAGTACGAAATACCTATATTTTTGTCAGGAGTACGAAGTACCTATTTATTTGTCAGGAGTACGAAATGCCTATTTATTTGTCAGGAGTACGAAATACCTATTTATTTGTCAGGAGTACGAAGTACCTATTCATTGTTGTAATCATTATTGAGATATAAGTTTGTTTTTTGATGTATGATCTGTTTACTAAAGTGAAAGGACAACTGGATGTATACTTTGATTTCTCTAACAGAATGGAGGGCCAGTCGTTCATGGAGCAAATAACCTTCCTTTAAGAGGGGCCAAGGCGACTCTTTGGGAAGGAGGCACTAAGGGTTCTGCTTTTGTCTACAGCGACACTCTTCTAAAGAAGACGAAGTATTTAAACACTGAGTAAGTTTATTGTTAATAAACGGATATACTTTAATATTATTATTATTATTATTATTATTATTATTATTAATGAGATACTAAGACCACTTATGTTGTTGATGCTGTTATTATAATGACAACACTAGCTACTGTTGTTATTATTATTATTATTATTAGTAGTAGTATTTAGAAATTTGTGTCCTTTCAGCATCAGGAGCAAGAAAGGTGCAACTTAGGAAATGATATTAAAAAAAATAAAGCCATTTCTGTATAAATGTATTGTTAGCAAAACCTAAGATGTAATATTATAGTTATTAGTTTCGTGATTGCTACCCAGAATGCAATTTACCTTTCATCCATTTATAGAGCAATGTCTATAAAATATAAAAAGGGTACTTTTAAATAATCACAATGGGCTAACTTTCGGATTCAGTATTCAATTTAAGAAGCAAGTTTTCCCCTTTCTTTATGATATAAATTTGGTTACAGAATGATGCATGCAGTTGACTGGTTCCCTACTCTGTTGCACGTGGCGGGCGTTACAGCAGGTAATTTTACCCAGTGTACCTATTACCAATTTGCTTAACTCTCAGTACAACAGTTCCCGCAGCGTGTCGGTAAATGCTGCTTTATACGTAAAACTTGTGTATTATTACTGTCATAACTTGTGCAAATAATAGTCATGATTAGAGATACAATGCCAATTTGGTAACCGACATTTAAAAATGATATATACGAATCTTTACATTTTTTTGGTTTATAATTGCAGGTATGGAATCTATCCGTAACAAAATTAATTTGAATCACAAATGTCAACAAAATATAAGCATGTACTTTGTTTAGAATCGAACCAACTAAAATGGTATAACATTTAAAAATCACAAATCAGATTTGAATTGATAACCTTTTTGTTTTCATTTATCGTTGATCAACGTTATTAGCCAATTAATCCTTAATCCAACCAATCTTCAATCCATCAAATCCTCAATTCATTACACGTCTAACATTTCTGGACACAATTATGTAATATTACCTTTACTGCTGTAAGTAAGAAATACAGCAAGCAACCTGACATATTTATGACGGAATTTAAGCAGTATAATTTTTGTTTGTTTGGCGGGCGGGGGGGGGGGATGCTGTATATACCTTCTTATAAATCCAGTCAAACTACAAGCAACGTAGACCTTGACCTAGCATTGCCTAATGCGCTTTAAGATTAGTGTCTGTAATGGACTAATCGGTGGAACAACAAAATGGAACCCAATCCGACGGCGCATTATGCGACGTTGATAAGGGCCTATGTTATTTGAATTTGGTTCAGACTTATACAGAAGTATATATGGTATGTTGTGAAATACACGTCTGTAAAACAAAGCAAGTTTTTATTTTCATGAAATTCAAGACTCCAGTATAGACGGCCTGGATATGTGGCCAACCATAAGTGAGAATAAACCATCTCCAAGGAAAGAGTTTGTCTACAACATTGACGAAATCCTGAAAAATGCCGCTATCAGGTGAGTAAGGGGTCATTTTACATAATCTAGATCTTTAGAAATCTTCGGCCTTTCAGAACTTGTTTATGCTTATATAACCAATCACAACTAAAACACTTTCAATTATAAATAAAAACCTTTCATAAAAAAAATTGGAAAAAAATTCCCCATTTGTCTCAAATTGTTATATAATTAAATATGCATAGACTTAAGAATTATCACCAATATACAAGAGTGTTTCACTAGTAAATTAAGGCCTGGCAATCCAGCTGCTAATCAAATAAAAATCTACGGTATTCTCAAAGAATCAACGAGCATGTATTTGTATCGAAGAATCAAGACATAGCTAAACTATGTGTTCTCATTCTTGCCAAACTCTAATACAACACACTCAGCTTCTGTGTTGCATACTATTTCCCTTACCAAATGTCCCAATCAGATGCATCAAGTTACGAACGAGTACGATACAGTCGAAAGATGCCGATGAATCACGTATGAATACGAAATGGCCCACGTTCTCTTCAGTGTCAATTAATTGTGTGCGACGTAACTAACAAATTTTAAGACTATTTATGCAACCAGTTTATAAAGGAGTTTAAACTTACTTTTTTTACAGAGTCGGTAACTACAAGCTTATTGAGGGGAGTCCTGGACATTTTAATGGTTGGTATCCTTTGCCTAAAGAAGACGACCCTCAGTCAAAAGAACCAGACAACAGTGAGGAATATTCGGATGAGTCATTCATCTCAGCTGAGCCGCAGCACCAACTCTTTGATATCTCAAGTGAGCAAAGAGCATCGGTCTATGTTGGTTTTTTGTTTTTTTTTAATTTCTTCACAAAAAAATCTGCAATTGGTGTCTTTGTATACTTGTAACAAGCTATGACCGATTCACCAAAAAAGAAAAGAAAAGGGACAGTGAAGGATAAAACTTTAGAGATTAAGCGCGCTTACATCAGAGATCCTCCGATCACATATTGTCATTGTACTGGAAACTTGCTTAAAATGGTATTGATCGCTGGCATCGTTTAGTTTGATATTAAAGATCTTCGTTCGAAGTGATTTTTCAGATGGTAGAGATTATGCTGACCACGAATAAGTATTGTTTTTAAAATTCAACTTTCTTGCGTACCCGATCACAGCCATCAGGGCGGGTGTTCTCATTGGTTCACATATTCATTTCATTAATTAACAACTTAGAATATTAAAATACAATTGCGATGTGCATATATTTTAGCCTCTCAGCTTTGTAATTTGTTGTCTAAAGATGTTATTATAATATAAATTTGAATTTGAAATAGGTCTACTGAATATTAATGCTCTATTTAAATATATTTATAACACCTCATGTTTTATTGTTGGTTTTCATTGTTCTTTTCTAAATATGAATATTGAAGAACATAAGAGAAACATTATTTGTTTATAAAATTTTGATATATTTCTTTGAGCAGATGATCCAACGGAGCATTTTGACATCTCCAAGAAATATCCGGAAGTTCTGAAGCAAATGAAAGAACGCCTATCTGAGTACAAGAAGTCACTGGTTCCCGCCAATTACCCGCCACCGGATCCTAAATCGAATCCGAAATATTACAATGGAACCTGGAGTCCGGGATGGTGTTAAAATTGCTATTGAATCATATTCTAATACATAATCGATTACGGAAATTTGTGTGTTTTCATAATGTGTTAATTCTTCTCATTTACTTTTATAGCTTCCCACTCAGGAATTTTTTTTCAAACCAGGCAAGTAGTTTTAGGTGATCCTTAAATTTCAAACATTACGACTTCAAGGGAGAATATATGGAAGGCATGACTGATGAACAAGAGCTATCATTGTTCTATAAACAAGATGACATATGCAACATAGAAAAGATATTGAAGACCACTGTATTGTAAATGAATTGGTTTGCAGAGTAAACACTTTATTAGTCCTGTTATGGTCGAACAAATGGAAGGCAATATCACACGCAATGACCCCCCCCCCATCATAATTAACAACAGAAATAGTAAACTATACAGTTCTTACATATAATAGATTTTATTCTTGGCTATCATAATGATTCCATCAAACTTACCATTTGATAGTTTTAACAGCCTTGATATGCACATGAATAAAATAACAAGCTGAATGACTGAAAATAGTAATAGAACGAACATTACGTAAACGCAAATGATAACTAACAATGATTGCACAGTGCATTAAGGAACTGCAATGCTAAATTGCTAGGATTTAAAAAAGGAAATTTACAAATATTGTCTGAAATAGATACAACCTAAAACCTCAACTTATATATATTTTCCTCAATTCGATTAATTGCACCAAACATTACTAAACGGGCTTTGAAATGTGCTTACTAAAATCGATAGATGTTATAAATGTTATTCACGGTAACTTTGTTTCATATGATGTGAATAGAAACTGCCAGCTATTACAGATGGACAGAGTCAACATAGTATCATAATAAACGTTGAAACTGGAAAAGCAATATACTTTCATGGTATGAATCAAGTTTTCTTTATTCATGTTTTGAGCTATTGAAGTTGCATATATATATATATATATATATATATATATATATATATATATATATATATATATATATATATATATATATATATATATATATATGAGAGGTCTTACTGTTTCTGCTTTAGACATGCTATGTAACATTTGTTTAATTTAAACATTGAGACAAATCAGAGATCAGTTAATAGATAATCCGATTAAGGTAGTTGATGCTGCCGGCCAGTCAGATTGTACAAATATGTGTCGATGCCCAAAAGCGTTAAACATCGCTTGACAATGTATTTTTAAAACATAGTACGATCTTGAGAAAACAAGTCGACAAAATCTTTGCACTTAGTGACAATCAAAAAACTAGCTAAATCTTAGAGACGCAAAATAATTATCGAGAACAGAAAACGGTTGTAAATGTTCCTAATTTGCTTAAATAAACATTCGAATGTATTGTTTACTTCTACATAAGAATTTCAAAGGAAACGACAGGGGAGATACAGTAACATCTGCAACCTAGTCATCAATCATCTGTCAGAATGTTATATATAATGTTACATTCAATGAAAAACAATCATGTACATACTGTTTATAAGAGTGCAGTATTAAATACTTCGACGCGAAACCATAAAGAAAGCACCTGTTCAGTCCGGAGGCAAATTAAACTAGCAGTGGTAAATTTCTTACACATAGATAGCGAAGGTTTAACCTACACCTAGATGGCACTTATGTTATCCGTTTAAGTTTTCAATCCAAATGAACTTATTTGAGGAAGGAATTCGAAATGACAAAACCACATAAAAATTGCAGAGTTCAATGGAAACAGATCGACGGCACAGGATTACGTACATGAAATATTGAGAGAACAAGGTTTAATGATCCAGACTTTAAACTGAATGGAATATGCTTTTGGTCTATACAATTATATCACTCCAATACAACTACGCACACAGAACAAAAGAAAAAACACGAAAAGTCAAGACATCCTAAACATAATGATTCTACAAACTTCCTAATAATCAGGTAAGTTATGGATACATATTTATTGCAATAGTGTTGCCTGTTACCATGCATGTTACTTGTAAATGTTTCATATATATGTAAAATTCGTTACACTTCATAAGGTAAATGTGTAAGAACTTACACCAAAAGGAGTTAAATATCTCGTTCCAACTCATCACTGAATCACATAACCCCGAGCAATATTAAACCTGAAAAAAGGTTTCAGGTAGCACCTCTATAGCTAAGTCCATATTTGTTGATTGTACAGGTTAGTTTCTTTGTGTCGTCTCTTATGAAGGTGAAAGGAGATGCAAAGAATGCAATGACAAGCTATGGTCAAAATACAGCTAAAGATGCAACCATGTTTTTCTCAGGTTGAATAATGCCACAGTTTTTAAGAAATGCAAACATATGTGTGGTTTATTGTTTCTGTCAAATCGGATGAAATAACGCATTTAGAGTCAAAAATAAACTGAGAAAATTAAGAAGAGAGACAAGTAATGTGCAAAGTAAAGATGTAGACTGTGTACGGAAAAGATGTTTAGAATACCATTTGACACTCAAATCATTGAAAGGGTGTTGTACTAATGCATCTTCTCTTCTGAATGATTTCAGATTTGAAACTATACTTGCAAAAGCCTCTGCATTGACAGTAGGCGGTAACCAAGTCAATGAACTTGAAAACATTTATCTGGAACACGATACAATTACATCCGAATTTATTGCACAATCAGTTAATGTCAAAATTAAAAGTGGAATGCTGTCTTTTGCGCTTACATTACCAGTATATATTCGTTGAGCAAGAGAAATACAAATAAATTTGTAACACAAATGTTTTAAACTTTGACACTGATGACAATTGCATGCAGCTTGATTTGTGAGTACACATCATAAGGGATTGCTTAGCAGTGGTTTAATTTATATGAGTACAAAATATCATGGTCGATGTTATTCGTTATGATTAGAGGTACCGTAAATAGTTAGGCGTGGGGGTGGAATTTTATACATGTCTATAAAAAGGTTCTCAAATATAACAATTAAATAGAAATAAGATGGACAGAACAAAACTTGTTCTAAATATCACATAAATATGACACCTGTTGCATTTTAGACGCGGATTCAACAAGTATCAGATATCTTCAGAAAAATTAATTCCAGATTTAAACGATTTATATATTTTGCCAAACAAGTTATTTATTAAGCGCAAGGGTAGAAAACAAATAATCGATCTACGTAGATATAAATCTATCTGCAGATCTGATTATCTTTTTAATTGATATTTCATTTCCTTTCTTTAATGAATCCATCAACAACAACAAAGCAAAAAAAAAAAAAAAACTATTATTGAATGAAATATAGAGGTTTTGATTTATTGATTATTGATTTAACTTAAAAATAATGCCTGAAGGAATACTTTTGGCAGTTTTAATGTTCCATAAAACTATAATGAGACTGCGTCTCCGATTCAGATATTGCATCGTCCATCTTCATGGTACGCCATGACATTGGTCCAAGTGTGAACATTACTTTTGAAATGATTTCACGTGTGACGGCTGCACATATATGCCATTCCTTGTCAGTTTCCCTATGGAACGATGCAATTGGTACTATGACAGTTTCGAAATCACAACAAGTTGAACTTTAAAACAGAACATTCTTTAGGCAATATAAGTTTCGAATTATCTGTATTTAAAGTTAATATTTTGATTTTCAAACATTTTTGTACCGTTTATAAAAAAATCGAAAGCATTTTTACAGATATATTTCTGTTCCTCATATTTATTTATTTTTCATATCATACTAATCTTGAAAAAGTTATAATTTCTATCTTCATAGCCATTACAACCACCACATTACAATATATAGTCAACATCCCAACATGTTTTTGTCTCTCAAAAATCTGTAAGTTGTTCATGTTTCAAATATTCTCTCTCAGCTTCACCTCCACTTTCAATACCACATGCACATTTTAGAGACATATCAATATCATTTTTGATTTCACCTGATGTCCACTGATTTATCCGATATTCCTAAATTATCGTTTAAACCAGTGATTGTATCTACTTGGGATTCTAATTTGATGGTATATATATATATATATATATATATATATATATATATATATATATATATATATATATATATATATATATATATATATATATATATATAATCAACTTGTTGTACATAATACATATTCCACTGCAAACAAGAAATAAGCACACTCCTGATCGTTATTTGTTTTTTCAAGCAGTTTGCTCTTAACCCATTAATTTAGCTCTATGCATCAGCCTTCGCTGAGCGGCTGATATACTTTCAATCCCAATTGGGTATATAAGATATAAAAATTTATCAAATAAACGTTCAATTATGTTGTTAATTTCAACTCTGTGCAATAGAATAATAAACCTATTCTTATTGTAAAGCAATTACTATACTAAACTCGTCTACTGCTGGAATGGGTCGCTCCTACGTCTCACCCTTATGGCTAATCTCGCTTTCAAGGAACTTAATTACCGAATTTTATTCCCTTCACGAACTTCTTCAATATCTTTCAGTTTCTTGAAAAATAATAAGACATTCATTATAAATCTATACCGTGGCGAATTATTATAGAAGGAATCCCCAAGTTTTGAAAAATAATTACGTTTAAATTTCCTTGCTGATAGGAATCAATTGTTTTAGCTGGAACTCCTCCCCCACTGACTTTCATATAGGTTCAAATATATATATATATATATATATATATATATATATATATATATATATATATATATATATATATATATATATATATATATATATATATATATATATATATATATATATATATATATATATACATATATATATACATATATATATATATATATATATATATATATATATATATATATATATATATATATATATATATATATATATATATATATATATATATATATATATATATATATATATATACTGTTAATGTTACTGTTCTCATTGCATTATTGTTTGGCAAGGCTAAAATTAATACCAGAAACAGTTTTATGTAACATTTGTTTTCAATATTAACATACACTGCAGTGATTAGATGGATTTATGTTTTCTTCTTCAAATAGTGATACACAACTAAATAGTGGTTAAGTAATTTTAAAGATTTTAGAAACAGCACATCTACGGAGTGATTGAGACAACTGGCTGATCTATTGAGTTCTCAGTTTTGATTCTTGATGTTCGTTTCAGCCATTCATGCAATGTATAATCAATTTATAAGCTTCATGTCATGGAGAAAACAAAAAGCTTCATTCGTTAGTAATAAAAGGAACATGCATAAGAAAGCCACAGCCTTAAACGATGCGTATAACCTACAGACACGAGTCAAATCGGTACTACATGTACTTGTAAGTCCAATGTCCAAATACCTGCTGACAAATTAGTCAAGGTCCTACAGCATGTATAAGAATCTAAAGGACCTTGACCAAAACAGAAACCAGCAACAGGACGAATCGCGGGAGCTATCAAATGTATATTTAGCATTGTGAATGTTGATTAACCATTGGCACAAAAGTGTTTGTTTTTCACGCCCGAATTAGAAAAACGTTATTTAAGTCAGAACATGTGTAAATACACTTACCTGCATTTTTATTTACACAGCCGAACCAAAATTAAAACTGGCATTTAAATGATGCCAGGACACACAAACTCAGCAAGGAAAAGGCACAGGTACGTTGTTTACTTTATGGTATTGCACCATGGTAAGTTTTTGTTTACACATTTATTTGAAATAAACTTCTGAATGAATTGTTAAAATAACTGACAATCAGGAATGTATTACCTTTTGATTGTTTCATGCCAACATCTACGGTTGACAAGATACACTAAGAGTTTGTATGAAGATCGTATTTTGGAAATTCATTTAAACTTGCAATACTGTGTAAAGCAGGACAATGTGGTATTCATTTACTATTTAGACGCTCGGTGGCGGAGTGGTATAAACCCTATCACATGAATGAAATATCCCATTCATTTAGAATCTTTCGACTGATAAATTAATGCTTAGACTTATGGTACAGTAACACTGAAATTGGAAAAATAAATTGAAGAATATTAAAATGGTACGTAATTCCTGAGCTGATTCGGTTCTTTGTGCATGTGCAATATGTGTCACGAACTGGAGCACCGCAGCTGGGCTTCTGTCATATATATTTCTGCACGCATTTTTAACCCCACTTGCGCACGAACTGAGACATTAATCTCGTGCTACACAATCTATGATTGACTTACGATATCATATCAGTTTTAATTTGTCAATATAAATTATCAGTATCTCGATCACGTGATTTGAATGGGTAATCAAATATATCAGGCAAAATCGATTGCCTAGACCAAGTGTGAAGTTCCAAACAACTTTGAAAGACTACTTCTCTGTTAAAGCTATCAGTACAATACGTACTCTGATCTTTTCTGACTAGCTAAGGAAACTAGCCTGCATCGTGAAAATGGCGATTGGGCTATCTCTGCTAGCATCATTCATGAGTATTTTGCTAGTGTATGTGTCGTCTGCTCGCCCTCCGCATATCGTCCTCATAGTGGCCGATGATTTGGGTAAGTAAATGTTGCTCTAAACACAAGTATGTTCAGAACAATACGTCTTGGTGATTTTGCCGTCACATTCACTTCTCTAACCTACACCCCGACCACTCCCACCTATCCCGACTCACGCTCCACTCAACGCCCCAGTTCTACTTTTCTATACACCTAGGGTATAGGTCAAAATTATAAAATCATTCTGCATTAACGAAATTTCTCCAATCATCTACAACCTTTTGTCCTTTTATGTCGTTGAAGAAGATTTATCATATATAGTTAACACACATTATACACGTGTTTTGATATCGAGCCCTTTAATTCTACACAATTAACACATTATGCTTGTGTTTTGATATCGAGTTTATTTACCCAGCACAAACAGCACTCTAGTTTTTACCAAAAAAGTAAGAAACTACGCTTTAATAGAGGAAACATAGCTGACATATTTTTATCGGTATGCCCATCAAGCGATGCAATGGGGAGGGGGTAAAGCAAGAAGGCAAACGTTAAATATTGTACGAAAGAATTATGTTGTTTTCCGCCTGAGAATGTATAGGAGATGGTGCCAAAAAAAAAAAAAAAAAAAAATAACGCGTGATAAAGTAAAAACGTTTCGTGGTGACTTGAGTACCTTTAAAATTAGAGAAAAACAAGCTAATTTAGAACTTTAGTTTCTTCTGTGACAAATATATAAGTAAGCATTTGAATGCAATATTTTCGTGTTCTATATTCCAAAAGCAAGAACGTTTGAAATGGTTTGGTCGTTTTAATGGTGTTGTCCTTTAATGGAACAAATATCCATATGTTGCAATTTAACATATTCATCTCTACTTTTCTTTATCACATTAATTTTTTCCAAGTCATTTCCAGTACTAAGATCAATCACATTGTCTACGTTGTGTACCATCTGGCTGTGCTAGTTTTTAATGGCAGGTCATTGATAGCAGGTCATCAGTAGCAGGTCATTAGTACCAGGTCATCAGTAGCAGTAATTAGTAGCAGATCATCAGTAGCAGGTCATCAGTAGTAGTCATTAGTAGCAGGTCATCAGTAGCAGTCATTAGTACCAGGTCATCAGTGGCAGTAATTAGTAGCAGATCATCAGTAGCAGGTCATTAGTAGCAGTCATTAGTAGCAGATCATCAGTAGCAGTCATTAGTAGCAGGTCATCAGTAGCAGTCATTAGTAGGAGATCATCAGTAGCAGGTCATTAGTAGCAGGTCATCAGTAGCAGTAATTAGTAGCAGATCATCAGTAGCAAGTCATTATTAGCAGATCATCAGCAGCAGTCATTAGTAGCAGGTCATTAGTAGCAGGTCATCAGTAGCAGATCATCAGTAGCAGTCATCAGTAGCAAGCGTGTTTATTTGCATGGATTATATAAGAAAAAGGTCCCTTTAAGAACTAATAACAAACCACTAGAAGTATGTGAGTGTTCGACAGTGTGTAAACAAAATCGTTTCATCCGCCCAAGTAACCTCGACATCTGAGAGGTGGGGTAGAAAGATAAATGGGACCAGGCAATGAAGAATCTAAATAAATAATTCCTACCAAATTGTATCTGAACAAAACTGCAATTTGTAGACTGACAGAGACTGACATTAAGCAGGAATGAATAACTGTTTACCAGCTCCCTTTATATACAAACTGTGACCTGTCCTATCACGCAGCATTATATTATGGAAAAGTAATCATTTTATATTTGGGGATTATTCACCAAGTTGTGAAGAACGTCGCTCCCAGAAACGTCTAAACTATTAAAAACGGTTATGCCTTGAACTTAAATATTAGAAAATATCTTGTTTATTTAATATAATCATTGCACAAAAAATCAGGTAGGCAAAAACTACTTTTTCACACACATAATTAAAGTCGGTACACGACATAAATTAAATATACATAATACCTCCCATCATACAGAAAAACAGAGATTTATTCAATAAAGCTTATCCTACTATACTAAATCATACTGTACTAATTAAAATTAGATAGATACACATCTTATGAATGACACAAAATATACATAAACCAAAAGTACCTATATACACCTGAGAGTGTATCTGCAATACTATTATCTTTCCGTTGATGTGCCTAATGTCAATGTAGTATTCCTGTAACATCAAATTCTACGCCAAGAATCTCTGATGTTTGTTTTTCATTTTTTTAATGGAGCGAAGGGTGTTGTGATCACTGTAATGCAATAATTGGAAAAGGAACTGAACTAATATATTCTTCAAACCGTTCCAAAGCCGGTATCAAAGATAAATATTCCTTCTCGATTGTGGAATATTTTCTCTGGTGCTTCTCTAATGTTTTAGAAACACAGCATACTGGATAGACAGCATCATATTAATCTTCTATAATTAATACCAAAAGAACCCCTATATCGCTTGCATCAACATACATTTTAAATAATTGACTGAAGTTTGAAGCTGAAAGAATCAGTGTGCCTTTAAATATGGCCCTAGTTTATCAAAAAACTAAGACACCTGGTAAAACCAAAGCAATTTTGATTTCTTCGTCAACAAATTTGTCAGAGACTCGGCAGTTGAGAAATTTGAACAAAATATCCGATAATATCCACCCTTAACGAAAAAAAATTGCATCAGGTGCTTTTTACTAACAGGCACTAGGAATTCTGAGATAGCCTTGACCTTAAATTCTACAGGTGTACCTTGTCCCATAATATGGCCTATAAAGGTGATACAAGGACGGCCATTTCACCTATACCTAAGTTAAAAGTCAAATTTACATCAATGAGTCGATCAAAGATTTTCTGAATGGTTTCCATGTGATAGTTCCCACGAATTGTTGTGGTTGACGTTTTACATGTAACAATTATCCAGACTAGATGTTATTATGCCAATTTTAAGCGGTGATATTGTTGGAGAACCTTTAATGCCAAATGGCATAACATTATATTGATCCAACCTTTAATGCCAAATGGCATAACATTATATTGATCCAACGTTTAATGCCAAATGGCATAACATTATATTGATCAAGTCTATCTGGAGTTGCAAATGCTGACATTTCTTTTGCTTTTTCCATGAGTGGAATTTGCCAGAATCCTTTTCCAATTTTGTGACTGCAATTATCTATTCTTGGTATTGGAAATGAATCTGTTTTGGTGACACTTATAACGTTTCTAGAGTTAGTATGCATGCAGAATGTGTTGGCTTGTTTTGGTCCCAAAATATATGGTGAACTCCAGTTACTTGGTTCTATAAAATCATTATATATTGAATTTTTCTTTTTCCAAACATTCCTGTTAAAGAGGAATCATCCTATAAGGATGCTGTTTCACAGTTGTAGAATCTACAATCCCGAAGTTATACCAGATTGTATTTGTTTGTGTTGGAACATTAGGAAACGAGTGGCCATATTCATATAATTTCATTTGTGTTCCCGTGGTTACAGTTGTGAAAGTTTCTGGTCCATATTTTTTAATATTTCTGAATTCCGAAGATTCATTAAATCAATGTCACTAAAGTAAGGTGCATTCCATCGTTTGCATCCTCACTGCGTGGGACTGGTAAAACTAAATTGATTGAATAATTAACTATCCTATTTGCACAAAATACGCCTTTAAGTAATCTATATGACAAAATTGTTTGTATTTCCGCCTTCTAAAGTGCTAATGATATAATTTAGGTCATTAGCATTCACTTTAGCCCAAAGAGATGCTCAAACTGATTCCCTATGTATTTCTGTCATACCTTAATTTAATTTTAACTGCGTAAAGTGAAGGTTATTTCTTGTTAGTTCTCAAGCCTTTGACAAGTTCTATTTGAAATCAGAGACAAAGAAATATGACCAAATCATATTCTTCAAAATGAGATGAAATCGTTCCAAAACCGCTTGACTTTCGATGTGATAGGTACAATATTTAAACTGTTGGGTGCCTAATCTATTCATAACTTTGTAAGAAAATTTCAGTCATTAATTTGACATTTGATCAGATTGGACAGATTTGGGAGGGCCGACAAGTGCGAAAAAAATCTTTATCAAAGCTTTTCTGTTAGTTTTAGTTTTAATATTTCTTAAAGGAATTGCCTCTGGAAATCTTGTGGACGTACACATTATGGTCAACAAGTATTTGTTGCCTGACTTAGTCTTTTACCATTGTTTTAGTTTTAATATTCCTCAAAGGAATTGCCTCTGGGAATCTTGTTCACTCACACATTATCTTCAACAAAGTATTGGTTGCCTGACTTTTTAGGTCAACAGTCATTCTGCTAAATGGTTCGTCAGATGCAGGAATAGGCTGCAGATGAGCCTTGGGTATCTTCTGACTGGGCTTTCTTATCATTTGACAAGTGTGACAAGATCTAATGTACTTAAAAACATCACTTATAAGTTTCGAAAAAACAAATGATTCGTGATCTTGTGAAACAGTCTTATTGACTCCTCAAAGTCCAGCCATGGGCGTTACGTGAACTAAACTAAGAATTTCATGTCGGTATCACCTCGGATTTGAGTACACATCACCAGCGGCTACCTCAGGTGGTCTCCATTTGTTCTAAGGACCCCATTTTTAACAAAACAATAAACTGCGATTTGTGTGGCTTCGGTTTTACTAACAGCCATCTGCAACAAAACGGAGATCACAGGATCTTGTTGCTGTTCTACAATATGTGATTTTCTTTTGTCACTGTTCCACAATCTGTGATTTTCGTTTGTCACTCTGATTAGAATAAAGAGAATTAGTAGTACAAGAGGATCACAAAAATACAAACCTATCGATTGACCAGCACACGCATCAAAATCAAGCACTTTTTAATCCAAATAAGGCTTGTCAGTTACAAGTGTATTAACCACACCCTTCGCTAGGCCACTGCTTAGTAATAAATGAAAACCCTCGATACTTAAAGAATTCACTGCTCAAAGAGTCACTGGTCCTGAGACTAAGTCTGAGGCCAAATCGACATAATCGAGGGGAACATAAACAAAGCTACACTCTACTCCCTGCATACGAACACTATTACTAGAAGAAGACTTCTCAGACACAGGCAAAGCACCCGATAATAAAATTCTTGGAGAAGCTCGTATGTCCCTAAATGTTTTATTAGAGACAGGCTTGGTAGATTTCACTACTAAATTATATAGAATCTTCGACACAAATGGTTCATAATTCTTCATCATAAAATCAGGTTGGGGATTGTCTGAGCCAACCAATATGTTACTTTCAATATATAACCGTTATCTTGACCTCTTTGACATATCACTATTTTGAATAGCCCTACCATATTATGTTGCTTATTTTGCAGCCTGTACCAATCAGAAATGACGTTATCTTCCTTTTCATAATAATTGGACATAGTCGTCATAGATTATCCAATTTTATCAACCGTTTGACTAAGCCCAACCTATCAAATGATTGTTGCTTTTCCCTTGCGAATTCGATATGAGGTTTTCTAGTTTCTTTTCTACCATTCCTAAACCTTTGTCGGTATCATTTTATTACCTTTCAAGATACATTGCTTACCCACATCATAATCAGCACTATGCTGTACCACAGTGTAGACTTGACAAGCTTTTCCAATAAGTACACTTTGCAACAATCAAGTCTTCAGTAATGTTCCCAAAGTGAAGAAATTATTTATCTACCTATTTTTCCTAAAACGGGGGGTCCTAACCTAATATTTCTGGTAACATCAAAACCTGTACTTGTGTTTAAATGGTAGGGGTATTTTTCCATTTTCCTGTTCCAATTCGTTTAAGCTGTATGTCATTTCACTTTGCTCTTTTTGCATTTGCATTTGTATTTACCTCTTCTTTTTCTGTCTGCGTTTGTAATTTCTTCTCTTTTTCTCGATGCCTCTTCATTTCTTCTCTCGTTGTCTCTGTCTATCTGTCTGTCTGTCCGTGCATTTGTAGTCCTATGTCATCTCTGCCTCTCTGCATTTGTATTTCTTCCCTTTATCTGTATTTTTTCTCTCTTCTCTTCTCTCCATCTGCATTTGCATTTGTCTCCTCTTCTTCTTTCCGAATTTTGATTTCCAAATTCCTTTCTGAAGCTGCTTTGTTGATTCCAATTCGATCAGAGCTTTTTAATTAAAAGACTGTAATTTTTTAAAATTTCCTCTCAAAACCTGAGACAGACTAATTAATCAAACCCAAATGACTATGATCCAAACTTTCCATTCCCACCAAATGCTGAACCAAAATATTCTTTTTTTTTCTTGCCTTGTTAAATATGTTATTACCTTCGAAATACCATGTCTGGCAAGCTCAAACAATTTATCCTTTTTCATTGACTCTAACTCCTTTTTAAAGACAATATTTTAATATCTCTGAAATGTTTTAAAGAAATTCAGATCACGGATAATTCCTCGCCATTTCTTTTACGACTCTATAGTCGTAAACTATGCAAACGAAAGAAGCGAAACCACCAAGTTTTGTAAAATCATGACCTAATTTATTTTCTTATATATAAATACTAAAATTCAATAGACACGGTATTTTGAATTAAATGCCAAAGAGTCCTAAACGTTCTATCACAAGTCCACAACCATATACTCTTCCGAATGAATTCCAATAATCTGGAATGCCTTGGTGTACCAAAATGATGTAATCCATAATTTATTTGAATGAGTTCTCATTAATCCCAAAGTAGTGCTTTAGTCCTACAAGTCAATGAGGACTTTGTAATGGCAATGAATAATTTGCTAAAATAATCACGTTTAAATTATAAGTGAACACAACTGCAAACTCTGATCATAGATTTCCAAAGACTGATATTAAAATGGAATTGCCTTTGGACAAGACTATTACTTGGTATGTCTTTCCATTTCGTTTCCAGCCTTTGTGGTGGTGGACACAGAGGAGGAGGCAAGCAGCAATCTCTACATCCTCAGCAATTTCTATATTCATATTTATTACCGTTGGGTCTTCAACCTTAGCTTCTGGACCGTTCTTGATAAGGAGATTCACGTCTAGCATATCTATTTAGAGTATCTTTTTTGCAATCAGTCTCGTTCTTGCCTTGAGTCGGTTGAGTATGGACTAATTGTTTCAAATTTCCTAGTCAATGCGTGACAAGGTTACTATATCTAAAACTGCATTCATGGCACTGACGGCGATTTTGTCACCATCTATCATATCATGGCTTGACAACATCAAATGCTTCTCAAGAGTATCAATGATCTCATGAGATTGCTAATAAGAAATATTTCAAGGATGTCAGGAAATTGATAATGGGAATCATACAGTCATTAAATTAGCTCGAAATGTCTTAGTTTGTAGCCTTATATCCATACATTACATTTCTATTTATATCGTTACCAAATGAAATTGTAATTTATCTAGTCTGCTTTCCCATGATAATGTACTTCTGGTTTCTGCGTACAGGAATTATCAAGTGAAGTAAATATCTGTATTAGAATCATTACCAATCGTTGTAATATAAATTGTAGAAATCCTGGCAATGTATAAACCGTTAAAATTTCTTATCTAGGTGGATTCTTATTGTGTTACCCAGTTATTTCTTATCTAGGCGGATTTTTTATTGTGTTACCCAGTTATTTCTTATCTAGGTGGATTCTTATTGTGTCACCCTGTTATTTCTTATCTAGGTGGATTCTTATTGTGTTACCCTGTTATTTCTTATCCAGGTGGATTTTTATTGTGTTCCCTGTTATTTCTTATCTAGGCGGATTTTTTATTGTGTTACCCAGTTATTTCTTATCTAGGTGGATTCTTATTGTGTTACCCTGTTATTTCTTATCTAGGTGGATTCTTATTGTGTTACCCTGTTATTTCTTATCTAGGTTTATTTTTATTGTGTTCCCTGTTATTTCTTATCTAGGTGGATTCTTATTGTGTTACCCTGTTATTTCTTATCTAGGTGGATTCTTATTGTGTTACCCTGTTATTTCTTATCTAGGTTTATTTTTATTGTGTTCCCTGTTATTTCTTATCTAGGTGGATTCTTATTGTGTTACCCTGTTATTTCTTATCTAGATGGATTCCTATTGTGTTACCCTGTTTTTCTTATCTAGGTGGATTTTTATTGTGTTACCAAGTTATTTCTTATCTAGGTGGATTCTTATTGTGTTACCCTGTTATTTCATATCTAGGTGGATTCTTACTGTGTTAGCCTGTTATTTCCTATCTAGATGGATTCATATTGTGTTACCCTGTTATTTCTTATCTAGGTGGATTTTTATTGTGTTACCCTGTTATTTCTTATCTAGATGGATTCTTATTGTGTTACCCTGTTTCGAACACAGTTCACAGTCACAATATTCAGCTTTCACCCAACACTTTTAAAGAACACATTTGTCTTCTGTAATATTTTTCCATTTTTGACATGAAAAACATGAGAGAACCTCCAGTATGTATATGCGAAAGAATGCTAAGAATGCATGAATCAGGAATGTTTATTTTGCTTTGAGATGATTCGTCGTGTTCTTGTTCAGATTTGCGGGTTTGCTGTTCGACTAGTGACGCATAAAGTAGCGGTTTGATCTCCCTCTCAATCGAAAATAGCTATTCTGTCTATTATCAGCATTCTGCTTTTTGGTGTCCTATGAAGACGATGTATGTATTATATCTATTAACGGTCTTTCGGCTTTTGGTGACCTATGAAGACGATGTTTGTATTCTGTCTATTAACGGTCTTTTGGTTTTTGGTGTCCTATGACGAGGGTGTTTATATCGTGTCTATTAATGGTCTTTTGGTTTTTGGTATCATATGAAGAGGGTGTTTGCCTCTTGTCTTTCATAGATCTTCGGCTTTTGGTGTCCTATGAAGACGATGTTTATGTATTCTGTCTAATATCGGTCTTTTGGCTTTTGGTGTCCAGTGAAGACGATGTTTTTGTATTCTGTCTAATATCGCTATTTTGGCTTTTAGTGTCATATGAAGACGATGTTTGTCTCTTCTGGGAAATGGAGATATAAGTAGATTGTCTGACCCCTAAATCAGGCAATACTTTCATTTATTTTGTTCTCTTTACTCTTTCATTTCCTTATCTAATTATGTACCCGAATTCCGTCCGATGTAAGGAGTAAGATCATGATTGCATTAGAATAATCTGTACAATCACTGCCTTCCGTATCATACAAATAATAGTGTGTTTAAGTATTGATAGTCGTCAGTTATTGCTACTTGGTCCAAAGGTTTGGTAGTCAAGCCAAGTATTCGTCACATTTTGAAGAAACTCTCAAAGTTATTAACGTTTTTTCAAAGTGTTAAAAAGCACACCAAGAGTTCGTATTGCAAACACGTTGTACTCAGCCTCATTCTTGGGACTAGCTGTCTTGAAAGGCACATTTATCTACTGATTTCGTACTCCTTCCGAACAAGCTGGAGCTACGACCAAAGCTATCCATATCAATTTAGTAATAGAGCCTCTCTTCAAATTGTCCCTATAATTTTCGTGTACTGCAAGAGAGATTCTGCACTTTTTCTGAAAGTGTGTAAATTTCCAGGAATTGGTCAGAATATCTATTTGGTTTTACTCCAGAAGAATACCATTATTTGTTTTAAAATTGACTGTCAAAGCATCTTCTATGAATCTGTCTCCAAGATTGTTAAGTAACCTGCAACTTAGTCACTTTACGTAAATATTTAGTGTACGGGGTCGGGGACAGAGTGGTAAAGAAGTCAACTAATGACAATAGAAGGAAGTCAGTTCGATTTGGATTCAAATATTTGGTCATTTAGATTGCATACAGCCAATGTAGTGCCTGTTAAACCACCAGAAAGTACACCCAAGTCCTATTGCCTCGACCAAATTTGAAGATATCTTTAAGATTACATTTAAGTACACCTAAGTCCTTTTGCCTCAACCAAATTTGAAGATATCTTTAAGATTACATTTAAGTACACCTAAGTCCTTTTGCCTCAACCAAATTTGAAGATATCTTTAAGATTACATTTAAGTACCCATAAGTCCTATTGCCTCAACCAAATTTGAAGATATCTTTAAGATTACATTTAAGTACCCATAAGTCCTATTGCCTCAACCAAATTTGAAGATATCTTTAAGATTACATTTAAGTACATCTAAGTCCTATAGCCTCAACCAAATTTAAAGACAAATACAGTTCCAGTGCTATGTATTTCAATAACAAACTAAACATCTAAATGTAGTACACGTAACTGCGTACTAGTCAAGCTGAATTATGTAAGATGAATTCAAAATAATCTTTTTCAACATTTCTGGTGTACAGTTAAGAGTACCAGCCAACACGTAACAAGCAAAAAGGTTTATGATAATGTCATATCAGCTTCTGCACCGAGACAATCAATGTCTCAACCAAAAGAAAAAACAGCCTGAAAGTGGAGAAAAACAATAATGTGTTTTATTTTAGACATGCTTCATTGACTTGGTTGTCTACATCTGAACATCTGAGTTGACAAGGCACTTGAAAGGCGCGTAAAAGGCACATTTCATGTTTTACACATATTTCGTTTTATGCATTTCATTTTCTCACAGTTAAATTGTTTTCGTAAACAGACACACTGGACTGTATTATCGTCGTCATCTCACATAGTATCATGCAGCTGTGGTAATAAAACGATTATTGTAAGCCATATAAACAGACGGTTGTTACTAGTATATTTAATCATCACATAATTTAATTGCTTCAATCATAAATGACCCACAGGCTCAAAATCTATTCAAATCATACTTTCATGCATTTTGAATAAAGACCCCACTCTGATCTATAAAGGAAAGACTATTGAAAAACAGGCTGTGAGAACTGACTAGAAATGCACATATATAATTTAACTTCGTTGTTGTTGTTGTTGTGGGTTTAACGCAATTTTTCAGCACACGATAGGCTATGCATGGCGGCCAGTATTAATAATGGAGGAAGAACCCGGGAAAACCCCGGGAAAAACTACCGACCCACGAGAAGCTACTGGCAAGCTTTCTCACATATCCACATTCGCCGAATCCTAGACTCGAACCCACGCAGACAGAGGTGGGATAGCAGTGATCCGTAACGGAGGGCGCTTTAGACCACTCGGCCACTCGGGGCCCCATTTAACTTCGTATCGAGACACTTAAAGTTATGTCAAGTTGTAGATATCTCAATTGGGCAACTTTTATAACTTTCAATTAAAAAAATTAAAAATCTTAATTGTTAACTTTCAAAATATAAAATGATAATGTTTGGAACATTTTTAATCACAGAGTGTTCTGGTTTATGATTTTAGTAGTAGGCTAAAAATGACGATTCTTATTATGGTATTATTGACTTTATTCACTTCAAAATTATTTACAGTCCACAGTTTCCAGTTTAAGAAAATTTATTTACAGGCTGGAATGATGTCGGTTGGAGGAATCCTCAAATGTACACCCCCAATCTGGACAAACTGGCAAGTGCTGGGGTCATACTCAACTCCTCCTATGTACAGCCTCTCTGCACACCGTAAGTACGGAAATTAAAAATCTTTCATTTAAGTCCAGTCTCGCTGCTAATGGAATGTCGTCAACGTTGTATTGTAGTCACTGCATATGATACACTGTTGTATTTACTCGGATTATCTCTTGTGTGGGTTGAAGTCAACTCAGTCCTACTAGTGGCTGAAATCTCTTCTGGTTTACATAACCTGAATCGATTAATTATATAACTCTTCTTGCATGAGGTTCCAATCAATTGTAGAGTTGTCGTTGGCTAGCGTTGTTATGTTTTAATTTCCATTCAGTTCGATAAAACAAACCGATAATTCAACATAAAAATTACCGCAACAAGACCGTAACCGTTTAAGGCCTTATTTAGCAGATTAATGGATGGGTGTCTAGATATTAATGGATGGTGAATAGATGTATGTGTATATGTATGTATGTATGTATGTATGTATGTATCTATATATATATATATATATATATATATATATATATATATATATATATATATATATATATATATATATATATATATATATATATATATATATATATATATATATATATATATATATATATATATATTGTATAGATAGCTGTGTAACTAGGTATATAAGGTGGACAGACAAAAAGATAAGCATAATCATGTTTAATTCCTGAATTTTCAGAACTAGAAACTGTCTGATGACTGGATACTATCCCTACCATACTGGATTGCAGGTGATACACCTAACTTCTTTATTATGGCATGAACTGTTTTGGTGCATGTCCAAACACCGTTTTCATAAATTTTCCTCCTAAATATACGCCATGTATAATGTCTTAAAGAATATTAATACTACCAAGGCAGACAAGACATGTAAAGGAACCTCTCCTGATTAAACGGATGAATAAATCAGTATTAGACCAATCTATTTTAAATATAATAAATGTATATTTCATTAAGGTTGTGACATTTTTAGAGAACGAAATAGACTTGAATGTGCTGTTATACCTAATGGGTAATGATGAACTAATCGCTACCCTAAAAATAGCATCTAATCATTTCTAGAAGACAATGAATATATGCATAACAAACAGTCACTGAACAAGTTCATGCAAATTATTCTTATATAGAAATGATTTAATTTTATAATCACTCGCGTAGACCTAAACGATTATTTAGCAGACCGCATTCATTGCAGCATTCCGTAATTGTACCAGATGCTGCCGGATTTTTGCCTGCTAATTTTACGACGCTGCCTCAGAAACTGAAGGAACTAGGCTACGTTACACATATAGTGGGAAAGTGAGTATAAAAAAGAAATAAATAGACACATGGGTATTCTTTTGTCACTAATAGCTTAGAAATAAGAATTACGCAGAATGAGGTTAGTTTCACCACACGTAAGTGCTTGTAAGTCCGTCAGTTAGTTAATTCAAAATGGTGACTAAAAATATGAGGTTCTTTTGTTTGTTCAGTGATGCAAATGGTCAGTACAACAAAATGGAGCATATTTAAAGCAATATTTTTATTGCAGATAAACATGAACACATATGTGTTTGGAAATATTTGTATTAGCAGACTGCATAAAATACGACGAAATATATGATATTTTGATTTTCCATTTTCTGTTATTAATACTCCAAAGAATCATTTTCGAGTAAAATCCAGGAGACCTTTAAATTTTATGACTAAAACCATGTCTGATTTCGCTTCTTTAGAGATTTAAAATTTAGGCGAAGATATATTCAGTTTGTATCATACAATAGATGCCGTCATATTTTTTCTCCACTTACCTAATTTAAGATTTTGTTTTGCATGCCTTACTTGCGTTTGCATTTCTAAAATAAAAGCTAATATTTTATTATATACAAATGAATTGTAATGATAGCATGGGATCAGGCGTAGTTCATTTTATTTTACATAGATGGCACCTGGGTTTTTGTAATTGGAAGTACACTCCGACCTACCGAGGGTTTGACAGCTTCATGGGTTACTACAACGCAGCTGAAGACTACTACACGCATTATGTTGGTAAGATGCAGTCTCATGAATAATATAAATGATGACGTTTGCTCCTAGTAATTATCTGATAAATCGGTTTGAGAACTATCACTTTAATACCGACTTCCCATATTCAAATAAATCATCACTGTTTTCCAACAACGCTATAAACGGAAACGGAAATGCAAAATGCATATACCCTAGGTTTGTCGCAATATAAAATAATGTTGTGTTAAATGTACTTTTTTTAATAGATCTATAATATAAAAATGAATAGAAGTCTTTATGCTGACTTCATTTTTTCATTGTTTTGTGTGGGATGGAGTGTATTTGTGTCTGTGTGTGTGTTATTCCTTGCTTTTGACATGGTTGCCGAATTGCTTAGGTTGTTCTCAAACAACTAATATGGTACTGTTGTTCTTGATTCTTTCCGTTTTATTATCTTTGTTCTGTTGCTGTTTTATTTTCCCCCCAGTTATTTCCAAGATATAGTTTTCTGTCAAGCAAATATGATCTCTAGGGATACGGTTTTCTGGAAAGAATTTTATTTTCTATACATTTATGTTCTACATCTTCGAGGCACGATGAAGATAAAACTGGCAGAAAGAAATCATCTTGACATAAACCAGTATGACACAATAATTCAGAGTGTAAACGGTTATCATATCTCACCCGTGATTTGGTACGTTCTCACAAAGAGATGATAGTACCCAGGACATCTTGCCAAAAATTACGACAGTTTCGTTCAAAGTAGGTCTCCGACAACGTAGTCAATGGCCATGGTTAGTGCTTCCATTTTCTTTCTTTTTAAGGCACTGTTTGATTGGGCCATTTAAAACGAACATATTAGCAGGTACCAGCGTGCTCAGGCCGTTTGCAAGGAACATGTTACCTGTTGTGGAAATGTGCGTCCACTGTCATAGAGCCATTTAAAACAAACATGTTATCTTTTGTGCTCGTGTGTTCACGAAAACCAGACTGAGCTTCTCTACAAACTAAAAAGTAATCTGTCCATGGATGAGTCTTTTATAAGAATGACGAGTCGGATGGTGTAAATGAACATACATACATACATACATACATACACGCATGCATGCTCAACAGAAATTTCAATAATTTCATGAGTTTCTTTTTACAGGGACAGGATACGATTTTCGGTTTAACACAGATGTTTACCATCCTCCAGAAGGCGAATATTCAGCGGTAAATCGTGTTTATTCTTCATCTGAGAGCTAAATAACATTTAACAGGGGTATAGTTAGGGTAAAGTAATTCCTAATGCAAGTTTATTCAATGAGAGAAGGACGTTGTAGATATGCAGTCGCCAACTTGTTCGGTTCCATGGCGAAACAGGTACAAATGAAGTTTTGTGACACTTGGGCGTCCCTCTCATAGGGGCAGGGAAGCAATTACCCCCTTCCCTCCACCCAGATTTAACCTCTAAACATGATTTGTCCTACATCCGTTAAACGTAATAGCTGACCGCTACATGTTTGCCCCTTCCCTCTAAAATAATTCGCGAGATCCCCTGCGTGACAGTCCGGCTGTTGCATTGTAACAACGTTTTCAAAACGCCTACTATATAAACCTCTGAAAACTGCTACCTTCATTATCAATCCGGAGGTAAATGCGGAAGAAGAGTTTCAATTTTATGCAGTTAAATAAATTTGTGAACGACCAGGAGAATTTACGATGAACTTTTTTGTTTTCTATACAAATGAAAGTCTTAAAATCTCGCTCGATCTGCAACGATTGATCTTTATTTCACATACCTTTTAACGAAATTGTTTTATATACATTTGTACTTACAACG
This sequence comes from Sinohyriopsis cumingii, assembly GCA_028554795.2. NCBI lineage: Eukaryota > Metazoa > Mollusca > Bivalvia > Unionida > Unionidae > Sinohyriopsis > Sinohyriopsis cumingii. The sequence continues at coordinate 55,617,007 of CM068836.1, forward strand.
GTTTGTTTGGCAGAATTATTATATCTTACGCATTAAATACTGCCAATTTGTTCAGTATATCATGAAATGAAAATCTAGAGGTAGCAAGATGACAAAAGTCAATAAAAGACGTGTTAGATTTTATGTATCTTCTTTGTTTCAGAACATATTTGCCAACAGAGCCATCGACATTCTGAACTCCGTGGATCCTAAAAACGAATCCTTATTTTTATATTTACCTTTCCAGACAGTTCATGAACCTCTTCAGGTTTGTCTTACATTTGATTAAAAGAAGTGAAGCTTAAATACACACCGCCTGTTACACCGTTTGTTTTTATTTCGCCTTCAATTTAATTAAAAATTAAAGACTGAGAATTTACTAGAAGCTTTAGCTAAAAATATGTCTTTCGACTGACTAAAAGCGATAAGAAAAGATCCTCATAAAAGGATTTGCGTTGTCAATAATATTTGACTACTTTTCAACCATTAGTGAAATAAATACACTATAAGTTTTAATGTTGATACAACCTATGAATGAAAGATAAAAGAAACAAAGCAACCATTCGATTTAAACTCCCTCAATTATTGCTTACCTTGGGCATAATGATGATACGTCATCAAGTCCTTATGACCTTAACACTGTAAGAATAAAAGCCTTTGTGGCATTTAGAAATCGCCACTTACTTACGTCCTATATATTTTACAAGTATGCGACGGAAAAGGCCGATGACATTCCTATCGTATCGTACAGTCATGTGAAATTAGAAGAAAATAATTAAAAATGATAAAACCAACGAAGACTATACGACACATTTGGAAATCGTCAGCGGTTTATGATCTGCCGCAAATCACTTAACTGTGTGTCCGAAGGATAAAAAAATAATCACCGTCTAGTCCTTTTCTTTTTGTATTTGATAAGAGATGTCTGTGATCTTCAACCTGTGTAGATTTTCTGCATTTTTAAAAATTCATTGAGCTATTATTTTGGGGGAAATTAGTGATAGGATTTTATAACTCTTACTTGAGGATAGTTATTTAGCTAAGAGTAGCGCATGAAAGTGAATACGAACCTGTAATTTTTTGTAGTGATTTTAGATTGCATGGACCATTTCATGCTTAAAATATCAATTATTTTAAAGCATTAATAGTCTAGCAATTCAGAGGTGATTATCTTTTTTAACATTATCCAATCAGACGTCAAACTTCTGGAATCGAATCCGAGTGGTTTCTAATAACGGAGACTGAGTTCGTAGGTACGAAACCATCTAAATAAAAAAGTTCAACCCGTTTCCAAATTTAAAAAAAAAATATATGGTATTTTCTAACGTTTATTGGAGAAAGGTGAGTAGAGTACAAATATGGCAGCTATATGTTTGTCATCTGGGAAAATATTCGAATCAATAATATTTAGAGGTTCTAAGTGAAGTTTCAAACTTTGTAGTTTTAAAATTTAAGCATGTAAAGTTTATTTTTATATGATTGGTGGGTGAGCAGGGGGTGTACACAATGTTTTCGAATTATCCTTTTTATAAGACAAACCGATCTGGATTAATAACTTTCATAGGGTCAGTTAAAACCATAATAAATTAATGAGTTCTATTACATTTTTGTCTTCCACCGAATTTTTTCTTACATTTCTAGGTGCCTGAGAAGTACGAAAATATTTATTCCCATATTCATAATACATCCAGGAGACTGTATTGTGGTGAGTGTCAAGTAGATTAAGTATGAATGCAAACTGCTATTAATTTATATAATTTATTCATATACCGTATTTGGTTATGTCAGTTAAGTGATGGAATCTTTTCTCTCAGTAAATGAAAAAGCGTAGCGTTAGTATCTCAGACAAATTGCAGCGTCAATGTATCTAGCAAATTATAGCGGCAATTTATTTGACAAGCCATAGCGTCAGTATATCGAACAAATTAGAACGTCAGTTTATCCTACAAATTATAACGTCTGTATATCCGACAAATTATAGCGTCAGTTTATCCGGCAAATTATAGCGTCAGTATATCTGACAAATGATAGCGTCAGTATATCTGACAAATTATAGCTTCGATATATCGGACAAATTATAGAGTCTGTATATCTGACAAATTATAGCATCAATTTATTGGACAAGCCATAGCGTCAGTATATTCGACAAGTTATAGCGTCTGTATATCCGACAAAGTATAGCATCTGTATATCCGACAAAATTAGAGCGTCAGTATATCCGACAAATTATAGCGTCTGCATATATGACAAATTATAGCGTCAGTATATCTGACAAATTATAGCATCGATATATATGCAAGGCTGAATCAAATGTGAACCGTAAAATATGCGGCCTTATTTAGCAAGGATGCTTTGGTCAAGTTTCACTAGCACAGGCAACCGTGTTGATGAGAGTAACTTTGAGAAAGGAAAACTATGCATGTCGACAGGTGATTTATGTTTAACTGCAATAGAAAAGAAAGTTTCTAACTGTTTGTTAAGTGGTTTGAAGACAACTCGGAAAAATAAAGGTCTTTTGGCCAGTATCGCTGCCACTATGTTTGGTTCTATATTAGATTTATAAACTGTGAATTATCTAAGCTCATCGATTTACATTGAAACTGGTCAATTTTCAAAGTGTAAACTTTTAAGTAAATGATATCCACTTCTTGTTGTTTGATGTCATTGGGCATTTATTACAATTGTTTGACGAAATATAGGTGGTATATTCATGTTAATGGTCTCCATTACAGCAGGTGATACATGACACAGACATTTTTACTGAAGCTTAACATCGTAAGGTCCACACTTCATTTGTCACCAACTTATTTTGCCTTTTGTTAAATACTTTGAACAACTTTCTGTTTCCTAGGTATGGTCTCCGCATTAGACGAAGCAGTAGGAAATATAACTGCCGTGTTGAGGCAAAGAGGATTTATGGACAATTTACTTCTGATTTTTACAACGGACGTAAGAGATTTTTTGTCACCTTATTAGAAATTTTGCTTGTATCTCTGGGTAAATTTGTCACCCTCATAATAAGTATGTAGTTATTTTTTATGTTTCATAAAACCAGAGGCTGCAATTTTTGACTAGTAATGATCAGTGACAAAATACAAGTCCATCTATTTTAGTCTTTATTTTTCCATTGATTAATAAACAATTTTTTATTTAACAATTATTTAATTAATCCCAAAGTAAAGATAGAAATTCTTCTTTTAAATTTTGCATCATTCGTACTTGTATCATTATCCTATTATAATAGCAATGTACGTTGTAAATATCTGAGATGATCTTTCCTTCTAGCTAAATGCCGCAAATGTATTATTGATGGAAGGCAGTAATAAAAACATAAATATATCATTTATATAGATGTATCACTGTAAATAAGGAATTTCAAGATTGTCAAATGATCACGAAATATTAAACACACAAGATAAAAAATTAATGTTATTTTATGGCATATTCGCCAATTTATTATACACAATCACAAATAATTGCAGACAGTCAATTACATTTGCTAGAGTCACATGATATCCATAATAATTTTCAACAAAGTAAATAAATTTATATTTGCTAAAGTTTACAAAGAAAGATTTTAACAAATCATCCTCCTTGGAAGATTAGAAAAAATTATATATAATTTAATCTTACACAGGTTTTGTGCCCGGGTTAATGGACACTTGTATGGAACAAACTAAACAGCGCTCACATTTTTGCAATATAACTGACCATATTTCAGCATTAGTTACTTATTAAGAGGGCACCCCTAATTGATTATGGAATGCCTGAACGACTGGACTTAACTGTTAAGTCTAAATGGCCCAAATCGAAGGCAAGGACCACACCAACCACGTAGTCCAAGCCCTGGCCAGATTTATTATCTTGTCTTTCATTCTCTCTGCATGTCCTGTAAAGCAAAATGTGTGACGTAACGTGACGTCACCTGCTGATCTGAACCAGACCTGTCACTTTCATAAAATTAGACTAACAGGGTACGTACCATAGAATAGTGAAAACTATGTGACCCATTTTCAACCAATAGGACAAAGTTTTGCATTTGTTATATGCGTCCGAGTATAAGACCAATAGAGGAAATGCTTTCTAATAAATTAAATCCACTTCAGAGTGTTTATGAACCCAGCTGAGAATCCTATCACGTGACCTTTCTTGATATGTGTCTAAAATGGGATGCCACCTGACGAATTTATTCGTCAAGTTTGAACTTGTGGGTACTCTGTCCCATTTGTGTGCATCTGATCTAAGCAAGAGAGTCTGGCTGTTGTCACGGTAACCTTGCGTAAGAATTGATTAGCGTAAGTATACGTACTGTCCTTTGTTATTCTCAGCTTATCATATGAAATGTGGCACATATTTCCATAATGGTGTGTACATTCAAATGTAACAGTGCAAGACGGTTTTTCAATGTGTCCAGAAGAGTTTGAAACCGATTTTCATTGGCCTTCACCTTAGATAATAAATGCGTAATCATGCAGGCAGTGACTCTAAATTAGGCTATCACTGACGAAGTCCAGATCAAAACTTCAAACATGAAAGTTATCCTCCTCTTTTTCAAATATGATGATGGGTATCAACTGTAAGGCAGATGAAGTCGTCTCAAGCAACAAATTAAACCTGGTGTTCATTGTAGTAAGATGGCGATCCAGGAATGGCACAGTTACTGTGTGTTGATATTACATTGTTGATATGTCTGCCTACACTTTATTTCTGTGTATCTGCCAATTGCTGACCCTTGGCATACTTGGGTACTGCATCGCTAAAGCTTTTTGGATGGTGGACGTCAGTGTTGGATCTAACATTTCCAAGAGCTGCATCCGAATGTGTTACACGCTGCATGGCTTGTACCACATAAATGACTTTCTTTGGTGCTTTCTCTCTTTAATTACAGTAATCATCCTCATCCTCATCATCACCATTATCATCATCATCATGCTTAAAATGTGTTTCATTGCCTGGAGGTTTGTATGTTTAACAGCATATTCGCAAATTACTGGTTCTTAAATTCTTGAATTGTTCAATGGTATGACAGTTTTCGAAGCATATTGGTCTTTGCGTATAGATCAACTATTAAAGAAAACAAACATCTAACTCTGGGATCTAAGTAATAATATCTGGATCCATTATCCATGAAACTTGCTTTTCATGATAGTTGCTATTGGTGTAGGGTTCAACACCATTTTTCAGCACAATATATGATATACATGGCGGCCATTATAAATCGAGGAGGAAGAACCCTGGCAAACCCCGGAAAGAACCACGGAACACATGCAGACAGGGTGAGATGGCAGTGAGTCGTAACGGTGAGCGATTTAGACCACGCAGCCACTCGGGGTCCCTTTTCATGACAGGATCAATGTTATGTATAAACTGTATGGTGTGTAGATTAGTAACATCAGAAATCATGATGAAGACGGTATTCGTACCTGTATGCTATGAACAGTAATACTCTACACGTGCAACTAGTGGAGAAAAAACACCCTAGCAAACCTGTTGCACTGGTAACCTCTTCGCATTGTGCTTATCGATCGCGTATTACCTCCAAAACGTCAAAAACAACAGGATACAATGATCGGCACACTTGGAAGGCATCATGATGTTTGATCCATCGTGTGTGGTAACCATTGATCAGCTTACTTATTGTTCGTTCCAAATGAACAATTTTGTTTTGCAGAGTTGCTTCTGTCTTCGATAAATACTCGAATGTATTCACTAACTACAACTATGAACGTTGATCAATACAGGAATACCATTGTATAGTTTGTTTTACATAGAGTTTAGTCTTGTAGATTTCATAAACATGCGTTAAAAGTGAAACGTTAGCTCATGCCATTCGAAAAGACCAATCCCAGCCCTCGTGTGACACACAGCAAAACGGCAAGACGCCTGAATACTGCTGCTTAATTCTGAGACCTGCTTCTTTTGGATTTTCCACTCTTGTTTCATACATAAATAAAATTCAAATTTATAATTTAGAACGAAGCTGTAAACTTTAACGTGGACTTATATTTCAAAAGAACTTTATAAAAAAAATTAAACATAACAATACAAGTATTTTTCTTTCGTAAATCAAGGTTAACTTTGATCATGAGGTTTTAAGTTTTACATGAAACTTTAAAGTTCACGTGCCTTCAATGTAAGAGGGTCGAAACAATAACCCAGACATACATATAATAACCCAGACATACCTGTACATGAACAACGTGTAGCTCTTGATTTTCAAAGAAGAATCTTCACAACTTAATAACCTCAATGTTGCCAGCAAAGTAAATAAATAAAAACTTTCAGAACGGAGGGCCAACCTTTGCAGGAGCGAATAACCTTCCCCTACGAGGAGCGAAATCAACCCTATGGGAGGGAGGGACCAAGGGATCTGCGTTTGTTTACAGTGACACCTTGCTGAAGAAAACGAAGTATCTAAACACAGAGTAAGTTGAGAGCAAAATATATAAACACAGAGTAAGTTGAGAACAAAATATATAAACACAGAGTAAGTAGGCTTTAATTATATAAAGAGGAATTGGAATTCTTTTGTTGAATCTTCGTCTTCTACTACTACTACTACTACAGCAACAAGAACAACAACAACAATTACTACTGCTACTACAACTATTATTACTACTACTACAATCTCAGTTAGCCTGATGTTACTTGACAAATGGTCACTGTTTTAAAGACAAAATATATGATAATATATATTATTATATAAATTTTCTAATTTATCTATCTTCTGATAGTCTGAACCTTAGTCACTTATTTTTGCTGATTAGAAATAGTTGTGTTCGTTGTAGTTAGACAATATTACACTCGATAACAAAGTAAAGCAGTTAATTAAAAAAGTAATGAGTTTTTGTTTTCTTTTTACGTAAGTGTGGTCCGTTTTACGGTGATTCGTGACTTACTATCAGATACAATTTATTTACTACTGGTACTTCATATTGCATTTTGTTCGGCATATACAGATCAAAATAAAGATAGACAAAGTGATAAAATGGATGCTTGACTTCATTTTCATAATATCAAAAAAAACATTGTTTTCTTTTCCTTTATTTCATGCCCATGATTCAATTACATTTATTTATTTCACAGAATGATGCATGCAGTGGACTGGTTCCCCACGATATTGCACGTGGCTGGCGGCACGGCTGGTATCGTCTTGTATTTATTCTTTTGGGGAAGCAGCTGAATGTTTTATAGTTTATTTAACCGTAATATATTGGATTTTGTTTGGGTACAACACCCATTATTAAGTGCAATTAGTAAATGTGTAACAAAAATACTTAGCAAGTTATTCAAGTGAAATGACAGAGGGTTAGTTTAAACTGAAGGTTACAAAACTTGGCAAAATTAATCAATAACAATTGTGTTCTTTAATGCATTTTTTTTTTGCCGTAACAACACTGTAATATTATATATAAATTTGCAACAGTCATGAAGTTGTGGGTCTGAGAGTCCAGACCGGAGAAACTGTAATTTTAGAAGTTTGGATTATTAATCAAGCCCAAGTAAATTGTGTCCATGTTTGATTCTATTCTTTATAAAATTGCTGCGATTTATTGCCGTAATCTTTGCTTTAAAAGTTCAATGGAAAACACAGCCAGAAGATTTGTTTCTAAAGAATGTAAGTGTCTTTAGTCATTTGTTTAAAAATATATTTTATTCAGCATTTTTGTTTACACATTCTTGATTTTAAAACAAGAACATGGCTGGAGATCGTGCGACTTTTGAGCAGGAGTTTAATAATTTGTATTGATTGGTTCCAAAATACTTTACATTTAAAAAGTGAACGTGACTGATTCAGACTAAAAATTCATTCGCTAACTCAAACACAGGCTTTAAAAATTTTGTTGAGGGTAGGGATGGCGGATTTGTTACTAATAAACCTTGTAATTAACCTTGAAAACGTTGGCTAAAGAAAGAAAAAAAAATCATCTTAAAACAAAGTTAAATGTCGTGAAGATCTTGCAGCTGGCATGAGGCCTCTCTGGTGGCCTAGTGGTTAGAGTGTCCGCTTAGGATGCAGGAAGTTGCTGGTTCAAACCCTGGCCGAGTCATACCAAAGACTAATAAAAATGGTATTCATAGCTGCTTCGCAAGGTGCTCACCATTAAGAGATTAGTGTTAGGACTAGACTGACTGGCGTTAGGATAATGTGACTGGGTGGGGCATCATACTTCCTGTGTGTGGCATGATACCCCATCACTATAAACTGCCACACTGCAGACGTCTTAGCAATATGACTAAAAATAATTGTAAAAGCTGCTTTAAAAATTAAAATTACAATTCGTTTGTTCGAAATAACTACCTCTGGGTATGAATAACCTGCTTGTACAAAATAGCTAGTTCATGAAATTGGCATTTAAAAAAGAAAAACAATTGTTATGAAGATGATGGTACAAATTTATGATTTTCTGCGATTACCTAATTTAATTCCACACCCAACTAACACATAAGATTTGTAGAATTTTTCTCTGTCGATTTTAACACTTTACAGTTGTGATCATCAATTTTTTTTGGTAGTCGTATGTGATAATACTTTATATCCTTGTGTTTTGTGCGCATCGAATTGCGAACAGCTTACACCCATCTCTTCCGTCTAATAAGATTATATATTATAAGAAAAATGACCTCGGTATTTAGTCTCAACCAACCAAACCTCTCCCTTGGGTCTATGAGATTTCACTGAGTCACGCGAAAATGTGGTTGAAAGAGATTACAATATATAATTACATCCAAGCTAAGGCCCAAATAAAAATTAAGAGTTCTGATGGTCTATCATCAAATCATTGACCAATCAAACGTTAGAATAATTAGTTATCTGATTTTGAGTGGATGTATGTTTTGTAATCACGTGAACAATGAAAACTTTTTTTGTCAGAGTGTGAGTGTAAGCATGCTTTGTATTGTGTGATATGAAGACACGTTTTTGGAAATTGAATGCATCCTATACAATGCTGAAGACATTGTCTTTGCTACCTTTTTCTAATTTAGATGACGATATACATGAATTGAATATGAGTCCTGCAATAAGTTGGAATAACACAATTGTAATTAAACAATTTGTATATAATATAGATAAAATATCCTAATCGACTCACAAATATTTTGTTTTCTTCTTTCCATCAAAATCAGATGCCGCTATGGACGGAATGGACATGTGGCCAACCATAAGTAACAATAAACCATCACCAAGAAAAGAGTTTGTCTACAACATTGATGAAATTCTCCATAATGCCGCCATCAGGTGGGTGCATTGGTCGCAATCCTAAGGCAATACACTATCTTAGTGCTGTGCGTAATGCTGAATGTTTTAATTGCAAATTTCCATAATGTTTTTCATAATCATTTAGTCCCAAATGTTTGCATAAAAATATATTGCACATATGTGCATACATTTTTCTGACTTCACACATGGAACTACGCGTGACCAGATGACTTGGCCAAATGCATTGACAATAGTCTTACATCTGAGTAAATTAGTTTGATAAAGTCCCATCAGGAGTCGTATCGCATAATTTGCAAAAAGCGTAGAAAGATTATTTTTAAAAATATCACTCTTTAGAGTTGGTGACTACAAACTCATTGAGGGTAATCCGGGACATTGGAATGATTGGTATCCCTTGCCTAGCGTGAAAGAAGGACTTCCGAATGCAACAGCAGATGGCGCCACTGAAAGTAAGAATTGCATAGACACCTGGGCCGATCCTGAGTACCAGCTCTTTGATATCCGAAGTAAGTACAGAGCATTATTTTCAAAGCACATAGTTTCGACTAAATGGGCCACACATTCTTGTCTCTATTACTTTTCAACCAATTGTAATTCAATCACATTAGTTCATTTGTTATTAATTGTCTATTACAATAATGAAATTGAGACAAAAATTAGATTGGCTTTGCAGAAAATCCAGAACACTGTTTGTGCTTTTTTTTTGGACAAAGATCGAGATGGCTGACCTTCATTGTAATTTTCATCAAACGTTTTCATAAATTGATTTTTTTGTTGATATTTATGCAAATATTCGAAACTTCATCTTTATTTTAAATGAGAAAACATAGATAATTTGTATCGAGAAATCCTATAACTTATAGATGACGGTAGTGTTTGTTCTTTTATATGTTTGAGAAAAACACCTACCATAAATGAGTGACCCCTATTGCTTACGCATTTTCAATCTGATTACAATCAGATCTTCCAACTCTGCTCCATTTGTCGCGCTGTAGCACTTGGGACCATACAGCCTGTCTTTAAGAAGATTAAAAACATTACTTATTTTGAGTGAGATCGACAGATCAAAATACTTTTTTAAGTTATTGCGTAACTGTTACAGTGTTCTTTTTCGTTGAATAGATGATCCAACAGAACATTTTGACGTCTCAAAGAAGTATCCAGAAGTTCTGCAACAAATGACACAACGTCTGGCTGAATATAAGAAGTCGCTGGTTCCCGCCAATTTTCCACCACCGGATCCGAGTTCGAACCCTAAATATTACAACGGAACCTGGAGTCCGGGATGGTGTTAGGACAGCTATGGAATCAGTCATACTTGACCAAATCTTTGGATGGAACTTCATAAAACGACCTTTTCACATATATTGTGCTCTAATGGGCATTGCTATGGCAAAATAAATTTAAACATCTACCAAAAAAATCCAAATGAAAAGTGAATATATATATATATGTTGAAAATTAGAAACAATAACTTACATGACACGTTTTGTCTTTGTCTTAAGACAATGACAGGCTAAGACCTAATTTAACCAGTCCTTCTGCACCATTAGCATTTGGTACGTAGAACTAATACTAGTATGTATTAAGTATAAGTATTATAATGCTTATAATTATAAATACATAAAGAGCATGGGTCGATTACGATATATATGGTTAATGACGACAAAAGGCAAGAATAAAATTTAATCCAACGTGTCTCTTTTCATGACATGAAATTGTGGCCATCACTAAGGAGTTTCAATCGGTTTGATATAATTATTTTAATATCTTTACAAACATTTCCTGATTTCAAAGATCTGTAAACATGACGATGTAAACTGACAAAGGATTTCTATTGAAACTAAATTCAGTACAGTAGATTACGGAAGTAATTCGTCCAAAGAAATATATTTTGTTGAGGCGTTTACATAAACATTTCTTAATAGAAGTAATGATTTGAATAATTGCCAAATATTGCACGTCAGACATCATATAAGATCAAAGGTATAATTATTTCGTACATACATTGTCACTGTACATAATAGTCACATTATTGATACACAATGCACCGTAATTAAAACATTATTGTTACAATATGCACTGTTAATAAAACATTATTGTTACAATATGCACTGTTAATAAAACATTATTGTTACAATATGCACTGTTAATGAAACTTTATTGCTACAGTATGCATTGTAATTAAAAGATTACAAAATGATTGTAATTAAAGTTGTGTTGTATAATGATATGCATTGCAATTTCAACTATATAACTATAATATGCTTTGTAATTAAAATTATATTGCAATATGAACTGTAATTATATTTGCATTGTTACAATAGCCACAGTAATTTTAACTTTATTTCTACAATATGCACTGCAATTAAACCTTGATTGTTCAAATAACAATTGCAATTAAAACTTTAAAATGTTTTAAGTTTACTTTTTATGTTGATAATTAATATACTGGTGTAGATTACTAGCTGTCTTGGCTGAGAATCAAACCCAAGTTCAGGCATCAAAGTACGAGCCACGTAGTTGTACAGTAGCAGACGATGATCTGTACTTCAAGCCACCATGGAGTCTGATTGAACGTGTCTTAAACCTACCCTATCAGCTTATTACTTAAAGACCATCTACAACCAGATTTAAAACCATCTGAATTACAACATCACAACTAGAAAAGAATGTGTAACTTTGAAACTTCTGAGACAAGCAATTAGTCTAAGATTATTGTATGCGTTTATTTTCCTATCCTCGAGTTGCTTTCGACGTACTTATATACTCCAAGTCCATACAGTTATACAACAATCAATAAGACGGTAAACAATCATTTAAGTCCTTTGTTATGTCTTGATAGAAAATTAAATCCAATGAACCTGTCTGAACATATACCGCATCAGTACACAGCAAAGCGTACAAGTAGGGGGTTCAAGGACCATAATTTTATTCTGAGACCAGACAGTTATCAGTCATTTAGGTCTTGTTTGATTAGTGTTGATACATAATTTGATTAAATCCTTTATATACATCCATCCATCCATCCGTCCGTCCGTCCGTACATACATACATACATACATACATACATACAGACATACATGCATGCATGCATGCTATGCATGCATGCGTGCATACATACATACATACATACATACATACATACATACATACATACATACATTCATACATGCATGCATGCATGCATGCATATATACATACATACGTACGTACATACGTACATACATGCATCTAAATATACTGCATCAGTTTACTTTATGTCAGGACCAGACAGCTTCAGTCATTTAGTATGTGTAAGATAAGTGCTCATAGATAATTTCATAATCGACCATGACACGGGTCTCGTTTTCAAAGATTTCAGAATGATAATTACAGATTGGCTGATAAATAGTTTTAAAGACACGTGCAAGCGATACAGATAATGTTTACCTCTCACTCAGGGCCGCTCGCTCGTTCTCGATACTTAAAGGTTAAATAAGCAATAGAACAATATTTGTAAATTAAAGATATGTTTTTGATGTACAATCTGCTTCCACCGAATTACTGAAATTTAGCGCTACAATTAGTAAAGAGTTAGATTGTTCCAAAATTGTCGACCATCTTTGACCAGGGCTCAATTTGATGCAAGGTAGTAATGTATATAAGTTTGGTACAAAAATCATACAGCTCGCACACATATATTATTAAAGAAAGTCACAATAAATACAAATATTAAAGGGATTCCAAAAGTATGTATTTGTTACCTAACATGGAGTGTAATATAACAAGATACTTCATTAAAGCCAAACGTCTCTATTTAGATTGTTTGTGAAAAATATGTCCCCACTCCAAAATGATACATAGATTTTTTTATGGCCGAAGCCCATCTTTGGAACTCTGTAACACACTTATTTCCAAAATAAGTCATGGTAATCATAATGTATTATAATTTTAAAGAGCAAAGTAAACTGGCTGCATAATAACCAAACAAACAAGAAACAAAAACCCATATTAAATGATTGGCATCCATCTTGTTTTTCGATATTATAATTGCCTTCTACATAGCGTGTATGCAGCTACATGTGCCAGTAATGCAGAGCTAGCAAAGCACAAATACACAAGTATATGGGGTACTGTATTGCAATAACAGAGCTAGCAACACACGAATACATCAGTATATGGGTATTGCGTTGTGACAACAAGAATTATATAAATTTCAATAACAACTCACCAATGGAAATCTTAGCACGCACATATTGTTCTGTCTTATTTTATTAAACATTAACAGCGGGGTGGAAGGCTTGTTTTCGGTTTTTGATAGGTTTTGTATTGGTGGTTAGAACGTCCACCTCGTATGTGGGAGGTCGTCGGTTCAATCCCCGGTCGAGTCATACCAAAGACTTACAAAAATGGTACTAACAGCTGCCTCGCTTGGCGCTCAGCACGATGTCCCACCCAGTCACATTATCCTGACACAGGGCCGACCAGTCCTAACGCTAACCTCTTAATACTGAGCACCAAGCGAGGCAGCTGTTAGTACCATTTGTGTAATTCTTTGGTATGACTCGGTCGGGGATCGAACCCACGACCTGCTACTGGCGGTGTGGTATTATGAGGTTGTACCTTCTTACAAAGTGTCCGCTTTATTTGGCTATCATTATCTAGAGGGTGATCTCCCTCGGTATTGTTGCCCGGATCGAGTAAATTTTAAAATAAAGTGTGAAATTATAGATGGAATAAATAGAGATCTGAGCAGATATACAGAACAGAATGAAACGAACCCCCGTTCATGTAAAAAACAAAATTTTTAATCAATTAAATAAACAACTGGGATAATACATTAGATTAGGGAGATACACTTCTGTTTGGAATAAATTTTTCACCGAATTTCAAACACAAATATATTGAAATAAATAGGCGATCTGTTTTAAATGATAGAATTAGTTCATCATAAAATCGAGTGAACGATCGAAGTCACTGCCTTGTACAACTTCATAACCTGCTTTTTTTCCGGTCCACTCCAACATCACTATGGTGGTTGTTCTCGGTCTTTTCACCTCTTCCCTTTTCCAACATCCCTGCTATCTCGCCCACTTTCGGCCCTCAAACTTTGTGTGGGTAGGTGAATACGTAAGCAGATACTGCAGTGGATACGTGTGTAGATATGTCCGTGGGTACGTCCGTCGAGCTATTTCCTCCTGTGCTTTCAAGCTTTGTTCGCTTCTACCGCCAAAATTGTGTCCGTTGACTTTCCAGACATCCAATCCCTTTGACCAATGTTTTACGAGAGAATTTCTTCCAAATTCAGTCTCGGAGTCCCTTATATTTTCACTCTTGCAGAAAAATTGCAGACTGACTAGATTTCTTTCGATGAGGCAATTTAATCCCCACCATTTTCCGTGTGGCTACCACGCCTCTTATTTAGCGTAACCAATCAGGATTAATTATAATTACCGCCTTTTATAAGAAGGCGCCAAAAAGTGAGGTTAGCATGACTTATACAGTTCCAAACAACAGATTTGGAAAATTTCAAATCTGACAGTTCCGATATAAAATCAAAGTTAAACGTCCCCCTTTCTAGTCGTCAAACGGCTAAGCAAACAAAGGCTTAACTAAGAATCACTTCCTCTCCCGACACAGGCATTAGAAATCTTTGCAGTATAGCGATTTAACAAGCACCTGTCCCCATAAATCTAATTAATTGTTCTCTGGCCCCAAGTTAATGTGTTCTCCATAGATCGACAGAAATTCGTATGTATGTATGTATGTATGTATGTATGTATGTATGTATGTATGTATGTATGTATGTATGATTTGGATTTTTAACGTAGCTTGAACAATTTTTCAGTCCTATCGGTACGTTGTCTGCAATGTGGCAGTTTATAGTGATGATACACTGGGGCATCAAGCCGCATACATGTAGCGTTATGTCCCACTCAGTCACATCATCCTGACACCAGGCCGACCAGTGCTAACACTAACCTCCTAATCCTGAGCGCCAAGCGAGGAAGTTGCAAGCACCATTATTGTAAAGATCATTTGGTATGACTCGGCCGGGATTCGAATCCGCGACCTCCAGCATCCGAGGTGGACGCTCTAACCACTTAGCTCACCAGATCAGTCAACAGAGATATAGAGAAAATAATCTATTTGCCTTTTCCTTTTTAATATAAGCTAATTCCAGACATATCACTAAACAAAATTATAGGAAGGAACTTTTAATAATGATAATGAAAAGGGTCAATCATTCAAGGTTACACTATATGTCTGTTCGAACAAGTGCCATTCTATTCCGTTGCTCCTTTTCCTTCACGTGATTTGACCCAGTTTACCGCACAGCCTCGGGCGCCTTTGGACCGCTTGCTATGCGGTCTTCCGATATGTATATCTGATAATTAAATGGAGAGGTTTGAACGAGGTAGCAGAATATAGCACGCGTTTAGAGTCGAATCTACTAAGAGCAAACGGTTGACGTTAAACCCCTCGATAAAGTCACCAGAAAGCTGTGAATTAAAGTCACCGGGTTTTTCAACAGAGACTTTACATTTTTCTACTTCACAAAGATGGTGGAAACACGGGTTCTGCTGTCCTCGCTGGTTATTTTCCTGCTGGTGTGTATGTCGTCTGCTCGCCCACCACACATTGTACTTATCGTGGCTGATGATTTAGGTAAGAAAGTTCAACGTTCTACTATCCTTTTCAAAAGATGTAGTGGATGGATGTTGATATGCAACTTTCCAGTTTTGTTGTTATTATAAAAAATTATATCTTGCAAAAAAGTTAGTTACAAGTAGACTTTAGCTATAAATAAACAAGTATTCAACTCACGACTCGTCGCTCGTATATTGTACTTCCCTAATTGCTATGGCCATATTCATGCATGTGTCAGCTAAACATGTTTATAGATAAACATGCTCAACGAAGGAGGTATCATCAAATCGCGTGGTAAGAAATATTTACAAACAAAAGGATTCACGCGCAATTTAATGTGAAAGATTTACATTTGTCAGTGTTTGGAGACGAGTGTACAATGTGTGTTTGACTCACTATGATGCATGTAGAAAATATATTCTACAATTCAGGATGGCGGATTTGTTAAAGAGAAATTATCGAAGATAGATTATATTCAGTTGGCAAAAGGTTCGCTGACTCGAACGCGGTAGGCTGAAACAACTAGTATTGCTCGAACCAATAAATGAATCTGACATAATTTGTATTTGCTAATCAAACTTTGTTCCAACAGTGTCTGACTCTATTCAACTGCTATCAAAGCAGTATAATAAATCGGCATCTAATCCTGTACTGATACTTATGGACGGTTAGAGTCTGATCTCGCCTATTCATTAAATCATGCAATTGGTACAGGCAAAACTGTCAGCAATGAATCAGTGCACACATTAGACTTTTACCGGTATTTCTCAGCTTTTTTATCACAGTTATTTGAAGGGTTATTTCGGAGATATGTTAAGAATATTTCCGAATCAAATCCTATGTTTGACAACTTGTAGAAAACGTGGAATAGAACAATTTTACCTCCTGTCACCATTTTGAATTTCATGGCTACATCCGGTTCTTCCATCAGATCCATTGGGTCAATTATGGGCGATTCTCATTCATCCTCATTCATTCGCTCGTTTGAAAGTTTCTGTTGCTTTGGTCATCCACGTGCCCAAGTCAGTGATGCTTTTCGAATATATTTAGGAACTAATTTAATCACATTCTCTCTCTCTCTCTCTCCACACACACACACACACACACACACACACACACACACACGAAACTTAATTTCGACTATACAAAATAATCGGTCAATATCACGTGTCTCAATGTTACAATTAGAATATATGATTATGAAGAACTTTGAGTCCTGTAAAGTGTGTGGATCTTGTCGGTTTTCGTGCTGTCATCTAACTTTGATGCCTATAAAGTGCGTGGATCATGTCGGTTTTCGTTCTGTCATCTAACTTTGAGTCCTGTAAAGTGTGTGGATCTTGTCGCTTTTCGTGCTGTCATCTAACTTTGAGGACTATAAAGTAATAGGCTCATGTCAGGTTTCGTGCTACCTAACTCCGATTCTTATAAAGTAGGAGGATCTTATCGGTTTTCGTGACGTCATCGTCCCATATAGAGGGAGGTCGCTCCTGACGTGCGTCGTTTATTTTGTAGCGATGCATGTACAAATATTTGATATTGTTCCAGCTATATACATATATCGGCTTGTGCAAAATGCATCATGCGATCATAGATTATGTATTTAACAGTAATCAGTTGAACAAACAACATAGACCCTTATGTGCCTACCCATTGTGCTATGGCAGATCTAGGTCTATGCTGTTTGCAGTAAGGTTTAATTATATGCGAGTCTACTCCGCACTAACCCTAAATCATTGAGATATATACCATTGTGTAGTGTAGACAAAACTACACGTACTTTATTTCATGGCAGTACACTTTGGTGTCATAAAAGATTGAGAAACAAGGAGGTGGGTGAAATGAATTCTGTTCATCGTCCGATTCTATATAAGTACATGAACTCTAGGGGAGGATCCAGTATTGTCTGAAACAGGATTATATTAACATTTTGGAGAGGGGCTCGATACCTCTTTACAAATTAATGTTTCATGTTTGGAAAAATTCTAAGTTTGGACACAGAAATGTCATAAAGATTGTGATCTAACCTGTAAACAATACAAAAATGCATCTGATTTGCAATGTATATTTCTTTCTTTTTTAATAGAATTATGCTCTACTATATACATACATACATACATATATATATATATATATATATATATATATATATATATATATATATATATATATATATATATATATATATATATATATATATATATATATATATATATATATATATGTCAGTTCTGTATACCTTTTATAGAATTTTAAGAATCTTTATCCATAAATTCATATCTTGTTCATTCATATTTACATCTGTTCGGAAGGGTTTATCTTTCGAGGGATTTTGTGCAATTTTTCATTCTTAATCTTTGCGAATTTCTCTTTTTGTTGGTGCCAAATAGTCAGTTTTATGTAATGTTCCGTTAAACTCTATTACATACGTCTATACAGTTTTATTATTATTATTATTATTACAATTTCTCATTTTGTGTGTGTGCGCACGCTCGCGAGCGCGCGTGTCTTGGAAGGTGGCTATGCAACTTGTCAGGAACGAAGTAGGGCCACAAACCCTCGAGCGCCTCCACGTCCCTGCCATTTTTATTTTCAATCAAGTGGGGCAATGTTGTGTTACATACTATCGTGAATAACTGATATGACGATATTAGATCAAAGTAAATCAAAGAATAGCAATGGGCACCGGCCAGCTTAACGTTTATAATTAAATCAAATATAAACGAAGGCCAGAATACCAAGTATACGTTCAACCAACGCTGGCTAAATAAGCACAGCCGTTGGACCAAAGTTGACTTAGAACGCTGGTCCAAATAAGCACAGCCGTTGGACCAAAGTTGATTTAGAGCGTTGGACCAAAGTAATTTTATCAGTCTGCTTAACGTTGATTCAACGTTGAAAATTAACCTGTTCAACGCTGAGCCAACGTTGACCCAGCTGTTACAGAATATGTACTGGCCTAACTTTGATCCCACGCTTGCCCAACATTTGTGGTTAGCGTCCGCCTCGGATGCGGGAGGTCGCGAGTTTAATCCAGCCGAGTCATACCAAAGACTTACAAAAATGGTACTAACAGCTGCCTCGCTTGATGTTCAGCATTAAGAGGTTACTGTTAGGACTGGTCGGCCTGGTGTCAAGATAATGTGACTGTGTGGGACATCATGCTATATGTCTGCGGCATGATGCCCCATAGCTACGATGTCGTAGCCTCAGCTTGATTTGGTGTGGTTGAGGCTACGAACTGATCCCATATCATGTAATGGAGCAAAAAAAAAATCATCACTCTAGTCAGAAAAACAAACAGTGTAGAAATTAACTACATAAGTATAATCATGTTGTGAAAGAAGTTTGGCTTATTTTGAATTTATTAAGCCCTTACACGATAAAATAAATTGGCATGGTTACTCTAACCTCATCCTGTCCGACATGACAGATAACGCGACACTCTCGCCGTGACCCCTTTTATACGAAAGGCTTGCCAGACCATATTTGGGATATTCTACGCTATATTATTATCAATCAAGTGGCGAATAATCGCTTCTTGGTGGAATTTCAAAGTTGCCGATAAACCGTATTTACTTTTAATGCCCAGAACTTCTGACCCAAACGGCGCCAAGTTTTTACTAAGATTTGTTTACATTTCCAAATAAGGCGTCAATGTCCTTATATGGCACACAAACAAACGAGGCTGAGAACGGAAGTAATCATAATTTGAAATAATATGGCGGACGATCGAAACGAAAATATCGGCTATAAAAGGTAAACGAGATTTTACAACTATTTCTACAATGATTTTCGATACTTCCGGTATTAAATAAGAGGACTACTCAATTTATTGGATTATATGCAAGGAATATGTTCAAAGTGTTATTATTAGGCTAAAAGAGCGCCGGGTGTGAATCACACCCGGCTTGCTCCATTAACACGTATATGCTCATGTTAGTACCCCGTCCACGAGGTACGAGTAAGGGTACTAATATTAATACTAGATGCCCCAGTGCTTGACATCATAATAAGCTGTCACACTGCTGACATCGTAGCGATATGACTGAAAAATTGTTAAAGCTAGGTTAAAAATCCAAATCACACACACACACCAGCATTTGTGACTATTTGTTGGCCCACCGTTGATCCGCCTGACCTAAAGAAGGCATATCAGTTGACTCAATCTCATCGCAATTTAACACTTGTGATTATTTGTAGGCCTAACATTGATCCCACGTTGACGCAACGCTGGTGATTATTTGTAACAATAATGTTGATCCGCTTGAACTCAACACTGGTGATAATTTGTTAGTCCAACACTGATCCACGTTGACTCAGCAAAGGCATCTGTCACTTGACTAAATGCTAATCTCATCTTAATCCAACACTGATTTTTTTTGTAAGCTTAATTTTGCTCCCACATTGACTCAACACTGGTGATTAGTTGTAGACCAACATTGATCACTCGTTGACTCAGCACTAGTGATTATTTGTAAGTCAGACGTTGATCCCACGTTGACCCATTAGGAGTCATTATTTGCAGGCTTATTATTGATCCCATATTGATGCAACACTGGTGATTAAATGTAGACCTAACGTTGATCGCACGTTGACCCAACACTGACGGTTATTTTCAAGCCTAATGTTTATACCACGCTGACCCAGCACTGGTAAATATCTGTTGAGCTTACATCTTTGGCTTTGTTGGCCCAACAGTAGTAGTGATCAGTTGAACCAACAGTAGTAGTGATCAGTTGAACCAACAGTAGTAGTGATCAGTTGAACAAATGTTTACCTAACATCGTACAGCTTGTTAATAATAAATCCTGGAGTTTTTAAACATGGGTGATAAGCTAAACAAAATTCCCAATGAACTACAGCCTTACACAACTCAGCCCAGATCATGTGTAAAATTATATTTTCAGAGACAAGCCAATGGGTTCATAATAACTCGGCCCAGATCATGTAGAAAATTATATTTTCAGAGACAAGCCAATGGGTTCATAATAACAACTCAGCCCAGATCATGTGGAAAATTATATTTTCAGAGACAAGGCAATGAGTACAGTATAACGTTTATATATATCGTTTCTGTCTTTCTCAAAGTCAGTGTGTTGAAAGAAAAAGAGGAAGAGCGACAGCCAGTTCTTGTAATGATGACATGTTGATGATGATAATAATAATAATAATAATAAGAAGAAGAAGAAGAAGAAGAAGAAGAAGGAAGAAGATTAAGAATAAGAATACTATTTATGTTTATCTTCAGACATTGATATTTAATCTTGATTAATCAACACAATCGGTTACCCCTCCCCCCCCCAACAGAGTATTGCATAAAAGTGACCGTCAGACATAGGGATACAATTATGAATGTTGAAAAATTCGTTTCCACTTTGGATCGTCTAGAAGGCAGATGAATGAAAGCTGCCTGTACATGTGTATCATGCCACCAGACAACCAAAGGAAAGGAAGCAGGAAAAGAACTGCTCTTTCATGAAACGTCACAAAGTTTGAAATATTGACTTCGATTACTATGTTCTTAAATGAGATCGTTTTTAGTTTATTGCATCTTTTCGATATATACAGCAAATAGGTACCTGAGTCGTTATGATTGAACAGCACCACATGTAATTGTCATCATCCGAATTTTCCACGCATAATTAATTAAAAAATATCAAAGTTTGGCTGCTTTCTTCATCGTCATTCTCAACAAACAAATAACGTTTATAAAAATTCATATTTGGTGAATAATATCCTCCTTCCCAGGAATTAACTTGCCTCATCTACGACGTCTTTTGCGCACCGACAGTTAATGAAATTCCCATAGACCGTAACGTAAATATTTGGCCAAATGATATTCCCATACACCGTAACGTAAAATTTGGCCAGACGAAATTCCCATAAACCGGAACGTAAATGTTTGGCCAAATGAAATTCCATAGACCGTAACGTAAATATTTGGCCAGATAAAATTTCCATAGACCGGAACATAAATATTTGGTCAAATGAAATTTCATAGACCGTAACGTTAATATTTGACCAAATGAAATTCCATAGATCGTAACGTTAATATTTGGCCAAATGAAATTCCCATAGACCGTAACGTACATATTTGGCCATATGAAATTTTCAGTGACCGTAACGTAAATATTTGGCCAAATTACTATAGTTTTGTGGCAAATGTATAAATCACGCCGACATCGCATGATTGTTATACCAATACAGTTTTAAAACAACGAAAATTATATGATGCGTGCCTTGTTTTTGACAAAAATTCCTTTGTAGGTAACCAAACAAATCTAATCCGGTGAGATCATCACTTTACATTCAATGGTACATGTGCGGCGACAGCAACGATAAAAAAAAAAATGGTGACAAGTTAAGCCAAATTAATGCTTACAATTTACTCATACGCAGCTTTCTGCTGAAAAATAACGTTTTTTTTCTTCCAATAATTATTTTCATTCAAAAAGAGATCTTCATTCTTTAAATACAGTGTTTAATAGACCCCGTCCCCCAGACTGGCTCTGTAGCTCTTTCAAATAATTACTTGCTTGTGACCATATACTCTGTTCCTTGCCTGATGGCGTTATGTCCCATCACGGTATATCGTGTCAGCACCTGCCATGCTAAACAGTTCTGTGCAGACTGGTCTTAATTACAGAGATTATTATAAATATATTAAACTCCGCAGACAAAAGCCGTTTGTCTGAGGGAAAAATGAAATTTTAGCTGTATATGATCACCTGTTTGATGAAACAGAATCTTGCAGCCCTAAAACAAGTTAATTCTTAATAATTCATTTACCAAGTATTGAATCATGCACCATTTATGGTCCAAGTCCAGCCGATGTTGAGTCGTACTTCATATTCAGAGTCAATACTTTTCTTCTCTGTCAAACCCAAAATCTAAATCCGTTTATATCAATCATGTCATAATTTTATAATCATTTTCTTTCATAGACACAAAAACCATGAAAGCCCCACAAAACGTGAAGTGGATGACGAGCGTAATGCTTCAGGATCTTTCTCATTTTTTTTTCACACATTTTTTTTTTCGGGGGGTGGGGTAGTAGGTACTCTACCGAACACTGGTAAAACAAATGGTGCAAACAGCGAAAATTTACATCCCTTTCTACTAAAAATTAAGCGAATTTTCACCGAAAGTTTGGCCGTAGAAAAAAAAAACAACAACAAAATTACAAAATGCCCAGTAAAAGGCTATAGTGTGATTGTTTGAAAGTATATGATTCGTAGTTAAACACATACAATCAAAGCGTTGCTACTTTTCTTTTCAATATGCACTACAGTGGTATGGTTTCCACATCCATTATATCCTTCATTTAGATATTCGTTTTCTGAAATCACGTGCAATTCGTACTATTTAGCAGATTATCGTCATAATATTAACTTTGTATGCGTATATTATTATCATTAAGCACTTAGCACAGCAGACGGAATGGCACAAATTCTTTGCCGCTCATAACTTTTGTGCGTGTTTACCCGAAAGTATAAATGAGTGCACTTTTTGTAGCCCGACTGTAGGTTTAGGTATTGATATCGCCTATTGATTAAAATCTGCACAAATCGGCAGGCAATTTTGACTGCACACATCGGTGTACATTGTATACGCTTACCGGTATTTCTTGCGGCTGATGAGCTACCGTCGACTGAAGGGTTCTTTTGCCGATATGTACATAATATTTCCGGGTCAAATCCTATGTTTTTCGATTTGTAAATCCACGTGGAATAGCACAACCCTCAGCCCTGTTGCCACTTTGAAAATTTTGCGCTAGATATGGCCATTACAAACACCGATAAGTGTCTAAACTATACGCAGGTGTGTTCCGGAAAGATCTGCATGCAGCAAAATTGCACATTTTAATAAACAGTTGACGTCAGACTCACATATAGTCAGTCAGGATCAACACAGATGGGGGGGGGGGGGCTGATTAATCGGTCTTAATTCCAGTAAAGGGTTGTAAATTTCAGGCCAGAGTTGTGATAAAATTAGGATCCGCCTGTTATTTTATCAGCTCAGTCTTATATATAAACACCTACAATTGTCTGTGTTCCGGCTGCCAAACAACAGGTCGCGGGTTCGAAACTCGCGGCTGCATCCCAATATTTAAATATACCGTTTTTGTTGTATTTTTATGTTCAAACCTTCTTTTAAACTCACTCATCCCATTTGTGTTGCTATAGTTACGCATGTGCCCTCTAAGGTCAAAACCAAGAATATGTTTATCTCCCTTGCTTGAAAAGCAGAGACTATTTGTATGTGTTGTGCCAACATTGGACTAACGTACACGTTACGCCTGTGGCATTTTTATTTTAACTCGGGCCAGTTTTAAATTAACTCTGACATTCCGGCAAACACTTTTGACATGTTTTTGCAGTTGCTGAAGGCCAGTCTTGCCACTTTTGCATTTGTGCCCTCTGATAATATCTCTCACTCTCTCATTTTTTGCAAAAATATCATTATTTGTATATGATGGACCAACGTTGGTATGACGTTGAAAATCCCCAAGCGACCTTGCCAATGTCACGTTGTTCCAGCGTTAGCCTGCTATTTGGGGATGGGGGATGTGTTGCTAACATGCTGAGAAACCTTCTAGTATCGAAACTGAAAAATGTTTTTGCTCCCAAAATATGTGCAATGGCTAATAATTAGATTCTGTAAATATCTGAACGTAATAATCTGTAAATATGCAAAAATATAGGGTTCAAACTCGAGACATTTGAGCCAGTGAAAAACTGCTATAGAAAGCGATGCTTGACTCAAAGTCATCTTCGCCAACAAAGAGTCGCCGATTTACTTCTTTCCACATCAACTCTTGGCATATTTGGCTACCCGAAACGGCATATTTCGCTGGCCATGGGGTATCCTTAATCCGCTAGAGAGCACTTGTCGAAAGGATCGCTTCAGTTAGCTAAATATGCCAACGGTTGATGTGGAACGATGTGGAATTGACGATCATAGGGCTAGAGAAGATGGGGCAAAGAATGACCCGAAAGTTGGCTAAATTTTAGCACAGCAATAGCTTTGTAGTAAAGTTATATAGCAATATGTATATCATTGAACATTATTAGTAATTTGAAAATTATAGAAATTAAAGAACAAATACACTGTATCCGTTTTCTTGTGTTAGACTTAAGTAGTGTTCAAACTCGTGACATTTGAATTAGTGGGAAGTGGCTATAGCAGAAGTGACTGACCCCAAGTCATCTTCTCTAACCAAGAGTCGCTATCTGTAGATTGGATGTATGTTTTAAAATTTTCATGTTGTATCGACTGACTTTATTAATGTTAATTTTTACGCCTTCTGTGATGGTCAATATGTATTTATGTTCAACTGTCAACTGTCAATATGTATTTATGTTCAACTGTCAACTGTCAATATGTATTTATGTTCAACTGTCAACTGTCAATATGTATTTATGTTCAACTGTCAACTGTCAATATGTATTTATGTTCAACTGTCAACTGTCTGAATTTCATTTCCGTCTGGGGACTTTATTTGGTCCTTCTTGGGCAAACCTTTCCCCGTTTCTCCTACAGTTATGTCAAAGATATGGAGGAAGTGAAAAAAATGGACTGACCTAAATTATGCAAGGGTTTATCTGTTATTTTATTTATTATATAAATTGATCATTGACATAGTCTAATTGATTTTATATGCTTGATGTTTTCTTAAACCTGTGTAGTGATTTTACACATAAACCATAATTATATTTTAAAATGACCTCTTGTGATAAGATAAGCACCGAACTGTTAACATATATTTAATTGTTACATTTGTTAATTAAAATATGTTATATTAACAGCATGTGTTGTCATCACACATTTGTGTTACAAGTGACATCCTCATAATTTACTTCTGCCCTCTTACTATTTAAGAAGTGACTGTCAATTGCATTGTACTAGTGGTTTAGTTAAAAGTTTATGGAGAATCGAACCTGAGTCCATGAGGCATAAAGTAGGTGGATATTAATGACCTTAGAACTTGTAATGTTTTTCTTTACGGATAAAATATGTTTAGTTTTTAAAATTCCGGTTGAGATAACAACAAATACCATACTTTTGTCTAGGGTGGAATGATGTCGGTTGGAGGAATCCACAAATGTACACCCCCAATCTGGACAAACTGGCGACCAGTGGGGTCATCTTAAACTCCTCCTATGTCCAGCCTGTTTGCTCTCCGTATGTATCAAATTAATGTTTTAAAGTAATATAATGCTTTAAATAGAAACAAAATAACATATATTGATTGTCACTGGTAGCGGCCTTTCTATACACTACCTAAAGTTACTATTCAGAAGAATTATCTAGTGTGCATTTTTTTAAAAAAATCTGTATCCAATTGTGTTTCTTTGCTATGGGATTAAATTTAATATTTGCTAAGAAAAGACAACACAATTCGCTTACAAGGCTTTAAACGTACAAAATGAGAAATTATATATATACATACATATATATATATATATATATATATATATATATATATATATATATATATATATATATATATATATATATATATATATATATAGAGAGAGAGAGAGAGAGAGAGAGAGAGAGAGAGAGAGAGAGAGAGATAAACATCAAAACAGTCGGACTGCATATTCACATCTCTTTGCTAATTTTAAATGCAAGTTTGATATAGGTTTTGCATGAATTTTCAGGACGAGAAACTGCCTCATGACCGGATACTACCCATATCATACCGGGTTACAGGTGAGAGTCCCATTCCCAATTACAGCCAATTAAATCAATTTAATATTTTCTTGCATCTCCTAAACTTAATCTTTAGATGGTCGAACCATTTAGTAAAGCAAGTTTGTATGTTTAACAATTGCATGTGTGATGTAAAAAGATGATGTTCCAATGTCAGAAATTATTAATATTTGCCTTTTGGGCTTTTACTTACGTCCATACGTATGTATGCATGTATGCATGTATGTATGTATGTATGTATGTATGTATGTATGTATGTATTTATGCATGCATGTATGTATGCATGCATGCATGTCTGTGTGTGTGTGTGTGTGCGTGCGTGCGTGCATACATGCATGCATGTATGTATGTATGTATGTTTATGTGTGTGTGTGTGTGTGTGTGTGTGTGTCTGTAGATAGGCAGGTATATGAGAGAAGGAAGAGAGAAATATAATGTTCTATTCAATGTCATATATTTTATTGACATTGTTTATAAAATTCAACATCTCAGGGAATACGCAATCAAGTAAAATTTGCATCGTTCTCAGATAGATTAATTTCAATACATATTTGTTACTAAGTATATTCTCATCAACTCATTTTCAGCATGGCGTAGTGCAAGATGATGCCCCAGGATTTTTGCCAGCGAATTTCACAGTTCTGCCACAGAAGCTGAAAGAATTGGGATACGTCACACACATGGTGGGAAAGTGAGTACAAATAAATAAATAAATAAATAAATAAATAAATAAATAAATACGCCTGCATTATTTTTTACTAGCTGAAAAATAATGGTAATTTATTAACATGTCGACATGGCCTTCTGAACTTAGAATGTTCTGGAAGCGAACTCATGACCCATATCCTGGTCATCTTATTTTGTCTTAGGTATTTATATAAAGCAGAGGTAAACAAAAATATTAATTCCTATTTAAGACCAGTCTTTGGAGTTATTTAACATTGTGTTCAGATATAATTCTTGAGGAATTATTTAAATCATTCATTGGAATTACTAAAGTCCTCACTGACTGGATTAAAACTCTATTTGGGGTTATTGTGAATTCATTCAAAGACGTTCTAGATTATATCATTGTGATACATCAAGACTGTTGGTAAATCAGCACATTCAATATCGGAATGAATTTGGAACAGTCTATCCTTTCTTTCTTGAGATAGAACATGTAAGAATATTTGGGATTTAATACACAATACTGTAATTTCCTTGAAAAGATTCACTTTATGTTTAAATACTTATCGATACACGTGTTTTTTGAAATACCTACCCACGGAAATATATTTGAAATACTTACACATACAAATGTATTTGAAATGCCTACTCATACAAATGTATTTGCAATGCTTACACATACAAATGTGTTTGAAATGCCTACCCATACAAATGTATTTAAAATCCCTAGCCATACAAATGTATTTGAAATGTCTACCCATACAAATGTATTTGAAATACTTACCCACAGAAATGTGTTTGAAATGCCTACCCATACAAATGTATTTGAAATGCCTACCCATACAAATGTATTTGAAATGCCTACCCATACAAATGTATTTGAAATACCTACCCGTACAAATGTAATTAAAATACGTATCCATACAAATGCATTTGAAATACCTACCCATACAGATGTATTTGAAATGCCTACCCATACCAATGTATTTGAAGTACGTACCCATACAAATGTATTTGAAATGTCTACCCATACAAATGTATTTGAAATACTTACCCACAGAAATGTGTTTGAAATGTCTACCCATACAAATGTATTTGAAATGCCTACCCATACAAATGTATTTGAAATGCCTACCCATACAAATGTATTTGAAATACCTACCCGTACAAATGTAATTAAAATACGTATCCATACAAATGCATTTGAAATACCTACCCATACAGATGTATTTGAAATGCCTACCCATACCAATGTATTTGAAGTACGTACCCATACAAATGTATTTGAAATGCCTACCCATACCAATGTATTTGAAGTACGTACCCATACAAATGTATTTGAAATACATACCCATACCAATGTATTTGAAATACATACTCATACCAATGTATTTGAAATACATACCCATACCAATGTATTTGAAATACATACCCATACCAATGTATTTGAAATACATATCCATACCAATGTATTTGAAATACCTACCCATACCAATGTATTTGAAATACCTACCCATACCAATGTATTTGAAATACATACCCATACCAATGTATTTGAAATACATACCCATACCAATGTATTTGAAATACATACCCATACCAATGTATTTGAAATACTTACCCATACCAATGTATTTGAAATACATACCCATACCAATGTATTTGAAATACATATCCATACCAATGTATTTGAAATACATACCCATACCAATGTATTTGAAATACATATCCATACCAATGTATTTGAAATACATACCCATACCAATGTATTTGAAATACATATCCATACCAATGTATTTGAAATACCTACCCATACCAATGTATTTGAAATACCTACCCATACCAATGTATTTGAAATACATACCCATACCAATGTATTTGAAATACATACCCATACCAATGTATTTGAAATACATACCCATACCAATGTATTTGAAATACTTACCCATACCAATGTATTTGAAATACATACCCATACCAATGTATTTGAAATACATATCCATACCAATGTATTTGAAATACATACCCATACCAATGTATTTGAAATACATATCCATACCAATGTATTTGAAATACCTACCCATACCAATGTATTTGAAATACCTACCCATACCAATGTATTTGAAATACTTACCCATACCAATGTATTTGAAATACATACCCATACCAATGTATTTGAAATACTTACCCATACCAATGTATTTGAAATACCTACCCATACCAATGTATTTGAAATACTTACCCATACCAATGTATTTGAAATACTTACCCATACCAATGTATTTGAAATACTTACCCATACCAATGTATTTGAAATACATATCCATACCAATGTATTTGAAATACATATCCATACCAATGTATTTGAAATGCCTACCCATACCAATGTATTTGAAATGCCTACCCATACCAATGTATTTGAAATACATACCCATACCAATGTATTTGAAATACATACCCATACCAATGTATTTGAAATACATACCCATACAAATGTATTTGAAATGCCTACCCATACCAATGTATCTGAAATACATACCCATACCAATGTATTTGAAATACATACCCATACCAATGTATTTGAAATACTTACCCATACCAATGTATTTGAAATGCCTACCCATACCAATGTATTTGAAATACATACCCATACCAATGTATCTGAAATACTTACCTAAGAAAAAGATCTTAATTGCTGATGCTTATTTAACAACACTCATAGTTAACTAATTTCAAACTACCTACAGGTGGCATCTTGGTTACTGTAACTGGAAATACACCCCGACCTACCGTGGTTTTGATAGCTTTATGGGATACTACAATGGGGCGGAGGATTATTATACTCACGACGTCGGTAAGATAACTTGAAACACTTACCTATATCGTCATTATCGTTACTGCTATCATCATCACTACCACATTTTCTCAAAAACCATTACCACCTATATTATCATCATCGTTAGTCTATATTCCACGGATTTAAAAAAAATACTTCTGTATTTTATTTAGCATAATTTTTTAGAACGATTTCCTCTTAACCTTTTGTGAAAATATGTTAACTTTATTCGAAGGGGTTTATCTTCCAGATGATTTTAGGTATTTATTTATTTGACCATCTTTTTCACCTAAGTTTGCACATCACTGTCCAGTCAGACCTGTGTTTCGTGGGTTGGCATTCGCAGTCGTATGCACCGTTTTCAAAAACTCTATTTGTACTAAATAAAAAGTGTGTTTACTGTCGAAAGAAGCTGTCAGTACAAACTTAGCTAAGATCAAATGGGCCACACTTAATCATGTATTCATCCGTGTAAAATTAATGGAGTATATTTTAAGTACTGGCATATATATATATGGGGATACCCTAGCCTCAATGGGAATTAGCATTACAGAACCCCCCTGGGACACTCTAGCCTCAATGGAAATTTAACATGGGGAAAAATCATGGGACATTCTAGCCTCAAGGGGAATTTAACATGGGAAAGTCTTGGGTCACTCTAGCCTCAAGGGGAATTTAACATGGGAATAGATTGTGGGTCTGTTGAGCGACAAGGGAAAATGGAACAGGGTCGGGACCCTATTTTAATACGGTCCCGACCTGATGGGTCTATGGAAATGGAACAGGCGAAAATTGAAACAGGGAGGGGTCTCTATTTTTTTAAATAAATAAAAATAAAAAAGGGGTAGGCAATTGAAAGTCTATCTCTTTTCGAGAAATGTGGGTGGCCCTGAGAAGGGCCTTTGGGTTTCTTCTTCTTCTTCTAACTCTTCCACTTCTTCAACCATCTTCTGACTTTTGCCACTATTCCTGTCTTCTTCTTTATTTCTGACTCAGGCATCCAGTCAGGATGACCTATCGCTCGGAATTTCTCCTGTATTCTTATCCAGTTATTGTTGAGTTTCTCAAAGCTTTCTTTCTCTTTCTATTTTCTTCTTCTTTTCTTTCCTTATACCACTTTTCTTTGATGTTCTTTACCTCTTCCGTTAGCACTTTCCTCATTACTTCTTCCGTTTTTGTCAACTGGTCGAACCCCCATTTTACGTATCGCCACTCCATCCAATACAATACTTTTTCTAGGAAGCACCTGACTTGGATGACATGGTCCAGTGCTTCCTTCAACCTTCCCACTCTGACATAAGGTGGGTCAGTACATCCTCTTGACTTGTTGACTTCTTCTTCTATCATTCCTGCGATGAGATCTCTGGCTACCTTTAGTCCTTTGACTTGAATAGTTAACAAGTCTTGCCTATTTCCATCACTCCATTCCTTTTCTATTCTTCTTACAACGTATTCAGCATCCATTATCCAGAAATAGATATCTCTTAATAGATTGAATAATTTTGTCACCTCCATCTTCTTTGTTTATTCCGTGGAATGGTCTGAATGACGAATACTGTGGGTTCTTGTAGTTAAAGCGTGGTTTTGAAGGAAAACATCCCCCCTAAGACTCAAATGTTATATTACCTAGATCATCACTTAAACGCGCGGACGTGAAGGAAAGCATCCCCTACTTTTCTCATCTCATATTATATACTATCCACATACATGAAGCAGCAATAAACAAACCCCCAAATCTACTATTCACACGCAAAGCATTAAAATGAAACCCAAATCTACTATCCACACTAACCAACTTAAGCTCTTACAAAACCCAATAATCTACTATCCACACAAACGTACGTGAGCGCTTACAAACACACAAACACAAGAAAAAAGAGTCAGTGTTTATATTCACACTACTCTACATACACACATTGGCAAATGGATTACTATATCTTTTCTAGAGATTGGGGTAGCCCTGAAAAGGGCTGTTTTTTTTTTAAACTCCAGATGCAGCTATCTAATGCTGGCACCTTCCTGGTCTGACACCGCACACACATCTTCGACTCGTCTCCTTGCCAATTCACCCTTGTTGCTGTAAGCGCAGAGGCGGGTTGAGTGGCTTCACTATTCCAATCTTCTGTCTCTCGAATAGTGAAGACTTCCCTTTCTCTTCTTCTATTTCTAATTCTAGGATGAATCGGCATCCTTACCTCCTGTTGTAACTGTGGTGCAGCTACAGGTTGGGGAGATGTCCTTGCCTCAGGTGTCACCTTGCACACAGGGTATATCATAGGGTGACACCTGATCTCTCTTTCTTTCCTCCTCTTCTTCCATTTTTCTCTCTTCCTCCTCCTGTTCTATCCTGGCTTCTTCCACAAGGGCCTCCGCAGCCAGCTCGTTCAGGAGGCATCTGGCATATTCCAGGTGCATCTGGAGTTCAAAACGTTTTTCAAGTCTGCTACTCATTTTTATTGTTGATCAATCAACAAGGGTAGCTAGACTGCCGAGCGATTTTTAATTTATAGTGAAAGCGCGGACGTGAAGGAAAACATCCCCTAAGACAAAAGTTATATTACCTAGATCATGACCAAACAACGCGCGGACCTAAAAGAAACACTCACTCACTTTGTTATACTACCCATTACTAATTTAAAAATTTTCATTAATCACTTCAATATGCTATCCACATACGTAAAGCAGTCAAATCAAACCCGAAATCTACTCTCCACGCACGTCAAACAGCAAAAGAAAAAACATGATCATTATCTACTATCCACACAAACACATACACTCAAACCACAAAAGAGTCAGTGTTTATATTCACACTACTCTACATACACACATTGGCAAATCGATTGTTATTTCTTTTCTAGAGTATTGGGTAGCCCTGAAAAGGGCTGTTTTTTTCTTTGCTATGGCAATCTTTTAGTTTCTAAGAATGCGACGTCCTCTGACGATAGACTTTCTGACGATAGGTCTGCATCTTCGGAAAGAGAAAAAGAACTCTTTGGTGTCGATACGACAATCGACAAAGCCTCTGTCAGGTTGCTGCTGCTGTTGTTGCTGTTGCTGCTCTCTCTGTTGTTTCTGAAGTCTGTACTTCTCTGTCCATTCTTCTTTCTCCCTGTTCATTTCTTCTCTGAAAAGCTCTTCTATCAGGTCTTCAGTGACTTTTAACATTCTCACATTCTCTATCTCTTCTGGCTTCGGTATCAGACTGTGTCTGACCCTATGCAAATTCACGTAGGCTTCGTTTAGCTTAGCTAGTTTGGAGCACATCTTCGTAGGAGGATGAGTCGACAATGGATGGTTAGACTGGAGGCTACCCCCGGCTTTAAAGTCAAAGCGCGGACGTGAAGGAAAACATCCCTCCACGGTTTTCGAGCCGGAACGTTCAATGAGTGTCATGAGAGGGATAGTAAGAAGTCAAAGAGCATGAATCAAAATTCTTATAGCCAAACAAAAGACAAAGGCATTTTTTTTCAAAACAACATTTTTTTTATTCAAAATCACTTAACACTAACAAACAACTATAACATTTTTAACAATATAACATCAAACATTTTTTTCAAATGGCAAACATTTTTTCCAACTCACACTTTATTTTGGACAAGGCTGACAACGTTGCGAATGAAATTGTGATTTCCACTGTTGGAAGTCATTAGGCCATTGATGGACACTACGTTTCCTAGCTTGAGACAAAAGATAAGCATAATGGTCACAAAAGCATTGATCTACTTTCACATCGTTTCTAGAAGAAGAACGAGGATCAAAATGAGTCACTAAATGTTCTAAGGAATAACCCAGGCTGCGATGATGCAGAAAATACACACAATATTGTCCACACACCAAGGAATCTGTGCCTTGTAATTTCACATTATTGAATCGGGTGGTCTAAGCATTTCTTCTCATAAAGTCAATGATATCGTCTTCCAAAGGAGGTAATTCATACGAATCGAAATATTCCACACATCCTTCTTGAGGAAAGTAGACGGCTACCCAGTGGGTTCCTGGGAGATGACTGTCGTCCGTGTTGTTCACATAAGCTAGATGGTCTTGAGGTTTACGATGAGGGAGTTCATCTTTAGCACAGACGACAGGATTCCAAGAAGCCGTGTACGAGCTGTGGTTCAAAAGATAATAAAGTTCCCAGATATCCATGTTTTGTGTGTTTTTTTTTTTCTTCTTCTTCACAGGTAATGATAAGTGATCAATTCGAACCTGACTTGTTGCTTGAAAATGTCTGACAAGTAAAAGGCGTTTAGATCCGACTTCTTACTCTGGTCAAAGAGAGATTCGATGCGACGGCACTCCAGAGACGTTAATGGAGGAGAAGAATGTTTATCCAAGCCTTTATACCACTCGTTCAACACGAATTCTATTTCGATGTGATCCCAAGCTTTGTCCAGATACTCGTCCAATTATTCTTCTTGACTTAACATCAGACATTTGTCGTGATGAATTTGACTGGGATGATCGTTGTGACATCCATAGCACTCTTCCTTGATCAATTCTTTCATTATATCTGCCAGGACTGTAACAAAACAGGAGACTAAATGGGTCTCTTGTTCTGGC
Organism: Sinohyriopsis cumingii; assembly: GCA_028554795.2. Lineage (NCBI taxonomy): Eukaryota > Metazoa > Mollusca > Bivalvia > Unionida > Unionidae > Sinohyriopsis > Sinohyriopsis cumingii. The sequence continues at coordinate 55,651,629 of CM068836.1, forward strand.
CATCTTGACTTCATCATGATAAGTTTTTCGTCTTGGGATTCTTCTTCTTCTTCCACGGTCTCCTTACATTCCATCTTCAGAGTTTCTCCACTAGGTAAAGAGAGATAACAGTCTTCCATAGCTTCTAATAATCTAGAATGACTTCTCTCAAACTGTTGATTTCTATGGTATTGTCAAATTCTGCATACAGGATGACGTTCACTGTGTGATCTGGAGGTGGATTTGCAAACTGAAGTTCCACACGAATCTGACCCAATTTTATAGGGTGGAAATGTGCCTCGTCGCTGCCTTGGTCTGGAGTGAAATCAAAACTCCACAAAGCATAGTCTCCTGCATAATCGTCGTACGAAATACCGTGACTGGTGTTGGTTCCTAACTGTCTCGTGGCTTCGTACAGGGACAAGTACGATCTCAAATAATTCTTCGTGACACCAAAGTTAGGCTCATAGGGTCGGATACACAAGGTCTTGCCGTCGCGACTGACTTCGATCTTGGACACATTGTAATGTTGAAACTCAAAAGGATTTTGATGGTGGGTTCCGTTGAAGGCTGAATTCCTGACGATACCAACAATCAAACGCTTGGGTAACTGTCCTTGGAACAGATGATCTTCGATCATAGATCGCTGTCCAGCGGGAATGGTGAACGTTTTCACTTCTACGTGTCGTATCGGATACTTGGCGGTCGTTCTGCTCAACGTCTGACTGACGTCGTTTCCCACTTTAGGTAACACTTCCACACGACGCACGTAAAGTCGGGCTTCTTGAATGATAGTTTTGTATTCATTGGCATGGGCCATCAAATGGAAAGCGGCACTGCTACGATTCAGTCTCAGATGGATATCCACCCCTTTCAGCAAATACTTTTCTTGTAACCACATGTCCAAATGCAAACGATCCATCAGTTCTAAACTTCGCCCTTGCAGAATTTTCTTGCGACGGTCGTTAAACCCCACATTGTGAGGATTGTCATCTTCTGTCAGGTCTGTGTCACTAAACGTGGCTGCACCTGCCGTGTCAGGTTTCCATACCACGCAAGCATCCAGATGAGTATTCTTGGCTTCTTTTCCGTACGTCAAGAGATTTTCCAGGTAGGCACGATATGGGTAAGTATCCATGTTGCTGCTGACCAGTTTGTTATTCAAGTACAAGTCCACTTCGCTGAACAAGGAATGCATGAAATTGTTGACAGGAGCTACTCTAGCATCGCCTCCTGGATTGGTGTTGTCCGTTTTGATCACTTTCACTTTCAAATACAGCTAAATGCTATTCAGATCGATGTAATCTTCGGGTTGTCCTTTGATTTCAAACTCGTTGGGAGCGGAATCCGTCAAAGAGGAGACGGGATGAAATTCCACCCACTGAGATTCTTGCATCGTCATCATCGTGGGGGGCATGGCAAACAGATCCAGTTCCGACTTGGAACAGGTGCAAGACTCTCGGTGCATCATTTTTTCTGTGTCTCAATACTTTAATAATCGAAAACGTCTAAGTCTCGAACGGTTCTTCTTTTCTTTGCCTTTCTAGCGTTAGAAGTGTGAAGTCTGGTGAAAGGGTGTTTTCTTCGTCGTCTCTTTCTGCCTTGTCCTTGCTGAATGCCTGACTCGGTAGCGTGCAGGACATTTATAGGTGTTTCTCGTCGGCCCAAAAGGTATTTGCCCGTTTGCATCAAGACATTTTTGCCTGCCCTAATGAAGGCTTCTTCAGGATTTTGTTTGTTGATGATGACATTTTGGAGAAATTCTTTACCGTGTGTCAGTGCGGCATCTTTCAAGGCGTGCAATCCGCGTGTCACCATCGGTTTCAAGACTGGGACCACCGAACGAAAGGCCGATTTTAACATATCTCCTAAACCGTGTCCTCGCTGTTGAGCAACCCCTCGGTACACTGGATACATGACTTACGAGTCGTGAGAGAACCGTTTTCGAAAATGGAGTTTCACCGTGACTTTTCCTTTGGTGAATGGAATATTTTGTCCCAGATCTCCTTTTATAGTAATGTTGACCGTGTCCAAATACGACTTGCTGACAGGCAAATAGTGAGGATGTACAAATTCGCGGTGGACGTGGTAAGTGTTTCCACCTTCTTCGTCAGCGAGGGTGACAGAATCCACTTTGAAAGGAATGACACGCAGTAACGGTGCGGAGGTGTGTCCCACCACGTTATACTCCACCACATCAGAGTACACAAAGATCAAATTCAGTCCTTGGTTCAGTTCTACCGGGAAACGAAATAACTTGCTAAAAGAATCGTTGTCGGAAATGACTGGTAATTCGTTTTCCTTGATCATGGCCATTCTCATGTTCATGTCCCCGCCCAACATGTCAAACAATTCAGGACAAAATATAATAGACATGATTTTACCTCCGTCAAATTTCATCAGGAAGCGACGAGCTGCTTTGTGGTATTCCATGGTGACACTTTTTTTGACACTTTCCAAAGCTTTCAGAAACACGACATTAAATCTGGAGGCAATGGTGCTGACCAAATGCTGACCACTAAAATAATAGCCTGAGGGAATAAACAAGTGGTAGGACCACGTTTGAGTTTTGTCATCATAGCTTTTGTGATCATATTTGGCATGGGTATTCAAGTACTTTTGCATTGGCTCGTCATGAACTTCCACCGTAAAAAAATTTTGATGGGGAAGAACATTGAGGACTTGGGTCGGGTGAATGATTTCTACTAAAGCCACTTCCCAATGGGCTTCGTGATCTAATGGGATGGCCTTAGGTAATTTGGCTGTGTAACAACACAACGTGTTCTTGGGAAACACCTCCATGGAACTGTCACTGGGTAAGGTTAAGTAAAATTGGTTTTGGTGACTCATGATTTCAGAGTTCTGTGGCTGTCCGAGGGGTTACTGGACGTCAGAGGCGTGTCTCCGCCCAAAACAGGGTTGTGGTTGTTTTTGTTGGAGTGGTGACTGGCACTGGCACTGGACACAAGGTTCCCGTGGTTTCCGGGAGGGATTGGGAAGCAGGTAACCGATGCAACTGCTCAATAAAATGGTCCACAATTGTTTGTCTCCTTGTTGCAAATTCAAATTGGCAATGGCTGCCCCGATGACACAATACACCACGAAGATTTGGCAGAAAAAGACGATTTGCGTTTTAGGCACACGTTCTCCACACCACACCCACAAAGGTTGTTTCTGTAAATCTTGCAGAGAAGAACTGGGTGAAGGAGTGGTCGACGTAGCTGCGTCTGTGTGAAAGGGCATGATGGTCACTTCTTTTTATAGTCGATGACTTGCGAAGCGTCGATCCAAGAATCAAAACTGGGTGGATATCCTTTCCAACGTACTTTGACTTCTTTGACACGTCGTTTAGCCACTTTACGGGTTCTGCGTTAGAGAATGCTTTCGATGTCGTACACGTCGTCTTCTTTTTTGGTGACACGTTGTAACTCGGGCAAATAAAACGCTCCTTTGAGCACTTCGCCGTTCATGTCTTCTAATTTATAGACGGCAGGATGACGACCATGCACTCGTCCAGTGATACGAAACAATTCGGTCGTCCAGTTAGGTAAGTAACCTTTGTCGAAAGTGCGTTTGGTTTTGCCAATGCGTACCCAATCTCCTACGGGCAACACTCCGCTTTTCTTGTGGACAGCCCTCGTCGGGGACGTACCAAACAGGCGCTCAAACACCAACACTTCGTTCTCGGGAGTCACTTCTTGCGGGACATGTCCAATGCTTCGATGGTAAGATTGGTTGTACGCTTGCACCAGGTGCGGTAAGATGTTGATGTACTTCAGAGTGTGATGATGCGTAAAATATTTCCACATGCGTTCTTTCAAAGTGCGTTGAAAACGCTCCACGATGCTGGTTTGTTTCGGGATTCTCGGAGGTAAAAAAAATAATGTCACGTTTCTTTAATTCTTTTTGGAAAGCTTGCTTCAGAAATTCGGTGCCTTTGTCCGTTTGCCATCGAAGAGGGTGACGACCGCTTTGTTTTAACACCCGTTGCAGGGCTCGCATTAACTCGCTGCTCGATTTGGAAGTCAAGGGCACGACCCAGGCAAATTTGGAAAAGACGTCGATGACACAAAACAAATATTTGTAGCCACGATTGTAGCTGGCCAAATGAGAGACATCGGCTAAATCGGCTTGCCACTGATGATCGATGCCTTCCACTCGGGTGCGACTTCTGGAAAACTTGCGTCGAATGGGTTTGTGTAAAGTGTAGGTAGCTTGTTCTTGTAACCATCGTTGCACTTGAGGTAAACGGAGACTTTTCAGTTGCGTTTTGGCAGCACGATACAATTTTTGAACTCCTGCGTAACCTGCAGGATGCGAGGGATCGTATTAAATGTTGGCTAACACTTTTTCCATTTGTTGGTTTGTGTGTTAATAAGGTACCCACTCTTGGAAGATGCTACTGTTTTTCTCTTGGGGTACTTTCTTGGATTGCAATGCTTTGCGTGTGCGACCGGCAAAAGGTGTCGAAGAGGAGGATGTCTGAGCGGGGGATGTCGGTTCTTGTTTTCACTTCTGTCTTCACTTCTGTCTTCACTTTCTTTTTCTCTTCTGATAAAGAAGGAGTGGTCATCATCTTTTTAACCCATCCAATTCTGGAAGTAGGTGGTGTTGTTAACTTGCGTACTTTTTCTGGAGGATTTTGAAACCCTTCTTCTTCTTCTTCTCCTTTTTCTGTCTTGGTCACTGGTAGTGGTGGTAGTGGTACTGGTTATGGTGCTGTACTTTTCATCAAGGTCTTAAAATCTTTCAGAGTTGGAAGAGCTGTTTCGTCTGAGGCTTTCTGGTGAAAGAGTTGCAGTCGTTGCAAGAGTTGACCGTACTTTTGCGATTTTTCTGTTTCGGACAAATCTTGGCGATCCATCAAGGACTGCAATTCGTGTTGTAACTGGGACATTTCGCTCAAATGGGGATTGGGAGGTAAATGCGGGGTGCGTTGTTCTTGCCAACGATGGTATTCTATCCATCGTTTGTAAGGCACTAAAGCTAGTTTTCGTCCTTCCATGGGATGTCAGGGGTCGATTCTGAGATCTTGGGACTTCAGAGGGCCTTTTTATCTTGCTCCCACCAGTCCTCCCAACATGGTTCCCAAGATTCCTTTCAGCAATGGGCCTAGCAAGAGGGGTAAAATTCATCCACGTTGGACCAACATCTTCTTCTTTTGACGAAGGGGAATTTTCTTTTGAACCATTTGGCGAAGAACGTGACGATGTTTGCCTAAGCATTGTTTCTGGTGTTTGGACAAAGGGGTCGTACCTTTCAAGACGTTCAAACAACATTCGCACACGGTATCAATGACCTCTTTGGAGGCTGATTGAATGAGGTTTTTTCGTAGTGGTGGAGAAGCTTTGGACAGGACAGATAACATGTCCCCATGTTTGACTGAACGTGGTGGCAGTCCTTTCCTTTTCTTTCCTTGGGTTTTAGAAGAAGGATGTTTTCTGGAGGGTGACATCTTTAAGTCTTCAGGAGCACCAAAAACACTGATACCCCGACTTGGTCACACACACACTTTTTTATACTGGAACGCGTCGCCACTGATTGTCTTTACGTCGTATCAACTTCAGGACAGGCATGACACGTCGTGCAGGGGAACGCAGCGGACTAAATCGAGCCAGTTCTTGCTTGGACAAATCCAGTAAACTTTGTAACATACCCGATCTTTCTTGGACTTTGATTTTGGGAGCAGGTACTTTGTGAGCAGCAGCCACTGCCACTAAATTGGAGGGTCCTGCCACTGGAGAAGTTCTTGGGGTCATCAACGGAGAAGTTCTTGGTGTGATCAACGTCTCCAAGTACTCTTCAGTTCTTGGTGACATCAACGGAGAAGTGAATGAACCTGAGGCTACCGGAGACTGGGTTACCGCCGTTGTTGGTCGTGGTTTGCGAGTGTAAGGTTGCGTCCTGACCGAAGTGCCTCTCTTGCGACTAGTTTTTTGGGGACTTCTCTTTTTCTCGGGACTTTTTCTCTGCTTCTTTTTCTGGGGGCTTTTCTTCTTCTTTTTCCCGGGTGGTGCCTGGTAAGAGGAGGGTCCCACCACTGGAGAAGTTCTTGGGGACACAGGTCTCCTTGGGGACCTGGTCTTTTTCTTTTTCTTCTTCTTGGAGCTTCGTTTGGCTTCTTTTTTCTTGGGGAGAACTTTGGGAGCATTAGGATCCCATCTTAAGAGAGAGCGAATGATGACCCCTCCTAGAGTACCGCTCCCTCCAGGTTTCAAAATGATTTGTTTTTTGGTTTGAGTGTCGATGCGGGGATCGGCCAGTTGGGTCAAAGCGACTTTGTTTCGATCAAAAAAGCGTTTGGTTTGATGAGGAATCTGAATGATCCCTTGTAGTAATTGACGTGCTGTCACCGTGAACCATCGTAAGACTTCTTTGAGACTAGCTTCTAAGACACGAGCCCGTATTTGTGGATTTTTTTATCGACTGATGCAATACAAGGCACGAATCAATTTGACGGGAAGATGCGACTGAAGGAAAGTCATGTTCAAACTGTGTGAGACAGACGAAAAGTGTCTGAGGTTTTTATAGATTTTTTGTGGAGTGAAGTTAAGTCGAGGACGGAGATGTGTACAGGACAGGCCCTCCGTCTTGGCCTCAGTGGTGAAACAATTGGGTGCGAAATCGCAAATCATCGGGGGTCGTAGGTTTCAAATCGACGAGTAAATAGGCGTGTTGAGTTTGAGTGGCATCGTCGTACCCCTGAGTCAGCCAAGGCGTCCCTAACTGTTTGGCTAAGACTTGCACTTGCGATTTATCTCGAGGGCTTTTAAACAAGACCACGTAATGCGCATTGAGACTGATGGTGCGATGGGCTTTACTTTGTTGAAACAAATTTTGGGTGATGTAAACGACACTGGCATTACGGTGATGACCTTTGCGCGTAAACCGCAGTTTAATTTCTTCTTCGTCTTCTCCTTACATGTGGTCGAAAATGACCAAATGGGTTTGACGGGAGTCAGAGACGATGCCGTCGTCTTCTTTAGGAATGCCTTCCATAAACACGATGGGATCGCCTTAACTTTCTCGCAAGAGGCTGTACGCCGATTGCCACTCTTTGTAACACCACACGATGCGTTGAGGTGGATGATCGATCAAATGATGTTTGTGTTCGATCAAACGTTTGACGAATTCGGTTTTGCCTGAACCGCTAGGTCCAGCAATGAGCATGTTAAAGGGATGGCGAAGATACAAAGCCTCCCAACTGGCACGATCTAAGTGTTCGTCGATGACTTTGACAGTGGAGGAAGAGGGAGCAGAGACAGCAGAGGTAGCCATAGTGTTAGGAATGTCACTTGTGACACGAAAACAGACAAGACAAGAGTTTATATACTTTTTCAGAACACGTTTATTGAATGTTTTAAACATGAACACGAAAGACAAAAATACATAAAAGTCAAAGGCTTAAGTACAACGATAAAAGGCACATGAAAACCATCAACGTACAAGAGAAACAAGTGTCTGTACAACATGTTTTGGGTAATGTTCTGACCAGTTCTATAGGGGGTAAGGTCACACAAGTGTCCTCCCGAAAGGGTCTTTCAGGCATGTTCACGACAGTCCTGTCCTGAGTGACGGGTTCTTCTGGCACTGTCACTAACACACGTTGAAAAGTGACTTTTTTCCTTGAACAACTCTCGTGCATACTGGGCCACTTCTTGGGTCCAAGCCTCAAAATCCCATTCTTTCCAGGCAGGGACATCTGTCCAATGGGGGTGTAAGTCACAAGCTACACACACATCGTCATACACGTCTTCGGTAGCTAAAAGTTGACGAATCTTTTTTTCCCGTAGAGGTCGAGAAGTATCCAGATGAAAACGCAAGGCTTTGAGTAAAAGGAGTCTTTCGTGACCATTTAAGGCCATTGGAGTGGTAAGTACTGATCGTAAAGAGTCCACAAGGAATCGGCTGGTAAACGAAATCCAAGAAAATAAGTCACTAAGACACACACCACTTGTCGTCCCAAATTAAATGGATACAGTTCTTGTAATAATTGATGGTAATGACCCACGGTTTGAATATGGTCATTGAGTTCCTTCCACGGAATCTGTTCAATCACATGTGACATAAGCCGTGGCATGGATTTCTGATTTTATAGTCTCTTTATTTCGGAAGCAATAAAGGTACTTTCTAACTAGACATCTTCGTTCTGCAGTGGGAAATTTAAATGCTCCAAACTGTAAAGAGTTTGTTTAGATGTTTCCTCTTCCGCTAGGCAGATTCCACGTAAAATATGTTGGTAATCCTTTAACTTGTCTTCCTCAATGCGTTGCTCTAGATGAATCTCGAAGTAACCAAAATTACAATCATTTCGTTCATTCACTAACTCAAAGTGTTCAACAAGGTCTGACCACTGAAACAATTTCTGACGAATCAGTCCTCTTATACCATTCAGGTACCAGTGGTTAAACATCTGGTGACGTAACGGATGCAACTGTTCTTTACGTTTCACTTGTATTTTGACCAGCTCTCAGTAAATGCGTTCTCTCAACTCCACAGGCAAAGCACGAATGTTGTTTTGTAAAGTATCCATGAATAGGTCATACTAAATTCTCTTTCTGACACAAGAAATGTACCGTTTGCACAGACATGATTTTAATTCATTGTCGAATCTAAATCGTTTAATCACTAATCTACACATTAAAATTCGTTCAGAAGTTTCCTCTTTCACTAAGTTGACATTGCGTAAAAGATGTTGGTAATTCGTTAACTCTTCCTCTGGAATTGGATCCAGTAAGTTTACAATGTAGTAGATAGAATTATCAATACCAAACCAATTCTTTTTAAAACCAGGGGGTCGTTGATCAATGTCTGTCCAATGGAACACTTTCAACTGAATCAGTCCTTGTATAGCATTCAGGTACCAGTGGTTCAAACACCGGTGACGTACCGGATGCAACTGTTCTTTATGTTTCACTTGTATTTTGACCAGCTCTCGGTAAATGCGTTCTCTCAACTCCACAGGCAAAGTACGAATGTTCTCTTGTAAAGTATCCATGAATAGGTCAGTCCGTACAATTCACAATCTTCTCCTAGAGCAAAAGTAATCCACATAGTGAGTAATTTCTGACCACTGCCATTCACGGTAACGTCCAAGAATCTCACTGAACTCTTTTGATGTAAACGGTGTAGAGTGATATAATAGGATGAATGCACACTTGACCCAGAGAAATCTAACACACTGGTTGACTTTTTTCACTTTCCTCTTGTGAAATTTCTCGGCACAAAAGTTCTACAGTTACCCATTGAGATTTCACTCTGGCAAACCCCTGCCAAACTTCCTTGCAAATCTTCTCTTGCAGTTCTTTACGTAATGATTCAATATCGTTTTTGAAATGAAGTTTAAATACTGGTCTTGGTGATGTCCAACATTTGACTCCTAGCCAATCTAGTTTCTTCTTCGTCAACGCCATGGTAAGTTACTTCAATGTCTCGGTCCCACTAAGGGTAAGTAATGACAATTCGGTGACCATCGAGCATGTTCTACGTAGGCCGAATCTTGCGGTTCCCTGTGGTGAAATGACACACCGCAACTGAAGCACCTGACTTTATCCCCTTCACCCAAGTAGTAAAATCCGGCTCTGGCTAATTCTTCGGGGGTCGGTCCTCCCAGATACTTAGGCCATTTTCCTTTGAACGATTGAAGACGATTTTCAAAGTCGCAGTATTCCGACAAACGCACAGGAAACGAATATTCGTCTTTCACAGGTTCGTTTCGATGAGGGTTGGGTGACATGGACAGGAGTTTGCTCAGGGCTGGATGACATCCGTAGGGAGGTAGACGTGAAGGTAGACATTCACCTTTAAAATGAAACCCAGTAAAGTGTCCAAGAGGACGATTGGCATCGCTTTCGCATCCCTCAGTTTTGACACGCACAGCATCACTTTCCATGATAGGGGCAATGAGAACAAAGTTCCCATGATGCTTTACGGCATCGCTAAGGTCACAGCGTACAGCATCGTTCCCATCGCAAGGCTCACAATCGCATTCCACTTCAGAGCCCCCAAACTTGAATTGTGCCCTTCTGAACTTGTTTTGTGTTTCTCTGAAAGTATTCATCATGTTCGCTTGGTCTTGATAGTCACAATGAACCATCGATCTTGCCTAGGGCTCCTTTTTATATACAGACCAATACCGACGTGTCCATACGGTAAGGTGAAATGATTGGGAAGTCGCACTCGCTTCTGGTACACGATTTGATAGACTTTTTCCAGGGATCGACTGACGATGTGGTGAGTGGGTAAACGTACAATCTTGTTGGGTTGGTGAGTGGTCACTTTAAAGTGTTCATCCTCTCCAGATTGCAAGGCTTCTTTCAATACCCCAAAGTTGACCACACGACTGGTACGATAATTCAGAGTCAATCCTTTCACTTTGCACGTCGTGTGCACTTCTCCTTGTTTGTCCCGGTATTCGTAGCCGTAGTTTTTTGGACCGCCACTGACGAAACTTAGAATCTTGTCGTCGGGATGCTCGTCTGTTCAGGCTCCTAAACGGTCTCCTTCGATGTCAGGGTGATGTTGACTCGGGTGGTGGATGTAAATGCAACTATCCGTGTCAAAGTACAGGACACGTTCCCCTAACAGTTCTAAAGCTTTGTACAATTTTAAGCGAGCATGGGCTGTCACGTAAGCCGCAATGATGACATTTCCAAAGGGGTCGTCTTGTACAAAGTCCAGATCTTCTTCGTAATTGACCAAGATCAAATTCTCGCGAACGACGTCCACGTGTTTCATGAATTTGGTTTTGTCGTGAATCATCTGGAGGTAGCGGGAAGTTCGGTCAAATATTCCGTCTTGGGTAAACACGGTCGTTGTGCCATTTTACCATACAAGCAATTTAACATCACTTTGGCAAACGATCGCCTGCCTTCGTTTTTCTCGATGTGATCTAACGTGATGCCTTCTTGTGCCCAGTATTTCTCTTTGAATGTCTTTTGGTCTTCGGGAGTGTGACACCAGGAAGGATAGCCACTGGCTTCTTGCTTCGGTTTCGAAAAGGCATCCACGTAGTCTGCGAAAATGCCTTTCTGCGTGGGGTCACCTTTGTGGTATTGTTGTGTCTTGGGAAAGTGACAAATTCGTACACTTCTAACAGTTGGTATCCCATGTCCAAAGCTTTGAACAATTCTACGCTGACCCACGTCCCCGTCAAGGTCCGTTCTTCCTGGGTGTGATGACAAGGTTGATCTTGGTTGCACGTTTCCGCACAAGTACGGCACAAAGGAAACATCAGTTTGCCTTGGCAATGGTGAGGTAAGACGGGATGGTATAGGTTCGTGGGAGGCAAAACTTTGCACTTGATCAAACCTTCGTATTGTCGAATGTTGGCCAGGTCGATGTGTTCGGTGAACAATTGTGGGTGCCCTACAGGAAAGCGACAATATTTGCACACGTAGGGATACAGCGAACACACGTCCAAGTATTTGATTTCTTCTCCTTTCTCTTCGTCGGCTTGGTACAGCAAACAGGTGGCATTGGTCCTTCCTCCGTACAAACTGTCCCTCGGGTTCAGGGGGTCCATGAACTGGTAACTTTCCACGAGGCGTTTAAACTCGGGATCGGTTTTCAAACCTTGATCGTACTCGTGTTCCCACATTTCCACCACTTGGTATCCTTCCTGTTCTAACTTAAGGCGTCGCTGACAAGTGTCCTGGTACAAGTTTTCCATGGTTCATTGTAAAAACTGATTTTAGTGTCACGGTCAGGGTAACAGACGGGACATCCGTGAAATAAGCAACCGTTAAACTCGTACAAGATCTTGGGGTTTTCTAAGTCCCAGCCATCGACCGAATGCGTTCCGATGGTCTTTTCGCCTCCTCCGTTGCGGGCATGCTGAATCCATTTGTCTTCCTTGTCGCACAAGTAATGTAACCAGCGTAGGGCTTTGACCGAGTATTGACGTTTGACATAGTTGGTCGTTTGAGGACTGATGACAGCCACGGTGTTTTCTGGCATGAATTGTTGTCGGTACACTAAGGAACACGCTTTGGCAATGGTGCAAGCTTCTTTCAAAGGATCGACCCCTCCGTGTTCCATGAACAGTTCTCGAATTTTCCACAGCAACGCCGTAAAATGTCCACGTCGGAACGACAATACTTTAACATTTCTTCCTGAAAGTCGAAACGGTCCGAGGCGTGAGCCTGGTACCAAGCGAAGAAAGCTTCTCGTTGTTCGGTGCGCATGTTGTCAGGGTCGTAATAGTGAGCCTCAGGCAAATGGGGTAGAACGGCATATTGATTGGCTTCGGTATTGAAAAAGTGTAGAAAGTACCCTTTAGCCATTTCTGTCATTCCAAACGTTTTAGGCATTCGACTCAAAGGCATGGCCAAATAGCTCATCGAATCTTTAAACTGCACTTGTCCCACTTGCATGAAAATGATTTTGGCTCCGTTCAAAGTGACTTTAGGACGTTCGGTGCCATGTTCCGTATAGTACCTCAAAAGAAACTGTCCATCGTATCCGGAGAAATTGTGAGCCATCACCGTGGCATGGCGATGACAATCTCCGTAACGTTCGATGTCCTCTTGGCTCCACGTCTTGTCGATGGGGTCTAAGACCCATTGGGCGAAATCGGCTAGCGTGTTCGGTCCTCGAAAGATTTTTTCACGCCCTCCAGGAGTTTTGCTGCAGTGAGGGCAATGACTGAAAATAGGTTCTTGAATGCACTTTTCGCACGCTCGATGAGCCACACAGAAATTAGGAATGTGAATACCGGTCTCTTGCATGCATTCGAAATCGAAAAAGATGAAATTGCCTTTATTCTTCTTCTTGTGACCGTCATCTTCCTCTTGTTGGGGTTGGTATTTTTGCATGTAACTTTGATGTTTCAAGTCCACGATGTGGTGACAAATGTGACATTTTTTTCTTTCCTGAACATACGTGTGCCTTGGCACTATTGGTACGTATGCCTTGTCCACACGCGGGGCACAGTCACAGCAGTTGACAAACGTATTTCTGCTGTGAACCTTGCGTCTTCAAATGTTGTTGGTAACAGCTAGGACTGACAAACGTGCGCAGACAAGCAGGACAATGCACTGGTTCTTGTCCTTCGCTCAAACACGGTGGACAGGCCAAACATCCTGAGCATTTCAATCAGCAATGTTTGTGTTGCTCTCGATTATTATAACCATAGTCACATTTCTCACAGTAATAACCGTATCCCAGGAATCCGGTGATACTGGTAATGGTATCGAAATGGTCATCGTGATGATAGACGTGAATGTATTTTCCATCCTTAAAGTCTTTCCCTCGAAACAACAGAGACCCACGCATTTCTTGAGGGTGCACTTTCAAGGTGTAGCGTGGAGCTAGGACATCTTGCAATTTTTGTATTTCAGGAATGCCACAGGGTTTGTCTTTGGGCAAGTCGGCTTGCTGTAACAGGAGTTCTGCTTCGTTTCGTTGTTTGGCTCGGTCCGATTGTCGAATAGTTTTCCAGGCTCTTTTCCATTCTGTCGTGTCGTTCTTGTTGACATAAGTACGTCCCACCACGATAGCCCTTGCTAAACACATCTGGTCTTGACGGTTGTTAATTCGGACAAGACTTGTTTTGGTGCTGCGAAGCTCGTCCACCAATAACATCTTTTTGCGTCTAGCCCCTTGAGGAGGAGACACGTGGGTCATAAACAGTGTGGCTTTTCCATCGGTGATGTCAAACTGGTCATTGGATTGTTGTACGTGTTGAATCTTGTCCATGACATTGGAAGCGGTCAATTCTGCAGGGCTGCTAAACTCGATCCAAACAGGGGATTTCAAACCGTCGTGTTGTATGGAAAGTCTCAAGCGATCGTCTTCTTTGGGTTGACGTTGTTGCTTGAGTGTGGTAAGTAAAGAATCCCACACCCCGGTGATGAACCCTTCTGCTTTCTCCAACGGTACGTCGGACTTGAAATCTTTAAACTTCACCGTGTATTTGTAAGCCGTGGTTCAAAATTTTCTAGAGGAGCGTTTTTCTGTCTCTCGAATGTCATAGTACTTTTCAGGGTTGACTAAGGGTGGTGAACTTTGTTTAGAGGGTTTGGATTCTGGTTCACTCATGTCCTCTTCAAAATCACTGACATGAATTTGTGCCAAGACTTCAGCCCTGGTACGAGGCGATAGATCACGTTTTTGCCTCTTACTTTCTTCTTCTTTCTTCTCAAATGAATTGGATCGTTTCATCTTGATAGCAAAACGTCAAAGGACTAAAGTTTAAACACCATGGACTAATTTATAGCCCTAGCAAACCAGCGTATATAAAAGGGTGTGTGTCTTGTCCTTTCACTATTCATTTCACTCTCAAACCGAGCACAACGATGGAAGAGACTAGACAGATTAAACGTTTCATCAGAGCTTTGCGATGGGTCATCCGAAAATTCTCTTCAGACCAGCCGACGGACTACTCTCCTTCCTTGCGAGATAAAAGTCAAGATACTTGCTATATCTGTCAGAAGAAAGGGCATTGGTCTTCAGAGTGTCCAGACCGTCAAAAAAGAAAAAAAGGGGATAGAATAGACAAAAGTCAAGATACCTGTTATTATTGTCAAGAAAAAGGACATTGGTCTCCAGATTGCCCAAAAAAGAAACAAGAAGAGTCAGAAGAAGAGTGGGATTCTTCAGAGGAAGAAGAGGAAGAAAACAAACAGGTGAAGAAAAAGAAACAGGAAAAGAAAAGAAGAAGGGAATAAAGTGAGGAGGAAGAGGAGGAAAAGACTGTGACGGTGAAGAAATTCAAAAAACAAAGAGAGTGAACAATGAGACAGAAGAAGTGTATGAACTTTTTAAAGTGTTCTGTTGAGAATTGTGAATTGTGAATTGGATTGTAAATATTTGTAAAAGAATAAATTAGGTATTAAAAGGTAAGTGTCTTTGAGTTTTGATTTTAAAATATGAACCTACACTCACGCACACCCATACACAGACATGTACTATTGAGTAAAATGGGTTTTTTAGTTATTGGCAATTGAAAGTCTATCTCTTTTCGAGAGACGTGGGTGGCCCTGAAAAGGGCCTTTTTCTTGGTGTAGGAGTGAGTTTAGGCAATCAACTTTAACTGCCTTAAGCCTTTGGCACGGCCAAGGCCTACTTCTGGACTGTGTACTTTTGATAATGATGATGATGATGATTTGGTTGAAATCACTAAGGGTGGCACGGTAGGCTTAGTTACAGGGTTGGAGTGTTTAACTCGGGAAGGTCGTATTCTCTTCGGTCGTGATAAAGAAGTCTGATACATTTGTTTCAGACTTCTTAACTCCGCTAAAATGTCTAACAGTACCGTGACCGTTTGATTTTCACACCCTTGTTTCTTTGCTAGTACTACTTCTTCTTCTTGTTTTTTTCTTACCTCTTCTTCTTGCTGCTGTTGCTGTAGGAGAAAAGCTTGTTCCGCTTCCTATTGTCGTTGTATAAATTTCTCCAATTCTTCTTTCTGTCTCTGTCTAAAATTTTCCACGTGCGGCAATGAAGAAGGTGACGAAGGTTCCGGAACAAATTCTTGCGAGGTAAGTAAATCCACAAAATCCCAGTTCACCTCTTCTGAAAGTAAGTCCGGGTTCCCTTGGGTGGTCTCCAGTGCTGGTGCACCCCAATTGATCGTTTTCTGAGTTTCCGTCATGTTGAATAACTGTCGCATAGATTGACTGCACACAGGCGCTAGCGAATCTATATAGACCACGTGACGTCACAGACTGCTCTCTTCCGATTGGACGATGGCTGACTGAATTTTGTAACGCGTGTTTGGATTGGTCAATGAACTCAATCCGTTTCAATCCTTCCTCCCCCTATAAATAAGTGCAGTTCACTGCATTGATTCACCTGTTCTCGGCGCCTCAACATGTGGACCGACGTACACTCTTCAACGCTTGTGTCAACGATGATGTTCAGGACGGACATACCTATGTATGTCCGATCCGAGTGGACAGTTGTCCAAAGGACCGACACGAGCCTATGGATACGTAGGATTTACGTGGAGAGGGAAGGATGCCTGAAAAGAGTGTTAGTCTATGGACCTATCATTAGACGAAGCCTAAGACGAAGAAGATGTTGCAGATGCCCTTTATGTTAAGGGCATATTAACATAAACCCAAAGGCCCTTTTCAGGGCCACCCACATTTCTCGAAAAGAGATTGACTTTCAATTGCCTACCCCTTTTTTATTTTTATTTATTTAAAAAAAAATAGAGACCCCTCCCTGTTTCAATTTTCGCCTGTTCCATTTCCATAGACCCATCAGGTCGGGACCGTATTAAAATAGGGTCCCGACCCTGTTCCATTTTCCCTTGTCGCTCAACAGACCCACAATCTATTCCCATGTTAAATTCCCCTTGAGGCTAGAGTGACCCAAGACTTTCCCATGTTAAATTCCCCTTGAGGCTAGAATGTCCCATGATTTTTCCCCATGTTAAATTTCCATTGAGGCTAGAGTGTCCCAGGGGGTTCTGTAATGCTAATTCCCATTGAAGCTAGGGTATCCCCATATACTACTTATATATATATATATATATATATATATATATATATATATATATATATATATATATATATATATATATATATATATATATATATATATATATATATATATATATATAGAGAGAGAGAGAGAGAGAGAGAGAGAGAGAGAGAGAGAGAGACAGACAGACAGACAGACAGACAGACAGACAGACGGAAGGAAGGAAGGACGGATGGATGGATAAATAGATGCTTGAAACGGATTCCAAACTTATTTTCATATTTCTATAGGTACCGGCTATGACTTCAGGTTCAACAAGGATGTATATCATCCAACAGAGGGAGAATATTCAGCGGTAAGTTTTGCATAATCATCATGTGAAATAAAGTTAAAACTTGATTTAACGTGTAATGAAAACAGTTCCAGATTCGATAATCAATCTACATATTTAGTGAGAGAAAAGTGTCGATGGTCAGTCTGCTTATTTAGTGGGAGAAAAAAGGGCTCGATAATCGGTTTACATATTTAGCGAAAGAAAAGGTTCATATAGTCTTAAGCTGCTGATAGTTATTATTTCAACAATACCGCTTCGGTGGCCTAGTGGTTAGAGCGTCCGCCTCGGATTCGGGAGATCGCGGGTTCGAACCCAGGCTGAGTCATACCAAGGACTTATAAAAATGGTACTAAGAGTTGCCTCGATTGGTACTCAGCATTTAGAGGTTAGTGTTAGGACGACTGGTCGGCCTGGTGTCATGCTAATATGACTGGATGGGTCATAATGCCACATATCTGCGGCATGATGCTCCAGTGCTAGACATCACTATAAACTGCCACACCGCAGACATCACAGCGATATGACAGAAAATTTGTTAAAACTACATTTAAACATTCAAATCACACACACTTCAACAACACGTGTTTCTGTTTGTTCGCGTACAATATATTTGTTTTAGCTGTAAATTGACTTTACAGAGTGGAGTTAATGAAACATAGCAGGTAAACTTGTTTCTGTATTTAGCCTTCCAGTGTCTGTAACTCAGATCTTTTATTTATTGAAAGTACAATTTAACGAATTAGACTCTGGTGTTTTAGCTGATGAATGCAAGTGTCAGTCTCATACGTCACCTTATCTCCACCTGTATTAAATCCCAACAGAACAGATGGATCAATTCAATAAACTTTGGTGTTAGCTGGCACGTACAGTAGGGTCATGTCAATAAAGTTCGTTTCAGCTGGCAGGATCTAGTTAGTAAAGTTGATCTTATCTGGCACGAACATGCGAATCGAGTCAATAAAGTTGCTCTTCTCTGGTACGAACTGTAAAATCAAATCAATGAAGATCATGTCTGGTATGAACTGTAGGATCAAGTCAATGAAGATCTTGTCTAGCACGAACTGTAGGATCAAGTCAATGAAGATCTTGTCTGGCACGAACTGTAGGATCAAGTCAATGAAGATCTTGTCTGGCACGAACTGTAGGATCAAGTCAATGAAGATCTTGTCTGGCACGAGCAGTAGGATCAAGTCAATGAAGATCTTGTCTAGCACGAACTGTAGGATCAAGTCAATGAAGATCTTGTCTGGCACGAGCAGTAGGATCAAGTCAATGAAGATCTTGTCTAGCACGAACTGTAGGATCAAGTCAATGAAGATCTTGTCTGGCACGAGCAGTAGGATCAAGTCAATGAAGATCTTGTCTGGCACGAACTGTAGGATCAAGTCAATAATGTTTATCTTATCTGGAATGAACATGCGGATCAAGTCAATAAATTGCTCTTATCTGGCACAAAGAGTACGATTAAGTCCATAAACATTGGTGAATGAAAGTTTGCTTCAGCTGGCACGAACGGTAGAATCAAGTCAATACAAGTTTGTCTAAGCTGACATGAAAATAGGATCAAGTGAATAAACGTTTGTCCCAGCTGACGCGAACAGTCCGATCAAGTCAATGCAAGTTTGTCTTTCTGCAAATGGCTATTATGTTCTGTCATATTTATTAGTTTAATTTGCGATGAGTTACCGGTAGTCTGAGTAAATTTTGTTCGGTTTTTGTTGGCTTTACGCCAGTTTTCAGCCCATGATACACGGTGGTCTGGTCAAGAAAGAACACGGGAAAACCTTAGAAGAACCACCGACCCATCAGGAAGCTACTGGCAAGCTCTCTCATATAAAGTTGTAGCACTCTAAAAATTGAAATTTGTTTTGTTTCTCGACTATTTATTCTCGTGAGAAGGAGGTAAGTCTTGTTGATTGTTATTTTAGTGTGTGTATTATTATAAGATTGGAATAACGTACTTTGTGTTAGAAGAGGAACTCATATTGTTTTTTAACAGGCAAATCAAATACATGTATGTATGTATGTATGTATGTATGCATGTATGTATGTATGTATATATGTATGTATGTATGTATGTATGTATGTATGTTATTGTTGTGGGGTTTAACGCCAGTTTTCAGCACACGATAGGCTATACATGGCAGCCAGTATTAATGGTGGAGGAAGAACCCAGGAAAAACCCCGGAAAGAACCACCGACCCACGAGAAGCTACTGGCAAGCTTTCTCACATACCCACATTGGCTGAATTCGAGACTCGAACAGACGCAGACAGAGGTGAGATAGCAGTGATCCGTAACGGAGAGCGCTTTGGACCACTCGGCCACTCGGGGCCACGTATGTATGTATCTATGTATGTAGGTAGGTAGGTAGGTAGGTAAGTATGTATGTATGTATGTATGTATGTATGTATGTATGTATGTATGTATTTATTCGTCATAAATAATGTACTGATCTCACACAGATCAAAATAGTTTCTCAGTCTTAGTCCTTTCTCACTGTTTAATTTTATACATTTTAATTTTCTACATTAATTAAAATAGAATAAAATAAAAAACTTGGGGGTATAAACATAAAAGTTATTCATCAAAACATTCATCAAATTAGTGTTTAAAAAAATAAATTTCTCTCTCTGTCTCATTCATCAAGAGTCTCTTTTTTATACATTTCAGGTCTCTTTCTTTCTTTCTCTGTCTCTGTCTTTCTTCTTCATCAAAATATTATTTTTTACACATTTCAAATCTTTATCTTTCTTTCTTCATCTTTTTGTCTCTCTGCCTGCCTCTCTATGTCTCTCTCTTAAAGTTATTCATCAAAATAGTCTCTTCACACATTTCAAATCTCTCTCCCCCCCCCCACCGATCATTCTTCGTGCATGAATCTGTTCGCTTATACATAGTCGATAACCTCAGCCATTCCGAATGATTTCAAACCTGCACGACAGGCATTCTCGCATGGTCTTTACACAATCTGTTTAAGCAGGATAACTATCACCAGATTCATTTTTCAAATTGTTTGTCTATTTGATGTCAATTTATTCCAGACTTTTCTTAGAATATTACTGCTGATATTATTTTTGGGCTTTGAATTATGCTAAATCCGTGACAGATAACGTGTTTCCAAATGAGCACATTTTATTCGCTGCCTACAATGTAATAACATTCGTCACATTCTGCTTATCAATCGAAGTGATGAAAATGGGGCTTATCAGTGTAAGTGATGAAAATGGGGCTTGTCCTTCCTCGTATTTCAAAAGATACAGCCTAATTCCTCACATTTCAAAAGATACAGCCTAATTCTTGCATTTCAAAAAATAAACCTAATTCTCGCATTTCAAAAGATACAGCCTAATTCTCACATTTCAAAAGATACAGCCTAATTCTTGCATTTCAAAAGATAAGCCTAATTTTCGCATTTCAAAAGATACAGCCTAATTCTCACATTTCAAAAGATAAGCCTAATTTTCGCATTTCAAAAGATAAGCCTAATTCTCACATTTCAAAAGATACAGCCTAATTCTCGCATTTAAAAAAATAAGCCTAATTCTCACATTTCGAAAGATACAGCCTAATTCTTCAGGTAAACTCTACCTCATACACCCTTTGTTTTGGTGGGGGTGAATTGTGGGGTTGGGTTGTTGTGCTGGTGAAAGGTCTTAACTCCAATTTCCTCAGCATGTGTAGGCGATATATATATATATATATATATATATATATATATATATATATATATATATATATATATATATATATATATATATATATATATTGATGAAAGTGTCGTTATAGCCTTATGTCAATCAAACTCTAGCACGTGCTGGACCCATTGAAGTTCAAGCATTATGTGATTTACAGACGCACTGACAGCATGTCAGAAATCAGTCGTAATGTCCATCACTTATCCGATTATGACGTCATATTGGATACAAAATGAAACCAGCAAAGCATAAAAAATTAACTCAAATTCACATAAAATACTTTAATATTATATCATGACTATATCGTGATTATTGTAATGTTTGTAGGTTGTGTTCTTGTTGAATCTCAAATGAGAACGCATAACACAAATGTGTTGCTTCGATCACTTTATTCTCACAAGTGACAAAAACCGCATTTCAAGCGGAAATCTTTGAGCATGCGTATACGGTACAACGATAACTCTCCCGAACGCTAAATACAACGTTTAGTCTGATAGGTAACTAAACGTAAGTAGACCGGAAATGCCATTGGTTGTCAGAACTTATATATATATATATATATATATATATATATATATATATATATATATATATATATATATATATATATATATATATATATATATATATATATATATATATATATATCTTGATGTAATATTACCGTATAAAATAAGATAAGATAAGAATTCTTTATTTCAGACTACAAAGTCCATACCTCTAAATTAAAATATAAAGTAAAAACATTGTAAACATAAAAGAATATATAGCATACAGACAAGTATACAGATACATCTACAACAATTAGTTTTGCCATGCATTGTTTAGAATGAAATTAAATGGCCTATTTAAAGAATAATTTGTTCCATCTACTAATACTATGAGAATTTAAATCAATGTCATAGTTCCAAAGAGATTTCAATATACAGTTCTTACTATTAGATATTCTTGTCATCATTGAGAAAACATACTTTCTCATTACTTCATCAAAACTGAATACATTCTAATTTACAAACATGTTGGAGGCACTGTTCCACCTAGGAATACCTAATAGAAAATGAAGACTATTATTATAACCAATAACTAGTTTTCTTTTCATACATTCACTAAAGTTTGTCCACAGAGGAGCACAGTACATAGTGCAGCAAGAAGATTTGAATAATCTAATTTTGATATTCAATGAACAGTTCTTAAATTTACGTAGAAGCATGTTTGTTCGAGTACACACAGATCGGTAATGGCTCATCATATCTTCATTATCCATGACAATGAGAACGAATATCTTAGGGTGGCACAATGTTAAATCACAGAAGGGGATCATATAGCTTTTTCTCAATCTTTTATCTATAGCAAACCTTTGCCACAAGGGCCATCGACATACTGAATTCTGTGAATCCGCAAAATGACTCCCTTTTCCTGTATCTTGCCTTCCAGTCGGTGCATGCCCCTCTAGAGGTTTGTATTAGGTTTAGACTGATTTTGATTTCTTTGATTTGCTATGCGACATTTTGTTTTCATCCTGTCATTATTTATCACAAATCTACGTATAATTCAAGTAATTTCTTTTATTGTATAGATCAGTGAACTAAGAATAGACGAACGAATGAAGTCATTGTTGCAGTTATCTATAGTCAATCAAGCTGTAGAGGACAGTCTGGTTTTGCGTTTGTACAACATGTAATTACAACACTGCAACTACAAAGGGCAGTCTGGTTTAGTGTTAGTTACACACTGTATTACATGTAAACCCAACAGTGAAACTGAAAGGGACTGAATGGTTTAGTGTTCTATATACACTGTATTACATATAAATCCAACAGTGAAAGGGGACAGTCTGGTTTAGTGATAGATATACACTGTATTACATGTAAATCCAACAGTCCAATTGTAAGGGGCAGTCTGGTTTGGTCTTAGATTTATTAACTGTATTTTCAATAGTATGTTAGTTACTTCGTCTACAAATACCATGTACTTCTGTGATGAGATTGCTTTTTATTTTTATTTCCGTTTGTAAACATTATTGAATGAGAAATGAAGCATAAACACGGGTTATTGAAAATGTAACTGCTTCCACGTTGCATAATCAACATTGCAAACGTGTTATATTTTGATAGTTCAGCTTGAAGAGCCATACAGTAAATGGCATTTCACTATTTTCAACAAAGAGTGCTTTCTAGAAAGATTTTTGTTTACGTTTCTAAGCATGTCTTGAAAACTGGCAGCTTCTTTACTTTTTTAAATCTTGTCGTTGTCGTTCTTCTACCATTTCTGAAATGGATTTACTGTGCCTGTACACTATTTTATTCTCTACTGGAAAGGAGACAATATGCTCTGGTCGTTGGAGGCTTTATTGGTCGTCTGCATTTAAAGTCCCATTTTCTGTATTGATATTATGTGCTTCTTTTCCTTGGATATGCCAGGTTTTCTTGAATTAACATTTTTGGTATATGCCGTTAATATTTGCTTCCATGCTGCTAAAATGGTTTGAAAATCATTGCTTGTTAAGCAACCGTATATTCTCTTCGCGATCAATTGACTTAAATTTTGTAAATAACACGAGACTTCAAAAGGTTGAATTTTCTGTGGAACTTGTAATAGATTTGAACTTGACCTTTTTTGTTACATTTATTTGTAGGTGCCTGAGCGCTTTGAGAAGATATATGCACATATTGAAGACAAGGACCGGAGACTTTACTGCGGTGAGTATCAACTCTTGGTGGATTCTTTTAAAACACATAATGAGGCGGCTAATTATGACCAAAGTCCTATTAACATAGAAAACAGAAATATGAAAGCTAAATTTGAATTGATTGAGTTCAGAATTCTTTATGTAAAGTGAAACACGGTCTGTATAATCAACATTATTTATTTAATCATGAAATACTTTTGTTATAGGTATTTCTAGTCATTTATTATTAAATTTCTTTAAGGGCTCCACGCTGTCAGAATTTAAAATTAAATTTTGTCCGAGACTGAAATCTTATCTCACTTTTGTAATATCGTTACTGTTGCTAACATTTCCAATAAGTAAATTAAGCTACAGGTCAAAGGTTCTGACAGAGAATCTCAACAAATATAAAATGGGGTTTCCAAGGGGAATTAATTAATTTTAATAAAATTCTACTCGATGCCTTTATTATATGAACTTAATTGAAATGTCCAGTGGAAATTGTTCAGCATGTTATGTCGTTGTGCGTTATATCATCGTATTGTACTTTGACTCATGAGCTGGTCATTGAAATACAAACTTAATTTAAGGCATGGTATCTGCACTGGACGAGGCAGTAGGAAATATAACTGCTGTGTTGAGGCAAAGAGGATTTATGGACAATTTACTTCTGGTTTTCACAACAGATGTAAGTGATTATTTTTATGTCGCTAAAATTGTTTGGTCTTATTTGTTGAAATGAATAAACGATGTTAGTAACGTAAGTGATAAATAGATATATAGACAGATGGGTAAACAGAGAGATAGATGAGTGGAAAAGCGAAACACTGTCCAAAATAATAACAAAAATAGTACAAGCATAATCAAGTCAAGAAAGCTAGAAAATGCAGTTACTTATTAATGTATGTCTTTTTTAATTAGCTTTGATACTCAGCATACACAATTGAGCAGTAACTAAAATTCGCAAAGCAAATTATTTATATTAAATATATATTAACATTATTGATTATTTCAGTTGAAATATTTTTTATTAAATATATATTAACATTATTGAATATTTCAATTGAAATTTTTTTTGTTGATAAGAGTACATTTTTGTCAGTTAAATTTTGTCCTGTTTCAACAATAGAATGGCGGGCCCACCTATCTAGGAGCGAATAATCTTCCTTTACGAGGCGCCAAGACAACCCTTTGGGAGGGAGGCACTAAGGGATCAGCTTTCGTCTACAGTGATACTCTTCTAAACCAGACGAAGTATCTAAACACAGAGTAAGCATGTCATGTATAAAATGGAGAACCTTTCAAAAGGAGTCCTCCTCTCCTCCTCCTTCTCGCATTAAGGCTATTGCTATACTCTGCTGCTGTTGCTACACTACCACTTCTACCAATACTACAACAAATACAATTACTATTACTACTTCTGCTGATACTACTACTGCTACTGCTAGTACTACTACTACTACTACTGGTCATGAATACAAAAAAATGCTTCTTTTATTGGTACACTGAGAAGAAGAAAAACTTCTAATATTATTGGTACACAATGCAACAACAGCTACTACTGCATCTACTACTACTGCTACTGCTACTGCTACTACTACGTGCATCACAACAGCCAAAATAAACATCTACTGATACTAATGCTACAACCACCACTACCACTTATGTTAAAAGTTCAGTATCGAATATCGTATTCATTAGATGTTTGAGTCCAACCAACACAATGTTTATGCATTAAAACAAAATCAAAAACATGCTTGCCCATAATTATATATATATATATAGAACGAGTATCAATTTTTTGAACTCCTTTGTAAAGGATGAATGATCAAATAATAATTACCACTTTTGACATCAGCTTCAGATGACGTTTATCAGTTATTTGATATGAGATTCAGATGACGTTTATCAGATATTTGATATCAGATTCAGGTGACGTTTATCAGATATTTGATATCAGATTCAGATGACGTTATCAGATATTTGATATCAGATTCAGATGACGTTATCAGATATTTGATATCAGATTCAGGTTACGTTTATCAGATATTTGATATCAGATTCAGATGACGTTATCATATATTTGATATCAGATTCAGATGATATACTGAGTTATTTGAAATCAGATTCAGACGACTTCTTTATGACCTCAGATTCAGACGACTTCTATAGTTAAGTGACGTCTATAGAGTTATTTGACATCAGATTCAGGTGACCTCTATAGTGTTTCTGATAGGAGAAGCTTTTCTTTATGAATAGCGGACAACTGTGCAGATTATTATGACAATCTGTTTTGCAGAATCATGCACGCAGTAGACTGGTACCCTACCCTGCTTCATGTGGCTGGTGGCACTGCAGGTAAACCATTATTGTTGCTTGAAAACTAGTCAATGAATTTCTTGTATCGAAATTTAAATTCCGTTGCAAATGTACAAGTCTAGATTTAAGCATTCTGCATGAACATCCAATGTCCACTCAAATATAAACGAAACGATGTCCAATCAAATATAAACGAAACGTAACCGAAGAGGATGATACAAGCAGCATCTAATTCTAAGAATAAGTTATATATCCTATCATTTTCTCGCTCTTTTCTAAGTTCTTGCTTCCATATTACATATCACGTTGTTAGCTAAGTTTAAATTAGTGTCATAACTGCTCAGTGCTACTGATTTAATATTGACATGTTTAAAATTTATCTCCTCTCAATGTTAACTGATTTTAATACTAACATGTTTAAATTTAGTGTCTTAACTACTCAATGATAACTGATTTTAATACTAACATGTTTAAATTTAGTGTCTTAACTACTCAATGATAACTGATTTTAATACTAACATGTTTAAATTTAGTGTCTTAACTACTCAATGATAACTGATTTTAATACTAACATGTTTAAATTTAGTGTCTTAACTACTCAATGATAACTGATTTTAATACTAACATGTTTAAATTTAGTGTCTTAACTACTCAATGATAACTGATTTTAATACTGAGAAAAAATGCAAGAACAAGTTGTT
Organism: Sinohyriopsis cumingii; assembly: GCA_028554795.2. Taxonomy (NCBI): domain Eukaryota; kingdom Metazoa; phylum Mollusca; class Bivalvia; order Unionida; family Unionidae; genus Sinohyriopsis; species Sinohyriopsis cumingii. The sequence continues at coordinate 55,677,759 of CM068836.1, forward strand.
CCCATAGATCAGATGACATTGCACTGAGCTTCCTAAGTCATCATTTCACAATTCACGGGATTTTAACATACACCATGGTAGGAACCTATGGAAACTTTCATTTTTATCCAGTTGTATACAGTCTCACTTTCTTGGTAGAATCTAATATGGTGGAATTTGTTAAAGTATGCCTCAGTATTTTGCTCTGTCAAAGATATATTAGAACTGAATAGTTACGTCTCTGTGAAATCGTCGCTAAACATGTTTATTTGGTTGCTATCAATACATCCAAATGCACACACACACACACACACACACACACACACACACACGCGCGCGCGCGCGCACACACACACACACATACATACATACATACATACATACATACATACATACATACATACATACATACATACATACACTTTTTTAGTTAAAACATGTACCTCAACATTTATTTAGAAACGTAGTCCACTTCTAAAATGTCAGCAAAGTCAGTTGAATGACATTTTATTTTTAATCCAGATCCTGGTATAGACGGAAAGGACATGTGGCCAACAATTAGTGACAATAAGCCTTCAGCAAGGTCAGAGTTCATATACAACATCGATGAACTTGACCATAATGCCGCTATCAGGTGTGTTCAATATGTATGTATTGGTATTATACTTATGCAATCTAGCAACCAAGTAGTTTGTTATTAATACTGAGTTCACAACAATGCTACAAATGCATGTATTGAAGAATGTGAAATTATACCTACTAGAAACTAAAACTACCTTTCATAAAGAAATTTTGATATTTTACAACAGAATTAAGAATAAACAAGGAGTATAAACAATGACATAACATTCATGTAAGCTGTATCATAGAATTTTGTATAAATAAGGAAATTACACTGTGACATGACAAAACAAAATTACACCTCGGAGCTGTTTATGGTAGTGCAAAGTAAGGTCTCAAACACTGTACATGGAACACGAAATGTAAGAAACGCATGGAATAGTATGGGATATATTTCTTATTTCAAGCTGTACTTATGGTATATACTGTTTTTGAACTCAGTCTTTAAATTTTAAATCTCACCAACATCGAAGTATAAACATTCCTTCCTGTGACCATCTTTAGAGTTGGTGACTATAAGCTTATAGAGGGAAGCCCAGGAAAATACAACGATTGGTATCCATTGCCTAAGGTTGAAGGAGACCTTCATCTGGAGGAGTTAGACAAATACCAAGCAGGCGACAGCTCTGCCGAGCCGAAATATCGGCTTTTTTTAATCACCGGTAAGTATCGAATGTAATAGATTGGTACAATAAATTATTTAATGTTTCATCTGTGACATTTGTTTACTTGTTTTGTTTTTAACATCTATTTAGAAACCTAGTACGATTTGAATTCACTGTGAAAACATGAAGGATTCAACTTTTACTAGACAAAACAAAGACAATGTGAACCTTAATTGTCCTTTAAGAAAGAAATATCTGCATTAAAATCCCCGTTTCGTTTATCTTGTAAGAGATAGAAACAGAATGTTTCTTAAAATATACTTCTTTTGTTTTCTCTGAGCAGACGATCCCACTGAGCATTTCGACATCGCCGAAAAATACCCTGCTATTGTAGACAGCCTGAAACAACGTCTTGCGGAGTACAAAAAGTCCTTGGTTCCCGCCAATTACCCGCCACCGGATCCTAAATCAAACCCTAAATATTACAATGGAACGTGGAGTCCGGGATGGTGTTAAGACTTTTACCGGACCTAACACAACGCTTTTTAATCTATTCGAAATTTCAACATTTCCTGCTTCGTCCTTAACTCAGAATTTAAAAAATGGAATATATAAAAGATAACAGACTTGACATTCGGTAGTAAGGATTCATCTCATCCATTTTTGAATGAGCAAAACACCATCCTTGAAAAAAAAACGTCTTTTTGTTTGAACTGTCCGATTTACATTTTCGACGTACAGTTATTTGTGCAGAAAACAATCCTTATATTATAGTATTTATTACATTTTTAATATTGTATGTCATTAAATTTCACACATTAATGATATCTTGTGTTTGTGTTTCTGCAAGAACAAAAGTGTCAGTTTTTGAAAAACAAAATACAATAAACTAAAACTGGTTTTCACTAATACCGCATTATATTTACAGTATAGCATACCCTTAAGATTGGTGAAATTCAGGTGACACAACATTGATGGGTTTATGCATCCGATATATTTTCAACTTTGCACTCCCAATGACGCCTTACACAATTGCTAACATCTCTCATTGGAGTTCTAGCATAACTGATCGGAGTTCTAGCATAACTGATCGGAGTTCTAGCATAACTGATCGGAGTTCTAGTTTCTCTGATTGGGGTTGTAGCATCACTGAGCGGAGTTCTAGCATCGCTGATGTGAGTTCTAGCATATCAGATCGGAGTTCTAGTTTCTCTGATTGGAGTTCTAGCATCACTGAACGGAGTTCTATTATCACTGATGGGAGTTCTAGCATCTCTGATCGGAGTTCTCTGATGGGAGTTCTAGCATCTCTGATCGGAGTTCTCTGATGGGAGTTCTAGCATCACTGAACGGAGTTCTATTATCACTGATGGGAGTTCTAGCATCTCTGATCGGAGTTCTCTGATGGGAGTTCTAGCATCTCTGATCGGAGTTCTCTGATGGGAGTTCTAGCATCACTGAACGGAGTTCTATTATCACTGATGGGAGTTCTAGCATCTCTGATCGGAGGTCTAGTATAACTGCTCGGAGTTATAGTTTCTCTGATTGGAGTTCTAGCATTACTGAATGGAGTTCTAGCATCACTGATGGGAGTCCTAGTGTCTCTGATCGGAATTCTAGCATCTCTGATCGGACTTCTAGCATCTCAAATCGGAGTTCTAGCATCACTGATCAGTTCTAACGTCTCTGATTGGAGTTTTATCGTCTCTGAATGAAGTTCTAGCATCTCTGATCGGAGTTTCAATTTTCTAGTTCGTGTTAAAAATCAAAATGTTATCCCCGTTCATCATATTTCCAATGAGGAAACAATTTGCTTTGTAGTCAATTATGCCTTCTCTTTTCAGTTATGTGTCCAGTGTACCACACTTACAATTGCTTCTTAATAATAATAATAATAAGAGTAATAATTACAACATTAGGAAGATCACAACGATAACCTTTGACATAATTTGTCTGGCTAATGCTTTCTTAATGGTATATTCAATTTTTATTTATGTATTTCGTCATTTTTTCCAAATATCAATATTTCGTTGTGTTTCTTAGACTGCATGCCAACTTAGTTTCGTTGACTGCTGAATGAGAATCATGTACGTACGCACACTTCCACTGCAGTGACGTAGCGCGGCTTACTCATGTTAATCAGGTTCCATTCATAAAATGAACGTAAAATGTTCAACAAATTGTTGAAATAGTTTTTGTTTCATACGTGTTATCCATGAACTATTACATAATGATGAACGTGCTTACTTTTAAGTACATAGTAAAAGGTTCTTGACTGATAGTACAATATAGTGGGCCCTCATGGCGTAGGATGTCCTCGTAAACTCGAGCATTTTGTACCATATAACATCGTGTCCAATATATTTCAATATTCAGTTATAGAGTGTACAAGTCCAAACGGAGTATTGTAAAGGGCCAAGGCTATTCGCACGCCGGCCGTGTATATCTCATTTTGAAAGACTATTCGTACGGCAGTCATATATATATATATATATATAATTTACCGAAATACGTTCGTACAGTCACAAGGTTAACAACTAGAGGTATGCACCAGCTCCTGCATAGAAATAAGTTACTGCACGATAGATAATTGTTCCTAATTCAACGCAGTAGTTTTGTTAGCTGTAAAATCGTAATATGGGTGTATTGCTTCACGTGCCAATGTTTCTGTCTACTAGTACAAAACATATAGAAGAGAATCCACATTAACGAATCCGTTCGACAGCTGGTTTTGATCCTCTGGCTTAATCCACACAAGACGTCGTGTATTTTTGTCAAAGTAGTAATGGTAAATGTTAAATATTCAGATTTAGGAACTAAAGTTGTCAGAGAAGCATACGTTTGATCTTCTCGTCCATAAAATATACCAACTTTTGCAACTAATTTCAAGTCGTTATTATTAAAACTGGTACAATTTAACGCTTATTTTCCCCTGTAACAATACCCATATTTAAATGAAGAAAATGAAGAAAATCAGGAACCAGTTGTATCAATAAAACCTTGCTGACAACGACCGAGAATGACGTGCAAAAGATGGCTAATTTACAGAGGAATTTCGAAGTCGTCCACTGTAAATTACACTTCTAACAAACCGAGTTAAATTTATTAATTATTCCTTGTGTTTTGTATTATCTTTTTACTGTGTCTGTTAAAACAGTTAAGAAAACAACTGATGCAGACTCGGCCAATGTGGGTATGTAAGAAAGCTTACCAGTAGCTTCTAGTGCGTCGGTGGTTCTTTCCGGGGTTTTCCCGGGTTCTTCTTCCACCATTAATACTGGCCACCATGTGTAGCCTATCGTGTGCTGAAAAATGGCGTTAAACCCTACACAACAATAACAACAACAACTGATGCAGACCCTTTATCGTTAGTCATGAAGTCCAACAATAATGGTCTCTAATTGTTGGCATGCAATATCATAATTATAATTCACACTGTCAGCAGACACCGTCACTATGCGAATAGTCTTTGCCACAGTGGGTACCCGGCAGCCGTGCGAATGATGTATACTGTTTACTACATTGCAGCCATACCAATAAGACACTTCCGTTGTGAATACGGATGTAACTTTAATACAGTAGAGCACCTGCTGAAAATTTCATCACCTTCAAATAAAGCGTAAAATGTTAGGTTTACATGGAAGTTCCGTGTAAACTTTAAATGACCCTAGAACACGTATTAGCGTTGGAACACGTATCAGCATTCGAAAAACAATTGTTAGAGACCACCGAAGGGTTATGCCAACGTGATCAAGTAAAAAAATTACGTTTACCTTTATCCGTACGATTAAACAAGACTGACAAAATATAATGATATAAACTTTGTCTAATGTTGGCTCGCTAAGACTGATTTTCATTTTATAAACGATTACGAGAAGATGACTTGAAAAAATTACAACGTAATTTTCCTCTCCAAACTGGACTATATAATCCTTTGTATTTATAGATAGGTCGATTTATGCAAAACGTCCTATTTGTAGAACACTGGGGTTTTTTTTAGGTTCTAAACTGGACTAATCTAGATACTAATAGATGGGTCAATCAGTGCAAAATGTCCCACTTGCGGGACACTTGCTCAATCTCGGCACGTTTTAGGATGTAAATGTTTTTGCGTTTGTTATTGTTATTAGTTTTATACAATTATTCAGCAAACGACATGATATATACACGAAAGGCAGTATATTTGATAGAGTAAAACCCTGGCGGAAACCTCCTCCCACGGGAAGAACTACAAACCCATGGGAACCTAGTGGAAAAATATCTGATATACGCAAGGTCACCGAGGCGGAGACTCGTACCCATGCGGACAGTGATCTGTAAAGAAGAGCGCCGTAGAACACACAGCCACAAAAGATACCAGATGTAAAATTATAGCAATGAACGCTTATCTTGATTATTTGTGAAAGAATGCTCAAGTAATGATGGAATCAGGGAGTTTTTGACAATTTGTGTAACTATGAGCGCAGTAGAATGTCCTTGGATACAAAACAGCAGTCACTTGATAACTATATTCTCCAACGTTGTTCTACACTGTAAACGACTGCCTTACACATGAAAAAAATTCCTATAGGTTATCTACACTGTAAATGACTGCCCTACACAGGAAATATATATTTCCTATAGTTGTTCTACACTGTAAATGACTGCCTTACACATGATAAAAAATCTTATTGGTTTTCTACACTGTAAATGACTGCCATACACATGAAATATATATTTCCTATAGTTGTTCTACACTGTAAACGACTGCCTTACACATGAAAAAATCATATTAGTTTTCTACACTGTAAATGACTGCCATACAGATGAAAAAAAATTCCTATAGGTTATCTACACTGTAAATGACTGTCCTACACAGGAAATATATATTTCCTATAGTTGTTCTACACTGTAAACGACTGCCTTAAACATGGAAAAAAAATCCTATTGGTTTTCTACACTGTAAATGACTGCCATACACATGAAATATATATTTCCTATAGTTGTTCTACACTGTAAATGACTGCCCTACACAGGAAATATATATTTACTATAGTTGTTCTACACTGTAAATGACTGCCTTACACATGATAAAAAATCCTATTGGTTTTCTACACTGTAAATGACTGCCGTACACATGAAATATATATTTCCTACAGTTGCTTTACGCTGTAAATGACTGCCTTATACATGATATACATATTTCCTGTAGTTGCCCTACACTGTAAAGTACGATAGTATACAGGTGGGAAGTAGAAATACATAATGTCACCTGAGTGCTCATTTAAAATGCAGAGAGAGAAAGAGTGATGTCGTACTTATATATGGTACTATTGCTTTAAACACAACTATAGTGAATACCTGTAATTTTGGAGCAGTGCAACAAAATGTATGTTTTGATGAGATAATATCAATCTATGTTTTGGGAGATGAAATTGAACATACTTGATAAACGTATGCCTGTGTGATTTTTGGGAGATGAAATTGAATGTGATTTTTGGGGAGATGAAATTGAATACTTGATAAACGTATGCATGGGTGATTTCTAAACGTACTTGTGAATATTTGATGTGCTCACATGATGCTATTTATTTGCAAAACATTATTTTATATCCATCATTGTATCACCAGGCATGAAACAACTATGGCTAGATCACAAAGACGCAGGTGTTTGAGTGGTTGAAACAAAATCTGGAATGCATCATTGCCCGAACATTTAACAAGTTCATATAAGGCACGTTATGAAAGCGTCTTGATAGAAATACATAAATATCTAGAAGATAGTCCAAGTGTACACAACAGTCTGAAAACACTGCATATACCTTCTACTTCCGGTTCAGTTGTTATGCATTTGCCCTCATTAGGAGTTTAGTGAGGGAAATTGACAACAAATCTCACTTTGAAGTTAAAACAAATTTCATTTTTAAGTTACAACACATCTCATTGTGAAGTTAAAACAAATGTCATTTTGAAGTTACAACAAATCTCATTTTGAAGTTAAAACAAATTTCATTTTGAAGTTACAACAAATCTCATTTTGAAGTTACAACAAATTTCATTTTGAAGTTGAAACCTCATTTTGAAGTTAAAACAAATTTCATTTTGAAGTTACAACAAATCTCATTTTGAAGTTAAAACATATTTCATTTTGAAGTTACAACAAATCTCATTTTGAAGTTATGATTATGAGAAATTCAAATAACATTGTTATTTTCTCATCATGATCGAAGTCACATATCAAAACAAAGAAAAAAGTTAAACTATGAATGATATGAACTACATTTCAGTAGAATTGATGCATTTGTGAAAAAATTAAAACATTCAAATATTTGTTTTATCGGCCAAGTAACCTAAACCATGCTGCAATAAGCAAATGACATCTGCCTCATCTTTAATAAACAGATCTATGACTGGATGCATGATGTTGTGGTTTCGTCGTCTAGAGACTCTAAATGCTACGTAATAATCTAGCTTTTAATTCCAATAGCTACACGTTGTTTTAGAAGCCGGTGAGTTTTGAGAGTTAATGAAGCATTTATATCCAAAAAGTCCACATGCCAATAGTTTAGCTGATCACGTGTTAAAGAATACTGATAACTAGAAATCAAATTTATTATAAAACCTGCGAAAAAAAAATTGATGCTGTCACTCGTAATGTTTTACTACAGAAATTACTGGCATACAAAACCCTCGTTGCTTTGCTTTGATCATATCTCGAAAGTAGGTCACAAGTGGTCAGCTGAAGAAGTACTATATCTGATGTTAAGATAATATCCACGGAGCACAACAGGGATCAAAGTTTGGCCCTCTCTTTTCCATTTTACAGATAAAAGATTTTCCAAAATGTATAAAATTTTCATCTGTCTATGCATGCAGATGATAACCATATTATGACAGTAATTGACAGTAATGGATATTAGCATTATTGGCAGCAAACTAAATGATGTGCAGTCTACGACAATGTGCTATTCCAGAAAACTCAATGAAGATTTACAGTCTACGACAATGTGCTATTCCAGAAAACTCAATGCTTATCCACCCAGTCAAATGTAGAGAGTTGAACTTAGAAGAAAACCTTTAAAAATTAAAACCGTTAATGTGCCAAACTTGTAGGTATCTTTATTGAAAATAGTTTTTCCAAGTACAAAAACATGCTAGGACATGCATTAAAAAAGTAGATAAGGAAATAGGAATTCTGAAAAGGGTTGGAGGTTTTATGTCGGATCAATTGATCTTAGACGTATACAATACAGTTGTTTATACACATGTTACTTTCTGCTTTACTAGGGGATAACTCAGTACTTTTTCTTAAATGCCAAGAGTACACAGCTTACAGAAGACAGCGTGCATGATGATTGTACATATTAGATATATTTTAATATCGACATCATCTCTTTTCAATATTTTCAGACGGAAACATTTCTTAAAAATAACTTCAAGTTTAGCGCAAAATGGCTATTTTATGGCCAAATGTGACGTCATGAGCACGTGCACATGACGTAATATCAGATACTTTTCAAGAATCAATTGCAATGTTTAGTTGTTCAAGTGTTGAAAAAAATTTACTATAGAATTATCAGATAAACAACGTTTTTGAATATTTGTTGAATTTTGGGGCCAAAAAGAGGCCTTTATTAATACCCTTTTGAACTATAGTGCTGTAGTATCTCCCTATATGAGTGTGTTAGTGGCAACTCATGCGACCGCTTATAAAAATTGTGTTTCTTTTTGTTATTGTTTTTTTTTTAATTGCAATTGTATCCCGATATAATTGTGCTACGAATTCTGGATTTGTTTTATTTTAGTGTTATATTACTACAGGAACGTGTCAGTGAAAAACAATATACTGTGCTAGGTTCTTTTTATATTGTAGTCTTTCTGTATATGACCATCTCTTAGTGAAACTTGTACACAGCACCAAATTTGTCAATCTCTTACTACGTAGCATAGTTACCTCCTAAAGATAAGAGTAAAGGGAAGGTAACAAAATACATTTAAAAACCGGAATCCTAGCAAGTATGATGCGTGCTTCCTTTGTGCAGTTGCTCCGGCCATATTTTTAGGTTCCAAATTACGTATGTATCAAATGTTTGTGGTCGTAGCCGAGTGTTATCAAATGTGTGTGGTCGTAGCCGAGTGTCATCTTGCTCATCTCTACAATATAATGCCTTTAGGTAGGTCGACTCCACACGTTGGAAAAAAAAAATGAAAAACCTATCGCTTACAACATGACGTCTGCCATCTAAGATGTTGTTATTTGGTTCAAGTGAATTACTACACGTGAGAATATTTTGAATGAATCATATATTGTCACTCTTCTCTCATCCATAGTAAATAAATGCAAATTGCACTTCACGTAAAATGGGGAACATCATCGTGACTGAATTGTCTCCAAGACTGAATTACCATCTTATTCATTTAAGCCCAGTGGAGAGAACAATGCTGCACACAAGCTCATTTTAGTAAACTGAAAAAATGTATACTTATTCTTTCTCAAAATCTCATAAATTTACTAATTACAGTAAAAATCAGGTAACTTTGGCGGGAGTTACTTCGATTTTTTTATATCTTTCGGGGGAGGGTTTCAAGTGGGGTGCTAGTGAAGTTCACGTACACGGTAAACAAAAGCTATACGCTCTGTGTGTGTGTGTGTATGTGTGTGTGTGTGTGTGCGTAAGAACAGTTTAGCAAGGCTCAGATTGTTAAATATTTTACATTCTTGTTTGTACGAGCATGTCATACAGCCATTCGTCTTACTTGCCTGAATATCGACTCCGTTTTTTTTCCACTTCATATGTATCCAGATATTACCTTGCGCTACAGGTACCGGGATGTTAGGTAAAGATTGTTAAAAACCATAAATGGACGCGAAGAGGAAATAGCAGAGAAAATGAAATGAAGTAGGTGTGCTCTAGTCCCCAGAGCTTGGTCTCGATCATGTAAACTCGAGCGGAAGAAACGAAGGAAGGAAGGTTGTAATAAAATGTCTAAATCAGATACCTGTTTTACATGTATGTTCTTAAAATTATAAAGTATGAAAACAGCACGTGTATATACATGAGATTAAAATGTTAATTCAGTGTTGTGTGCTGGCCCCGGCCCTGGGATGTGAGGGGCCCAAGGCAGCATGCGATGAGCGGGTCCCCAGTCAACAAACTGCAGTGCGGAATTGTTTTCCTGAAAGCGCGGGAACCAAGGTGGTTGTCTCAATCGCCTTGCCCTTGGACCGAGCCTGGTTGTATGTGTATTACTTGATTCAGGCCAATTAAATCTTTCATGCGAATCTGTGATATTTCAAGTCACATGTTTTGAACATAAAAATAATTGAGCACTAACTAGACCGACTCAAATAAATCAAACATACATTAGTCACATGATGATAGTCTTGTGACAAAAATGCATAAAAAGCTGTTTTTAAGTAAATCACGAGTCACAGGGAACATCACATACACTATATAGCAGCTCAAAAATGAGGAGAGAAATGTTTCTGCCGACATTGCTCGTAGCAGTTGTCTTGCTATCTTTGTCGTCTGCACGCCCTCCACATATTGTACTTATCGTGGCTGACGATTTGGGTAAGTGAGCCAACATTTGTAAATAACGATATGAATAATATAATGAGTTTAGTTTTGAATTTAAATGTCGTTTATTTTAAATTTTTAAACATGTTATATCATGTCATGCGTATATGTAACAATCATATATGTACATTTCTCTGTGTCTGTCTCTCCTCCCCACCCCATCGCTTGAGCCATAATGGATTGACCGTCTTTGATGTTTCATCAAATCGTTGCCCAAAGTTACGAAACTGCGAGAGCGTAAAAGTGAGCTCAAACTCAAAAGTGAAAATTTGAATCAACAACAAAGACGATGAAAAGCCCAAAACAAAACAAGCATATTTACTTAATTGTACTGTTTGTAGAAAACACAAATGATTCAAGGGTTAGATTGCACTCGAGCCAGATTTGATATTTTCATTGCCCAAACTGGCTTTTGGGGTCACGGGCGGCCTCCATGAATTTAATCGTTACATAAAATTAATTTTTGTTACATGGACTCATTCGTAGCTGACAGTACTAAAACTGTGGTCTAGTTACAGGATGTAACGACTAATTTGCAGCCGTTCTGGAACTAAAAACACTTTTATTGAAAACATGGCATCTAGAAACTCTTTTGTTTAAACATGGCATTTAAAAACACTTGTACTGAACAATACCGATTACGTTCATGGCAAATCTTTTTATTTTACAAGAAGAATAATTTTCTGATTTTGGAAAGATATTATGTGTGTGTGTGTGTGTGTGTGTGTGTGTGTGTGTCGCGTGTTTGTATCTTTGTGTGGTTTTTATTCCAAGAGGCCAAGTTCCCCTTGAATTATTGTAGCTTGAGGGTTCTTATGTTTAAGTTAGTTCCCGTAAAGTACCGTAGCTAGACGGTTCCCTGTGCTCTAATATAACTTGAAGAATGCCGTTATTAAATGATCAAAGCGGAAGTTAATGAAAATAATTTGAAACTGATATGTTGATAAATTATTTACACCACAAAAAATTGATGAGAGGAGGGGATGGGTCGCGAAATCCCTGGATGGACGAAATAACTTAACCATAGTGTCTAATTCAAGGAGAAAAATACAGTATGAGGTTCTACATATGTCCATCCTGCTTTGCCCCCACCCTCACCTTTATGATAAACCTAAACTAATTATGTTTTTTATTCCAGGCTGGAATGACGTCGGTTGGCACAACCCGCAGATGTACACCCCTAATCTGGATAAAATGGCCCAGAATGGTGTCATCCTCAACTCCTCCTATGTTCAGCCTATTTGTACTCCGTAAGTACTGAAATGAAGAGAAAGTAAAATGCGCATTCGCCATCCAAAATGACCGTCATACGGGCTCTTCCATTCCGTAAAATGTGGTTAAAGGAGGCAACAAATACACTGTGTATCCATCACGCTTGGAAATGCAGAACGGGTTCGATGCGACTTATCCATGTTGTAAGAGGTGGTTACTGGCGGCAGCAACATGTTTTATGTTTATATTTGATTCCTGAAACTTTAACCAATACACATGCAAAAGCCCTTGTAAGCAAACATACCATATATGTTTACGTACCTACCTACATGTTCAAATACATGCATACATACATACATACATACATACATACATACATACATACATACACACATGCATGCATGCATACACACACACACACACACACACACACACACACATACATACATACATGACAACTATAGAAGATGAAAGTTAGATCCAAAGTAAAGTCGTTAATTACTCATCATCTATCAACATAGTCCATTTTGTTTGCGTTGACATATGTCCTGTAAGTCCTACTTGAGAGAAGGTCTTACATGTTCCAAACGTTTCACCTGTTTTTTGTTTGTTCCAGGACCCGAAACTGCCTGATGACAGGGTTCTACCCATATCATACTGGATTACAGGTGGGCGTTTTTATGAATGTGTTTAGGATCCTATTTATCTGTACTTCATCTAGTATGGATGTATGTATGTATGTATGTATGTATGTATGTATGTATTATGTGTGAATATATATAATATACGTATATATGTATTTACGCATGTCTGTCTGTATGTATGTATATATGTATGTAGGTATGTATGTATGTATGTATGTATGTATGCATGTAGGTATGTATGTATGTATGTATGTATGTATGTATGTATGTATGCATGCATGCATGCATGCATGTGTATGTATGTATGTATGTATGTATGTATGCATGCATGCAGGAAAACCAGGAATTTGCTGTGATCAGTACTATATACCAGATCTAGCTGAACTGTATTCATATTGGAATAGTCCCCGTGTATGGTAGGTCTAAATTCAAATATGACGTTTGAATTACGATATTTACTCTGCTTGAAATTCAGTATTTAAAGTCATTATTACACTTTAGTTTTCTTTAATTCCCTTATCATTTTCAAATGGCCGGTTGTCTTGTTTCCTCAGTTATGCTTTTCTTCATAGAGAAGTGGGCCATTGTCCCACCAGGATGGTCTATTTAAATGTTCTAATCTAAGATCACGAGGGTGCATTGGATTAATTTTTGTTTTTGCTTGTTCTTTCTAGGGGTGTGTGTGTGGTGTGGTTTGCTTTTATTTTAAAGAAGTCCAAGACAGCATGGATACAGTGCAATGCATTCTGAGCTAGGAGAGAGAGAGAGAGAGAGAGAGAGAGAGAGAGAGAGAGAGAGAGGGGGGGGGGGAGGGATATAGCCATCTTTGAAACAAAAATAGTTGCTACATTTTTCCAAATGATAAATACAAATGGACAGTCTTTATAAATAGTGAGTCTGGATATATTCGAATGATGTTAATAAAATTAGAACATTGGGCAAAACTCCACAATCATCTGGGTAAGTTTGATTTTTGAAGAGAATAATTTCCATTGCAGCATTTTGTAATTCTAGATGATACCCCAGGATACATACCCACCAACATCACCACTCTGCCACAGAAGCTGAAACAATTAGGCTATTCTACGCATATGGTGGGAAAGTAAGTTGTACAATTTCATTAGTCTTTGAGTAATATGGTGGGAAAGTATGTTTCACAATCTCGTATTTCTACGAGTAATATTGTAGGAAAGTAGCTTGTACAACTCGTATGTCTTTGAGTAATATGGCGGAAAAGTAAGTTAAACAGTCTCATATGTCTTTGATTAATATGGTGGGAAAGTAGGCTGTACAATCTCATATGTCTTTGAGTAATATGTTAGGAAAGTAGGTTGTACAATCTCGTATGTTCTTGAACAATATGGTAGGAAAGTAGGTTGTACAATCACGTATGTCTTTCAGCAATATGGTAGGAAAGAAGGGTGTAACAATCTCGTATTTCTACGAGTAATATTGTAGGAAAGTAGGTTGTACAATCTCGTATGTTCTTGAACAATATGGTAGGAAAGTAGGTTTGTACAATCTCGCATGTCTTTCAGCAATATAGTAGGAAAGTAGGGTGTAACAATCTCGTATTTCTACGAGTAATATTGTAGGAAAGTAGGTTGTACAATCTCGTATGTCTTTCAGCAATATGGTAGGAAAGTAGGTTGTACAATCTCGTATGTCTTTCAGCAATATGGTAGGAAAGTAGATTGTACAATCTCGTATGTCTTTCAGCAATATGGTAGGAACGTAGGTTGTACAATCTCGTATGTCTTTCAGCAATATGTTAGGAACGTAGGTTGTACAGTCTCGTATGTCTTTCAGCAATATGTTAGGAAAGTAGGTTGTAACAATCTCGTATATCTTTGATTTATAGGATGGAAACGTAGGATGTGCAATCTCGTATGGTGGGAAAGTAGGTTGTACAATCTTGTATGTCTTTAATCTATAGAGTGGGAAAGTAGGTTATACAATCTCGTATGTTTTTGAGCAATAGGGAGGGAAAGTAGATTGTACAATCTCGCATGTCTTTCAGAAATAGGGCGGGAAAGTAGGTTGTAAAACCTCGTATGTCTTTGAGCAATATGGTGGGAAAGCAAGGTGCACAAACTCGCTTATCTTTGATCAGTATGGTGGGAAGGTAAGCTGTACAATCGATTGTCTTTGAGGAATAGGGTGAGAAAGTAGGTTGTACAATCTCGCACATCTTTGAGCTATATGCTGGGAAAGTAAGCTGTACAATGTCACATCTTTGAGCAATATGGCGGGGAAAAAAAGCTGTACAATCTCTCACATCTGTGAGCAATATGATGGTTAAGTAAGCTGTACAATCTCGCACATCTTTAAGAAAAAGGGTGGGAAAGTAAGCTGTACAATCCCGCACATCTTTAAGAAAAAGGGTGGGAAAGTAAGCTGTACAATCTCACACATCTTTAAGAAAAAGGGTGGGAAAGTAAGCTGTACAATCCCGCACATCTTTGAACGAAAGGTTGGGAACGACAGCTGTACAATCTCTAACATCTTTGTGCTATAGGTTGGGAAAGTAAGCTGTACAATCTCTAACATCTTTGTGCTATAGGTTGGGAAAGTAAGCTGTACAATCTCTCACATCTTTGCGTAATAGGGTGGGAAAGTAAGCTGTACAATCTCTCATATCTCTGAGCAATAGGGCGGGAAAGTAAGCTTTGCAATCTTTCATATATGTGAGCAATAGAAAGGGAAAGTAAGCTGTACAATCTCTCACATCTTTGAGCAATAGGGTGGGAAAGTAAGCTGTACGATCTCTCATATCTGCGAACAATTGGGCGGGAAAGTAAGCTGTACAATCTCTCACATCTGTGAGCAATAGGGTGGGAAAGTAAGTTTTACAATCTTTCACATATGTGAGCAATAGGAAGGGAAAGTAAGCTGTACAATCCCTCACATCTTTGAGCAATAGGATGGGAAAGTGAGCTGCACAATCTCGTACTTCTTTGTGCAATAGGGTGGGAAAGCAAGCTGCACAATTTCGCATATCTTTGAGCAATGTGGTGAGAAAGCAAGCTGCACAATCTCGCATATCTTTGAGCAATACGGTGAAAAAGCAAGATACACAATTTCAGTAAGCTGTACAGTATGATACATCTCTGAGCAATATGGTGGGAAAGCAAGCTGCACTATCTTTGAGTAAAATGGTGGGAAAATAAGTTGTACAATCTCATATATCTTAGACCAATATGACAGGAGGGTTAGTTGTACAATCTCATGTATCTTTGAGCAATATGGCAGGAAAGGAAGTAGTACGATCTAATATATCTTTGAGCAATATGGTAGGAAAGTAAGTTGTATAATCTCATCTATCTTTGAGCAATATGGTAGGAAAGTAAGTGGTACATTCTCATATATCTTCGAGTACGTGAGTGGCTGATCACGGAAACCACACTTGATAGGAGCTGCCGCTTAGGCTTGCTTGAATAATGAAGGATGTGCAGCAGTTCTGAGTCATGTAAAGTTATCATAAAATGTATTAATACAATTATAGATCACATTCTTAGTGAGATGAGAAACTGATTTAGTGTATGACAAATATTAAGAAAAACTGTAAAATTATAATTCATTTGTAAGTGGATATTATATTAGTCTATTACCTGGTGGTGTGTATCTTTATCTTAAGGATGATCGACCACGGTGGTATTGTCCGGATTTAAAACTTGACAATTTATTCAATTATATAAACAAAATGAAATTAAACAGAACAAGTGAAGGATACATTTCTCTGAGAAATAATAACGAAGTTTATAAAAAAAAAAAACTTAACCGTTCTGATTAAACTGAGAAGATAAATTTGTAATGAAATCGAGTGAGTGATCGATCTCAATTGTCCAGCATACCTGCATAACCTGGTTGCTCGCCGGTTACTCCAAATTCAACGTTCGGGTCAGGTGAGTGGAGTCGTATACCTTTTTCTCTCTTCTCTCCCTCCAGCCTCTTTCGGGTCATCGGCCGTAATTTGGATGTCTCCCGTCTTTGCACACTGTATGGGTGTATATATGGAGCAACTTCCTTTTTTTAAAATAAATAAATAAGCAAGCTAAATATTTGTCAGGCTTTTACTTCTGATATCGAACGTTACCCCCCTCTCTCTCGTTACGACAGATATTGTCATATCATTATTCAATAAGAACTAAAGCTAATATGGGTGAGCTTGCAGCCTGACCAGCTGATACACAAGCCTTAGGATAGAAAATTAATGCCTCTCCCCTACGGGCCGTTTAGTACCCTAACTGAAATATAACATAATCCATACCTCTTAATGAACCATTACGCACTGATATAGACTATAAATAACTAACTGGACTAAATGTCGACAGGCAGGCACTCGAATTATCGGTTAAAAGAAATAACCTCTTAATTATACAGATAATATAACGAAATTCATTTCATGTCCTAAATAGAATATTTGCTAACTAACAATTAATTGGCATGATATTTCCAGACATGTATTATCGATCACTATCCTACATGATTCGCATTACATATAAACGAATATTCGAAAAACTATAATAATAATAATAATAATAATAATAATGATGATTACCTTATCTATAGAGGATAACACAATTAGCTAAGAAATAAGTTACCTTGAGGCCCTCATACTAAGGAATTTATTTATTTTAGCTGCATCTCTGAAGCCACTGGATATATTGGGTTTGGAAGAAGGAAATAGAGTGGGGATTTCTAATCTCAACTGGAATCCTATTCCAGAGCAAAGTTCCAGAGTATTGGAAACCTTTTTAAATAATTCCTTATTTGGTCTGGGAATTTTATACTGTTTGGTAGACATGGATCGCAGGTGGGGAAAATTACCAGGTAGCCTATACTGGAATAGTGATTGTAAATATTCAGGAGCACTATTATTGGATATCCTATACATTATTTTGGCTTTTCTCAAACAGATTCGGTCTTTAATAGGTAATCTTTGTAACTTACCAGCTAAATTTTCCTTTCTTTCTTTCTGAATTGATATTAGCCCAAATGCTCTTTTTTGAAGATGTGCCAGCTTTGCTATGTTTTTATCATTTGAATTACTCAGTACTGTAGTACAGTAGTCTAAATAGGGTTGAATGTAACTGTTATAAAATAGTTTTCTGTGCCTTTCAAGAAGAAAATGTCTTATCCTACTGAGAAGACATAAACTTGAATTGACCTTTTTACTGATATGTTTAATATTTTCAGTCCATGACAGATTATTTTCTACCAGAACACCAAGTAATCTATAATGACAGACCATTTGCAAATTTTTATCTTTCCATGTCAGACATAGTTCATCACTATCAAGATTTTGTCCTTTTTTGCCGTGTTGAGATAAGTAATGTTTAAGTTTTACCAGTATTGACCACCATGCCATTGCATGTATACCAGTTTTCCAGTTTGTTTACGGTATTCTGTATAATAAATTTCGAGTTCATGCTTTGTGTTTTGGATGTCTGACAGAGTTGTGTCATCTACATAGAGATCTGTAGATGATATTGAGTCTCTTAGTGAAAGTGGTAGGTCGTTATTAAAAATAAAATAAATAGTATTGGACCTGGAAATGAACCTTGTGGTACTCCATATCTAATTATTCCAATGTTGTGTTCTCTCACTTAAGTATTAAGTAAACCATCTAAACGTTAGTTCATCACACTGGTAGATTTTCAGTTTCTTTAAAAGGATTTCATTCCACCATGTCAAAAGCTTTCCTGAAATCTACAAATACAGATCCTGTTATTCTACCTTGGTCAAGTGCTTGAAGCCATTTATCAGTTAGGGAGTCTGATCAAGGCAGTCTCACAGGAATGTTTCTGTCTAAAGCTTGATTGATTAGGGCGTAACAGCAAGTGTTTGGTTAAATATGACATGAATGAGTCATGGGCATATTTTTCAATCAATTTTGACAAGTTTGGTAGTATTGAGATTGGTCAGTAGTTATCAAGGAAATAATGTTTGAAATTCGTAGAATAAATGAGTCATTTTAACGTTCAAGACATAAGAATGCCAATTAGTATAATCCGAACTCATATACACAAAGCTAATTGATTTATCAGTTCACTCAGTTATGTGTTTCCATAACATCAGAAAATATTAGTGCTTAATACATGGTAATTGTAATAGAAAACAAGAAAACAACATCGCAGGCGAACGTTTTTCCAAAAGAGTGGCATTGCTTCCTGATCCTTCAATGGTGATCCCAATGTTTCAGAATATAACCCATTTTATATCCTCTGACAAACATTTGAGATATGTTAGTATGATTTATATTTTAACATTTTACTTTTTATTTTACTTCCAAAAGGTGGCACCTTGGTTACTGTAACTGGAATTACACCCCGACCTACCGGGGGTTCGACAGTTTCATGGGTTACTACAACGGTAGAGAAGATTACTACACTCATGAGGAAGGTGAGTCAGGCGTAAGGAGTCGAGATTTATTTGCATTGCCTTGCCACGCCTTTACAATTCTAAATTTTCCATTTCTCGAAGAATCTTCATTATATATGTTGCTTTTCCTTTCTTCAGGTACAGGGTACGATTTTCGATTCAACAAAGACGTGCACTACCCGACACAGGGCGAATATTCTGCAGTAAGTCGCATTTATATTGGTCTGTCGAAAATTGGTACATAAAGGCAAAAGTAAATAAAAACACATTTTCTTATGCATCACTTTGTTAAACAGTGGTTCAGATGAAAATTACATATAGTAATTTTATTAATCATATCTACTCTTCAAAATGCAATTGGACCATTCCTCGACATTAAACTACAATAACTCATGACTATCATGGCGGTCAAGTGCTCCACTACGAGTCATCCTTTAATCGTATGCAATATCTACAAGTTTATTTTGTATAAGATAATCGTCGTTAACATTGTGTTACAATTGTATATTCTGTATATCAATAAATTTCTTGAAATTTACATTTTTTAAAAGAGTTTCTGACCGAATCTTCAATGATGTGGCATTGCCATTAAGTAGAAATATTACTACAAGGTGTGCCATCCACCTGCATGAGGAAATTGTAAAATGTTGACCTTGTATTAACAATTTTATAAAACACCGTAGACATTAAAGGTAAATTGATTTAATTACAACATTATACACATACTATTTTGCAATGAAACGATGGAACCAAATGTTCGGATCTTTCCAAAAGGGTTCGAGAATAAAGAGTTTTAATTTGTATCAGAAAGGGCTTCGTCAGATCAAAATATCTGCCCAGTTAAGAGAGAGACTGGGTTACAGAAGTGCCTGTTTAGGGAATATGTAATATTTATTCAATTTATATAAAAATTCCTAATTATAGTGATGTACTTGTACCCGTTGCAAGTTTTGTTCCAATTTAGAAAAAATAAAGACCAATCTAACCACAATGCCTAAACGTGAAAATCTCAGTTTCTTGAAATGGATGTATTTCCAAATTTTAAAAGAAACAATATAATTTTCCTAACGTTTATATTTGCAGCACACATTTGCCAAAAGGGCGATCGACATACTTAATTCCGTAGATCCACAAAAAGAGTCTCTGTTCCTGTACCTTCCCTTCCAGTCTGTCCATGAGCCATTACAGGTTTGTACCCTCTTCATCCGTGTATAACGCGCACCACATTTCCATCAACATAAGCCCATATCATCTTATGTATTATATAAAGGTAGATACTAATCTACTCTAAATGTAGCTGACAGGCGTTATACACGATCAAAAGTAACTCATATTAACAAAAATGGCCCTATTCGAAATTATCTGATGCACGCAAATGCAAATTACTTTCGAAAAGAATCTGCAAAGAAATTGTATATTTCTCTATTTCTTTCTTTCTGTCTGTTGGTCATATTTGGTTGCATAAAACACGAAAAGGGTCATGTTTATGCAAGAGAATATATATATATATATATATATATATATATATATATATATATATATATATATATATATATATATATATATATATATATATATATATATATATTATTTGATTTAACTGTTTGTAAGTTGTAAAATCGTTTTATTTTTATTTCATTACATGTTAAGTAATGTAATTTTGTTTGCTGGAATTTAATACTTTCCAGAAATTACTTTTACCTGATTGTTTTGTCGTAAACACCAAACTTTGTATCTAAATGCTGATCTAGTTCCTGACCTTGATTGAGAAACAAGTAAACAACTTCCTTTTTCTAAATTCATTCTTAATAAGTGATTGATAACGGTGAAATCGTCACTTACTGGGACTACGTGACTTTAGACATAAATTCTACAGTGTTCTCCAAATTCTGGAAGCTTAACCCTCATCCGGGAATGGGTTTCGCGTCTCAAGTTTGTGCATAACCTTTGTTTATAGAGAATTTAGTCAGCCGGGCTTCAAAACACTGGGATGTAAGGTGCTTTGTGTCTTTCTGTTGTGACCAGTTGAGTTATATTTAAAATTTACTTCAAACTATTTGGATTCTAAAAGATTAATTTGTTTCACTGGGAATATTTAAGTGCTCATACATAGTTCTTGAACAAAGACATTTATTTAAATTTTATTCGGAATTCAAACACCGGAATATTATTCTTTGTGGGACAACAAAGAACTGTAGACACAACAACACTATACTGGCTATAGGTTACGTCATCGCCTTCCATTTCGGATTTTTCATCGGGGGCTCGAACTCAAATTCATTAGAACATTTCATTACTAGGAATTCTAAATTTAATTCGTGGATTATTCTTGGATTCTTTTGGATTTGGTTCTTCAAACCGTAAGTTATTTTCCTCATTTTTTGCATAGTTTTTCCAGGGAAATAAATTATTTGTTATATTTTACAAAGCTTGTTGTTTTCACATTTTCTTTGTTACTATTTATTAGAGCCTAAACACGTAACATAATATATATATATATATATATATATATATATATATATATATATATATATATATATATATATATATATATATGTGTGTGTGTGTGTGCAATAATTCAAATTTGGAAGTGCATTAGCCTGAATCTCCACTATAAAATAGAATAGATGGCTGTTTCAGTGTTTGGCTTCTGCATAAAAGAATGCCCGTTTGCGTGTGTTTGGAATTATTCTAACGGACATGCATACAATACATCTAGAGGATTTACAATATTGCAAAGGTTGTAAGGAGGATGTAGTTTTAATTTCAAACCAATACTAGAGGTTATCAGTAACATATGGTTTATATTTCTATACAATACCAAACGTTGTCAAGAGGATATGGTTTTTATTTCTAAGGAATACCAGATGATGTCAGGTGGATATTGCTTTTATTTCTAACTGATACTATAGGCTGTCAGGAGATACGGTTTGTATATCAAACCACTGTTATCCGTTGTCAGGAGGATACGGTTTGTATATCAAACCAATGCTATCCGTTGTCAGGAGGATACGGTTTGTATATCAAACCAATGCTATCCATTGTCAGGAGGATACGGTTTGTATATCAAACCAGTGCTATCCGTTGTCAGGAGGATACGGTTTATATATCAAACCATAGCTATCCGTTGTCAGGAGGATACGGTTTTTGTGCAAGTCATTCCTCTCTACATTTGGTCAGATGTGTCCTTGAAATGGAGAAATGGGTAAATGTACAATACCAACTGGATTTATAGCAATAGGAAAAAAAATTTGTTTTAAAAAAACAAACGCATATTTATCCTAAAAATGTGTAAATGTATCATGAGTGGGTAAGGTTACATAGTTATAATCTCTCAAAAATATCGTTATTGAGCGTTATTGAGCCTTGGAGTTTTATTCTTCACCACTCCAGAATTATCACTTTAAAAACTATTTCAACAGCAAATTTTGCCTCTCCATTCCCATCTATGATCATTTTGCCCATCTATGCTGGTTATTTCCTAATATTATAAATCTCTGATATTTATGTATTAAAATTTATAAAATCTTTGCTAAAAAATGGTCTATGTCACATTTCCAGGTTCCCGAAAAATATGAAAATATATATTCCAATATCCAAAACAAGGAGAGGAGAATCTATTGCGGTGAGTCGGTCACACTGTATAAAGATGAATGTAATCTGTGACAGGATTCTCATTTACTTTCTAATTATCAAAATATTAATTGAAGCAATATATTCTGACTTATTAAAAATGGTTTCTGGCCAGCATTTACATATGGATAAAGTGGTTTCAGGCTACAATCATCTTGCAAAAGATGAATTTTTTTCTGTAACCCTGTATTTTGTCTATAAACATTTGTCTATTGAATACACTTCATTTTAAACATTTTGTTAGGAAAATGAGGCCAACATTATCGCATGTTAATCATCATGATCAGCTAGTTTGAATCGCTTTTGTAAATTTATATATTTTACCGGTCAGAATACAATTTTAGCTGTTAACCGCTAAAGGAAATGTGTTTTGTCAGATAAATGCCGTTTAAAACGCAGTCTGAAACTGTTCGCCACTATCAAAATAAATTTGATCGATAAATGTAATGTTGACGTATTTTGTATACAATTCTGTATTTTATAGGGATGGTATCGGCAATGGACGAGGCAGTAGGAAATATAACCAATGTACTAAGGGAAAGAGGATTCATGGATAATCTCCTTCTAGTTTTCACAAGTGACGTAAGAGATTAACTTTCTACCTGTATTCTTACGACCAGTCTAAACAACGAACTGTTAACTTTCCCGGCTATAACTTGAATCTGGTAAACTAAGACAAAACTGTTATCTTTCTCCTATATGGAATTTTTAAATCTGTGTTTGCATTGTGAGCTGTATAATGCAAACACATGGTGTATTTAATTAACGATGTGTATATGAAAAGTTCTGAATAATATATTATAAAATCTTGCTTCTTTTGACCTATCAATAAATTTAATCTCGATCCATGGACAAACTAACGTTCTGCACAATGATTTATAGCTATAGCTGCAAATGTTGGGATACTTGACACTGACATATATATGAGTGCGACGTAACATCGGGAAACGACAGTGACCTAAGAAATAACCCTGCTACTGAACAAGAAAATACTCTTAAATTGGGGCACTTTTAGGGTACTCTCCCACTGATATCAAGGCAGACTTGATACATTTTACAGATATAATCCTCTGTTATATCATACACTTTTTGAATTGGTTTCATCGTTTCAAGATGGTCAGGAATCCATGGAATATGACCCACATTCTGTAAGTCAATTAACTGTAATTGGCCAAGGAAACCATTGATAAAGATGCTCACTAAAGAGTGGATGATATTTCTATTATGACAGGCGTTACGATTTCATTTGTTTGAAGTATATTGTAGAATCGTTTGAAGTTCAGAAAGTTTTGTGCAAAATGGGTCTCGCATTTGTTGATCACTGATCGAGAGCCGATTCAGGTTGAAATCGCAGAACAGCTTGTCGCCAATTATAAAGAGTGCACAGAGACGTTTGATAGGTGATGAAACATTCATTTACCATTTTAAACCCGACTGAAGGGAAAATATTAAAGCTTGGCTTGTGTTGCCAAAAGCTGTGGAACACTACTGAACCAATTGTCCATGCACCGGTATCCAAGGTATCCGTTTATTTTATGACAATACACCGGTGTATAAGTTCGCAATCGTTACAGACTCCTTTCAGGAGCAAAGCATTCAAACTTTGCCCCATCCTCCATACATATCCGATTTAGCACGAAGTCATTTTTGGCTCAGTGCCGTTTGGAAAGTTTCCTTGAGTTCCAGAAGATTTGAAAGCCGCCATGGTTGCAAGTGCAGTTTTCCAGTCTATGAAGAACAAAACTAAAAGTGAATACACAATGACATTTAAAAAATTGGATGATCAGACTGAGAAAGTGATTAAAAGTGCACGGGAATGACCATGAACGGGTGGGGGAGTACTGATATGATTTTCACTAATACAGAACTATGTTGTACAGCGCAATAATAATAAGCACCTTCTAACTACCCCTTGTGCAATCACATCGTTGATTTGGCCTTTGATTCATATGCTCAGTACCTACATGCACACCAAAAATCTTGTATCCAGTCCACATGAAGTCAATTGAACATTGATTAAAATTTGATGAATAAATTATGCATAAGTAAAGAACACGTGTAATGCATTAAAAAGTGGTACATGAAAAAAACATAACGTGCAACTTATAGGTTGTGTTCTGAGTGGGTAAACAAAAAGAATAAAACCGGGAAAAACCTATGATGTGTGATATGAATTAATCTTTGCTTGTCGTCCTCATCGTATTACTAGCCATATAGCACTCGTTCTTTCTATCAGCACAAAATAAAACACACGTGTTGCTTTGTTTGTATGCAAGTACATCCTTATTCTGCTGACTGTATTTGACAATTATATATATATATATATATATATATATATATATATATATATATATATATATATATATATATATATATATATATATATATATATATATATAATCGCAGTAATCTTATTGAAAATAAACACTGAGTTTGGCTTTCTCCTCATTACAGAATGGTGGAAATTTCCAGTATGGAGCTAACAATCTTCCCTTAAGAGGAAACAAAAACACTCTCTGGGAAGGGGGCACGAAGGGAGCGGCCTTTGTCTACAGTGAGACCCTTTTGAAGAAGACAAATTATGAAAACACAGAGTAAGTACTCCTGAAATGTACAAAAAGTCTAGCCTCGTGGGCAACTACTACGTCGACATCGAACATGACGACTAAGTAAGAGCACCTTAGTAGATGATATAAATATATAAATTATATTATAATTTGTGCTTACATAAATTTACATAAAATTACAGAGGTCGTTATGGCTCATCGATTTCTAGGTCAACATAAAATATTTACCAACATCTGCAAAAAGTTGAAGTAAACTAGTTGAAATATTATACATTTAAAGGTTTCACTCCTGCAGAAATAGTCCTGTAAAGTTTTGCAAACACAATGGTTTTTCTGTTTTATTTGTTTTTCTCGTCTGTGTTTTGTAATTGCCTTTGAAAAAGATTCATTAGGAGTCGAAAGCGCTCAAGCTAGTTAGAAACTAGTTTTGCACTGTTCATTGTCAGTTTATTGCAGTTATCTCAATCAATCCCTGACACGCGTGATTCCTTGCTATATATGCTATGTCGAATTTACCCAAATTATTTCAAATCAGATTACTACTTTATAGTACATTTAAAGCAATAATAATATTTATCTTAAGTATCAATTTTTTTTACCAGACTACTTCTATGTTATATTTTGCAGGATGATGCACGCAGTGGACTTCTTCCCGACCCTACTACGCGTGGCGGGTGGTAGCCCTGGTAACTTAAGTTTCTTTATTTTTATTCTGTGATCTTCTGTCTATTTCATGCATTTTAGTTAAAGTAGTACGAGTTGCAAAGTGTTCAAGTAACGTAGAAACTGGGCACGTTCCTTACATCCAAATACAAATACAGCGTAACATTGAAACCGGGCTAATTCTATATTTCCAAATACAAATGGAGGAACAAGGCAACCAAAAGGTATAGGTAATGGATGTTTTTGATGATTCAATCAACTTATCTTATAGTCATTCTCTTAAAATTATTTATAAAGTTCACTTGTAGTACCGAAAACAATATCAATATAATTCTAGTTTAAGTTTGACATTCGAGTTATACATAAAGTGTAAACAAGATTCAACGAAAGATCAATAATATATATTACACTATGTTATATATATATATATATATATATATATATATATATATATATATATATATATATATATATATATATATATAGATCCTGACATCGATGGAATGGATATGTGGCCAACACTTAGTGAAAATAAGACCTCGCCGAGAACAGAGTTTATCTATAACATAGATGACATTGACAAGAATGCGGCAATTAGGTAAGTAAATAGAACTGTATTCATATCACAGTTTCTTATATATATATATATATATATATATATATATATATATATATATATATATATATATATATATATATCTGAGTTCTGAATTTTTTAAAATATTTTTATAAATTTTAAATCAAAGCTTGTTAATCTTATTAAAAAATTCTAAAAAAGGAGACAGGGTGAATGGTGTTCGAAAATTACCTGCAAATATTGTGTTCTTAAGCACTCGTACTAGACATACACGTTTCATTCTTATTAGTTATCCTCCTCAGAGTTGGTGACTATAAGTTAATTGAGGGAAGTCCTGGACAAAGTAATGACTGGTACCCCTTGCCTACCAGAGAATTCGACTTTCAGCAAGAGGACTCCGGGGGCAGCCTTAGTGTGGACACGCAATACCAGCTCTTTGACATCAAACGTGAGCATATTACATAATCGTCTTGTCACAGAGTTGAAGGCGATTGAAAATTCTTGGTAGTAGTTTAGGTAATACTAACAAAGTTTGTCTTCAGAACGATTTCACCAAGAAAACACTAACGTCTTCTTTACTTAAACTATTCAGATGTCACGTGTAATTAAGATCCAAGGATCCAATTATAATTAAATTTCACACGTGATTAAGATGTTGCCATGAAATAACAATTAGTCAGATGTCATGTGTGATTAAGATGCAGTGATGCAATTACGATTAGATGTGTCAGTTGATTAAGATGAAAAGATGCATTTATAAAGGTCGGAGAATTTTCTAGATTAAAAGCAGATTGTACATATACAATCAGGATATCTGCTTGAAAGGAGTGAATAAAGAATTTATTTCATCTAGTGGGGGAAAATACTGTATTATTATTTTTTACCAAAAAAAATGAAATATATCCGTTTATCGTTCGGAACAAGCAGATTTTCATTTTATTTTATGCTCAAAGGCATTTACTAGCACTATTTATTAGATATTGACAGCAGATTTTCATTTTATTATATGCTGAAAGCCATTTACTAGCAATATGTGTAACATATATTGACAGCAGCGTTTCATTTTCGTTTATGCTCAAACGCATTTATTAGCAATATGCATTACATATTAACAACAGACTTCTTATTACATCCCACGCAATATTTATTAGCAATATGTATAACATATTGACAGCAGATTTCTTATTACATCCCTCACAATATTTACTTGCAATATGTATTACATATTGACAGCAGATTTCTTATTGCATACCTCGCATTATTTACTAACAATACTTACAACATATTGACAGAAAAGTTTCATTTTATTTTATGCTCAAACGCATTAACTAACAACATATATAACATATTGACAGCAGGTTTTCATTTCATTTTATGCTCAAACTCATTAACTAACAACATATATAACATATTGACAGCAGGTTTTCATTTCATTTTATGCTCAAACGCATTAACTAACAACATATATAACATATTGACAGCAGGTTTTCATTTCATTTTATGCTCAAACGCATTAACTAACAACATATATAACATATTGACAGCAGGTTTTCATTTCATTTTATGCTCAAACGCATTAACTAACAACATATATAACATATTGACAGCAGGTTTTCATTTCATTTTATGCTCAAACGCATTAACTAACAACATATATAACATATTGACAGCAGGTTTTCATTTCATTTTATGCTCAAACGCATTTACTAGCAGTATGTATAACATATTGACAGCATGTTTCTTATTGCATCCCTCGCGATAATGTCAGTTATTTACTGTTAATGTTCTGCTTTGTTTTGTATACATTCGCATGGAAAATATCAGTAGTAACATAATTCTCCCTCCTAATTCAAGGCAAAGTAGTACATTAAGAAACGTTGAATACAAAATGGATGTATATTATTTGATTTGATCTTCATTTATCTGTTTGCAAGGCGGCGCAAAACTTAGCTCTTATTTCTTGAATATACTTTTATTGACGTGACAGTGATAATATTTATCGTAATGCACTCCAGTGAATTATCACAAATATTTAACTTGGAAAATCCAGTAAACCATGGCCTGACATAAAATAACGAAGCATGCTTTGATAATACCTTGTGTATATAGCCGGTCACTCACACTGAAAACTTTGGCGTGAGTCAGAGATATGCATAAATGGGCTATATACTGAATATTGGATATAATAGTACCGTTAAAACCTTGGATATAATAGTACCGTTAAAACATTGGATATAATAATATATTTAAAACCTTATCTAACGTAGCTGTCTGCGCAATGCTATCTCAGTGTTTCTTCATTTTCTCTAAATAGACGACCCTACTGAGCATTTTGATATCTCCGAGAAGTATCCAGATGTTCTTGAAAAATTGAAAAATCGTCTTGCCGAGTACAAAAAGTCTTTGGTTCCCGCCTATTCTCCGCCCCCTGATCCGAAAGCGAACCCTAAGTATTACAACGGAACATGGAGCCCAGGATGGTGCTAGGCGTGTCAATTATTAATTTTTTATTTCATGAGAAAGAGAGAGAGAGAGAGAGAGAGAGAGAGAGAGAGACTCTGCTAATATAACCACCAGCGGTGTGGATTGAAATCATTTCTCCGCTTTTGAAATCTGGCATGAATGTTCCCATCTGTGTGTATATAATCTAGTTGCAATTATATATATATATATATATATATATATATATATATATATATATATATATATATAAAATTCATCGTCTACGATACCAGTGTAATAGCAACAATATTTCTAAAACTGGCAATATAAACAATGGGGAAGCGAAAGCCACCGAGAGGGTTCTTTATGGAATTTTATGTTCTGTTAATTAACATAATAATGTTGCTACTGATAATAGTCATATGTACTGTCTGAAAGGTTCAGTTTTTGATCTTTACACATTAATGAATTCCTTTAAGTTGGCTTCAACATCTGACAACTATGTAGTTATATTTGCCGTTTCCAAGAAGATATTTGATTTTCAGAAGATATTTCGACACATGTGGCCACTTTTGATACTGTCCACGAAAGAGCACATTATGCAACATAATTTTATTAGTTTTTTGTACATAGTTGATGTCATTTTATTAGAACGCGTTTTTCAATGATTATTTACAACGCAGATGCAACGATTCTACCAGTATGCATGGCACATCACGTGATATTTTGTTGTTATTTTTATTCGTCATTTGAAGTAAAGCAATCGTTCGAAATGATAACTTTTATGCTTTCCATGTAGTTTTAGTGGATCAGTAAGTGCCACATAACCTTACAGATCACTTATGTTTGTTTTGTTGTTGTTAAGAACCTTTGTCGCAATAATTGCGTTTTAAAGTGTTACGTTCTCAAAGATCGACACAGATATTACAGGCCGCGATTTGCATATGGAAATGTCATATCATTATAACAAATACTTCGCTGACATAGAGATTCTATTTTAGGAAGTTTGTGAAAGCTTATGAACTGAACACATATCTGGAGGACGTTTAAGAAATTGATGTGAATAATGCCACACCTAGAGTTAATAGTGTCATTGACAGCTCTAGATGTAAACGAGAAAAAGGTGATAACAATTATTGGTGAGAAGTTATCACGGCGCACTTGTAATTTTTATGTTATATAATACCAAGTGAGAACGTAAGTACATCAGATCCATATTTATGTCAAAATTTCTCAACCCTTTTAAATTTAACATCTAGTATAATACTTCAGCATCTTCTAATGTTCATCCTTTAAACTGTATGCTTCTTTCTTACCTCCAAGTGCAAGCCATCGACAAAGTTTGGTACAGGCATGTGATATAGAACTATAGACTTGTGCAGAAACAATTTGTTTTAATTCAATCACAGTGATCTTGACCTCTCGTAGTTTGACCCCAAGATCGATTGAATTCTTTCCTGCCAACCGTGTAAGCCATGCACAAGGTTTGATCTATGTCTGTGACGTACAACTTATGTTAGTGTACAAATATATTTTTCAAATTCAGTACAGTAACCTTGAGTTTTGATCTTTGGAATCCCCAAAGCAATAGGTTTCGTTTCGACCTTTACATGCAAGCAATTGGGAAATTGTGGCTTGTGTATACGGTATACAACGTCAGCTATCTTGCAGATCCATTTTTTCTTCTTTCAGTTACAGTGACCATGACCGTTTAATTGTAATCGACATCTTCCTTACGCCTAGAGTAGGTCCTGCGCAAAGTTTAGTGTAGGTCTCTCTGACTAGAAGAAATTTTGCGGACACAATTTAAATTGAATTAAATCTAGTTAAACATTAACACATTTTCTGTTTCTATTTGAGTGAAATGCGTACACATGCTCGTCAGTAGGGATATGTTAAACCATTCCATCACAGGTGCATTTGTGGCTGAACATGTTGAAATTTATTCGATAGTTTCCTTCTACAACGAGCAAATCCTTCATTTCTTTTTTGTAACATTACACTGTATCTTTTAATTTTTTATCTTGAGGAATTTATTTGAATGCATGGTGCACGTGATCTTCATTTTCGTGCTTACAGTTTTAGTAGCAAGCAAATTTTCGCTTTAAAAATGTATACGCAGTCAAAATTACATCCTTTGTATTTTTCATATGTTTGCATGTCGACAATCTCTTCCTCCCACTGGTTATCCATGTGACTTATGTAATCTCTTTTTTAGTGAAATATGTTTCTCTCTTTCTTATGCAATGTATAGGAAAGCTGAGAAGTTTGCTTTTTTTCAATTCTGTTCATTTTATTTTCGTTTCGTTTAATATGATATTTGTGTAAACAGCTTGAACTTAAGGTGGTGTGGTAAATATAATCTTAATTAATATTTTTGTTGATCGTTTAAAATAGTTAAAACTTATGCTCGATGCAATCTTTTTAGGTGTTATGAACAAGCCATCAAGACGACCGTCTACAAGAGAAACTTTAATTTTTTGCTATTTGCATCCAGTTTTTAAATACATGGATGATTTCAGATTTAAGTCAAATTTGCCATTCCTATATTGGATTCTAGAACAGGTACTTTATATACCGAGTTGTCATGTGGTGCTTTAAACATAACTTTGCTTTTCATTAATTATATCTCTGTTTTTTTCAAGTCGTTGTTTGTAAGATCTTCAAAAGGAACTGTATATTTATTCGAATAAACGTGTCTATATTTTCTCATATCAAATACTTTATTTATTCCTTTCAATACTGTACTGTTTATCTATCATGGCTGATGATGCTTATATCAATATTATCATAATTAAATGTAAAATCTTGACAGAATATTTTCTAAAGCATTGCAGAATATCTTCATTAATATTTAACATCAACATATCAACATTGATCTTATTTTGCGACACATCTAGCTTTAACCAAAGTTTATCTCGACAAAACTATCAACAACTACATATTATCTCTTGATACCGACATTGCTGCGTTTATTTATTTCTGTCTTCTCTCCGAACACTGCCGAATTCAACACAGAGTGGTGTTGTTATTTACAATCTGTAAAACATATCAAATTGGTTTGCTAGTTCTCTTTAGAATTCAAATGGTCTAGTAGTTTCCATTTCAGCATTCACACACCCCAATTTGATCTTCGCTGTTGTTTGTCTGGAACACCTCACAGGACACATACTTTGGGTCGAGGCTTCACCTTCATGCGGATCTAGTGACTTTTTAATCAGAATTTACGTTTTCGTACCACAACACGAAATGTATACACTACTTTCTATGACCCTGCTACTTTATAGAAGGAAAGTAAAGTCTAGCAAGATGAATACAATGAAATGTTGTTGGGATTGGGGCTTGCTAACTCCTTGACTTTGAAAGTACAGAATTTACTCGTCATCTAAACGAAAGAGGTTGGCAAATCTATATAAACTTAAGCTGTCCATAAATTAAAATGTTTCATATTTGTCCTCAGATAGGCCATGAGACTGAAATATTGAAAACTGAATAGAAAAAACAAGCAAGTTTCGTCTTTTTAAAGCACTGTAGCATCGAATCGTCCCCACACACTGAATAATATAGAAATACGCTTTGCAAACGTTTGATTTAAAATCATAAACAATCATCTACGTGTACCTATATACATGTATTGCAAATTTAACTTCTTTGCCTCTTTGGCTTTTGCTAATACGTGCTCACAGGGTTTATATCTCAAAATCAAAAAGATGAAAAACAGATGCAGATATTGCTATAATAGACTGAAAATCTTATATACATGTTAAAAGATGTATGTTTAGCAAAATTGAATGCGTCATGAACTTTTTTCTTAATAGTGCAAACATGCTTTTGTTCAAAAGAAATTCAGAAATGGTTTTAAAGAAAGTGCAAACAGGTGTTCCACTGAACTAAGTGTCTGTATGCTTGTCAGGATGAACCCTGTATTTGATTTTTAAGATTTTTCGCCATAATGAACCACACAAGGCAAGAAGGAACTCACTGCAGATCATAATAAAAGTTAGACCCATATCAATACTTTCCCAAAGTTTCAATTCAATATTTAGCCACTAATGTTAAAGATATCCGACTTTCAAAATCTTTAATGCAAAACTTGTACGTTGTCCAGCGCGATACTCAAGGAGCCAGACAAGCACGAACTAACTCTCAGAATATCAAGACATAAAACTTGGACGTATAGTTTTGTCATTCAGTTAGTTTCATTTGAATACAACAACTGATGTAGAAGACATGTTAATTTAAAACCTGTAGCTCAAAACTGTAATAGTTGCTGACGTCGACCAAAAATAGCTAAATCTCACCATGTTTGCATAGGCGATACAAAACAGAACACAAAGAGATTGTATGATCTGGCAAACAAATCAGGTAATTTACACATTAATATAAACATACCTACTTAATGTTTCATATCTTTGAATTTTGCTTAATCATCATTGCAAGTTTGTTTTTGTTGGAAGGGGTTGTCAAAAAGGTTCAAGTCCAAAAAGTTTAAAAAGCTGTGAAAGACAGGCGGACAAATGGATAAAGTGCTAAAATTGTCTCCTTCAAGGGATTTTTCTTTTATCTTCCTTACAACACTTTTCAAAAAAATAATACTGTCCAACTAATTTCCATTAAGGTTCCTCATGTCAACAAAACCAAAGAAAAATTGAAACAAATACTGAAGAATAAAAGCACAGACAATAACACATAATCAGGTTTTGCAATCCACTCAAGGTAGCCAAATGTCCTTACTGACCTTCTATTACTCATTAATATTTTAACTATCTTGTTTACAAGAAAGTGTGACGGACGAAAGGGCACACAACGTTAGAAACATTTAGAACTGTAGATGTTATTTAGCCATAATTCTCATGGGTGACTCACTTGACAAGTTCGTGTCCGACTGTCAAATTATACCTGAAAAAATGCAATTAGGTATATATTCATAAGTATCGAGATAATCAGATTGGACATTGGTTCGATGGAATATTCGTTATACAAGAGTTGATAGCCGCGCACAACCAAGAGGCTAATTCAAAAATATGTTGACTATATTACACGAGAACTACATAAAGGTACATAGCAACAGTTTTGAAGCAATGGTCGTACTACAAAATGTCTCCCTTTGCAATTACTATGGTTGAGCAAATTTTATCGACAGTGGGCCTATAGATTCATTGAGTTCGTTTACTAAATTGTGTATATTTATTGCACTTCAGTATTGAACAAAGGTTATAAAATTATCAAAAGACAATCAAAATTATGTACAAATAGTGGAAAAACATCTGATGTCATTCAGCAGCTCTCTTAACACCATCCAGGACTCCACGTTCCATTGAAATATTTGGGATCCGATTTGGGATCCGGTGGTGGGTAATTGGCGGGAACCAAAGACTTCTTGTACTCAGCCAGACGTTGCTTCATTTTCTCCACAACATCAGGGTACTTATCTGCGATGTCAAAATGTTCAGTGGGATCATCTGCACAAGAGAAAATACAATTTGTGACGAGTTTTTCCATCACTATGCAGTCAAACAATCTACATGTTCTTGTTTTCTTTGCAACGACACATAGCAAGAGTCATCAAGGGATGACATAGCCTTCCCGTCCTCCGGTTATGTTAATATTAAAAGCACCGTATGATCCAACACTTTTAATTTTTATACTAAGTATGATGGTGCCATATGGCGCCATGTTCACAGTTTTTGTGCTGCTTATACTACACTTTGATTCTCTGGTTACATAAAGATCCTAAATGGGGAAATTTTAAGGATCAAAAGACACCTATATGCATCTTGCTGGACATGTGCAACATTTGCCTGAAATCTGACATACTCGGGAAACGAAAATATGCATGGACAGCCAGACTGATACAGAGATGACTATAAGAAAGTGATAAGACGACGTCATTCACATAATGTCTTGTTAAGTGCCTGCTATGAAACAGATTGATTTGCCCAAAGATTTCAAGTTTATATATATATATATATATATATATATATATATATATATATATATATATATATATATATATATATATATATATATATAGTTTATAGGAAACTGAAGTCTTCAGAGGATGTCTTTCATCTCTGTCTTTGTATATCAGTCATTTTCATATTGGTGAAGTATTGTTCATGACACAGCATTGCTTTTGGTGGAATAGATGAAGGATATGAAACTGTAACCATGCACTCACCTTTGATATTAAAAAGTCTGTACGTGGGCTCATCCGATACATAAACTGATTGATCTGAATACGTTTGACTGTTATCTGTCCTCTCTGCCTGAAGGTCGCCCTCCACTGTAGGTAACGGATACCATCCGTTAAAAGCCCCAGGGCTTCCCTCAATAAGCTTATATTCACCAACTCTGAAAAGAAGCGCAATATCCATGCTAATATTTGATGTAGTTCTCATCCGCGAATATTTGGTCACGAATCAAGACATGAAACAATCTACTTGTCACAGATTTCAGACGAAGAGAATCCGAGTAATTTTCAGAACTAATTTTGACAAAATAAAGTACACAATTCCTTCTGTACGCATTTACAGTGAAGTCTGCCTTAGATGTTTTATCTGCTTTCAGCATCCACTTACTAGAGGTTCCCTACAACCTAAGATTGCCGAAGAAAACCTATGTACACTTCCCAGAAGTGGTGGCATACGATGGGATTGAGTATACGTTTCACAAAACGAAGGTTTGCAATCAATTGCAATTATTGGCATATTGAATTATTATGTTGTTATGAAAGGTACCTTTATTCATTACGTTTGTACATCTATATGCTGTTCAAATTCGATCATTGAACTTACCTGATAGCACCATTTTTCTTGATTTCATCAATGTTATAAACAAACTCTGTCCTTGGAGATGTAGTATTCTCACTAATTGTTGACCACATGTCCATACCGTCTATACTTGAATCTGTATTGGATCATGACAAAAAACCTATTATTTTACGATTACCTCAGCTAGGGCATACACATATAATGCATACAAATCTCATTTCAACACAAATTCAACCACCTTTCATTTAAAAGTGCATCTACAGGAGAATGACTTTCAAATTAAATAAGTGTGTATGTGTTAAGGATTTAGTGGGTTGTGTCCTCTATACAAAGCTGATAATTCATCTGCAATCATCTGAACGCAAGCATCACAAACTATTTTTGTACTGAGTCTTACATTGTACTCTGTGGAACAAAGAAGCAGTTTATTTTGTTGTTATTGTTTTGTCGGATTGGGGTGCAATTTTATTTATTTGGTGGGGGAAGTTGCTATAAAATGACTTGATGCCGATGACGAAATTTCGAATCTATTTTGTATACAGACACGTGCGTATCCATAGGATTATCATACAATCAATAAACAGAACAATACCTGTAATACTATAATTTAACACAGTTTAACATATGCATAATGGTGATCTATCTAGATTCAAATAAAAGGGCTACTAAGGGCAATTCGTTTGCTGCTGTATTTCTCTCTAGCTGCAACATTTACATCCAATAGCAACAATCGGTCTAAAACAAAAACAAATCAGCTATGACAAACAACCACTACTTCAGGGGTGTTGGTACACTACATAGTTCATGTGCCACGTTACCTATAGCAAAAAGGCAAAAACTGGCTTCAAATTTCACGTCGCCATTTAAAATATACTTTGGATTCGAGGTACGTTTTCGCCTCTAATTTTGCTATAAGATATGTTTTATGAAAACGATGTAGTGCGTGACAAAGATTAAAGTATCAATTATTACTTTTAACTAAGTTCTTTGCCTGAACCGCTCTGATTTTGTTACACATTTCTATTTTCAGTCGGTATTAAAACCTTTTCAATGCCAAGAGCTGAGTTATTAACACTGGATAAGTACATTGAAATGTATACTGGACCCGGAGGAGACAATTCAACTAAGACATTATGGTACTGTATGGCTTTCTTTAATGGAAGCTTCCCACCATCAGTCATCTTCGCTAGCCAAGGTTCCAATATGTTAACTCTATCTACACCTTGATGGATCGATACTGTATTTCAATGCTTTTGTTCTGTGAATATCGATGGCAAGCCACCGCATCAAATCAAAATCAAGATGTTTAAATTTGAACACTGTTCCTATATGATCGAGAAATGGGGAGCACACAACTAGACTGGACTCACAAATACATGTAAGCAATTTTCCACTGCCTATCCGTGTTTGTGCAAATAGATCTCTTCCTTCAAATACAACTGCAATGCTTTCTCTCTGGTACGTAGTCATAGTTTCTGTGTTAAACTTACAAGTATACCTTTGAATTCAGTTGCCTCCACCATTCTGGCTGATGTACAGAGCACCGCTGTTACACGCTATTGGTTAGTTGAAATTACATACTAAGGGAGGCAACTATAAAATCCAGTTGAAATCGCCAAATTGTAGATAGGGTTAACATATCGGAACCTTGGTTAGCAAAGTTGACTATCAGTTTAAGAAAGCAGACTTTACATAATATAAACAAATAGAAGTACTTACTTAAGATCGTATCAAAGCAATACCGTAGTTTTATATAAGCTATACCGTAGTTTTATGTGAGCAATACCTTAGTTTTAAATATGTAATTCCATAGTTTTATATACGCAATAACGTACTTTTATATATGTAATACCGTAGTTTTATGTATGCAGTACCGTAGTTCTATATTTGCAACAAGTACAGTTAATCCTTTAACTGGGATTTGTACAAAAGAGATCAATACCTCCCAAGGAAACAATACATAAAATGGCTTTAACTGTTAACCTAACTACGAAGTAGGGAAGATTTTGTTTCCATTTCACAAAACATGTATATTACTAAGGTAGTACCAACAGTATTGACAACATAGCATGAACATACGTTACTGGGGGGGCACTAACTGTATTTATAACATGGCACGAACATGTATATACTGCTGAGCAAAACCTGTATTAACCACACGGCGTGGCATATTACTAGAGAACACAAAATATATTTACCATATGGCACGAACACCAATATTATTGAGGAGCACAAAATGCATTTACCACAAGGCAAGAACATGTATATTATTGAGGAGTAGCACTCTATTGTCCACACTAAGGTGCCATATGAGCGTTTCAGAGTGCTTATGAAAGTTGCTGGAACTTGTTGCGCAATTTTTAAGAAAATAAGGTTTAAACTTATTAAAATTTTGGAGGGTGTTACCTGGTTTGGCGCCAGCTACTCGAAGAAGAGTTGGGAACCAGTCAACGGCATGGATTATTCTGCATAAAATTGTGACGAAAATACTTAAAAAGTTGATGTTTGGTGGAGCATTTAAAAAGAAAGGGCTAACAGATTATAAAATATTCAAAAAAACAACGCGCCTGTTAGGGCTTTTAAAATCTGCAAAAGAATATCTGTGTTATCGTGCCGAAATTACTTCATATATAACCACCACAAGCACAAACAGACAAATGGAGACGGAAACTGGAAATTGCTACCACTTGAGACACCTTTTTAGTTTTAAAAAAATATTTCTTTGGCTAAGAATAAATGTTTTGCTTGATTCCATTTCTTTCAACGAACATTTTGATCAGAGGTAAGTGGTTTAGTATTAGTAGCAATCGCAGTGGTAGTACGATTCTCTGTATAATGCATAACATAGTTACTAGCAGGGCAGTACTAATAGTCATAACAGGATTATTAATACTACTCTCTCAATCACGTGACATATTTGGCAATAGTAGTTGTTTCATTATCTGTTTATCACATGACCCACTTACTCAGTGTTTAAATACTTTGTCTTCTTCAGCAAAGTGTCGCTGTAGACAAAAGATGCTCCTTTGGTTCCACCCTCCCAAAGGGTCGTCTTGGCCCCACGTAAGGGAAGATTGTTTGCTCCTGAATAAGTTGGGCCTCCGTTCTGTTTTTGAAAGAGGAAACATGTGCTGGATGAAGACGTTTCAAGCATCAATATAATTGGAGACTTTTTCAAATATTTCGTAATCGAAACAATATTGGACGAACTAAGGTTTCTAAACAGGACATAACAGAACATAAAACTTTATTCGGACTTGAGCTATATAGTTTCGCATACACATAAGTGGAGAAAACAAATTACAAATATGCCATACGTGAATAGAAAAACATCTATATACCATGTGACAAAATCATATAATCGTGTATATACAGAATACTTTGTTCGATATATGTAGTATTATGCGAGGTTCAATTGTGCAAAGAAAGTGTAGATTAATGCAATATAACATATTTAAGACAAATGTAATCTATAATAAAACCCTTATTTAACTGGCTGTATCACAAGAAATGTTGCCACTATTAACGCAATATTTCTTTGTTTAACTTGCATGAATTCGGTATATTGAAAACAACAGGTGTACAACTATGAACATATATTTCCTACCAAGACGGTAGTTCGCATGGCAAACATATAAAAGTGATACTCTTCGTCTAAATCATTAACGTTAGTGTTACTAACGTAACATCTACTATACATGGAGCATAACGGTCCGTTTCAATCTGTAGTTGGTGACATCAAAGCTAGGGCAAATGGAGCACTTGTTTCTGCAATGCACTGATATATATTTAACAAGCCTCAGCCGCTACATTTTCCAACATCAAAAATGACTTGTGAATTAGAAAAAAAAAATAGTTCACATTGATCAGGAGCTGTAGATGTAAGTCGGTCAATTACGATCGAAATGTCTGGTCAGAACCCAATGATTTAAAACGATACTTTATATAGATCATTATGTTTTATACCATATAACGTAATTAGATATTATTTATGTATTACAGATCATCATCACTTTGTGCCAAATGTCTTTAATTTTTATTTCTCCGTAAATTGGAGATGTATATGACATTTGTTTACAGCACTAACGCATTATATATATATATATATATATATATATATATATATATATATATATATATATATATATATATATATATATATATATATATATATATATATACGCTGTACACTATTACTATTTACAAGTTGTACAGCCAAGCTGTATGAATTAGAAATAGAAGATTAGAAGATTGTTACTAAATCAAAGGTTGGCCATTTTTATAGTCATTAGAACTTAGCATAAGCTCAAAAAGATGCTAATATAGCTATATAACTAAAATTGTTTTCGTGTAATGAATGGTTTATATGTTATTCAACGATATATGAGGAAGCAACTACTGTATTCATGGACTGATCACCTGATCATATGGAAGATGCAACTGCATCGCACTTAATATTAATTTGACGGTAAGGCTTAATCTCTGTCGACGTCACTGCGTCCATGGTCAAGGGTGACTGAAAGGTCAGGACTACTCTCCCTCGGGTTGACGGCACTAGTGACTGGATTCAAAACCAATTCAAGCAAACTAAAATAATCCGCAGGGTCATATGCTAATCTTGGGGTTTGCTAATTTTATTTTTGGTATATTTTAATGACACAATACTTTTAGCCATTGCCCAGCTATCATCGTAACCTTTTCATTTCACAAGTACATATTTCTACCAAATTTTGTTATTCGATTTCTTTTATTGTTTTTTATTTTGTTGGTCTTGTTTTGTTTTAAAAATCTCTCTACGTAGTAAAATTTGTCATATTTGTTACAGAGATAGATCATTTCGAGAAAATATTCAATCAAACTTCTCCTCTTTACATATTTAAATTTGTAAACAAATAATGCCTCTCTTACTTTGAAAATGTCATGTACAATTAAATAGGTACACTTCTGAAACGACGTATTTGTATTTTTAAATTCTAATGTTCGCATCTTATTTAAATTTATGCATTCCAAATGACAGCATTGTTAAGTAACTAACTAAAATAATCATGACTTTATTTGTTTTCCGTTATTTACTTCCTGAAACTGGATTAATTTATATAGATGTATAATAGATGGTATTATATCCCGTAGTCGCTATAAACAATATATATGCCATTTCATAAGTTCTTATTGAAATAAACACTTCCACATTCTAGGTTTTAAATATATATTAAAGCTTTCCACTACTGGTCCTTTGTGCAGAGAATGTCCAAAAGTATTCGATGTTTTCTTTCTCTAATAATGTCTTGACAATGAGCTTTTAACTCCTTTCATTAAATCCATCTTTCGTTCTTTAGTTCTTGCTCTTTAGATTTTGTAAATGCGTCATGTTTACGCGTCATATACATATTTCCATTTTTCAATTTTTACAACAAACTTAGAGAAACTATATGTCAAGTCAAAATATAGTTATATGTGTCATTATACTTTTCACAAGCTTGCAAATCTACATACCAGTGAGAATTTGCATCATTTACCTATATCCGTTTATATCAACATGAAGCCATATTGTTTAATTTGTTTCCATAATTGATTTACATTTGTGTAAACAATTGGATGTAAAGACTCAAAGTATATTTACAAATTATACTGTTTTATCGGTCATTTATT
Source organism: Sinohyriopsis cumingii (assembly GCA_028554795.2). Classification (NCBI taxonomy): domain Eukaryota; kingdom Metazoa; phylum Mollusca; class Bivalvia; order Unionida; family Unionidae; genus Sinohyriopsis; species Sinohyriopsis cumingii. Next base: position 55,719,068 of record CM068836.1, read on the forward strand.
CGAAGGGTATCTATCATCATTTAGGAGGCCATTCAAATATTGGATGATGTGTAATAAATACAAATAACATAAATTAGTAATATTATCAGATGTTAAAGTTTTAACGTTGAGAGATCAAATGATCGAATGAAAAAACAAACAAAACACAAAATACTAAGATATAAAGGTATGTAAAAATATGATTGGATCGAGCTGAAGAAAATATTATTAAAAAATAAAATAATCAAGAAAAGAATAAATGTGAATGCTGAAGAGCAGTGACAAAAGGTTATATATAAACTCAGAAAAACACTTTCATTACAAATATCCGTTTGAAAATAATACTAAAAGTTTTCAACATTACCCACTAGTCAATAAAGACCCTGTGAATTTCTGATGCACAGTTTTATATTCTTTTCAGGTCAATATCTATCACAATCAAGCATTTGATTTAACATTGATGTATCTTCACTCATTATATTTTGGAATGTTAATGTTATTAGAAATTAGGTTCAATAGTTTTATATTATTATTATTATTATTATTATTATTATTATTATTATTTGAATTAAATGTTTAATTATCAATTATTGCATATTCAGATAAAAAAAAAGTAATTTTTATAAAAGTAAACGTTAAAGCAATGCACGAATCTTAATAACTCTGGTATGCATCGTGAAAGATATTCGACATCCAACTGTTGCCATGCATACTGGCCAGTTCATTTGACTCTAAAAAAAAGTTCATGTTACGCTGTTGCAATCAGTACTAGCAAGTTCATTTGATTATGCCAAACGTTCACGCTATACTGTTGCCATCCATACTGGCTAATTAATTTGAAAATGATTGGTTCTTCCAAAAGTTTATGTTACATTATTGCAATCCATACTGGCCAGTCCATTTGAAGCTGCCAAAAGTTCATATTACACTGTGTTATGTGTCAATTAACAGACTCATCACTGTCAAGTCTTAATATGTCGTAATCAAAAATGTTTAATGGTTTGTATCCAAAATTAATTGCTTTGAGTGTATTGAACTTTATCTCTGTAAAAATGTGTTCTGTTTTTTTTTTAAATTTGTGCATTACACTGGTTATCAGAACAATGTTAAGGTACTGTATTTGTTATTGTGTTTCTTAAATTTTATGTCCAATTTTTAATTTTCATACACTTTTACTCGGAATGTTTTTCTTTCCACTAGTTAGCTTTGATGTTGGAAACTGCAGCTGCTAGTGCTTAAAAATAAATATTAGTTTGTGGTTTATTTGATGGTATGTGGCCGAGAAATATATTAAAACTTTTAGATGCTTTGGGGTAGGAAAATGAAATTTGTGATAAGGACATATCTTTCAAACTTAGGATAGTTGCTGTGGGACTGAAGCTTGAAAAATGGATTATTTTTCTTTTGAGATCAACCGGCAACAACTCTGCTGGAGATTGAAAAGTGGGTACGCTTTCTCTAGGTCAACCGTTTACCCTACTTTTAACAGCTAAACCAGACGTATAATATATGCATAAATGGATATACGAATTCTACGTATGTCCAAAATATAAAATTAACAATGCACAGTGAATAAACTGAAGGCACGCTTAATGGTCTATTTTCAAATTTTGTTTTATCTGAGGTCATTTGACCACCGAATTCTGCATTACTGATGTATGTACTATCATATTTGTTAATGGAGGAACAAATAATTTTCCTTGCTGATCAGTTTCTATCAAACTTATAAAAACAAAATAAAGGTTACTAGATAGCAGGCCCAAAGTTCTGTTATTCATGCACATTGTTATCACACCAACCCCGTCAGTACCACCCCAGGCGTCAATTAATTTCTCCCACGTCTTTCTGCATCTTCCAACCTGAATAATTTTCCTAGCATTGTAATGTCTTCCCAAGACTGTTGGGAAAGAGTCGAGTGAACATCAAGCACTGGTCGAGCTTCATAGTTCTCATGCTTTCTTTGAAGAAAAAAACATGAGTGAAATATTAAAAAATATGGAGAAAACAATTATCTTACGTCACTCGTGAAAACCAGGAGTAAATTGTCCATGAACCCTCGTTCCCTCAACACAGCCGTTATATTTCCTACAGCTTCGTCCAATGCGGACACCATTCCTAGACAAAACGATTTATTAAAATTTACATACCATTTATAATAGAAATAAAATCATTTTGGTACTTAGCATTTCAATCTAAATTTTTCTAAATTAAAAAAAATGTTATTTTTTTCCGTTTTATGAATTTTGCCTTCATTTGTTCATTTCGTTTCATGTAGTGCATGTATGTGCTCTCAATAAGAACTTTTGTGGTTGATCTCTCTCATCCACCCCGAAATATTCGTTTTCTTGTTGTGGTCGTAAAGGCCACTTGTTGAAACACAGTTATTAGATATCACGATGCGATCTTGTTACTCCTCGACGTATCATGCAAAGGTTGAAATCAGTTTCGACAAAGTAAGATTATGCAAACATATTTCCTAATTCAGAGAAACGGGATATAATGTTTCGATTTTTCAGTAGGTAACTTTATCTATTGATTAAACAGTTAGTGTTACCTGAAAGAATATTTAATGCAGAGGCAACGTGAGTCACGTGCCTTGCCCATATATACATCTAGAGTCTTATAGTAACATTTTCATTATTTATTGTTGATGTCTATTTACCCAACGACAAAACAGAATGGAAATGAAGCTCAGTGCACCAAGATATCTATCCGGATTGCCCCCAATATTACCCTTAGCTTTTCAAAGTAACCTTATATAAAAGGATGATTCTATTGACTTGCAAAGTTTTACAGTTTCTATAAAATCATTTTTAAAACGGATATGTAATTTTAATAAACGTAACAACGATTACTGAAATTTCAATTGCGCCACTGTTCCTTCCGTTTTATTTGCAATGAATATATATCGTTTATAATCAAAAATTACTCTGGAGTCAAGCAGTTTGTACAGGTAGTGGAGTTTCTGTGAGAACTTCGGGGACCAGTTTTTTATATTAAAAAATTTACGATTCATGCGAGTTTTTACTGTATCAACAAAAACGACATCATTTTTGTAAAGTTCAAAGTACCTGAGAAAATTAGCTACTTACAGAAACAAATACATTTATGAAATATTGACCTCTTCTGAATGTGATTTTAAGCGAAGAAAATAAATTTACGATTTGGCGAAAATGGTCTTGAAGGAACGCTGCTTTAGGACTAAAATCCCGTTTTGACACAAAATGTTGCTCAGCAATTAAACTGAGGCTGTGTATGACTTTTTGTTTTACAAACACGATTCTTTTTCACAATAAAATGACCCATCATGTCACGTGTAAATAGTGAAATTAAGAAAATATTCCGATCTCCGTCATGGTATCTTCGTTAACTTCAGCATATAATCAATCGAAGTTATGCATTAAAAAGTTACAGTGTATTTATTTAAAGCAGAGAGACAATTAAAGTTTCTTTTGATTAAAAAAGCGGATATTATTGAAATTATCTTTCAAAAGTCTGGATCTGAGAATAGAATGACGTAAAAACGTAATTCAGGGACCAGATTCCTATTCCGTCTTGTGTAGAACCATGTTCGAGAGGGTCTAACTACAATGACATCTGTAGTGACAAAACTAGTTCGATGATCCTTCACTTGTTTAATTTGACGTACATGGTTTATTTTACTATGAACGATTTTTCAATGTTACTTGCACTTTCATTTTAAATATAAAAATACTGTTACACTATTATTTTATTTATTATGCACATCTTAAAGAATATATTGCCAAAGGTCTACTTCACTATAGAGAGGTATAAAAGGTGTGTAGCTTGTTTCTGCGTCATGGGAATGAATTGTACTGCATCAATCCTATACGGTAAACGTGTGAATGAAATATTACACAGAAGTAGATACAATTTAAAAGCGTGTGCTCAGACGCCATATGTTAAGTAAATGCATGCACATGTTACGTACACCAACAGATCAATTTTAACCATGTTTGTTATCCTGTGAAATCGTAACTTACTAAATGAAAATGTAAAAAAAAAAAATGAATCCATAAGCTTTACTTTCTCTAAGTGGTCATACAAAGCTAACAAATTGCGTGTTAAAGATTATCTCTAGAAGTTCCTCAACTTGTAATCTACATAGATACTCACCACAGTAAATTCTCCTGTTCTTGTTATGTATATTGGAATAGATCTGTTCATATTTCTCAGGGACCTATAAAGTGATAACAATGCCTTCAGTGAATATACACTAAAAAATACCTATAAAGTGATAACAATGCCTTCAGTGAATATACACTAAAAAATACCTATAAAGTGATAACAATGCCTTCAGTGAATATACACTACAAAATACCTATAAAGTGATAAAAATGCTTTCAGTGAATATAGACTGCAACAACCGATAAAGTGATAAGAATGCTTTAAGTGAATACACACTGTAAAATACACATAAAGTGATAAGAATGCTTTCATTGAATACACATTGCAAAATACCTATAAAGTTATAAGAATGATTTCAATGAATACACACTGTAAAATGCCTATAAAGTGATAAGAATGCTTTCAGTGGATACACACTGTAAAATACATATACAGTGATAAGAATGCTTTCAGTGAATTTACACTGTAAAATACCTATAAAGTGACAAGAATGCTTTCAATGTATATACACTGTGAAGTACCAAAAACGTCGGACAACTTTCGGATCTGATTGAGACGGTATGTTTCATCATAATATTAAATCAGGAAATAAAAAAGCCTCGGGACAGAAGATACACATATTCAGAATAAAACGAATTTTCGACTATGATACTACAATCAATCATCATCATAACATCATCAATAAATTCTTTATGGAATGCAGGCTAATGCTAGGATAAACTATTAATTTTCTCGCATATCGTATAATTTCATGACGTTAAGGAGGAATGTGGGGTTTTGCCTTTGTTGTTGTTGTCATTACTTTAACCCTTTTGACACTAATCAATTGCCATTTGTATCTGAAACGACAAAAATGAACTAGACGTATCAGGTAAATACACGAAAAGATGACATGGACAGGGCAAGCACGGCCATATTGGTGAACTAGGCCGTCGCCTAAGGTGCCAGCTTTTAAAGGGCGCCAAAATTAGACGGAACTGAGTTTTTGGGGAGGAATGCCAAAGTCATGGTTCGCCTAGGCCATGGCTGACCGTGGACTTTACTGGACGATTATTTTGACAATATGTGGACATATTAACTTGAGCAATCGGTTTTATAATCATGGATAATGATCGAATGATGTCTGTCTAATACGATTAACGTTAAATGATCCATACTATCCTTAACAAATCACAAATCTCTACAGGAGTGCACTCGATTGCGGGAGAGGCGTGTAATACAGCTTAATGTGCATACGGGCGTTAAAATGACTGGTAACGTTTGTTACACAATGGCTCTATTTTATCAGCAACCGCTAGTGCTATTTACAATAGAGTCCAAAATGTACTATTGATCAAAAGAGCCTCTAGTAGCTGGGGTTTTTTTTTCTATTAGAAATAAATATTAGCAGTTGAGAATACCGTTAATCGCCATTGAAAACAGTAATATCCACTATGCCAATATAGATTCAACAGTTTGAGTTTTCAAACATTACGAGATAAACAGAGCAGTCTACCTGAAGAAAGAATCATCATATTAATACATATGGATACGACTTCGCCCGATGATGTCTTTGTCGAGCTCTGTACTGTTAAGTCTCTAGAGTCATAAACTAAGTAATAGAAATAAGCAAAACCAACAAATTGTGTAAAACTTAACAAATAATTTATTATCAATGTAAAAAACATTAAATGTTTAGAGGAACTTACAGTATTAACAACTGAATAGAAAATAATCTTGAGAAAGTTCTATTCAAGTCCAAAAGAATAACAAGTTGGATATATATCTGAGATCCACGAAAATACTGGTCCACTAACAGTACTGACGTGTCAAAATGGCGTTGTCCAGAATTCCTTTGAATAATTCACAATAGTAAATAATATTAAAGTCCAATGAGCACATTCTATTTTCAGTGAATAATCCAAACGAATGTCTTTCCCCTCAAATAATATCTAAATACAAAATAAAATACGTCTGCAGATTTGATGTTTCAACAAGAACACAAGAAATAAGAATGAGAAAATTTCCAGTCCGAGCGATTTATATACAGATGAAAAAGCTCAAACACGCATATTATAACTACTCAAACGTGACAATTCGCAAATTTCCACCAATGTAAAAAAAAACTCACGTGCTTTAACCCATCCGATGGGAACTAACTTAATTGTTCTAAGATACCACCTGTCCGACCTGTCCAATGGGGAAAAAAAGACCAAATGATAACTGTACAATTAGTAACTGTCAACACGTAAGTAAGCATCTATTTATAGATCCTATGCAATTTTAGTTCTTAATATCTTAAAAAAGAAACTATTCACGTATACAATTTAAACTAAAGAAAATGACTACAATTTACAGACGTGAATAAAAATGATAAAAGTTACAGATATACATAACAGTACTAAAAACAAATATATGAATTCTTCACAAACCTCTAAAGGAGCATGCACCGACTGGAATGGTAAATAAAGAAACAGAGACTCATTATTGGGATCAACTTCATCCAGGATAGCAATGGCTCTTTGGGCGATAACATTCTGAAATAACAAAATTATTTTAAAACATTGGTTCATCTTATTCTACATTATTATTTCCTTTACTGAAAGATAACACGCATATATTCTCTTTAAGTCTCCTGACGATAATGTTTCATGTTTGCCAAACATGTACTTGCTTTTTGCACAACGTTACGATATGAAAGGATACATTCGAAACTTTTGAAGTCAAACTGGATGCCTTTGACGATAATGAGAAGAACCAAACTTTAGTTGAGATTGTCTTCCGTAGTTCGTACATTCTACGATAACAATCTGATCGAAGGGAAGATTCTTTTTTTATTTCGATTAGTGAGTGTCAACATGTAAATATTACAATCTCTTATATTTTGTTCTAATTCATATCACCAAATTCCTTAATGCTTAGATAATTTATATTAGCAAAGATTTCAATGGAAACATTTGAGTCATCTGTTATAAAGTACAAAGACCCTTTAAGTCGATTTTAATCCTCATTGAGTTTCCCTCTTTACATTGTAGGTTTTAATTAAATTATAACGACTCTATGGTCTTTGACGACATCGCCGAAAAGAGCTAAAACCGTCAATTTTTGCAAAATTCAACAAATAATTTATATACCTAGAATACAATGTGAAAATGTAAAAAGAACTTAAAAACTAATGTCACAGACTCAAATTCCGTGTGTGTGTGTGTGTGTGTGTGTGTGTGTGTGTGCGTGTGTGAGTGCGCGCGCGTTTGTGTGTGTGATTTGGAATTTTAACGTAGCTTTAACCATCTTTCAGTCATATCGCTACGATGTCTGCAGTGTGACAGTTTATGGTGATGTCTAGCACCGGGGCATCATGCCGCAGACATGTAGCAGAGTGTGCCCCACACCAGTCACATTATCCTGACACCAGGCCGACTAGTCCAAACACTAACCTCTTAATGCTGAGTGCCTAGCGAGGCAAGCTGTTAGCACCATTTTTATAAGTCTTTGGTATGATTCGGCCAGGGTTCGAACCCGCGACCTCCCGCATCCGAGGCAGACGCTCTAACCAGTAGGCCATCTGAGCGGTCAGTATACTTCCATTAACAACGATCATAATATTTAATCCAGAACGATAGAGGAATATTAGCCATGTATAATATTGTTTACATATATATTATAAATGGCCAGGTACACCATTACCTTGATTTTGGACAAGGTTATGTACATAATACAGACGTACATAATACATAGTCATTAAGAAAAGCCAACTTAAAATACAAATTAAATATACATAACAATCACTGTGTGTGACACATTGAAATTAATAATAAGACAGCCATTTAGTTAAAAGCTGAGTTATCCCTTTATGTCGATTGTATTAAGGCAGCTTGATAAATCAAAAAGTATCTACTTACAGGTGAGTATTCTCCTTCTGGTGGGTGATATACATCCGTGTTAAACCGAAAGTCGTATCCGTCACCTGCAAATTGATGACAGAGAACTAATTAGGACTACACTGATGTTTGGGAGTTTTCATTTTAGGTCACAGCCACCGAATGGCATTTGTTTATCATTAGCTATTTCTGTGATTCTGTATAAACTTGGGCGCCCGCAGGAATTTTTGGGAGTTCGGGTGGGGTGGGGCAAAGCCATTTTGCCGGGTGGGTTGGTGGGTCATGCAGAAGTCAAAGTGACCCTGTTAATATTGCACAATGGAATTTGTTTAAATCCCGGGGATAGGCAAGTGTTCACCAGTGCATGTAAAATAATCATGCTAAGTGCATAGTTTCTGCTATATATACTATCTTGCATGACAGGTCTTCAATAAATAAATATACACTAAGGTATGTTCGCAGGTTCAGTATCACTTATAAACAAATAATTAAAGCAATAGCAAAAGCAAAATTTTGGATGTACATAGTTATAATTATAGGTGTATATTGATTCCTATCATGATCACCTATGTAACAAACACCGCAATTTCTCTGTAAACTCACCTCGGACATGCGTGTAATAATCCTCCTCTCCATTGTAGTAGCCAGTGAACGTGTCAAATCCTCGGTAGGTTGGTGTATACTTCCAATTACAGAAACCCAAATGCCATCTTCAAGCAGATAAAAGTGCAAATGCAATGCACAATCAGTAATACTACACGGTATCTTTAATGCGACACATTATCTTTATTACTACACAGGATCTTTCCTGATAAACCAAAAGTATCTTTACTGATAAACCAGAAGTCGAGGAAGACATACTTCTATACAGATGGAATAAATGGAGTTGTTTTCATATTCGAGTATGGTGCTTCATTTACATAGCAATTCTTCATTAATAAAATGATGTACCAATTTGTTATATACAATTACAACACTGTAATATACATGTTCAATGCTATCTTATAGCACATGTACTACTCTTCTGTGTCATATTACTAACACGTTCTTTATTAAAAATGTAGGAGCGAAAACTTTAAGAATTCTATTACCTTATACCCCTATACAAAATAATTAATACACATGAATTATGTGGGTACAGGTTTTGCTTTTTACCAATTTTTCGAACTGTTTATCACAATAATATATTAGTCAGCTAATCCTAGAAAGAAAGCAACAGGTGTTTTTTTTACTTTTCAAAAATGTATGATTTACGTAAGTATATTTGTAAAATAACATATAAATTTGTACATTAAACCTCGCTTATACTATACAGACTACAATAACTAATGTTAATGTTGGCATTTTGAAGTCCTACTTTCTTGAGATGCAAACTATCACGCGAGGTCCGTATTTAGGTCAAAGTACGTGTATTTTTATTTCATCCTTGACACTCAATGTATCTGCACACTCAGCGTATCTTTATCTGACAGGATGTGTAAACTCTCTGTCTCTCAACAAAAAAAAAAAACAAAACAAACAAAACAAAAATAAAACACGCTTACACACAGTTCTATCGATGTATGGTGAGAGTGAGTGATATATAGACAGACAGACAGAGAGAAAGAATCCAAGCAATATTCAGCAAATGTACACTTACTTTCCCACCATATGGGTGACGTATCCCAGTTCCTTCAACTTTTGCGGCAGTGTGGTAAAATTAGCGGGTAAAAATCCGGGTATGGAAGGGTGTATCACATCATGCTAAAGTGAAAGTACATTTGGTAAACTATCGTCCATTGCATACTCGAGGAAAATAGTTTCATTAAAGAAAAAGTCTTAAAATGAATGAATCCTACGTTGTACGAAGAGTTACACAAACAACAATTTACCAAAACTGTTCAATAGGCAAAATATAGTACAAAAATTCACTGCAAAAGGCAACTTCTCTCTCTCTCTCTCTCTCTCTCTCTCTCCACGTCAAACGCATCGAGAAGCTTTCAGTTGTGTAGATTATTGTGGATTCTAAGTGGTTTGCAGTATGGATTAATTAAAATACGCACAACGATAGATATGTAGGTATACGTGCATACCTTCTTTTTTGATTGACAGATCTAGAAGAATACTGCAATGTAATGTCACACGTAAGTAAACTGAGAAGAATACTGCAATGTAATATCACACGTAAGTAAACTGAGAAAACTGCAGCCTTTAAAACTCGCTTCCTTTCATGTGATTCATATAAGTTTTACACATATACATTTTACAAAACATTTCTTAACTTTCCTTGCCAACAGTCTTAAAATGTGTTTGAGGCAATAACGTATGCTTGTGTAAAGACAATACATGTGTGTGTGTGTGTGTGTGTGTGTGTGTATGTGTGTGTGTGTGTGTGTGTGAGAGAGAGAGAGAGAGAGAGAGAGAGAGAGAGAGAGAGAGATGGGGAACTTGAGCTCTCACTTGTAGCCCGGTATGATAAGGGTAATACCCGGTCATTAGGCAGTTTCTGGTCCTGGAATTATGAAGAAAAAGCAAGCATAATCGAGGTATGTATGTACGTATGTATGTATGTATGTATGTATGTATGTATTAGTCATAATATGTATGATGACTCGTTGATATAATCGATTTGTTTAAATTTTATTTTCCGTGTCTTTGATATTTTAATTCATTTATTTCTTACGACAGATACTGTACTATAAATTGTATCATATATGCTGAATTATAGAACAATAATAGATATACAGATCTGGGTCAGAAAACCTAGAAAAAGAGGAAGAGAATGTTTATTTGATACATACGGAGAGCATACTGGCTGGACATAGGAAGAGTTTAAGATGACCCCACTGATCGCCAGTTTGTCCAGGTTGGGGGTGTACATTTGTGGATTTCTCCATCCGACATCATTCCATCCTGAAATTATAACCTACAGTAGACAGCGGTTGATGAATATCTTGGGAGCCCACTCATGGTGGGCACATATCCTCTCCCCCTGGATTTCACCTCTAAACATGTTTTGGCCTACATACGTAAAACTAATAGCTGACCACTACATGCTTGCCGCCTCTCCGCCCCAAATAATTCTGATGACACCTGATGAGTATGTATCAAACTGTTTGTAAATCTTGAAAACCATCAAAATAAGACCGGTAAATCTACACCCTCGGTTCTTGAGATGGGTCAATGCAGTAAGCCCTGTATTATCAAAGCCATGATATCTCAAGCAACAAGCTAACATTAACCTAACATGTATTATTTAAACTTTGCTGACTGCGTAATGATTGACTGTTGTTATTTAGGCACTCGATGCAGAGAACACTGTATTTCCCGATGAGTTCGCATGATTAACGTCAGCGCTCTGTTTGCAGTAACTGCTAAAAGTTATAGATTGATGACTGGTATTCCCAGTATCCCTAATAATAAAATACAGGAAATACTGACGAAATAATACAAATACTGGAAAACAAACGAACGTGACTACAAATAAGTAAGAGAAAGTTTTAATTTTTTAAACTTATGAAATACATAAAGGAACGAGGACGTGGTTGAATGTTAGGGAGATCCTTAGTTTTAAATGAAACTGCGGTAGTTTATTTTGAAGTTATTAAAAATGAATAAAGGTGAATAAATGGCGAAACTTAATAGCTACAAGACTCAAACAAATGTAGAGCAAATAGAAAACGCAGCACAAAGTACAAAAGATATAAGGACTGCGCATACACACTTAAAACAGATTAGGGATTCGCTATCGGCATCCAAATGTTACATGCAAGAGGTCTTTCTACCGAGCGAATCAAGCATCTGTAAGAATCTGGCTTGAGGCCGATTTGTGTCCACTATTTAAAGGACATCGGACAACATTTATGGTCAACGAGAAGGTTATTAAATACTGGAAATAATTTACAACAATTTATACAAAAGTACACCAAGGGCATTGGGATTGAAACTATGATATAGACAAGGAAATTCACCTTAGTGAAGTGGAATATATAAAACGGAGTGATAAAGATGCATACAAGAAATGACGCAAAGGATAGTGGAGGAAAATTAGGAAACATAAAAGCAAATGAAAGGGAATAAAGTAATTTATTATAGGTTATTGCGTAGTTGATGAATGGAAAATTTTTAACAATGAAATAATGGACATCAGATTTTAAAAGCAAAGCAAACATACAAGTTGTGAACACTATCCTTGTCCCATAGCTCACTTTCAGTCTCCAGTTACATGATACATTGCACAAATATTTACAGACATAACCTTTTGGAGCACAGAAAGAAAAAAATGCTTTACATGCAGGACGCTAAATATTTTTGATAAGATCACTTTTTGATAACATATAGTAACAGATCCGTTTCCCAAGTGATATGACATTCTTGCAGTATTAGATTTATGGGTCAGTATTGATAACAGTTCAATGCGGAATATCACAGGATACCTTACATCTGGTATTTATATCAAAAGAAGTAGAACAAATTATACTTCTTGCAAATGTATCCTGTTGTTTTCTTCATTATAGCATATACTTCTGAAGTTCTCTTATCTCCAATTTTGTTTGGTACTCATTTGGCCCTTACTCCACTCCTTTTAACAAGGTATTAATGTCGGGTTGCAAAAGAACAACGAACTTGAGAATAACTTCGTCAAATAGATAGAACATTACAGAGGAATATGGAAAGATAGAAGCAAGGTATAGTAGGTCAGTTATGATAACGTATGTAAGGATACAGTATACATGCAAAATATATAACTCTTCGCTGTTAAAACTTTTAATTTACTCTAGAAACATTTTAAGCTATATTGTGATAGAAGTAGAAACAGAAATAAATATTTATAAGTCTAGTTGATAAAACAAATTGTAAACCATCCATTTGATTGCAGACAATAGAGTTTGTCAACTTCTATTTCAATGTTTGCAAATCAACTCTGTGTGCAATATATTCCATTACATCAACAGCAAAATAAACCAAAAAAATTGCTTGAATACCTTATGGTTTCTGTAGCCTTCAAATTCCCATAAACAAGGTCAAAGAAGGTATGACAGCAAATAAGGACAATGATGAAAGCGCTGTTATCAAGCACTTAAAACGTAACCATAACGTTCGAGTAATTCTGGTCACTAATTATGCAATGTGACCAGCCAACTACAACTCTGTATTGTTAGGACTGAATAGACGGAGTTCTATACAGCTGTCTACTGAGTATGACACTGTTTGTGGGTTTTCGAAATATAAAATATATATTTTTTCTTACATCGGATCACTGACACCAAAACGTATTATAATGTTTCTTATTTTTCTTTGGGACTTTGGTTTATACAATATTAATTTTAATTCGAAGCCATTACAAAAATTAACGATAAACATATTTAATATCAGCATTAAAGATGAAGACGGGAACGTAATAGATTCTTGCCGTATATCTCGCACATACGTTACGCGTTTAGCGAATAGAAGATATATATTTAACAGTTCGTAGTTTTAGTTTTAACTCTGTTGAAAAACAGAGGAGAACGATTAATACTAGGTAAAGCAATAACCAATTGCCTAAATCAGAAGAACCACTGTGCTACAAAGTTAGGTTATCCAGTAAAATCCACTTCAACTTACAATTTAATAAATATATGTTTATATTCAAATACGTTCGACTTTCGAGCATAATAAATTTGAAAGACATCAAAATACTGCATGAACAAAATACTGCCTATTTAACACGGTGGTAGCGAAAGAGGAAACATAATTGCAGATCAAATTTTGAAAATAAACCAAACATTTTTAGGGCGAAATGATGTATTTAAACAGAGGTTTAATACCCTGTCAAAAGCCATGCTGTGCATCGCAAACTGTAAGAGCTCGAGATGGGAAAATACCAAAACATTCACACGTACATGTAACCTGTTAAAGAAAGGATAAACTCTGAGATTGTATGAATGTTGAGTAAGATGGAAAAATAAAGAATACTGGAATATTTACTACAGAACATGAAGCAATAAAATTAAACAAAGCGACCCACAAAAAAACCCCTAAGAAAGTGAATCAATGATTTACCGTAATTATCAATAAAATACTTAAACTTATTTCTGTTCTATTATTGCAAAATATGCATATATATATATATATATATATATATATATATATATATATATATATATATATATATATATATATATATATAGTATTCTCAAAGACAAATTTCTATCATAGCTTATTTTCTAACCAAATATTTCTAATTGACTATCAATTACTTGTTTGAATTTATTTTTTGTTGATGATGATTAAAACCTTTCTTGATAAATCTAGACGGACCTTTACAGGCGGACTTTTACAGAACAAACATAACTAACATTCTTGATAAATCTAGACGGACATTTACAGTCGGACTTTTACAGAACAAACATAACTAACATTCTTGATAAATCTAGACGGAAGTTTACAGAACAAACATAACTAACTTTCTTGATAAATCTAGACGGACATTTACAGTCGGACTTTTACAGAACAAACATAACTAACTTTCTCGATAAATCTAGACGGACTTTTACAGAACAAACATAACTAACTTTCGGGATAAATCTAGACGGACTTTTACAGAACAAAAATAACTAACTTTCTTGATTCTCGTCTCCTTTTAGCATGGTTTTACATCTAGACGGACTTTTACAGAACAAACATAACCAGCTCTCTTGATTGTCGTCTCCTTTTGGCATGGTTTTACATCGAAAAAAATAAATAAATCCAGCTAATACCGCCCATCAACTCTGATTTAAAGCTCTACAGTCGGAGTCTTGATTCCTTCTGGTGGCAATTATCTTTTTGCCAGTTTATGCTATTAATGTCCCGTCCATGTTGAAGACTGGTAGAAAGGCGTTGTAATATTCTTATTTCCGTTTTATGTATTGGAAAATCAATTATGGTAGACATGTATTAAAGCACTTTTAATTCAATACAAAATAAAATTATTTTTCTTGTGATTGTACATTCATCTCCTCCTTATAGATTACCACACTAGCAATGACATCGTTTCTAATTCTTTTTCCTCACTTTTATATTTCCCACATTACGATACCAGATTGGTTTCATCCAACTAACCTATTCTCAAAACCACTGTGTAATACACAGCATTGAAAGGTTATGAGTACTTTATTTGGTTTATTCAGACTCGCTGAAGAAAAAAATGGCAATGTAAAAAAACATTAAATATTTTATTCGACATTGTCTAAATCATTTCCTTCGACTAGTATTTTTTGCTAGGTAATGTTTGAGCAAAATATTCAATATATGCATTATTGTCGATGAAAATGTTATAATTCCAAAAATTCTCTTGCAATACCAGCATACATCTTATGATCCATCAACTAAGATTAATGTATAGTTAAAGAGAGGGACGGTATCTCACGTTAGTATAATTTACTTGATATTATTATTGGGTGGTTCTTTGATTTTTTGGAGCGACCAGTGTCTTACTTGGTTTTTTCAGAGATGTAATATGTTCACGGCTGCTGAAATAATAACCGTACCTATTCCATTTTACACGAACATATTTTACCTTACATCTTCTTGCTCTCAAAATCATTTCAGCCTTGAAAAAAAATTGTTTTTCGTAGAGTGACTGCTCCTTCTCTTAAAATACCCCCCCCCCCCAATATTCGTCTCTTTACATCTTCCAAGAGAGAGAGACAGAGAGAGAGAGAATCTTATATGCCAAGCGTTATACAAATTATTCATTGAAAGGAAAAGAGGATTGCCGATGAAACACTTCTTCAAAGATACAGCCTACATACGATACACATATTTTATTTATACCAAACACAAATAGGGCTCGATTGGCCAAGTGGTCTAAAGTGCACACCTTTACCGACCACAGTTATCTCACCTCTGTCCGCGTGGGTTCGAGTCTAGAGCTTGGCCGATGTGGGTATGTCATAAAGCTGGCCAAGTGATCTAAAGCGCTCACCTTTACCGACCACTGCCATCTCACCTCTGTCCGCGTGGGTTCGAGTCTCTGGCTTGGCCGATGTGGGTATGTGAGAAAGCTTGTCAGTAGCTTCCCATGAATCAGCGGTTCTTACTAGGGGTTTCCCGGGTTCTTCCTCTACCATTTATACTAGCCGTCATGTATAGCCTATCATGCTCTAAAAAAAACAAAAAAAAAACAAACTTTACAACCGAAACAACAACTACAACCACATACAAATACACATAATTTTGTTCCAACGAAAGTTAAAATTGACTGCCGGAAACTGCATATTGGTGAAGGGAGTTAACTCTTCACATCCCTTCCCAGCGTTTTCGCTACAAAATGTTGTTCTGTGGGAATTACAGATATTAACATACTTTTTAGAAATTGTTGATTTCCTTCTTCTTTGAGCTCAATAATTTATTCATATTGATTAAATACGAAAATATATGCTTCGGATTTAAGCATCAAATTTGGTTTAAATCCAGTAAGTAGAGCACCACAAACATTGCATGGTTAGAGTTCCGATCAGTGAAAGTGTGGCCATTCGATCATCGGTGAGTACTTCGAAACGAGTGTTTAAATAGTTTAAGCGAAATGACAAACCAACACGAGGTAATTCAAACATTTAAAGTTATATAAGTTGATCAAAGAGCATTGTTATGTTTTATCTAACATTACTGACCATAACATTGTTATTATTCTCTCTCTCTCTCTCTCTCTCTCTCTCTCTCTCTCTCTCTACAGATTTCCACGTATTATTGTCCCTTACTGCATGAGAGTGATCATTTAGAAGGCCAAGGGGATTTAAAGAAAAACTTATTGAACGTGTTAATTTATCACAAAAAGGGGATTTTTATATTTCCTCTTTTTTTCTCCTTTTAATGATTAATAAGTGGAAATGCATCACTGATCCAGGAAGTATGAATGCAATAAACTACTCTTGATAGCATAATTACATGCGTATTTCTAGGAAATGGTCGTTTCTTTTGACCTTTGGGAAAGCCTGGATATCGATATCTGAAAGTAAAATTCATTTATTTTCAAGTCTGAAAGGGGCAAATGCATTGTCTAACGTTTATTTAAAATATATATTTTTGAGTTTTAAAAATGAGCACATGTTAACATGTTGCATTCAGTGATCATGCCATTGAAATCTCTCTCTCTTAAATTCTTCCCCGTGAGCCGAGCAAAACTGCAAAAAAACTGCAAAGTCCAAAACATGTATTATTATATATTTCATCTAAATAAAAATATAAAATTCGAAACTCCATTTTAGCAGGCTTAATGTATTTAGTATAGCTTACATATTTGTAAGATCGCTCTACAACAACTCCCAAAACATGTTTAATTTACAGAAACCACAGTTAACATTTCATCGGTTGCCTCTGGAGATCAAAGTTTGAAAGAACTAAATTTAGTATACACATTAAATCAGTTATTGACAAGAAGGACTTGAAGAAATGAAGCCTGATATTGAATGTTAAAGTTCGAATTTTTAAGAGATAGTCCTGGTGGTCTGTCAAGTTGAACGATGAAATGTGAACTGCATATTTCGTGTGCTTATTCTTTCTAATTTAACCAAGTCACAAGTAACCTTTCCAGGCTCTCTCTGTGTGTGTGTGTGTGTGTGTGTGTGTGTGTGATTTGGATACTTAACGTAGCTTTAACAAATGTGCAGTCATATCGCCACGATGTATGCAGTGTGGCAGTTTATAGTGATGTCTAGCACTGGGGCATCATGCCGCAGACGTGTAGCGTCATGTCACACCGAGTCACACTATCCTGACACCGGGCCGACCAGTTCTAGCACTAACCGCTTAATGCTGTGCGCAAAGCGAGGTAGCTGCTAGTACAATTTTTATAAGTTTTTGGTATGACTTGGCCGGGGTTTGAACCTGCGACCTCCCGCATCTGCGATACAGTTCAATCAGTGCAATTTCCTCCATCAAATACAAATGTACTTATTTCCCTATCATAGAAAAAAATGTACGAACCAACTGGCCTTTTAAATCCTGTTTCACATATAAGTCTCCAAGTAGCTATCTTCCTCTTGCAACACTGTTTCAATAAATTTCCTCTTTTTCACAATGATGTCGATACTGATAACGTAGTATATACAGTTTTCGAACTAGGAACATAAATCGCACAATGGATAGAAATGTTTTGAAGAGTGAAAGCTGGCGAAAAAGAAAAAAAAAAAAAAAATAGTCGACATTATATTGCAGTTGTCTATTTCAGTTTCATTGGACACACATGATTCGAAAGAAGTTCTGTGGCAAATCAGGAAATATCTGTGATACGGCATGGTATGGAAATTTCCAGGGGCATTTTTTCTTCCTTATTGATACACGTTGAATTAATGTGTATCGCTTGAGTAAGCACAACATACCTGTGAATGGGATAGTTCACGTTAATATCTTGCTATAGATTGTGAATGTTGGGATAATGCTGACATTCTTCATCCTATAATTGTATAAACAATCAAGTTAACGAAAGACTCTAATAAACATGCATGAATACAATAGTAACAATTCAAACAGAAAATCTAGTTTTATGAAACCGGTCTCAATCATAAAGGAAACGAAGGAGGAAGTATATTTGTCGAAATGTATATGCATGTTTTTATTTTATTTCTTTTTGTATCGGTATAGATGTCTTTGTATAAAAGTTTCAAGATTTTATACATCAGCTAAATCATAAACCTTAACACATTTCTTCTTTTAATTTTCGTTCGCTTGTTTGCTTGCAAGTTTAATTACCTCTTCTAATTGTTTTCGTAATTCGTTTCTAGCTGGTTTATATCAATGACGTCATTAGGGGATGTGCTGTAAAATGAAAAAATACTGTTGCCTATATACGAAAATTAACAAGCTCGTCAAGTTTTGCCCCCCCCCCCCCATCAAGTTTTATCCCCCCTGAAAAAAGTAGAAATGGCGTTCCTGATTATCTCTCGTCTTTACAAATTCCTTTATGTGTTGTTTTAAATACTTTTGTTTCTCTGTCTTGCAAGTTCTTTTTCCAAATATACCTTTTTCATATTGAATTCAAGTGTGGGTAAACGTTTATGGTCCGCAATAACAGTATAAATAAATTTATGATATGCATCAGGAGGTCATAGGGAATCCACAATAATAATCTTGGCTTATATGTGCAATTATTACATTGTTTGTACTTTGTTCCACGTCTTCTATTTGCTTAGTCTTTGTCACTGTATGCAAGTGTAACATATTTCCAATTCGCCTGTTTAATTGCAATAGTTTGAAATTAAACTATAGTAGTCCAACATCGATATAATAATCTCTTGTTTTCTTTCCTATTTGTGCGTGCCCATCATCTCGTTTTCTCGTCATTTTAGCAGTTTCTCTCATTGTCTGTTGCCTTTTGTTTTTGATTTGCAGTAGTTTGAAACTCTGGCTTGGAATCATTACTTGTCTTGTTATTAACAGTATTCAAACTAATTTATTGCTTATAAAGAGAACGCTAAAGGTTGGAATTAGAAAAAAAAAAAAAAAACATCTTTAAATGTTGTGTGTCCCCCACCCCCACCATCTTAGCCCTAGTTGTCAACGATCAAAGAATAATATTCTCTAGCACACTGCATATTCTCTCTTCATTCACGTTTGCATACGCAGACTACATTCCCTCTTCCCCACCTCTTATTGTACTGTGCAATTGTCAGCATGTCATCGACTACGCTTACTTACCCAAATCATCCGCCACGATCAGCACAATATGTGGAGGACGAGCAGACGACACACCAGCGCAGAGAATTCCCACCAACGCAGGGAACAGGAACCGCATCATGCTGCACCAGGCAAAAAACTTTAAGTCTGTAATAAAGAAAAGCTCTATAGCCCTTGATCTACTGAACAAACTCATGTATACCGAGTTATATCATATTAATTTGACGTTATCAGATATGCACTAGGTCAACGTGTTTCAGTCAACCTTCTATGTTTATGTTTAGGTTATATTATATCTTATGTACATATGTATAATCTTGTGGTCTGGATGTGCTAACATATCATAATTTTGTTACTGTTGTACGTTAACAATAGTCTGGTCTACGCGTACAGTTCAGTGTTCGAAGATAACGTAGAGCACGGTTCCGGTTATGTGACATGGAAAGAACCGGAAGTAAATGAAGGTGATGACTACATCTGCATAATATTTACCGTTATAAGACGGAGAAGGCAGTGTTGAAGTCACGCTAATTCGCAAAATCGATCGCGGAAGATAAGGCCCATACATGAAACTTTATAACAAAAACACATGATGTCGTTTCTGTCGCTCATAGATGAACGTGGCAGTGTTATGTTTCAGATAATAGGTTGTAATGTCAGGGCATACATTTGAATGCGAAGCTAGTAAAAGACGAGTAGAAAAATTTGGATATAGGTTGCACCATCAAATCTCAACACACACAGACATACACACACACACACACACACACACACACACACTTTAAAAAACACACTGACAACTGGTTTATATCCTGTCTTTACAATATTCGCAATTTGTATAAACACACCGGTCCTTCAATATTAACTACACATCTGACAGAACACACAATCGGAACTCTCAGTGCGAACTTTATTAATAATCCAGTGTCGTTCGGCTAATATATATATATATATATATATATATATATATATATATATATATATATATATATATATATATATATATATATATATATATATATATATCTACTTATGCCACATACATTAAAAATAACATGACTTTCAGAGTGCTGGTATAAAGCAATTTGATATACCAACACTATTGTCATATCAAAGTGTGATCCGCCCATGGCGCAATAATGCGCATATATAAACATTCTTTTAACGGCGCCTTTGATGCCATCTGATGTCTACTCATTAACCATTATATGAAAATAACGACAACAAGAATTAACAATCATCGTTTTCTAAATGAATTTAAAATGGTACACAATTTCATCGCAATCCTATCTGCTTTTAGTTCTCCCACCCCACTCAAACATAAGGGACAAAATACACAGAAATCTGTAGTGAGAGTGAAACAGAATTTGGACTGGATGATGTAACATGATAACCGGGTGGGATTTCGGATTTACAACAGAACACTTTTGTTGGTGATACAAATACAATGTTTAATAACGAACGACTTGAATGAGCAATTAATTATGATTAATATGTACGTGTATATGATCCAAATATTGGATCAATTAACATAAAACGCACGGACTTAATAATGAAAATACAAATAAATGACCTTACACAGTACAAGGACAAGGGGTGAATGATTCACACGGATTTCGCAACGAAATGATTGATCTGGTTTACTCTAATAGTAAAACAAATGTAGTATTTTACACATTTCGTAAAATGTATTCACTCAAATAGTGTAATTATGTAAACAAAAAGGACATATACACAAAGTATTGTTGTTGTTGTTGTTGTTGTGGGGTTTAACGCCATTTTTCAGCACATGATAGGCTATGTATGGCGGCCAGTATTAATGGTGGAGGAAGAACCCGTAAAATCCCCGGGAAGAACCACCGACCCACGAGAAGCTACTGGCAAGCTTTCTCACATACCCACATTGGCCGAATCCTAGACTCGAACCCACGCAGACAGAGGTGAGCTGGCAGTGATCCGTAACGGAGAGCGCATTAGACCACTCGGGTACTCGGGGCCCCTATATAAATTATCTTTACAGTCCCAAAAACACATTGGGTTTTACAAACCCCAAAAATCAGCTCGCGGCTAAAAGATTACATGTATGGAGTTACACACTCCGTCACCAGCACACTCGGCTACCAGTCACACTGGCCAATCAAAACGTTAGTATTCCAGGTTGGTCAATCAAGAAATCAGTGCCCACCAATCTCGATCAGCAACGCCCGATCACCTGCTATTCGACCAGCAACACCATTTATTCAGCTGAACAGCTGTTATGGTCGACTTCGATGGTTAGCTATGCAGCTGGCACCACGTCGACTCCGTTGACTCCGATAATTCGGATCGCTCGGTCACTCGGGTCACTCCGGTCAGTCCGACCACTCTGGTCATTCTGTGATCACTCGGGTGAGCTGAAAATACAGCCAACTCCGTGTACTATGCATGACACGGGCATATACCATAACACGTAATGACGTTATATACTGTAAATGATACAGATTACATTATCGGCACAATAATTACAAAACAATTAACAGGTTCAGAAGTAAACCTAATCGTGTCCGGCAATATACCTACGGTACTACACGTTTCTTAAAAATGTAGCTTTATATTGTTAATATAAATCCCTTGTTAAGTCATAAATCAGAATAGAAAATATTTGCATTACACTACGTAAACCAAAGCTACATAGCAAACATACAAACATAAACGTGGTACTAAAATAGTTATAACTTATACAAAAGAAATTAATGATTCACATACCTCTACAGCTGAAGATGTGCAAGTCCTTAAAGTAGACTGTTCACTGACAAGACGTTCCGTAATGTGAAAATTTAATCTTACGGTGAGGCATTTATACACAGACGAAGTCGTCATACATAGTCTTTGCGCTGGAAGCATTCGGTTTTTCCATTGAAAGCACTTCGCACATGCGTCATAGGATGAACCGAACTCACTGTTTCGAAATATTGTACAATATGCATAAATCATCCTCGGGTATCGTTGTACACAAAATGCGAAACCCGAGTGCATGTATTTAATAAATAAAATTAGTTATACAACCCCATGTCAATACCCCCCCCCCTTTAAAAAAGTGGTAACACTTTTAGAAAATTAACGGAATGTGAACATAAACAATTGTTAAAACATCCAATTTTTAATACTGAACGAAAATGATCTGCTAATTACACCCTACTTACAAAATCAGAACCATATATTCTGACCCTAGAATCGCCTCGATTCGGAAACTATACGGTTGCAAAGACAACGCCCAACGCATCAATCTTGCGTTGGCGATCTTTGCTTTGTTCAAGTATAAGAGCGGCTGATGGTCCGTTTGTAAGGTAAACTCCCTCCCGAAAAGGTACGTATGGAATGTTCCTATCCCCCATACTAAGGTTAGGCACTCCTTGTCACTCACGGTGTAGTTTTGCTCCGTAGAGAGCAATTTCCTACTTGCATAAGCAATGGGCAATTTTATCCCCTCTTGCTCTTGTAGAAAAACAGCCCCAAGACCCATATCGGACGCATCAGTCCTCAGCACAAAAGATTTGTTCAATTCTGACAACATTAAGATTGGTGTACACACCCCAGGAAACTTTATTTGGTTGCCCTTTCCTAGTCAAATCTGTCAATGGACTGGCAATAGCCGCAAAATCGGGGACAAATTTCCTGTAAAACCCATTCAAACCTAGGAAAGATTTTACTTGTTTCTTAGTTTCTGGTCTAGGTACATCTCTGCTCCTATTTGATATGGGTGGGTTTCAACTGGCCTAGTTCACTTACAAGATGCCCTAGACATTCTAGGTTAAAATACCCTATACTAAATTTCGTGGGCCTAGCTGTACGATTTGCAGTGTGAAGTCTATCGAACAGATTCCTTAATACCTTAACATGTTCATCCCAGGTATGTGTATAAACAAAGATATCATCTGCAAAATGTCGACGTTTTCCATACCGATTAACAGTTTGCGCATGAGAAGAACGTACGACGCACCGGTGTTGACTAAACCGAAAGGTATGACTTTAAATTGATTAAGATCTTTGGGAGTTGCGAAAGCCGTTAACTCGCGTACATTATCAGCGATTGGTATCTGCCAATATCCCTTGGTAAGGTCTTACTTGGAAACATATTTATGACCTGCCATCTTTGAAAATAAACGTTCTATGTCTGGAATTGGTTCTGCATCGAACATGGTGATTTTGTTCAGTTTTTGTTCAGTTCCCGGAAGTCAATGCAAAAATGGTTTGTCCCGTCTTTCTTTCTGACTAACACAACGGGGGACGAGTACGGGAAACTGGAAGGCTCGATCACTTCCTGATCAACATTTTCCCCACCTCAACGTTGATTGTTTCCTGCGCATTAAAGGGTATTGGATATCATTTAATCCTGATCGGCTCTGAGGTATTCAACTTGATCTCGTGTTGAATCAACCCAGTACGGTCTGGTTTGTCCGTAAACACGTCTGGGTATTGGGACAAAACCTCCAAGATCTGTGTGCGCTGATCCTCGGATAAATCCGGGCATTCATTGATCTGGTCTATACCTTCTTTCCCGACGTCAATGGGGTATTCAAGGGGTATTTCGGTACTGGAGACGAATTCCGATTCGTCACACGACCTATCCTCTATCACCACTACACATACTACGTTCAAGACCAGCTTATGAATTGTTTGACTAGGTCTTTCGACGTAGAGTTTCTGCATATTGAACCTACTTTGAGACCGTCTTCTGACAAACCTTGCACGAATGACAAAATCGTGCTACGTCGCTGTTAACCTTGGGCCAATAACATTACCGTAATACCTTAACCATTGTTTTATTCATACTCAAATGGCCTGCCGTACTCGACTCGTGCGCCGCCATCTTGAGTACATGCGACCTGAATTTCTTGGGAACAACTAGCTGCATGAAGTTCCTACCATCATACGTAGTATACTCTCTATACACGAAACCATTGCGATGTAGAAATCTAGAGGACCCCTGTTCATATACTTCTTCACGGTACCGGATAAAACTTTCGCAGCAGTTGCGTCTAAAGACGCGTCACGTTCTTGCTAGTTCAGAAATTCTTCGTGGAAGATATCAGTAATGGCTTCCGGTAGTTTTAATTTACGTAGAAGTTTGTTATCCACTTTTACCTGAGCTCTGGTTTGCACTGCTTGGATGGTTGAGAATCGAAAGTCGGACATGGTTGGGAGTCTCGATCCCTGTAAATTGCCAATCGTAAATTTATAGATCGGGTTGGCTATGCACAACGCTTCCACGCTTCCCGTCAAGAAATGTGTTTCGATACATATTCTTGCGACAGGAACGTAGTCGATTGTTTGGTCCAGTAGCATACAAGGCGATTTAAACCCAAGCAATTGGTCATCGCGGACGAGGCTCCGTTTCACGACTGAAGTAGTGTACCTTGTGTCTCGTAAAACGGTCACTTCTTGTCCGTTGACAGTGCCATTTATCGTCGGTACCCTTGCCTTGGGGAAAATACACGTGTCGATCTCTGCACGCACCACTGGCTCATACACTCCTTCTCGCTTAGCCCGTTGAGAAACATCGAGTTTTCCATCTACCGACCGTCTGCCTTCAATGGTTACTCTCAGGACTGGTCCCGTCCACTTAGAACAAGTGGTGGAGATATGACCCCACTCCTTGCAAGTGAGACTTTGCTTGTCCTTATGTCTTCCTTTGTTATCCCTACAAGGTTTTTCAGGTTTCCTGGGTTTTTCGTCCTTGAACTGATTCCCACCCTTGCCGTCCGACGAGATGACGATCTGTGAGCCTCTCTGAGCTTCAGTGAATAAAACCGCCTGTGGCCATGTCATATAAATTCGTGAAGGACTTTTCCCTCAAGAACAAATATAACTCCTTGCCACAAGTTGTCAGGAGATGATCCCGAAGCAAGAAATCGATAAGACCCTTAAATGTCTTATGGACTTTACCACATTCCACCCATTGCTGAAAGCAATAGTACGTCCTACTGGCGAATTGGGTGAATGTCTCGCCTCTCTCGGGTTTGCTATACTTAAACTTCTTGCAAAACCCTTGCTCGGTTAGCTCGTATTTCTTCAGAAGTGCGTCTTTCAACGCGAGGTAATTCAGCGAATCGGCCGCGGACAAACGCGAATACATATCTAATGGTTTACCTTTCAACAACGCGCTAAGATGAAGCGACCAGACGTCTTTTTCCATTTTTGTACCGTGGCGTACCTTTCGAACCTGTTTAGATAACTATCCATGTTATCTTTGTCGTCTTCAAATGGGGGCAATTTTGGACCTCTCAGTTTAACATCGTGTTCCCCTCCATTTTAGTTTGCAATAGCTCAGAATGTTTTTGATACTCCCTCTCCCTGTTTCTATCTTATATCTCCAAAGTTTCTAACCTCACTTGTTTTTCCCTTTCTAACTTCATATCCTCTACTTCTATAAGCAGTTCTATCTTCTCCCTCTCTGCTTGTTTCTTTAATTCGATATTTCCCTTCTCTAATTATATATTCTCCTTCTCTGCTTCCCTTTCCCATTCTATCCTTTCCTTTCCGGCCTGTTTTTCTAATTCTCTCTTATTTTTCTCGGCCTGCTTTTTAATTCTATCAACTCCTTCATGGCTTCCCTTTCTATCTTGTATTTCTCTCTTGAACAAAATATCTACGGGACTCCACAGTTCTACAACTTCTTTCATTGATGACATTTCAAAAGTCTGAAACGACCAACTTAAGGTGCAGTATTATGCAGAAAATGCATAGTTACTATAATTTCAACAAACCGTATTTTCCTTCTCGAAAGGCAGCAAAACATGAAATGTGTACAAAAAATAAAATAATGTTATATGTCTACTTAACCTCACTGTTAAAAATCAATAACGGGAAAAGAAGCAAAAATATCGATTAAAGTTCATGAGCCGACGTTATCAGCAACGATTGAGATACATTCTCCTGATTACGCCGATGATATTTATCAATCATCGATAAGATCAGTACTAGGTTGGCCTGGCATTGCGCCAAAATATCATGGACCACCAGAACCACGTCGGGATGATTTTATTACAGATGAAAAGAAATTTATAACAACTTCATGGTATCGAGATGTATATCCCTGGAAATTAGCTGGAGTTACCTTTCTTACACCTGATGGTGAAATTCTTCCTAGAATAATAAGATGATTGTATGACCACGATGATAAAATAAATCTAATCATCGATGAAGGATTTATTCAGTCATTTTCCGATCCTGTTAATTCTTAATTTAAACAATCAATCAACAAACTACGAAATTTCTTTTCTGACAACCACAGTGATGATGTGAAACAACAAATCGTTGAGACGATAAAACAACCTGTAGCAGCTGTGGCCATCGTAATGGTCCTAGTTGATAAATTCGTTCAAACGCATCGGCTACTTCAGATAATGTTTTTGCTGATAATGGTTCTGCCTCTTTATATCTACTTGCAACGTCAATGACAGTTAACGCGTATTTGTATGTTATTTGACGTCTACGTATTTTAATCGTATCATAAGGTAAAAACAGAATATCTGCTTGATGAACTTTCATTAGGAACACTAACATCGAAATACGCGTACTGAATTCGTTTCGGTGATGGTAGGTAAATTTGCCATATTGCTTGTTCGGATAACCACGCTTTAGCAGTAGAATGTTTAACCGCTGCTGCATCAGCGAGTTTACTAATTGCTGCTTTACCCCTCCAGTATCCCCTTGGACTATAATAAATTGATTCCATTTATAATTAATTACCAGCCCCTAATACGAGTTTACCTTTCATTGCAGATTTTACTAACCATTTAGCTAATGATTCTCTGATATTTTTATTTTTTTATGGAATCTAGCGAATGAATCAACTTCACATCTGCAATATGCCTATGTTGTAGATCTTTATTTTTATAAGCCACATCATGAACGTGACATGCTTTATCAATATCATTTATGGGATACTCATCTGGTTTTGGTTGATCCTGATTGTCAAGCCTGATATCAAGTCGAGTACCAGGACCACAATAATTATATCCTGGTAGATGTTTTTCTCCAGGGTATTTAGCCCATGGGGTTCCTGGGAAATTTGACATTAATTTAGCAATATCACCACCATCTTTTCTGGGTAAAAAAGAAAACTTTTTTCTGTTACATACTGCACATCTTCCACCATATGCTATTCTCGCATTTTTTGTTCTAACCGTAGATAGATCATTAGTTGGAGTTTTAACTCTGCAACGTAAACAATATAGATTCATATTATTTATATATGGATATAATTGATTTCTCAGCGACACAAAAACAAGAGCCAGTTAAACACCATCCTGCGTTGCCAAATTCGATCAGAATGATAATAATAGGTCCATCTGGATCGGGTAAGACGCAATTATTACTTAATGTGATAATGAGATGGCTAAAATGGGATAAGTTGTATTTAGTAGCACCATCAGTTGATGATCAACGATGTTATGATGTACTTAAAGATTTCAATGAAAACGCAAGATTACTGGACGAAGATAAGGATGTTATAGAGTTTATAACCGATATTGATGAAGCGCCGAGCGTTGATGTTTTAGACGGATTTATTAATAATTTAGTTGTATACGATGATGTGATGATGGACAAGCAATCAAATCCTGCCAGAATTGTTTTCACGTGACAGACATAAAAACACTGATGTGATTTATGTTACTCAGCGATACACACAAATACCAAAAGTAATCAGAGATAACTGTAATATTTTAGTTATGTTTAATGGAGTCGATACGCACACGTTGCGAAATATTCATCAAACTTGGTGCAGCGGTGACATGGATATAAATAAATTCAGAAATTTCTTTTCACAAGCACAATCAACCCAGCACGGGTTTATAACAATAAATTTACATGATCCTAGAACAAGATATCGTATTGGACTTGATAAAATTTTTGGATAAATTGATAGCAGCAGAGGGGGCGGGACCTCTGATATGTAAACACAACTCTCGGTCAGGTTAGTAGTGACCTTATTTTTTTTTATTTCGGAAGAAGCTTATACTTTAAGCAAATTAGGTTTCAGACAAGTGGTCTGTTCGCCCCCTCTGCTGCTTAAGGCTTGTGACTAAATTATTGAAAAATATTAATCGAGGAAATTCCCCATCTGAAAAAGATCGGCATTTGGCGAACTTTACGCTGTTTAGAAAAAAAGATGGACCCGAGCTCAAGCTCAAGAGGTGAATGGCCGGGATTACCTTGAACTTCACTATAGGCAAATACAAAGATGAGAACAGGGAAAAGACATCATGTTTATTAATCATATAATGTATCAAAACAAAGACAAGTAAAAGACAGATCCGACTGTTACATTCAAAAGTTGTGCAGAGCTAAAACCAGCTGTATATTTTGTAAACCAGAAGATCTCTTCTCTGTTGTGAAGTCCCGGTAGGTCGAATGGTCTACCCTTTATAGATTACTCGCACATCTCACCTTTGTCCGCGTAAATTGGTTTCGGTTCGTCAACGTGAAAAAAAAAACAAAACATGGCAGGAGCTTCCTTTGGGTTGATGGTTCTTCCCGGGGTCTCCCTCCACCAAAGATTTACTGAACGTTTATTGGCCCGTCTTTGCTAAAATAAATGGCGTTAAATTCCCACGACACCAAGACCAATTCCTTCTATTTTTCCCCGAATAATGTGCAAGTCAAAGCGAAAACCACAAAATGGTTCAGAAAACGAGTCGTCGGAATTAAGAAACTGCGATGCATGATGAAAAGATTTTCTTTAAAAAATCAATGAAAGCAAGAATGACTGGTGGAAAGAAATTGATAAACACCAGTAGCAGGAAGTATCTAATTAAAAAAAAGGAGGCAAAACCATTTCTCTAACTGATATCATGCGAATTTCAGGCTTTAAAAATGTACAGTCTATAAATATCTACTCAAACATCAGTGACAAACAGCAAAAGACATACTCCAATTACATGAGGAACAACCCCACCCCAAATAATGATAAGGTCAACCCCAACCCCATAATAAACAGATTTTAAACCGCACGCTATCAGGCTACTATCTTAAATTCCCAAATGTTTGATGGAACTCAGTATCATATCACTATTTTTGAAACACAAAATAAACATATATTAATAAATGTGAATGAAGCTTGAAGGAAATTCTTACTAAAGATTTTTTTTCGGATGTTGCATATAGAAAAGGGGGGGGGTATATATGAAGAGTTCACTCCCTTCAGATTGCACAACTTCTGGTCTTCAGTTTTATCTCCCTTTTAAAATGTAAACTACCTATAAACTGTATGTAGATAAAAATATACGTATATTATATACGTTGTATCGTTTATATACCACTTTACCCCAAGTATCCTTTTAATGAGAACATTACTGTTATATCAAAGACAAGCTATACTCTCTCTCTCTCTCTCTCTCTCTCTCTCTCTCTCTCTCGTTGGCGACAAGATAGTATACCTTTTATTACAGCATATTGAATCACGTGACAGCGGATTACTGAACTGTTAATAACTGGCTTTAATTGGCAATATTTACTTTACAAATTACTATAGAAGACCTAACGTTTTGAATTTCAGTTCGGAACTCCCGTTTCTTTTTTTGGTGTATCACTCATAAAGTACGTGACAAAAGTTTTAAACAAAGTACCTGGTGATTAGTATCACTTATGTAAAGTAAATATAATATTCGGAAACGATTTGTTGCTGACCTTTATGACTTGAAAGTTGTATATTGATCCATGATTCAGAGCACAGTTAGATGTGAGTTATCGGTTTGTGCAACAAACACATTACTTCTTGTCAACAGATTGCATTTATAGAATCTGTAAAATAGGACGGTAATGTTATTTTCTTTCAGAAGGTGACATGACTTTAATTAAGTCCGCATAATGTATTTTCTTGTAACAAGAAAAATGGATTTTGCAAACTCGGGTATTACTCTCTCTCTCTCTCTCTCTCTCTCTCTCTCTCTCAGGATGAACAGTTTTAATGTGACAAGACTGTTGATATAGTATATATGTTGTTTTGGGGTTTAACACCATTTTTCATATTATAGACTATACATGGCGGCCAGTATAACTGGTGAAGGAAGAACCCGAGGAAAAACCAGCAACCCACAAGAAGCTACTGGCAAGCTATCTCACGTATCCGAGCCGTTCCGGTGGCCTAGTGGTTAGAGCGTTCGCCTCGGGTGCGGGGAGGTCGCGGGTTTGAACCCCGGTTGAGTCATACCAAAGATTTGGAAAAATGGTGCTAACATCTGCCTCGCTAGACGCTCAGCACTATGAGTTTAGTTGTAGGGCTGGTCGGCATTACGTCAGGATAACGTGACTGGGTGGGACATCATGCTCCATGTCTGCGGCATGATGCCCCAGTGCTAGACATCACTATAAAGTGTCACACAGCAGACATCGTAGCGATATGACTGAATTTTTTAAAAAACTACGTTAAAATTCCAAATCACACACACACACATTCTCACGTAGCCGAGTCCGAGAGACTCCAACCCACGCGGAGGTGAAATGGCAGTGATCTGGAAGTGTGATCGCGTTAAACCACCTGGTGCCCTCACTCTAGTATACGTTTATTTAATCAATAACGAGAAAGCGCTGTGAAGACTGCCTAAAAATGGACCACAAAAAAACACACAAAAAATGTAGGCCTCAAGTATTAACTTTTGATAATTATATTTCAAGATGAATCATTCAAATCGTCAGTGACTGAACTTCATTGACCTGCTGCTATTGGATATTCCGTGTCACCCATATGGTTGTCGTAAACCTGTAACGCCCAAGGACAAACGATGCACATTTTTAAGAACAACTCCTGATCAAATATAAAAATAGAACCGGATAAGTAGCGATTTTAACTCCCGTCACATTCTTGTATGAAAATGATGGAGAAAGCAGGCATTCGCGAGTTTTAATTGCAACCAAATTTGGTGACAGTCTAAATTTGGGTACACCGTATGTTACAGAAATATACTGCAACCTAGCCAAAAACAAACATTCACGTTAAATGAGGAGGTAATCAAAGTAGAAACCAGAATCCTTACAGGTAAATTCACAATCGTTAAAATACGTTGTTAAAAAATGTTACACTCTGAAGTTTGTTGGACCGTTCTATCATGCTTCTACTAAAA
Source organism: Sinohyriopsis cumingii (assembly GCA_028554795.2). Classification (NCBI taxonomy): domain Eukaryota; kingdom Metazoa; phylum Mollusca; class Bivalvia; order Unionida; family Unionidae; genus Sinohyriopsis; species Sinohyriopsis cumingii. Next base: position 55,750,779 of record CM068836.1, read on the forward strand.
GCACCCCCACCCCACCCCAGTATGTTCACTGTATCAATACGCGTAAGAAATGTGTAAACGAAAAGCATCTTCATTTTCGTATGAAACAGTCATTAACTTGACAAAATGCACCAACTTGAAACATTATATGTACAAGTTAAATTTGTAAAAAGTAGCTGTCCTAAAATTATTGTAAAATTTCTAAACTTTATCCATGTATTTACTAATGCAGTCGATAATCGCATTTACACAGAAATTGATAAATAAATCCATCAAAATCGAAAGGAAGACATTTGTCTTAAGTAAAGTATAATAAAAAATAAAATCCACATTTTTGGGGAGTAGATATAAATAGTTCAGTCGTGAACTGGAAACATTGTTTTTTGTCACGAGTGGAAGCCACTCGAGACATTACAATATATTTTTTACTTAACTCCTGATATATTTCCATCGAAGGCACATCAACACTTCCAGCGTTTGATTTATTATGGAATATGACTAAAACGTATTCAGAACTTCGCTCTTTCCTATTACTTATTTTCAGACCATCGAGTCGTAATAGAAACTTGTGCGCTCCAGGATATGAATTTTTTAAAAATATCCCTTAACACTTTGTTTTTTAAATTTAAATTCGCTTTGATTTGGAATTGTCTAAGTCCCGGGTATTATTTCACATTTAGTTTGAATGAAACCAACAAGCTTATACAATGGCATCTAAAGTGGAGATCGCTTTTTCAAATCCTACCAAGGAACATTAAGACTCTTTGAAAAAGGATGAATTGATTCAGATTGCCAGATAATAGGATCTTTCTAAGGCGAAGGCTTCTTTAAGGAAGCAAGAAAAAATATATTTTGGTTAAATATTTGGTGGAACAGAATGTTTAGGATAAAAGTGCTTTGTATTTGATTAGTAAGTCTCCATCTGGCTCAAATTTAGAAGCTGTGAAATTTAATTCAAAATGCAAGAATGAATTAGACAAGAAAGCTTGAGCTTCATACAGAAGATAGACAAATGAAATTAGATAGAAGAGAGAGAGAGAGAAGACAATTCAGTTGCAGAAAGAAAAAAGAGAGAAAGAGCTATGAAAATGCAAATAAAAATAGAAAAGGAAGAAAGGAAATTTCCATTTAGATTAAAGGACTTTGAGGTTACATGTGAAATGCACATCCCCACTTTATACATACATTCAAATGTTGATGCAACTAAAATATTAGATTAGTACCCCCTTTTAGAGTAAGCAAAGCAAATAAATATTTTCCTGATTTTGAGAAATTTGCTAACAATTTGAAATGACCAAGAGATCATTGATCAATGTTATTATAAAGTGCACTTTTTTGGCGAAGTTCGTGACATGTACACTTCTTTGTCAGCAAAGTACTGATCATGGTCTGGTTAAGGATTGCATCTAGAAAGGTTTTGAGCTGGTAAATGAGGCTTATCGACAAAAGTTGAGGAACTATAAAAAGAAACTGGACAAACCCATGTGCAATGTGCCAGAGAAGAGAACAATTGTTTGATAAGTTAAAGGTTACTAAAAAGGTTACTAAACAGCTCATTTTAGTTGAAAAGTTCGGAATTTCGTCCGTAGTGACGTAAGGACTCGTCATGATAAACACAAGGTGAAAACTTTAGAAAATGCTGCTCTTACAGCTTACGAGTATTCCTTAGCTCATAAAAGTGTCTTTTGTCAGTAAATTTTCCACTCAGCAGGCTGCCGGTAAAAAGCTATTTCAATCTAATACGAGGACTTCCAAATCTCTGTCTGGCACAACTTTTTGGAATCAAATTTCTTATAAGATTGAACAAAAATCATAATCTCTTCCTATGTGTATCTATTGCAGGAAGAAAGGGCATGCTATTTATGAATGCTACGGATGGAAAAATAAGAAACAAAATCAAGACAAACCTACTGCAAATGCTTTTATTTCTAAGAGGTCGAGGTCACGGTCATGTATTGAAAGAAATATATTTTGCTGCGTGAAAGAATCTTCAGTCTAAATGTATTATGGACAACTATGAACGATTAAGGTCGAAAGGTTCTATATCATCATGAGTGATTCTGCCAATCCTATCCCTATTAAAATTGTAAGAGACACGAGAGCTTCTCATAGTCCTTTATTATTAAGTAATTTTCTGAGAAGTCTTCATCTAATGAATGTGGTCTTATTCTGGGAGTAGAGGACACCTTATTTTAGTATTCTTCTCCACTGTGTACATTTTTCATCAGACTTAAGTCTCAGGAACCGTGACAGTCCGAATAGTGATTTCTTTACCCATCGAGGGTATTCATTTGTTACAAGGCAATGATCCAGTGTAGACAAGATTGTGGTTAATGAACGTGTATCTGACAAACCTTCTTTGGATGAGAAGGTAGATCCTATTGAAAATGAAATCCCAGATTTATACCCAGCTCAGGTAATTACTAGAGTTATGGCAAAGAAAGCTCTTGAGAATGATGTTGGTCAGGAAAAGTATTCCTTTAGACGACACATATATTGGTCAGGCTTTTGATGAGGTTGTTTTTGCTCCTTGTATTGGTCAATCAAAATATTTTGATCTCAGTGATCATGTTTTACTACTCATTCTCTTTATTCTAATCAGGGTGATAACCGACCATCACTTCTCGTAGAACAGGAAAAAGATCCTGAGATCTCCTGTTTGTTTGAGAGATATTAACGAAAATTAAGCCACAGGAGTACATCTATGTTATTTTCTTAACAATGGTGTATTTATGAGTAAATGGAGATCCCTTGAGGTATCAGCTCGTGACGAGGGGTCAGTGTGATATCAAACTGAAGCTCTAAAGTAATATAGACAGGAAATTCTTAGTTTATTCATGAACTCCTTTGGCTGGTCATTTAGGGACCAGTAAGACTTATCACACAAACTCTTGAATCCTTTTTATCGGCCACAAGATTAATGGTGATCTTAGTACATACTGCAGAACTCGTCACACTTTTCAAATAGTAGGAAAACACAATCAGAAGAAACCAAAAGGTCATCTACAACCCGTTCCTGCACTGGACGAACCATTTAGCTGAATAATGGTATATTGTGTCGACCCACCACATAAGACCAAAATGAAATTAACCTACGACAGAACTACAAAGGAGTTCTGTCTCTCTTCCTCAGTCTTCAAAGTTTTCTTAAGATAATGTAGTATGGTCTCTATAAAGTTAACAAGAAATAAATTAGTTCAATTACATCAATAATATTCGTTGGATATAAATATTTTAAAAGCGTATATTCCAAGCGGTAGTCCTGTTCATCATGGGGTCAATTTAACTGTACCTGTCCCACATAGCGAGGGTTTAAGCAATGGAATGCAATCACATTATAGTGGCCTTGGTGCAACCAATCTTCATAATTCAGAAATTATGAATTATCAAGACCAGAAACTTTCACATCTGCAACAACAAGAAAGTAATGAACTTAAACAGCACTTGTCTCCAGTTGTTCCAACACAAACAAAAAACATTTACCATGAAACTGAAATTGTAGATTCCACACCTGTGAAACAACGTCCGTACAGGATGGACCCTCTCAAACATGAATGTTGTACAAGAAATTCAGTATTTGCTGGAGAATTATTTCATAGAATCAAAAAGAAGTGACTGGAGTTCACCATCTGCCCTGATACCGAAACCATATAATACTTTCCAATTATGTACTGACTGTAGAAACGTGGACAGCGTGACCAAAACATTCCTTTCCATTGCCAAAATCGATGACTGCATTGATAAAATTGGAAATACAAATATCACCAAATTTGACATTCTGAAAGAATTCTTGAAAATTCCTTTACGTAATGGGAAAAAGACATTTCGGCATTCGTGACTCCAGATGTACTTTATCAATATAAAGTGATGCTGTTTGGGATGAAAGTTTCACCTTCAACTTTTCTTCGTTTAATGAACATTTTTACATCTGGTCTAGATAATTGTGATGCTTACATTGATGATGTAATCAACTACAAATCGACACCTGGAAAGATCACTTGGGGACAATTCAGAAATTCACCGACAGACTCAATGATGCAAAATTGACAATTTATCCAAAAGTGAGTTTTGCCATATGCGTGCGAACTTTGGGTATAGCTGGATACTATAAGAAATATTTTCCAATTTTTCCAAAATTGCTGAAACCCTGACAAATTTATTAAGAAAACCAAGTTTCATTGGTCTTAAAAGTATCAGAAGGCTTTTGATAAGTTAACGGCAATACGAAGAATTGGATTGTATTTTTGCGATTCATCAAAAGACTTTTGGAACATCACTACGACATAAACTATCACGGTCACATCAATAATTCCAGCACTGGTTTTTTTATTCAAATACGACATACATTTTTTCAGTACTTGAATCATAAGGACTCGTGTCAGAAATTCTTGGATTATTTGCGATATTTTTTACAAAACCGAATGTTCTGTTCACAGGTTTTTTCACTTTATATTCTAGGAAAATATATTTGTTTAAAATATATAATTTGTTGACATTTGCAAAGCTTGTTGCTTCTTACTCTTTCTATTGCTCATTTAAAGACCAAAGAGTCGTAATATCATGTTCACAGACAATACCATGTTCAAATTCAAAGACAACATTACTCAGGTTCACAGACGATACCATGTTCAAATTCAAAGACAACACATTACTCGGGTTCACAGGCGATACCATGTTCAAATTCAAAGACAACACATTACTCAGGTTCACAGACGATACCATGTTCAAATTCAAAGACAACACATTACTCAGGTTCACAGACGATACCATGTTCAAATTCAAAGACAACACATTACTCAGGTTCACAGATGATACCATGTTCAGATAAGGTTATAAATGGTCGATACATGTATCAGCTCATGAAAGCATTCACGCAAAAAGCTTTATCGACGTTCGCCACTAAAGTATGCCTTCTCCTTTATTACTTCTTCAAGTAAGTACAGCCAAGACATATTATGAATATTTAGATACATTTCCCAGCTTCCTGTTACTTGTACACATTTGAACATTAGGCCCCGCCCAACAGTATCGGAGTTTCTTCGATACCCGCCAATGTCTGCCTAGAGGCAATACAAAAATTATGCAAGTCAGCGTTTCTGCATCTTATTGGCATAATGATAGTGGCATGGTGTGTGCGTGTCCATATATATATATATATATATATATATATATATATATATATATATATATATATATATATCAGAGAGAGAGAGAGAGATAACAGAGACAAGACAGACGTTACACAACAAAAATACATGATTGAAAACTTTATTTATCTAACACTTAGACTGTGCGTCTAGCCATTAATCAACAAGTGACAACTGTATACCTCTCTCCACATATAAAATGTGATATGTGACGCAATACATACAAATCCTGACCAGACCTTGTGAGCGTTAATGTGAGCACGAGGCAACTGTAGCACATTTGTGAACCAATACGTAATGGGAATTTGGCGAATTTGATATTCTCTACACGTGGTAATCTATACAACTTGTCTACAACACATCGTCTCATCCATGTGGCTAGATTCACACTGCTCTGCTTCTATCAACAGAGTCAATATATTTATATGTCCAGAAATCATCGTAACCAGTCCAGTTTGCAAAAGGGTTCGTCCGTACATGCCCCGAAATCATTTGTCGTCTGTAAAACCACGTTTATCAATGCCAGAAGTCTCCTGCAAAATAGCATAATATCAGTGTTAAATTTAAACGAAAAAACACTGCTAGTTATCAATACTTTTTTTTTCTCAAATTGAACTTTAATCTACAATCCCCTCCTATAATGAAACATAGCTAATGTTACAGATTTGTTTTGTTTCAAAAATTATTTGGGACCATATTGTTGAGAAATTACTGCTCGTTTTTCAATCCACAAGGTTGATATTTTACAACATTTTTGTTGTTGCTATGCATGAAATAAATATACCTTTTTACGCAGCTCAAACCTTGTAACTAGCAACACTTTCAAAACAAATTAATTGTCAATGATCGAAACAACTTAGTTTCAGTTCCATCTATTTCAGTCATCAATCCCAAAAGACCAATATTTCATCCACTTTACTAAAATGATACGACTACACCTATGTTAAAATGCTACTCTTCAATCTAACAAAAGAGATGCAGATTTATTTTTGTCAGACGTCAACACAGATTACGAATTCCGGCGCGGTTGTTGAAAATAAAAATCACTTAAAGGAACCAAACTTGTCTACTACATTAAACATATTGGACGCAAAGATTAGGATATATAACTAGATCATGGGGGATGCAGTCTGTGGGATAACATAGGTAAACAAGTTCTTGGTTGGTTCGATGTAAAGTTTTTAACGGCATTTTATTCTTTATATTATGCCAAGGAAATGAAAGCCAAGTGCCTTTTTCAAAGACTCATTGAGGCAGCGGACATTCAACCCTTGAATCAAAGCGTTGCTGTAAATTGTGACAGTGACAAAAAGGTCAAAAGATTGAGCAGGAATGTTAGCAGAATATTTAGATTCATAGTGATTAAATCTAAGTACGAAGAAAATCAATCGGCGGGTTTAGGAAATATAACAACATCGAAGCAAACACTAAACGCAAATTTTCTTACTGATCTTCACCCTACAGTCAATGGGGCAAGCCAGCGTTTCGCAACAGGAATTATGTTAGGTACATATTGTAACGTAAAGAAATGCATCACCAATCTACCTTTTTGTTAACCGAAACCTTCACGTCAATTGTGTATGACTGGTCCTAATCCTAAGGTCAAAGCGATAAGCAAGGATGCCATATAATGAATTCTCTTGGCTTTATAATGATTCATGATAAGCAAGGATGCCATATAATGCATTCTCTTGGCTTTATAATGATTCATGATAAGCAAGGATGCCATATAATGCATTCTCTTGGCTTTATAATGATTCATGATAGGCAAGGATGCCATATAATGCATTCTCTTGGCTTTATAATGATTCACGATAAGCAAGGATGCCATATAATGAATTCTCTTGGCTTTATAATGATTGACGATAAGCAAGGATGCCATATAATGAATTCTCTTGGCTTTATAATGATTGACGATAAGCAAGGATGCCATATAATGAATTCTCTTAGCTTTATAATGATTGACGATAAGCAAGGATGCCATATAATGAATTATCTTCATAATGATTCAAGTAGGATGAGAATCTATCCGAGAATTTAGGAAATGCGTGTAAATTAAAAACCTTATCCAAATCACTGACTGTTCACGACGCAGCCGCCGTCGCAAAAGTAATTCGTCTCACTTCGCACTAACGTGGGCTCCATGATAAAGATACATGTTAGTAGCACTAACCATTCTTAAAATAAGAGGCCCTTGAAGGGACTGACGTTCTAGAGAGAAAATAATGTCTAGGAATTTAAGACAGACGATTTCTTCCATTTAACAGTCAAATGTTGAAGCCATTGCCAATATATTTCAGCGATAGCAAGATATACTGGATGTCAGCTAGCGCATACCGGATGTCAGCTTGGCAACATTTTCATTTCGGACAAAGCAGACAATTCTTTTGTGAAGACCACCCTGCCACAATGTCATCCGTCAAGTGTTGGTAATGACAACAAGAAATTTTAAGACAGTTGTCATGGCAGCCATATTAGATATATGACTGGAACCAATTTCATTTATGAACAACTAGGTATCATAAGAAGTACATTGATGAAAACCCGACACTAATGCACCGTCCATTTGGGAAGCTAAAAGTCTACATACCACAATATTTTCCAGAATATGACTTTCGGTTCAAGAGGTGTAACAATAACAAGATTCGGATGCGGGAGGTCGTGGGTTCGATCCCCGGCCGGGTCATACCAAAGACTTACAAAAATGGTACTAACAGCTGCCTAGCTTGGCGCTCAGTATTAACATGTTAGTGTTAGGACTGGTCGGCCCGGTGTCAGGATAATATGACGGGGGTGGGGGGGACATCATGCCACATGTCTGCGGCATGATGCCCCACTGCTAGACATCCTGCGGCATGATGCCCCACTGCTAGACATCACTATAAACTGCCACACTGCAGACATCGTAGCGATAGGACTGAAATCTTTTTAAAAGCTACGTTAAAAATCCAAATCACACACACACACACACACGCAAACAATAACAAGATTTTCAAGTTGTCTGCTGTGGGGGCCAAATTGTTATGTCAAAATAGCACCATTACTATTTAAGGCCAGCTAGATTCCATAAGAAACCTTTAAGTTAAAACATCATGTTGAAAGGACCATCGGTTCTGGAGTAACGATAACAATTTTCATGATGGCCGCTATGTGTCGGCCATATTGGACGTCAGATTCGCACGATTTTCATTTACGATCAACAAGACCACAAAACAAGTCTTCTGGTGAAAACTCTAGGACAATATGCCGTTCCGTTCATGTAGTGCTGTGAAAATGACAGAAAAGTGTCCTTCAGGTTATATTGAAAATTATTAGAGCAGTTTGTTTGGTACAACCATTTGTGTGCGTTCCAGATGGATTTAAATGAAGCATAAACAAGAAAATACGCGTTTGTCGCATCGTCAGTTGAACTGTCATCGAAGTTACATCCCTTTGTTATGTTTTCTAGCTTACGAAATTGTATTTTCTTTTTTCAATCATTTTTTCGAAAAACAAATATAGGGTCGGCATAAAAAATAGGGTCTGGCGTGTAACCATAACAACACACTTTATTTGGCCTAACAATATTTTAAAAATGGCTGGCGTGAACTCTATTCGGCACGTTTTTACTAGGACCAACTAGACATGACAGGTCAATTAGTGAAAACTTCATGCTTATGTGATGATCCATTTAGAAGGAGTAGCTATAATAAGATTATCAATATGGCTACCACGGCGGCCATATTGGCAGGAGATCGTCCCCATTTTCATTTAGGCAACTAGACATCATAAGGTCTTTTAGTGAAAACCCCATGCTGATATAACCATCCTTTCAGGAAAGCAGCAATAACAAGATGTTTAATATGGCCGACATTGAACATCAGATCGGCACCAGTTTCGTTTTTGATAAATAAGGCGTCATAAGTTCCTATTGAAAATCCCATGTTCATATGACCATCCATACTGAAGAAGTACCAATAACAAGATTTTTAAAATGGCCGCTGTGGCCATATTAGACGCCAGATCGCGACTATTTCCTTTGGGGTCAGCTATACACGATAAGAAGTCTTTTATCGAAAACGCCATGTTGATATGACCATATATTCAGGAGTAAAAGCGATAACAAGATTTTCATTATGGCTGCCGAAGCGCGATAGGAACGTCAGATCAGTGCAATTTTCAATAAGGACCAGTCATACATCATAAGTAGCTTTTCGGTGAAAATCCCTTGCTGATCTGACCGTCCATTCATAGAAATAGCGACAACAAAAATATTCAAGATGGCTGCAGTGGCGGCCATATTAGCTGTTATTTCGTCACCATTTTTATTTAGGACCTTCCATTTAGAAGGAGAAGCGATTAAGTTTTTCAAGATGGCTGCTTTGGCTACAATACTGGATGTGCGAGCAGCAGCATTTTCATCTGGAATCAACTTAACCAGGCAGGTGCAACCTACGACCCGCAGACCGAATCCGGTCCGCAGTATGGTTTTATCCGCTTATTTACACCATATAGTGTGACTTTAAAATCGTTTATTTTGTCCGCACCCTGGAGGAACTTGCACATGCCTGAAATTGACCATGGGATGAACGAGTGTGGTAAGTTTCATGGCAATCCTGTAAGTAGTTAAGGAGGAGTGGCGATAACAAAACATGTGCTATATTGACAGTCGTTGGACAATATATTATGGACGGAAATCGGACAACAAACCATCCCATCAGCTCTTCTGATCTATGACCAGTCGAGCTAAACATAAAACCATAATAAAGAAAAGCCCAGAGTAAATTCAAAGAATAAACAACTATCATACACTGTTTACGTGCATATGGAGATAAATAGCTCTTGAACTGAGTTGACTGACCGTTCACTGCTAACACTAGTCAGAGCTTGAACGATTTTAACATATTATTACGTGGAGGATCATTTATCCGTCTTGTACCATGCGAGCCTGTGGGCGGCTCAACCTACAGGATTGGACCCCTCACCCAAAACATTATGTATTAACTGATACTTTTAAATGCATTTGCCTGTAAAAGGAATGAGTGAAACAACGAACCACAGGCCTTTGAAATTCTATTACTGAAGTTCAAAAAATGTTAAAGATTCGAAAGAATACGAATGAATATATATATATGAATATATATATATATATATATATATATATATATATATATATATATATATATATATATATATATATATATGTGTGTGTGTGTGTGTGTGTGTGTGTGTGTGTGTTCCTTTGTACTTTTTTGTTATATACACGAATTTTTCGAACCGCTGGTAGAATTTCAAAGGTCCGTGATTGCAACCAGTTTTGGCTTACAAATTTAATATAAATGTAATCAAGAACGAAAATTAATTTCATTTTTTTTATGGAAGAAAAGACCAAACGTCTGATTTCTGACAATTTAAATTTAAAAAAGATGTCAATAGTGTAACATATTTGCTATACGAGTTAGGTGAATGACCTTCACATGTCAGGTACATGCAACCATACGATTAGCTTCATGTAAATTATGTCCAGGGGCTCGGCGAATCGTTCCGGATGAGATACATGTAGGTCGTGCAAATAGTCTTTTCCAGGTAATTAATGTACATGTACGAACGAATGTGTCATATTTTAAATGTTGAATGTTTGGTGTTAAAACAATAATTCGGTCTACACATCCGGTATATAATTAGGCCTGTAAAGTTGTGCACTGATCAGATATCTCGCCAGCGGAAAGTGCATGCTAATTAGGTTATGTGAGCAATGTCAAGCAGATCCATACCGCAGGTATAAGTATGACCTAGTTATGACAATCTGCAGTCATATGCACGTAGACCTGATTGTACATACAATACGGTGGATCGTTAAGCACAAGGTCAGTCATTTTGTAACATGACCAGGATTTTTATCCGACAATTTCAAAGAATGTTTTTATAATTTAATTTCACGCATTCTTTGGTAATGTGTTAACTAGAATATGTACTATACTTATCACTTTATTGTTTGAATTATTGCTACATTATTTTGATTAAAAGTTAATTGCCTTTATTCTTTTTCCATAAGTACGGTACTTTATCATTTAAATCTGGCTGCTTTGTACATTATTTTTTTTTTGCTGTCCATCCCTGTACATTAAGATGTTATGTTCTATTCGTATTCGACTTAAAAAATTTAGAAACTATTTCTTGTAATGTTATGTACTGCAATACCTATTATACATTCTTATTCTAAGATACATTTAAAACTCGTTATAAATTTTGCGTATATAATAATGACTACATAATTATAAACATTCGCAATTCTTCGTAATTATACACATTCGCAATTCTTCGCTATCACAAGGGACGGGGGCTCTGGGGTAGAGTGGTATACACGCATTTACCGATCACTGCTCTCAATTCTGCCCACATGGGATGGAGTCTCTGGCTTGGCCAATGTGGGTGGGTAAGAAAGCTTGCCATTAGCTTCCCGTGGCTCAATGGTTTTTTCCTGGACACTTCCTAGGGTTTTCCCGGGGTTCTTTCTCCACTAGTCATATTGTCCATGTATAACGCCATCTATAAAGCGCTCTCCTTTGTGTTGATAAATGGCGTCAACCCCACAAAATTATATCCTTCGCTTTGGTGTCCAATTTTTTTGGTCAATCAAGCCCACATAGATTGTAATTTGCTTTCCCTTTCTATCCGTCTTTTTTTGTTTTCTTTAACATGTAAGAAAGTAAATAAAACACTTTAAATGTTTCATGTCCGACATTCCTACTGGCCGTCTTAACTCGGGTCTTAGCTGAAGCAAATAACTTGGTAACAAATTCATTCCGACTTTTTTCCTTTACAGTGTCGCAACGAACACAAACCCGTCCTAAAGGTAACGTTTAAAATTGTTTATATCTACATTCAAATCTTGAATATTAATTTGTCCATAAGAGAGAGAGAGAGAGAGAGAGAGAGAGAGAGAGTAAATACCTCTATTTATGTTGTTTTTGTTCTTGCTGTTTGTGAGCATTGTTCACCAACTTTTGCATATTTTTTCTTGTGTCACCACCAGGTTCAGCGTGACTTGAATGTTGTTGTGCAGTTTCTTTTTTCGTCCGCCCCTTTCCACCATGGTGGGAATGGATGTACTTGTCTTGTTCTATATTATATTCATCGTATTTGTCGAGGTACTGCTCGTCTGCAGCTGACATTTTTTTTCCTCCCCTGTTTATGCTACGCGAATACTGTATACAATCTCTTTATTTGCCACGTCTCTGTAGTTGGTATATAAATACTTTTACTGTCATGTGATTGTGTTTACTAATGAAGGATGGAAATTTATTGGTTGAAAATGACGCAGTGAGCCAACCACTTTCAAGGCCGAAAGTTCACGCTATATCATCATAAATGTAAACATGTACTGGTGTAGTAGGTCTACATCACGTCTGCTCTACCTATCCCATAGCCTCTGTTTGTACAAAATAAATATAACCTGTTAGCAAGCACAGCTGTAGATTTTACAATTTCTTCAGACCTCGAAAGCTGTTATTTTTTCATTGTATTCAAAGTTTTGTAGGGACATACTGCTAGAAGTGTGGGTTTTTTTGGGGGTTTTTTTGTAACTGGAAAGTTACTATCCATAGAGCACCGAAATCATAAAAAAAATTGTAATCACAAAAACGAAATTTATTTATAGATTCCACTGCTTAATCTATTTCTGACTAATCATGGAAAATGTGAGACTCACTTGGGTTTAAACATCTGTTTATTTGATCCATTTAATCCATAGTTCACGAGGCCAAGTATTTCTGATTTCATGTGAGGGGGGTGGGGTGAGTGTGTGCATTTAAATAGCTCATTGTAAGGAAAATATTCGAAACACTAAATTAATCATATTAGATCATCACATTAATGGTATATCTGTTCGTTTCTCTTTTAGGGAATTAATTATTTAAAATATATCGGTATTTTAGTGTGTGGCTTATTTACTGTGAATCATTCAGGTGGTATAACCCCGAACGAGACCGATGTCTCAGATCTATGCCATATAGTTAAAAGCCTGAAAAGCAGATAACACCAACTTTATGATGCAAGAGTTTAAATCCCAACAAGCATGCCATGCATTTATAAGTAGAACTGATGTGACTTTCCGGCTTTAACCATGTTAAAATTACAAAACAAAAATCCACCAAAAAAAAAACAAATAAACAAATGTCCCCTGTAATAACACTTTACTTGTGGGGAAAAATATTTTATTTTCATGTCATAAAACCACTTTATTCGCCTATAGCCTATATGGTCCGAATATATATATATATATATATATATATATATATATATATATATATATATATATATATATATATATATATATATATATATATATATATATGAGACCCTCTCTCAAGAATTATACGAAACTCCATGCATATGTACAGGGCCAGCGCCTTATGGGACTTATCACGTTGGCGCTAACACCCACCCACCCACCCGTTGCCACCATCTAATTTTGGCGCCCCTTGAAGCCTGGCGTACTAGGCGACTGCCCAGTTCGCTTGTATGGTCGTGCCGGCCCTGCGTCTGCATATTATTAAGAGAAGAAAAAGAGAACAAATAATAAAAGCAAATATATGAAAGTGTACAATGTTAAAATTAGGGAAGAAAGGAACTAGGATAAAGTGGGGTTTGTTTTGTTTTGTTGTTAGGGTAGACAGTGACAGAATACACTGATTTGAAACAAGCAAGTTCCGGTTACGACAGTTATACGTTGTGTGAAGTTTGTTCCTTAGTAGTTACGACAGTGAGAGTTATTGGACACTGCCGTTTTTTCTTCTATTTTTTTTCTTCAACATTTCCTGCATCACACATATCAGCAAATGTTACTTTTCCAAAGTGAAGTTCAAAATCTAACGCGTCGGCGTCCCAAAAGCTCCCACCTTCTTTACTACGTAAATGATGAGGAATGCTGAATGAAATGAACATGTCAAAATCAATCTTGTGAAACATTTTCTAGTGAAAGACAGAATGATAAATAAATACAAATTATTTAAGTATTTAACAAGTTTCAATATCCGCTTTCTTGTATCCAATATCTATTTATTTATTTGTATCGTCTAGTCTTATTTTTATTTTATTTTGTTTAATTTTTTTTATTTTATTTATTTATTTATTTGCTGTGGTATTAAACATTTAGTATGTTTATTAGGATGAAACTTGTGCCATACCCATCACAGAATTCCTAGTAATTCGATCCAAAATGTACTGCATTACCAGCGCGACGATGATATCTTCATGAAAAAAGCCAAAATGAGTTTTAAAAAAAACAAAAAAGGATTATGTCCCTTCATTGATAATCGATACTGCATCGACGGCAATACACTCGCTCATGGACACAAAGATACAAAGTGAGACAAAACCCACATCGTTCAAGCACAGGTGAGACAGAAACCCCAATTTCTTATAATGAAAAACATCCCCTTTTTTGGAACAAAGTGAGCCAGAACACCCTTCGAGCGCAGGTGAGCCAGAACACCATTACCCAGTAGCATAATCCCATGTGGACGCTCTAGCTCACTCACTCTTTACGAAGTAAGGAATGGGTAAGCCCGAACCCTCATTTTCTTATTCTAGTACTACTAGCAAGTAATGTAGTTAAGACCAGATGTGAAGTCCATTAATTATTAAGCTGTGAATTCTCTTGACCGAGAGAATCCGCGAGTGTCGAGCGACATTGTTCAGGTTGTAGTTTACATCCCACAGTGGGACGTAAAAGTTAGCGAAGAGGTCTAGTTATGTCATAGTCCCAGTTAGGAACGCGAGTAGCTGCTAGAGAGACATTAGATTTATGTTAATAGGATTGTGTACCAGTATTAGGTTGCGAAATGAACATAGCCTTAGTCTACATAATTACGATAAGACGATATCGGACATAACAAGTGTGGGAATATTGTTCGACGCCAGAAAAAAAACCAAAAAAAAAACATGGCAAATATTTTGGTTGCGTTTCTTTATTTATTAGTTCCAGACCTGTGCACCCCGTAATAGGAAAAGGCTGGAATCAAGTTACAGCTGAGGGCCCGAAGAGGTTGGAGAGAGAGAGAGAGAGAGAGAAACCGTTGATCCGTCACCAACAGTGATTTGCAAAGGACCTAAAGCAACCAGGTTATGCTGATATGCCGGCAGTTTGAGTTCGATCAGTAACTCGATTCTATGACGAAATTTGTTTTGTCGGTATAACAGAAGATCAATTGCATTTCGCATAAATTTTGTAATTATGTTTCTTAGAGAAAAAGTGTATTAGTAAAATGTCATGTTCAATTTCATTTTGTTTATGTAGTTGATTAAATTATTATATTTACATACGAGGACTCATGTTCTATTCGATATCTTTACTCAGACCCCTGTTACTCCATCCATTAATTTCATATTTTATTTTATTTTATTGTTTGCTCGATCTGGGCAAAACATCGTGGTCGATCATCTAGATAAAGATAACCAAAAGCGCCATAACAAGTGGGTGGGTGGGGAATCATATCATATATCACTCCATCCCTCTAAATGATTTCCCACCGAATATCTTTTCCACTGTTCCCACATTTGCAATGAGCGATATTCTTGTACTTGTATGCTTTAATCCCTCTCTCCCATTCAACATTTTGCTTATTTATACATTTTGTATGTGCCATCCTTCAATCTTTGTTTTTCCTAAATTCGAGTGGAAACTTTTCTCATTATATTTTCTGAAAGTGATTCGGATTGCTTTATATATGGGCTAATGGAAATCAGCAGCAGCAATTGTACTTGCATCAAAAACCATTTTAACTGATAATTAGTTGTTTGAATTGATAATTAATTTTAAGAATGTATTCATTATCAAACTACTGACTGAAAGAGACTAAACAAAATAACTACAAGTTACCACATGAGAGTGCCTATTAGGGACCTTTAGTACCTGTTAGTGACTTTAGTTAGTACTTAATAGGGGTTGCTAGATATTTCGTGAAAAACAGTAACTTTCAGTAGCTATCCAAGTAACTTGTCTACTTGAATAATTAGGTTATCTAAACAGTACCTTTACCGCCCTCAAAAAGGATCTGCAGAATCTGTGTCAACATGTTAAAAGTGGACCTCCTAACGAGATAGATGGATTCAAAATACGAAACTCCAAGAAATCAAGAAAGAAAAGACTAAAGAATATATCCAACAATAAGAGCTGAAAAATGTGAAAAATGCTTTTATAAAACCAACAAGAAAATCTCCGCAGAAGAAACATTCAATCTATTTTCTAACTTATTCAAGTGCCATGTATAATTATATGGTGTGCTTAACTTTTGGCCATGATTGTAGATTGCACTTTATGATAATGGTCTCTCGTACACAGGATATTTACATGACTTACTTTTGTCAAAAATTTTAAGTTGTAAATAACATGTTGACATACCGTCTTTGTTCAAAACTGTCTAGAAACAGACTTACTTTCATAGAAAGTTTTCAAAGTAAGTCTTGTCTACAGTAAGACAAGATTTATATGTCAGAAATCTTCATATTCAATTTTGCTATAGGTCAAGTGAAATATGTATAAATTGGGATTTGATAAGCAAGTAACTCATCCTGTTTCAAGATCGGTATGTAGTAATCTTAAATAGCTGTGTTCAAATGTAATTTGAGAGGAATTATTTATTTAAAATAATCATTGGTTTTACTAAGTTCTCATTGACTTTGGATTAGTACATTATTTTGGATATATTTTGAACTCGTTCAAAGACAATCTGGATTGTATCAATGTGGTACATCGGGATATTCAAGACTATTGTAATTCATTCGGAATATTCTGTATTTTTTTTACTTGTGATAGTAATTTAGGATTATTTGAGATTTAATTCAAAATGACGTAAGTCTTTTTCAATTTCATTTTTGCATTGTAGGAAAATAAATAGTTTGTTGAATTTATTTCAAATTGTAGGCTTCACTGCTTTCTTTCTAGACCCAGAGTGGTAGGGAATTATTAAAAAAGAAAAGTTGAACAAGCTAGAGAATATAGATGAAAATTTAAATTGGCTGATTATATTTCAAGAAGTAACTCGAAGTTAATTAGATGAGGAAAGGGAACAAATCAAGAAATACAACAAGCAAATCGAAAATGACTTTTTATGGCCTTTCAAAACAAAAGACAAAAAATAATGTATTAAATCTGACAATGACACTTTTTCTTATGCTACGTAATATCGGATACATGATTTACAAACTCAGTACATAACCTAAACCTGTCAATAATCCTGTTGTACAAAGTAACAGGGTTTAGCCTAGAAAGAAAAAAAAAAAAAAAACACAAACACCGGAACTTGTGAATTTTTGTTCCAGCAACTCAGACATTTCTACGTTCAGTTCAATCAGAGAAATGGCCAAGGAATAGATGATACTTGTAACTATTTGAACCAGACTGAAAAAAGCAAGGAGACTCAGGAAATCCTGATTTTTTAAAAAAAATTTTATGGCAACTACAGCCGGGATATATGATACGGATATCATCATGTCCCGTTACAGTTTGGGGTGATTTAGATCACTTAAAAGCCAAATGTTTCCTTTTATCTGACTTAAAAAGAAACGAGTTCTTAAATTCATCAACACTATTTGCGCCATTTTATTTTGGCTTCAGATAGGAGGCAATGCATGGCGGCCATTATACTTTAACACAAATGATTTCATAATGTTTAAAATCATTTATGTTCAGTTGTAATAACTGTGTCTTTGCCAAATATAAGGACTCCACCCGTTGATGTTTTTGTGTCTATTTTCCTTAATGTACGTCCATCGCTCTACTTGTGAGTTGGGCCGCGGTGGCTCAGTGGTTAGAGAGCTGGACTCGATATCTGACCGGCCTGGATCAGCTACTATGGTGCGTCCTTGGGCAAGGCACTTTACTGCAACTGGCTCGACACTAAATAACCTACATGTGTTGATGTGCAGTAAAACACCAAAACGAACAAATGCAAAATACGATAAGTGGTTTGAGCGTCCGCCTCGAATGCAAGAAGACGCGGGTTCGAACTCCAGCCGAGTCATACCAAAGACTTATAAAAATGGTACTAACAGCTGCCTCGCTAGACGCTCAGCATTAAGATATTAGTGTTAGGACAGGATGATGTGACTGGGTGGGACATCATGTTACATGTCTGCGTCACCATGCCCCAGTGATAGACATTACTAAAAACTATCACACTGCAAACATCTTAGCGATATGACTGAAAAAGTGTTAAAGCTACGTTAAAAGTCCAAATCACACACACACACACACACACACACACGCAAAGCCTTAATGCAAAATACTTAAACGGATTTGTGAACATCTTAAAAGCGCACCGATACCCTTTTCTTTGTAAGAAATCACACTTCGTACATTGCAAGGACATTGCTCTTGTTTATAATTTAGAATGTTTCAGAGGTTTTGCTGTAACTACATATTGTTGTATACCCGTAAAATGATGCACAATAATATTTATCGATAGAGGCATGTTTATAATTTAGAATGTTTCAGGTGTTTTACGGTAACTACATATTGTTGTATGCCGGTAAAATGATGTATAATAATATTTATCAATACAGTCATATAGCAGATGTTCTTTGTACACGTTGACAAATTAATTGCCATCAGATGACTGGTTCGCAATCAGTAGCCTGACTCGTGACGCATCAGGGCGTCTAGTCCAAATCGAAAGGACGCTCTTTGTTTAAAGTAAACGGAGAATCATTGGCATCTGCATTGGAAGGGGGTGGGGAGCATTCCCCCCCCCCCCCCCCGATTTTAAAAATCCATTGTGCAGTACTAGCCTGGTCACTTTGGTTTTGGCTTTGGCTTTAATTTACAGCTGCGTCTATCTACAGCCAGGGTGACACAATTTGTGAAAATCAATCAGACCTAGAGCCGTTCTAACAAGCGTGTAAGCAAATGTTTCCCCACCACTTGTCTACGTTCTGTGCAGTAATTCAGTCATATATCGAATCTAGGTATTCAAATTGACAGTTACAAAACTAAAATAAATGAAATATACATCTTTGTTTTAAATGTGTCCTACTTCTTCAGTTCATTAGTGTTAGCTGATAAGCCTTAAGATCTTATCATTCTTCAACAAATGTACATGTATCTAAATGTAAACTCGAAAGCTTGGGTGTTATGTATATTTGATTTAATTATACTGATTTAATATATATTTATTTCAATTTAATTGTTTGTCAGTTTTTATTTTTTTATTTTTCATTACATGATATTGTAATGTAAATTTATTCACTAGAGATGATACTTTTTTTTAGAAAATAGTTTGACCTTGACTGTCAGTTTATAAACACCAGGTGTTGATCTAAAGCCTGACCATGTTTCAGAATTTGTAGCAACCTTCGTAAACAAGTTTCTATTATTTTAAAATGGTTGTTTCCAAGGTCATGATGGGACTTTGTCTTTAAAATATAAACAATTGTTTTTTTATTTCTAAAAGTAAAAATGATTGGTTTTCGTCAGGGTCACACTGGGTAAACGTGATCTGTAACAAATACTTGCTTCTATAAACTTCCAGAAGATGATCACGTGATCCTTGTTTACGTTTTAGAAAGCACATATTACCCATGTTTTTGAGAATTAATCTCAGTAGAAGCTGGGCTGTTAAACGTTAGCTGTATGCTGTGCTGTTTGGAATTATTTCGAATTACTTGGTTTGGAATTATTTCAAATTACTTGGATTCAAAAGGATTAATTCCATTATTTTTCTGGAAAATACGTGTGCTCATGTAATAATGTGGAACAAGGACAGATTTTATAAAAATTTATTCAGCTATCAGAAACCGGAGTGATAATTTTTATTTCTACAAGGAACTGTAGACTTAAACACTACAGTTTGCAGCATACGTTATCGTCTTCCATCTTGGATTCTTCGTCGGTATTCGAACGTGAAATCAGTAGAACATTTTGTTATTAGGACTACTAAAATTTTATTCTCGGATTCTATAAAACTGTAAGTTCATATTTTTTTCATTTCTACAGAAATTTTCCAGGGATATATAAATTATTGTATTTTTTCAAAGCTTGTTGTTTTCATTTTTTCTTGTGTTACTGTTTATTCGAGCCTTAACAAGTGACACAAAATTGGGTTTCTTTATAGAAAAAGTATTTCAAATAACAAACAAAAAATATTCAAGGCCAAGCTGTCCTGGCCATGTTGTAGCCTCAACAAGTGGAGGGTTACTAATATTAGTACTAGGCTGGCCTCGAGTTTGTTTACCATTACGTTTCTGCTTTTATGCTCATGGGAATTTCACAGCTGTGGTAGGGGTTAAAAATTTCATGTGTATGTGTGTGTGTGTGTGTGTGTGTGTGTATATATATATATATATATATATATATGTGTGTGTGTGTGTGTGTGTGTGTGTGTGTGTGAAAAATATAGACTTATTGGCGAATTATTGATTTTCATATTTTTGTTTCTCTTGCCTCTATTTTCACATGCTGATATGCTTATTTTCACACGTGAAAAATATCCTTGTATTTTCAGACGTGAAAATATAACATCTCCATGATGTGCCATGCGACCCTTACAGTTAAATGACCCGGTTGTGAAAGTGAGGTGAATTTATTAAAAGATGGGTGGGGGTGAGAGCGTTGTGCCAAAGAGTGAGTTTAATCTGGAGCAAATTTGGTATATAATAAAAAGAATATTTTCTTTTCCTACGTTAATATAGGATATATTTCATCCAGTGGTACCATAAACCATATAATTAAAAATGTGTGTGCGGACGCACATCCTTATAATATAACATCGTCCTAGTAAAACCCCAAAATCTGGAATTTCATGAAAACGTAGTTACTGTAATTTTGAAGAGAAAAAGAAGAAAAAAAGGACCGAAGATAGAAAAAAATTCTAGGTGGAGAAGACGGGGGTCGAACCCGTGGCCTTTCACATGCGAAGCGAACGCTCTACCACTGAGCTACATCCCCAACATTACTAATACCTTCCGCAAACGAGCTACTTATTCTAATAAATCCTATCGTTCATGTTAATGAGCATTCGTTGTATTATAATTATTATCCTGCTCAAACTTTTTTATTTTCAGATTGCATATAAGAGGGACTGATCGCGTCTATATCTTTGAACCAAGATATGCAGATCAACAATCAATACCTACAACACAACAAACCCTGGAGTATCGGCAAGGGAAACCAATCGAGCATCAAAGTAGGTAAACGAGGACTTACGTCCCATATATATATATATATATATATATATATATATATATATATATATATATATATATATATATATATATATATATATATATATATATATATATATGTATGTATGTATGTATGTATGTATGTGTATGTGTGTGTGTGTGTGAAAGAGAGTCAAAACGAAAGTAACACTGAATTCAGTATCAATACAGTTGTTGAAACTCATGGATTAAACATCAAGGAAAAATCATGTCACAAACTGACATAAACATATGTCTTCTCCATTTATACCACAAAAATACCAAATTCTGTTTGGAACTAATACATGGCGATGTTTGGGGAAATTATTAAAATCTTCCTTTTTCATGTAAACAAAAATTGTATTATGCTGTTAATAAGAAATATTTTGCAATAAATACTTACATGCTAGACTATTATAGCAAAACAACAAAGTGAGTTTACAGGTAATACGAATTAAACATTACACTCGGAAAGATACGTCCACATTTGACCATTAACCACAAGTTACTTTGATGCAAGGAATTCAATATTGTTATAGCAACCTTCAGAACGAGAAAGCTACACAAGAAAGTAGTAGTTGTTGTTGTTGTTGTGGGGTTTAACGCCATTTTTCAGCACACGATAGGCTATACATGACGGCCAGTATTAATGGTGGAGGAAGAACCCGGGAAAACCCCGGAAAGAACCACCGACCCTCGAGAAGCTACTGGCAAGCTTTCTCACATACCCACATTGGCTGAATCTTTGACTCGAACCGCCGCAGACAGAGGTGAGATGGCAGTGATCCGTAACGAAGAGCGCTTTAGACCACTCGGCCACTCGGAGTACTTTGATGCAAGGAATTCAATATTGTTATAGCAACCTTAAGAACGAGAAAGCTACACAAGAAAGTATAACAGATTATACTTATTTGTATTCAAGTACAACCTGAATTTAACACAACCTCTACCTGGTGTCCAGAATGCGCATCATACACACATTTTTTAGCCTGCCAAAACTACAAACAAGAGTCCCTGGATGGGACTGATGCTCATCTGGCCAAAAAAAAGAATTTCCAGGAAATTAAGATAAAAGACCATTTCTTCCTTTCAGTTTCTTAGTGTTGAAGCCATCTCTAATATTCTTCAGCAATATGATTTTCAAAGTTGTTGATGTGGATGTCAGATTAGGACAATTTTCATTTATTACCAACAAGACATCATTTATTACCAACAAGACATCATAACACATCTTCATGGTTTAATGACTTTCTCATCTGAAGAAGCAAAAATTATAAGATTTTTACGATGTCTGCTCTGGTGTCCATACTGGATATCTCACTGGCCTCAGTGGTGGCCATGCTGGCAATTTGATTAAAATCATATCTCCGTTAATATATGTGAAATATAGACTTTTTCAGGATCATGTTCTGGTGACCTTTGTTATTACCATAACTGCTAATTGTATCAGCCAGTCAGATGAAGTCATAGATTTGCATTTGGGAGATTGAATCATATGTTTGAAGATCAACAAGGTGTAAAACAAAGATTTGATTCACTTTCACGTTTCTTAAACCTGCATTTCCAATGGCTAATTCAAAGGTCACCAGAATTAGACATCATAAGATGTCTTTTAGTGAAAATTCCATGATGATAAAACCAGCTATTCAGGAGTAGCAATAACAAGATTTGTATGATGACCAATGTGGCATCCATGCTGTTTGGCTGATCAACAACAATTTCATTAGGGCCAACTAGACCATGGAATGAATGAGTATATAAAGTTTCATGGCAGTCCTTCAAGTAGTTTTGGTGGATTAGCATTAACAATCTTGTATACATGGACAGACAATGGACATCATCCCATCCCATAATCTTTTCTGGTCTACATTATGACTAGTTGAGCTAAAAACCATTAACAATGCACAAATTATTAAATTCTGACTCGAGATTTCTCTCTTAATTCAATTTGAGCTTTCTTTCAGAAGGAGCATCTGCCCCACCCCAAATAGCTGGAGTCCATATTTAACCGAAACCCCCACATAATGTACCATAATGCCATATACAGAGAATATCAAACATTAAATGAATGCTTGTATGCATGTCTGTGTAGTGTGGTGGTGGTGGAATAAACAATACACCGATAAACCTTATATTCATGATTTTAGTTTCTGCAATATTAATATATTTTTCACTTCAATGTATTTGTGCATTTAAAAAAAAAACAAACATGAAACATAGAAATAATACTAAGTTTCATGTATCATTTTAATCCATATTGTCTTAGTTAGGATGCTTCTGTAGAATGTGGTCAAATTATGAAAAATTGATCATTTTTTAAGAATTT
Source organism: Sinohyriopsis cumingii (assembly GCA_028554795.2). Classification (NCBI taxonomy): domain Eukaryota; kingdom Metazoa; phylum Mollusca; class Bivalvia; order Unionida; family Unionidae; genus Sinohyriopsis; species Sinohyriopsis cumingii. Next base: position 55,774,410 of record CM068836.1, read on the forward strand.
ATTAAAGGTTTTCATATTTTTGGTAACATCAGTCATATTTGATGACAGATTTCCAGCCATTGTACAAACATAAAAGCTCTTAATACATTGAGATGCATTTGTCAATTTGATCAAATTCTGTTCAGTGATTCTGAGAAGTCTTTAAAAGGTTTCAAATTTTTAGTAATGGCATTAAATTTTATAGCAGACTGCCATCATTTGTAAAGATATTTACTGTAAAATCAGGTCAAATTCTGTTGAGCAGTTTTTGAGAAGTTGTTTGAAGGTTCTGTTTTTAGAAATGACAACCATGTGATGGCTGATTGGCAACATTCTTAAAAACATTTTAAAGACCTTCAAGGCAAGATTCTGTCAAATTTGGTAAATTCTAATGGGCAGTTTATGAGAAATTGATTTAATATTTTTTTATATTCAAAATAATACTAATACTAATACTTTATTCAGTAATTTAGGACACCAGTCCATATTGCAAAATCCAAGTAAAAATTGTGTGTGCCATGGTTTATATTAATTAAATATGGTGTTCAACATGAGTAGACATGCATAATTTCCTATAAATAATCAGTGTGTAATATTATAAATATGGTTTTCAACATGAGTAGACATGCATAATTTCCTATAAATAATCAATGTTTAATATTATAAATATGGTGTTCAACATGAGTAGACATGCATAATTTCCTATAAATAATCAGTGTGTAATATTATAAATATGGTGTTCAACATGAGTAGACATGCATAATTTCCTATAAATAATCAGTGTGTAATATTATAAATATGGTGTTCAACATGAGTAGACATGCATAATTTCCTATAAATAATCAGTGTGTAATATTATAAATAAGGTGTTCAACATGAGTAGACATGCATAATTTCCTATAAATAATCAGTGTGTAATATTATAAATATGGTGTTCAACATGAGTAGACATGCATAATTTCCTATAAATAATCAGTGTGTAATATTATAAAGGTGTTACTACCACTATGTATATCATTCACGATTCATTTGAGTTATCAGATTTTGTCAGATAAAAGCCAAATTGATATAGTAAGAAAGATTTCTTATAATTCATATATTACTATGATACAAATTTTTCTACCGATGGCTAAGATTATAAACTTCATTAAAGTATTTCTTTCTTAAATGGTCATAAACAGTACAAACACAAACAAAATGGAATTCATCTTCTACCAAATAAACATTATTTCTCCCTGCACAATTCATAGTATCTATTGTTTCTCTCAATCCTATTATGCCTACCTGTCTCTGTTTTCAGCATATGTGCCGAGCACCTAAATTTAGCAAGTACTGCTGCTTCCTTAAAAAAGATAATCCACATTTTGTGAATTGTTAACATCATATTGTCAATTTTGGAATTACGATTCCATAATATTTGGTGAAAATAGTGAGAAAAGTTTTGTTTTTCTTCTCCATCTTCATTTAGCCAAACATACCCAAAGCCGAAGTGAAATAATATGTCTTTAAGTTTGCTCGCTCAGGTAACATGGTTGGTTTCATCTAATCTTTTCAACTTTAAATAGCACAGGTGTAGGTAGCAAGTTGAAGGCATCCTTACAACCTTCACAAAAATATGAGGTACAAAGTCGATATCTTCCTCTCTCTCCTTGTCACTGAATTGTAAAAATCCCATTATTTATTAAATACATCTACTCGGGTTTCATTTTATGTCTCCAAAGATACCTGAGGGTGATTTATGTATATTGTACTATATTTCAAAACAGTGAGTTCAGTTCATCATATGCCACATGTGTGAAGTGCTTTCAATGGGAGAAAGTGATATTCATCAAGTGCACAGACGATGTAGGGCTACATCGTCTGTGTATAAACACCTCACTGTAGAACGAAATCTTTACATTACGGAATGTCTTGTCTGTGAGCAGTCTACTTAAGGACTTGCATCTTCAGCTGTAGAGGTATGTGTTATTTATTAATTTTTTATGTATGTTATAGGTTATGCCTATTGTACTACCACATTTACTTTTTGTATATTTTCTATGCAACTTCAGCTTGCGTAGTATAATGCAAATATTTTCTGTTCTTGTATGTGACTTAACAAGAGATCTATATTAGCAATAAATCTGCATTTTATTAAGAAATATTTAGTACCATAGGATTCTTATCGGACACAGGTAGGCTCACTTCTGAATCTGTTTATTACTTTGTAATGTTGTGACGATAATGTAATTTGTATAGCTTACCGTATGTAACGTCATTATATGTTATCATATATGCCCATGTCATTCTTAGTACATGTGGTTAGATTTATTTTCAGCTGATCAGAGCTAACCATGGCAGTTGTGAAGCTGACCATGATGGTCGGGGTTGACGGGTACCAGCTGTAGAGCTGACCATAGAATTTGACCATGACGGATGTGGTGCTGGCCATAGTAGCTGTGGAACTGATGACTGAGCTGGTTGAATGGCAGCCATGCAGGTGATTGAACAGTGTGTTGCTGGTTGAGTAGCAGCTGATTGGGCATTGCTGACTGGTTGGTGGGCGCTGATTGCATGATTGACCAAGGAACTATATGGTGATCGGTGACTACCTGGAAATTCTTTCTGCCTGACTGACCAGTGTGACTGGTAGCCAAGTGTTTTAGTGATGGAGACTTTTGTGTAACTCCTCACATGTATTATTTCAGCCGTGGGCTAATTTAGGGGGTTGTTATACCCAGTGTTTCGGGACTGTAAAGATATTTTGTATGATATATGTCCCATTGTTTTCATCATTTTACTATTTGAGTAAAGTACCTCATTTTTCACTATCTGAGTGAATACCTTTTACTATGTGACAAAAGTACATCATTTTCTACTATTGAAGTAAAACACATCATTCTTTTCATAGTGTGAAATTACTCTGAATCACTAACCTTTGTCCTTGTACTATGTAAGGTCATTTACTTGTATTTGCATTTATGTTACATTATTAGGTTCATGAGGATTGTGTTAATTTGTCCAATATTTTGATCTTATACACACATGTATTAATCATATTTCTTTTTTCATTTGAGTCTTTCATCAGTAAACATTGTATTTGTATCACCATCAAGTGTTCTGTTTTAAATCCGAAATCCAAACCGGTTATCTTGTTACACTCCTAAACACAATTGCACTATTTGTAGTTTTTGAAATATCTGCAACACATGATGGAGCATTGTTGTTATTTGTACAAACCTAAAAGTTTTCTATGCCAGAATGCATTCTGGCAAATTTAGTCAATTTTCTTTTAGCAGTTTGTACGAAAATGTCAATAACATTTTTTTCCACTGTCAGCAATGGCAGCCATAACTGATGGTACATAAGAATCACTGGAAAAAATCAGAAAAAACTTTATGTCAGGATATTTTCTTTTACATTTGGTTAAATTCTGTCTGTTTTGAGGTTTCTGAAAAGAATTTGTTTAATGGTTTTTTTTTTATACTGGTGGCCACATTGGATGATGGATCAACATACCCTAAACAATAGTGAGAGGCCTTGATGCCAGAATCTTCCATGAAAAATCATGTTCAAAATTATCAAGCAGTTTTTATTTAGAAAAAGTTGTTTAATCACAATTCTGATGAGATGATTATCAATGTACAATGGGTGACACATAAATCCTGTCAATGTATGATGGATGACACATGAACCCTGTCAATGTACGATAGATGACACATGAATCCTGTTAATATATGATGGATGACACATGATTCCTGTCAGTGTATGATGGATGACACATGAATCATGTCAATGTATGATGGATGACACATGAATCATGTCAATGTACGATGATGACACATTAATCCTGTCAATGTACGATGGATGACACATGAATCCTATCAATGTACGACGGATGACACATGAATCCTATCAATGTACGATGGATGACACATGAATCCTGTCAGTGTACAATGGATGGCACATGAATCCTGTCAATATACGATGAATGACATATAAAGGGCAAAGGGTAATGCCATTAGCTTACTTGGCCTCACAGCTTGGTAAGCTAAAAATTAATTTTCTCAGATATTTAAAAAATAGTCATTACCCAAACATCCAGACACTGAAAAATAGTTTCTTTTCTCTCTGTTTGGATAACATAAATACTAATAATAATTGCAAAATTGCAAATTTTCGTGAATATTTTTCCAAAAATGAATATCTTGATTGTCATAACTGTATTGATAAGCCCATAAAGTACAATGCCTAGATAGGTAAAACAGGCTGCATTATATCCTTGCTTGCTAATAAAGAAATCTTGCATAGTAAAGGTGCAGTGTTCTTTAAAAACAAAGAGTTCTAGTGTTTTGCTTTTGTTTGCAGAACTATAAGTCTGTTTGTTCATCATGTACATGTAATGCCATTAATGTTAAGTCTTAATAGATGGGATTCAGTATTAAAACCAACAATGCCATTAATGTTAAGTCTTAATAGATGGGACTCAGTATTAAAACCAACAGTGCCATTAATGTTAAGTCTTAATAGATTGGATTCAGTATTAAAACCAACAATGCCATTAATGTTAAGTCTTAATAGATGGGATTCAGTATTAAAACCAACAGTGCCATTAATGTTAAGTCTTAATAGATGGGATTCAATATTAAAACCAACAGTGCCATTAATGTTAAGTCTTAATAGATGGGATTCAGTATTAAAACCAACAGTGCCATTAATGTTAAGTCTTAATAGATGGGATTCAGTATTAAAACCAACAGTGCCATTAATGTCAAGTCTTAATAGATGGGATTCAGTATTAAAACCAACAGTGCCATTAATGTTAAGTCTTAATAGATGGGATTCAGTATTAAAACCAACAGTGCCATTAATGTCAAGTCTTAATAGATGGGATTCAGTATTAAAACCAACAGTGCCATTAATGTTAAGTCTTAATAGATGGGATTCAGTATTAAAACCAACAGTGCCATTAATAAGTCTTAATAGATGGGATTCAGTATTAAAACCAACAGTGCCATTAATATTAAGTCTTAATAGATGGGATTCAGTATTAAAACCAACAGTGCCATTAATAAGTCTTAATAGATGGGATTCAGTATTAAAACCAACAGTGCCATTAATGTCAAGTCTTAATAGATGGGATTCAGTATTAAAACCAACAGTGCCATTAATAAGTCTTAATAGATGGGATTCAGTATTAAAACCAACAGTGCCATTAATGTCAAGTCTTAATAGATGGGATTCAGTATTAAAACCAACAGTGCCATTAATGTCAAGTCTTAATAGATGGGATTCAGTATTAAAACCAACAGTGCCATTAATAAGTCTTAATAGATGGGATTCAGTATTAAAATAAACATTGTCTAATGAATTGTCTTTAACAAAACACTGTATCACCAAAATAATATGCATCTGTTCATATCTTTTCTCTGAAATAACGCAAATTTTCTTTAAAAAAAACCCACTTGAAGCCAGCCTGAAACTCCAAATATGGCAATTGATGCCCTAAATATATAATGGAGCCAAATCACTCAGACTTCTTCAAGAATTTAACTGCAGAATATCACTACTGGTGTTCCAGTTACAGGTATGAAGACCAAACTGACTAAATAAAAAATGAGGCTAACTAGGGGAAATATGCCACATAATAAAACTGAGACTACACAATCCTGTGAAACTCGTGTGACAGATATGTTGACCTCTTTATAAGAAATAAATGTAAATCCAATTTAGTTTACCAGAAAAGGGAAAATAAAGATAACAACTTATACACACATTTAAACACTTTATATCACACAAGTTAATCCACTCTAATGAGATTAGGAATCGATGTGTATGACTGTTTTGAATCCCTTGGTACATTCTCCTGTAGTAGATGGAACTGAAACCTGCAATCAAGTCAGCTCGACGTAACACTGATCATTGATTTTACAGTTTTCAAAGCAGTTTCATTAATTCCATTGACTGTCTCAACAGGAAAGCTTTTTTCTTGCTATTTCAGTACCTTTAACAAGCTCAGGGCTGCCTTTGTTTAAGGAACTACCAGTACTTGATCAACAGTTGTGTTGCTTTTCAGCTGTTTGTATTGCTGCCAGGTGAAATACTCTCAGCTGCTCCATGTGATAATGAGTGTATTCAAAGTGGTTTCATGGCCAAATGACTGACCTCTCAATTACCAGTTTGAATAAAAGCAAAACATTCATTTGTATACATTCAGACTTGAATTTTTTTTGTCAGCTTTAAAAAAAAAATCTTTGCTTGTGTCTGAACATTATCTGAATCATATAAAATTATTACTAATTTGTGAAAATATGGTTTTCACGAAATTGGAATTTCTGACTATTTAGGATAATTATGGTACCATCATCTATCCATTTTTTTTCAGACATTAAAAACTGTTATTCTGCCTGTCTATATAATTTATTTGCAAATGCAAACAAAATATTATTTGTAACAAATATATTGTCCAGAAAACAATATCTCCATCTTGTACTGATGTATAGTGCCTGTCATATGTTTGTTATGTAAGCTTTCTTTCCTTGCAAATAAAAAGGACTTGCATGATAAGGTTTTAGTGTTTTCTTTTACAAATAAAGAATACTGGTCGCAATTCTGTTGTTTTTCTTTTGGTTCATGCAAATATGGCATTAAAGATTATTGTGCACAAAGGCCTTGTTGATTCAGACATGTTTTCAACCAGGTTACCTTGATAAGAGTAACATCCCCTTTTGCAGTATGCACCATCAAATCAAAACAATTGTGACAGGAAACATACCTGATTTGCCTCAGTTCTGAAAATTGTATGACTAAAATTATTTCAGGTGTCTTTGCATAATAGTTTATTGCAAAATTGTTTAGATGTGAAGCAGTAGCAAGAATATGATGTTCCCTTGGAAAAATAAAAATCTTAGATTACCTACCAGTCTCTAGTCCTCTCAAGATGAGTCAATATAATAATGTTTTAAAAAAGGTGGAGGTCCAGGTTAAATGCATTAGAATTGGAGTAATCAAAGAAGGTGGAGGTCCAGGTTGACTTGCATTAGAATTGGGGTAATAAAAGAAGGTGGAGGTCCAGGTTAACTTGCCTTAGAATTGGGGTAATCAAAGAAGGTGGAGGTCCAGGTTAACTTGCCTTAGAATTGGGGTAATCAAAGAAGGTGGAGGTCCAGGTTAACTTGCATCAGAATTGGGGTAATCAAAGAAGATGGAGGTCCAGGTTAACTTGAATTAGAATTGGGTAATCAAAAAAGGTGGAGGTCCAGGTTAACTTGCATTAGAATTGGGGTAATCAAAGAAGATGGAGGTCCAGGTTAACTTGAATTAGAATTGGGGTAATCAAAGAAGGTGGAGGTCCAGGTTAACTTGCATTAGAATTGGGGTAATCAAAGAAGGTGGAGGTCCAGGTTAACTTGAATTAGAATTGGGGTAATCAAAGAAGGTGGAGGTCCAGGTTAACTTGCATTAGAATTGGGGTAATCAAAGAAGGTGGAGGTCCAGGTTAACTTGAATTAGAATTGGGGTAATCAAAGAAGGTGGAGGTCCAGGTTAACTAGAAATTAGAATTGGGGTAATCAAAGAAGTTGGAGGTCCAGGTTAACTTGCATGAGAATTGGGATAATCAAAGAAGGTGGAGGTCCAGGTTAACTTGCATTAGAATTGGGGTAATCAAAGAAGGTGGAGGTCCAGGTTAACTTGCATGAGAATTGGGATAATCAAAGAAGGTGGAGGTCCAGGTTAACTTGCATTAGAATTGGGGTAATCAAAGAAGGTTCAAGGCCAGATGATGATCTGTTCAATCACCCATTTTGAGTATGGGTAAAACTTCCTTACTTTATGTTCCAACCTGAATTATTTTTCAGTCTGCTTAAATATAAAACATCACCATGTAAATCCACTGTAGACAAAATGGGAATACAGTGCAGTTGATTTTATGGAGTAGATAATCTGGCAGTAGACAAAATGGGAATACACTGTAGTTGATTTTAGGGAGTAGATGATATGGCAGTATATGAAATGGGAATACACTGTAGTTGACATGATTTTAAGGTATGTGATATGGCAGTAGGCAAAAGGGAATACACTGTAGTTGATTTTATGGAGAAGGCAATATGCCAATACATGAAATGGGAATACACTGTAGTTGATTTTATGGAGTAGGTGAAATGGCAGTAGACAAAATGGGAATACACTAGTTGATGTTATGGATTGGGCGATATGGCAGTAAACAAAACTAGAGTAGACAAAACAACAAAATGAAGACAAATGTAAGAATGTGTGTGTGTGATATGGATTTTTAATGTAGCTTTAACAATGTTTCAGCTATATTGCTATGATGTCTGCAGTGTGGCAGTTTATAGCAATGTCTAACACTGGGGCATCATGCCACGGACATGTAGCATGATGTCCCACACAGTCACATTATCCTGACACCAGGCCGACCAGTCCTAACACTAACCTCTTAATGCTGAGAGCTTAGCAAGGCAGTTGTTAGTACCATTTTTTTATAAGTCTTTCAGGGTTCATACAGTCTTTTAAGGTCTTTGAGAGTTTTGGAAAAATGAGGTAGCATTTTCAAGGCCTTAAAAGTTTGGGAAAATCGAGCAGATTACCCTGAGGTCTTTAAAAGTCTTTGAAAACTTTTAATTTCTTTCCATAATCACAAATAAAATTGTCCAAGGTTGTTAGATTTGGATAGTATGACTATATCAACCCGTTTGTTTGTAAAAAAAACAAAACAACGATTTCAATAATGGAAACCTTTTAATGTGATAAAAAGTGCAAGGAACTTAGTCAATTCATTCATTGATTTATAATTTCTAACATGACTGAGTAGAATGGCCTTAACACTGTCATCTGTGTGTTTCATGCTTAAGGGAAGTTTTCAACATAATAGATGGACATGCTCAAGATCCATTTATAGTTCCTTATACAAGTCCATTTTCAGCAAAGGGGTGTGTGCATTACTACATACGTACATACATATGTCGTCTGCTTCTGATATTTAGAATGTCGAATCATGCAAAGGGAAAGGAATGACAACAAATTTGCCTTTCACGTGGATTTAACAAGCCGTTTAATTTCTATGTTCGTGTGTGCAAAGGGATATAATTCCAAACTCTCAATGTTATGAGAATTTACAGAGTTATCTGGCAGTTACAGAATAGGATGAACTACGTCATTATGTTGTCCGAGGGAAATAAAGTAGCCCATAGTGTACACAATATAGCGCCATGTTAGTATGAAAGTCCGTTAAGCATGAAAGGTGCAGGGGATGCCAGTATTGGTGCCATTCTGGTCACAGTCAGGTTTAAATTATAAATTAATGATTAAATTGACTTAGTTCTGTGCACTTTTTATCACATTAAATGTTTTCATTATTGAAATCGGTAGGGGGGTACAAACAAACGGGGATGTTTAGTCTGACTATAGTTGAGTTTTCCTGGTTTCTTTCTTTTGATGACCAGTTCAGTTTCATTGCCACCACAATAACAAATGAGCATTTGTTTGGTCATCCAAAGTTGGGCTTGGTGGTGACTTCAATAACACATGCACTCTTCACCAAAGCAAGCCGGCTACACCTTTCACCAAAGGAAGTCAGCACCATAACTATTTTCTGTACATTTTTTGTTTTCTAATTTCATAGTGTTTGTTTTTCGTAATCATATCATTATCTATGTTATTAGGTGTTATATAATCTTGTAAAGTGCTTAGAGCTTCTAAAGATTAGGCGCTATATTAAGTCCTCATTATTTTTTTATATTTCTTTATTATTATTATTATTATAATCACAAATAAAATTGCCTAAGGTCATTAGATTCAGATATAGTCGGTTTTCCTGGCTTATTTCTTTGGATGAATCATTCAATTTGATTGGATGAGCCCATCAGCTTTGGCCAATCAAAAAATGTTCATTACACTAATTCACAATTTTTTAAAACAAGACTGTTCAGCCAACTGAATTTTGGTTACATTGAACAAGCGTTCACTCTATGTAGAAAGTGCGCCAAAGTAACGCTCAAGGATTCAAAATTTGTTCAGTCGATTTACGTCTTCAGTTTTGTTTCACCTCATGTTTAAAAATGCCAGGTCCCTGCTCTTTCAACAATATCTGGCTTGAACAAGAGAAATACGAGGAATGACTGAGAAAGGATAAAACATGTAAACAAAAGGCGTTTTGTACATTGTGTAAAAAGACAATCAACTCGACTTTGATGGGAGAAGGAATCGGTTGAGAATCTCAGCAGAGAAAGCCTCAGAGCTCAAAGACTAATCATTGGCACAATGAGAAAAGCAGGTGGACCTTTGGAAATCATCATGAGCAATGAAATGATGACATATGCCTTCTCTTCAAGACATAACTACCATGCCTATCTGGATAAAAAGAAAGCAGACGAGGAGCATGAGGGGAAAATCAGAAAAGGAAGAAACAGGAGTTAGCATGGATTAACATAAAGCCAAAAAGCTGCATCATGAAGCTGACATTGCCAGCCTACATGCTTCCTCTGTTCAGAAGGCAGAAGAGCAAAGTTAAAAGGACTCACTGTGCTTGTTGCAGAGGAGTCAAATGCTCTTAGGAGAAGAGCAGAGGAAAAGATGACGGCAGTGGCTTCCCTTTCCAAAATGAGTGAAGACAAAAAACAACAACTATAATAATGCATTTTAAGCAGTGCTGATGTCTGTTAAGAGAACAATTTATTTTGTATTAAATCTGATGCATAAATTACATATTTCTGAAATAACAATGAATGTTAACCTATCTTCCAGATCATTATAAAGCAATTTTAGGAAATTAATTATAGTTTGAATTTTATTGTTAAACAATATTGCAGTATTTTGCATTCGTTGTTTTCTCACATAACCATGTATATAAAATGTTAGCAAAAATAGTCTTGGAAATCTATGTTTGTGGTCTTTGAAAGTTTGGGAAAAGTCTTTGAATTTACCATTCAGAGTTCAGTATGAACCCCGTCTTTGTATGACTCGGCTGGGGTTCGAACCCATGACCTCCCACATCCGAGGTAGACAGTCTAACCACTAGGCCACCAGAGTGGTAAGAAAAAGAAGTAGATAAAAACAAAGCAGATGTAAGTGGTGCAATTTGCTAATTAACAGCATTTTGTCCTCTGTTTTAAATTGATCTGCAGAATAAATATTGTAAAATTTTTCTCCACGACCGCTTAGGAGTGTCAGCACACAAAGTAGAGATAATTTTATAACTGCTAGGCATGACTGCATCACAAAAAGACAACTGACCTTTATTTAATCCTTTGAAACCACAACCATTTATGAAAATATTTGTGCTACACTGCCCCCCACCCCAATAGTCTAGTCTGGCTACCAGTTCCTAACATCTGTAGGTGATGCAGGCAGCCATATTATGCTACTTACCACCATTGTAGTGCTAAAGTCCTGTAAATCCCCATTATGACTGACCATTGCTTCTTTAAAAGGTGTTACAGTTGTACACTGTCCATTCAAAGTTTTTTTTTGTTTATTCATCTTTTGTTAAAAAAAACAGCTGCAAAACCCTGATAATGCTCTAATGAGACCCTTTTTGAATGGGCTTCATTGTAGTAGTCAAGTATGTCATTTGTCGTCTATAATGCCTAGTGTGAATGAGCACTTTGCCCTTGTCGTTAATAAGTGATTATTGTTTTCCAGATGCAACTGTCAATGTAAAAGGTTCATGTTGTTTGCTGACTAAACCAAGTCATCATATGTTCACTGTGATGCAGGTCTGGTGAAGTTAATCTTATGTTGTGTCATCAGTGAATTAAGCATTTTGGTTTTATCTTTAAAAAAAATTCCATTTTTACTAAAAGCTGCTAATTCATACACAGGATGAGTGTTATCAAAGCCAACCATACAGTTCGTATGCTACATTTGAAGTGAATCTCGAATTTATGGACATCTCAAGTTAACTTATAGACAGATAAATAAACAGTACCTCATTAATTCAGCAATTCATATGCTAATCTACATGTACACATCATCTTCAAATTGTGCATGTTTTATGATAGATGTATATCTTAATTGCTATACAAAAATACTGAGATGAAATGATAGCAATATTCTGACAAGAACTATGATCATTGAATAAGGGCTGTTCCATGTAATCATACATGGCACCCAGGGAAGGCAGTTTTTAAAAAATATATGCCAGGGTACTTTGATTTTGAGTTCATATTAAAATCATAAGAAAATTCTAAATTGTGTCAATGCATCAGGACCCAACTTTAAAAGTGCCTTCCCGGGTTCCATGTATGTTTTAATGGAACAGCTCTAAAATGCATGAACAGCAATTGTGGATACTTTCCCTTCTTAAACCTGTTGTATTTTGACAATGAAAAATGTTAATCTTGTGCAAACCTGTTATGAGAGACCACCAGTCCCAAGAGTCCGCTTTTTGCTGGCAGAAGGGGTGGTCTCACAAGACAGGTTTTATTGGCAGAAGGGTGGTCTCACAAGACAGGTTTTACTGAACAACTGGAATAATAGTAATCCTTGACTGAATTCCATTTAAGTTTTTCCTGTCTTCAATTTTTTCAATGTCGTTCCAATTGTTTTCTTCAAGAAGGTGTCATGTTTGTCTATAAGAACAGTGAGGTTGGACAAATCTGTCTGACTTAAGTTCATCCCATATTTATTCACAACTGCCAGAACAACCTTACCATATTTGAGATTTTTGGAATATTCAGTGGCAGAATTAGTCAACAAAGTCACTATCCATGAAAGAATTTCTTCATTCATTTCTACCTTAGTATCAATCACTATTTGCAGAATGCTAAGGAAATTTTCATTAATTCTGATTGTTTTGTTTCTAAGTCTCTGCAGAAAATATTTTCTCTGTTCATCTGTCTGATTCTCTTTTATCACTCTGCAAATAAGGTCAGCCTCTGGTGAACCTGGTTCTTCTGAGATGACTGGAACAAGAACACTGTCAACTAGTTGCTTTGGAAACTTCTCAGCTGTTGCCATGACAACACTAGCTAACAGTCGTGAGGCAGCTTGGGTAAGACCTTTGACCTTTGGATATAAAACATTTGACAGCAGGTGAACACATTTGTTATAACTGAGAGAATCTGACAATGAGATCAACTTCTGGCATATATACTGCACAGCTATCTCTGATAATGACCCAGTGTCTAACATTCTACAAATGTCATCTACCTGCTCAGGGGAACAGTTGAGAAATACCTCCATCTCATTATATGATGATTGAGATGACTGAGGTTCCGTTTCACACAGTAACCTTTCCCTGAGATGGATTATTTTCTGCTGTATGTCAGGTGGCAGTGAAACTGATTCATATGCCTTTTTCTCCATAATTTTGCTTCCAGATTTGACATCAACAACTTGTTTCAGGCCCTTTTGAGATGAAGCTGATTGTTCCTCTTCATCATCTTCAACAACTATGATCACATCTTCCTCTGTTTCTCTGTCTTTTCCATAATACTGATGTATCTCCATGCCACTACATGTTGGCCCTTCACGTTCCAAATGCTCATCTGAAAACATATAATATATTCATAAACAAGAATTTGAATTTAATCAATGTGGAAACATTTTCTTTTGTTACAGTTTACAAATTACCACTTTCATAAAATCATTGCTGCACAATTGTTTAGGGTCATGATCAACTGTTAACGGTTCCATTATGATAATACTATTCATATTTTTGTATAAGGATGTATTTGTAACAGTTACAGTGAGATTATATAAATTTCTACTGAAAATATATTTTACAGCCATTCTGAACCCATCATAAAAAAATGCTAAAATAGCAAAAGAGAAAAATAAATTGTTAATATGTGTCAAGTGAATTTTTTTCTCTCAAAAATTCAAGAAAATGGAAACAAAACTGCACCATATATAAATAGATGTCACTGAGAGAATGAATAGCCATGAATTAGTTTTAATTCACTTTCTTGACCTTGGAAAAGTGTGAATGAGATTAGAAATCCAAAGGAACAATGTCAGGAGAGCATGGTATGCCGTAACTGTTACAAAACATGCCTAACATAAATGCAATAAGTCTTCAAACACCATTAATTGTTTCAAATATAATTTTTTTAATGAACTATTTACAAGTTGTAACACAAAATGTATAGCAAGTTTTTCATGTACTATAAATATTGGGAAACCCTGAAATATGTTTTTCTTCTACTGTATTTTATTAATACCAATGTTATTTAAAAACAATGATTTCATGGTTGTTAAGGAACTCGTTAATTATTAGATGGAAATGTTATAAATATGTATATTCCATCATGACAAGTATTGAGCATTAGCAATGTTCTAACTATATTAACATTAACTTTTCCCATTTTTTCTAGTTTACTCTTCTCCGTTTACGCATTACTGCAGTTGTTAAAAGTCACCAGTAATTTTATTTTCTAACTTAAACTTATAAATCTCTAATGCGTTCAAATGTGGTACAGTATTAAAACAATGAGTATAGTGTTGAGGTAATCACTCTAATTAATAATGACCTTGTTTACTTCATGGTGTCACTGAATGGAGAGTGAAAATTCTAACTTATGCTGACTGAAGTACATCTCTTCGTTTCAAATCATAGGCACCACCGCCCTTAATTTCAATAATGTCTCAAAATATGATTAAAAAGTCTCAGAAATAATGCTTTGAAAATAATGCAGTGGTAGTTTGCTTTAATGTAAGCAACCTTTAAGTTAGTACATGTTTGCTCAGCTACGGTAATCCTGTTAATAATGTGTAGCAAAAGGCAATAAAGGGGTTAATGCAGTCGAACAAAAGGGTACCAACACTGCCTTCAAACAAAATTCCCTCTTTACCTGTCACGGAATTGTGTATGAGTTATATCAATATGTATATGTTGTCAAAAATGTACTCGGATTTCTTTGCCACGTACAGCGTCACCCGAGGGTGGTATATATTTTGCGGCTCTAGTTACTTCGAGATCCTGAGTGAAACTCAGACCCCTGCACGTGCAAATTGCCTGCAGCGGGAAACCTAACTACCTAGCTGCACCTATCTGTCACAGTTAGGGTACATACAGAGCAAATTCTCTATAACCAAATTACATTACGCAGAGTCTTGTCAGGAAGCTTACCCCTTTACAGAAGCAAATCTCCAGCTGTAGAGGTAATGAAATTTTCTTTATTACTATTCGTTTTATGACAGAATTGTTTTCATATATCTGCAAACATATTCATTGAATGCAGTAGCTAATGAGCAGGAAACATATATTTATTTTAAATTCTACAGAGTCAATACCTAGGTTATACAATGCCATATTATAAATACTTTAGTCTGGTTCGAGTTATCTATTTGTTGTAACTGAACAGACAAATTGATATTTAATTATACGCTGCATGCATTGAACGATTAATATAATGGGTAACTAATTCAT
Source organism: Sinohyriopsis cumingii (assembly GCA_028554795.2). NCBI lineage: Eukaryota > Metazoa > Mollusca > Bivalvia > Unionida > Unionidae > Sinohyriopsis > Sinohyriopsis cumingii. The sequence continues at coordinate 55,789,759 of CM068836.1, forward strand.
GTGCGTGCATGCGCAACATATATCAATGCAGAAGTACTTAACCGTGTCATATGTACTACACGGTTTAGTTGTTATAATTTTAGCTGCCTTATGTCATGCCTTGTATATGGTTTTGATGTGGAGTCACCAGCTGTAGAACTGCTTTATACATGCCTGCCATGCCTTATACATCGTTTGATGTGGAGTCACAGAACTCTGGGGGGGGGGGGGTTTCGTGTGATGTATACGCTGTGTTATGGTGACATTGGATCGGAAGAGTGGACTAGTTTTCTCGATGCGAGGGACCAGGGCTTCGCGACCATCAGGTCTGTGATGTGAGGGCTCTTAAGGGATCTTTCAACAGACTGAGAGAAGCGGACCATGCGTGGGTGCTTCTCTGGCCATTGACTAGAACGCGTGGAACTGGAACATCTTGGACGTCAAATTGGCACCAAGATAGTTATATATAGTGTTCCATGTTATTTCCACTATTGCATTTCATAATTTCATTCATTCCTATTTCTATATCGTTATGTGAATGATCAAAAGTTTTATAATTTCATTCATTCCTGTCGTTATGTGAACGATCATAATTTAATTCATTCCTATTGCTATATCGTTACGTGAATGATCAATAGGTTCGTAATTTACATTCTTTTCAATATCGTTATATGAACGATACATTCATAATTACATTCTTTTCTAAATCGTTATTTGAACGATATATTCAAGACTTTCTTTATATTGGGGTGTAGATCACTCTTAGTTTGTTGATCGGTGATAGGAATTAATTCACGTTTGTTTTGAAATTCCATTTGTTAAATTCATGTTTTGAGTTTTATCTCGTTGAGTTAATTGTTGATAGTTCCATGTTAGGAACTTTATAATTTTCCTTATCTTTTTGTTTATAATGGTGTCAGATTTATTACTATTTAAATTGCATTTATAAATAAACATCTTGTAAACGCAGTTGCTTTTGGTGTCTTCCCTAATCCAGTCCCAACCTGGCTTCATCCTGTGACATTACCCAAACCAGTTTCAGGGTTTAAACAAGTCTCTGGCCTGGATTTCTGTCAGAAAACAAAATCCAACAATTATGATCAAAAGGAGCTGCCAAAACCATCAGCATGACAAAATCAGAATAAAATTTTTGTCCACAATTTAGTTCTGCTATAAAAAAGAAGTTACCTTAGTACTAGAGTTAGTAAAATGAGCTAATTCATGGTTTCTTTGTTTTACTACCATGACCAATATTAAAATCCTTTCCACACAGCCTGTAAGGGGCATTAAGCTGCCCTAGAATGGAATGCTGTATTGTGTAATTCATGTATTCATCTTTGAATCAGTTTTTTGCCTTTTTTTAATCCATCTGTGAAATTATTTGAATAACATTTTTGCTCTAACACACACATTAACTAAAATAAATCTAACTTTTAGCGCCATATACCTACAGACTCGTTCTGTACCAGACATGAATTAAAACAAACAATCTGCAAGCAAAAACTAAAAATGAGAAAACCAGTCTGTTCTCTTCTAAGCTATACACCTGCTATAATAGAAACTGAGGTCAAAAGTTTGAAGAAGAAACCAGCATGCTTCTTGGAAATAGGGCAGCTGCTATAAATAGAATATATTACTGTTAGGAAAGTGCTTGCGAGTCTACGGACAAGCGTACTCTTATGTTGTAGTTAAGCAGAAGACATCTTTTTAGAATATGGGCTGAAAGATTAATGGGATGTTAATAAAACTGTAATTGACATAGAGCTAAAATGTAATCTGAAAGAACAAGATGCAGTAAAAAGCAATGAATAAAGCAATGTCTGCATCTGATGTTTTTAGGAATAAACAAGAATATAAGGTATACTAAGCACAACATTCATTCTGTATGTACAGTATTGTACACTCTAATACAGTTCTCCTGGGAAAGTCTAAGTGGCATTTGAACTATGAAGTCTTGATTAACCTTAATTTTATTTCAAGCTGGCACTTTATTGACATGGTAATTAAACAAGAGCTGCTGTGTGATATATGGAATTCTTCCCAATTTTATCTTTACATTTTTGTGTTTATATGTGTCGGGACTCTGACAATACTATACTTTTTATTTGCATACAAGTTCTGGGACATGAAAAATAACAGACTTATTGTCACTATGGTAAAACTACAAAATCCATCCTAGTCCAGACCTGCCAACCCTGACAAGTCGATCTCAGAAAGGCAGTTGATTTTTTTCCGTAAGATTGACCAGTTTTCAGTAAGGTGTAACAAAATATCAATAACTACTATTGTAAAGCTGGAAAACGCAAGTTCGACCCATCGACGATAATAATTATGTTCAACTGAAAAGTTTGTAAAGTACGCATACTTTATTTACCACAAGTACAGTTGCACAACCTCTAGTTCCAAGCCCTATGCAGCTCAATGGCTTGTTGCTATCTCTCAACTTCACATAATTCTTGGAAATAATTTTCCATTTCACGACGACAGCAATCATATTTCCTGCCATGAGACATACTCAAACTGGCACGTGATGTCCAATAAGCGTAATTGTGTCCTTTCCAGCTTTTATTCACAAGGATCTAGATACTCCTTTTTGTTCTTCTGTGTTGATATTAACGCTTTTTTAGAAGCTTAATTCCCTTTCGTCATAACACTGCATCGCTTTCTGGATGCCATTTTTAAAAATTCTATAATCAACAGTTTGATGATGCAGACGCTTCACATGAACAAATAGGTGCAGTTTCAAATATATGGGGTGCTGCTGTAAAGTTAGTCTGGTTCCCTGACTAATTTCACTACTTCTATGATGAAACCTGGATCGGAAAAAAACATGGATGAACCAATTATCCGGATTTTTTGGCAAAGATCATTTTTTGTAGTTTTTGCTAATATGCTGTAAGTTCACAGTTTATGGGTAATTTTTTTAAAACTTACGGCAAAATTGTAAGAGTTGACACTATTCAGTTGTGCCAGTTTTAAACTGGAATTATAAACTTAACTGAGGCCAGCTCTTCTACTGGCTCAATCAAAAGCTTATGAAGGTATCCCTTCCACTGGCCATGTCCTTTTATTCTGCAATTGTATGTATCTACCTCAATTTCTGGCTTGTTTTGATTTTACAATATGAGCCCCCACAAAAAAGATGGGAAAAGCACAGAGCGGAAAAGCATGGTCAAACTTCCTTACATAGGAGGTTTTTCAGTCAATTTGAAAAAACTCACCAGTTTCCATGGGAACAGAATCTCGGTCACTCTGTCCACTGTTCTGTTCAGAATTAACAATGTGTGCACATAATGATCTTGGATGTTTATGAGCAATATCCACATCAGGGTAATTCTTGTCTGTAACCTGACAAAACAGAAAATGTTTCTTATTATTATCTTCTGAAAACTCTTGAAGACAGAGAATTTAGAATTAGATAAACTTTGACAGATACAACACAGATTTGTTTTCCACCTGTGAAATTAAACTTAAACCATTTCTTTAACTTTACATGAAGAATACTGTACCTGAGCTGGAAAAATTGCAAAGCATTAAAGAAAGCAATCTTCACTCCAAGGATCAACATTATTACTAAATCTAAGACTCAGGTACATAAAGAAAGACAGACTAAAACAAACACACATGCACACACACAAACACTCTGTATATAATAAAAAAATTACAATAAGCAATTTAGCAATTTACATACAAATTGCTTGAATGGATCTTATCCAAAATAAATCAAAATGTTTAATAATATTTTTGAGGGTCCGTTTTATAGATCGCAGTGCTATAGTGGATTACTATTTGATGTAGCAAATACACCGCATCTGTTTTTTCTTGTGGGAGAAGTAGATGAAAATAGCTGGTTTGCTTTTTTGGGGAATGGTAAAAAAGTATTTTGAGGTTTATATTCTTCATCCTCATCCCTTTCCATTGAAATATGGGGCCTAAATTACATTTCCACTGAAAAGCAAACCAACATGGCATCGACATCAAGCAAAGTAAATATTACCTACAGTTCCATTCTAATTTGGAAAAGGTCATGCAGTCCAAGAACAAGGTACTTCAATCATCCTGGCTACTAAACTAACTTTCCATGGATATGCTGCATTATCAAGGGCTAACAATACTGTGTCCAGGCAACAAGGGCTACCATAATGCTGTGAATAGACTTGCATATGATATAAAAAAAATTGTTCTACATTGTGTCAAAACATTACCATGAACTAGATTTTTATTTGTTAAGTGAACACCAGGGTTTCTCTTTGACACTATTGGGAAAGTACCTAGCTCTAAGAAATGTGTGAAAATCAGGCTGGGATTAGCTTGTTTTCTCAAAAGTACCAAATAAATAGCACTGGGACTCTCGATGGGACCTGTACTATTAAAATCCTGAACATAACCTTGACCTGTGCCCCCTTCCCTATGACTCCAATGAAGGGCAAAATTTGCATAGCACCACAAAGCTATCAAAATTGTGTTTGTAAAACATGACCACACAGCCAACCAAGCAGTCTAAATATAAACAGTTTAAAACCTTATTACAAGTTTAAAAACTGATAGTATGGCAAGAAAATCCAATCAGTTTAAACATACATATATATATATATATATATATATATATATATATATATATATATATATATATATATATATATATATATAAAATTTAATTTACCTCAAGTGGTTCATGCTTAATCATGCAAACAAGATTGCAATAAAAAATGGTCTTATGTACAAAAAATGTTACAAATATATACAATAAAAGCAAAGAAATTGATTTCATGGCCAGAATGTCTAATTATGTCACCTACATATGCATGCAAAATATGCCCACCAAACTTCTATGTTTAGTGGCTTGTGTGTTATCATGCTAACAAGCTTATTTGGAGGATGAACCAACTGACAGGGCCCTAAGAAGATGCCTCTGTTGCATGCTGTATGGACATAAAAAAGAAAGAGTTTCAAGAAGGGCTAATATCATTCACCTGGCTCAGGTATGAAGTGATTAATATGTGCCAATACAGCCCATAGTTGAACACAGCCAAGAAAACTTCATGACACATGTACCAAGTTTGACCAAAATCTGATACAACACCAAAGTGTCATAACAATCTCAGCCAACCAGTTGCCCTAGTGCCTTATTAATAAGTGGATTAGTGTTGTAACGAATAATCAAACCCATATGAGATTCCGTCATCCCAAGTTTGATCAAAATATGATATAAAATACATTCGACAGAATGGTATAGTGCAAGTAATTCAGTAGTGGTATTCTGCAAAGCAGTAATGGGTTCTCAGATACAATGGCCTAATCACTGGAAACACAGTTTGACATTGTTGAAAAATAAAACATGAGGTCCAAGTGTTCACCAGGCAAGCATTGCCCAATATTAAAATGCAAAACCAGTAGATAAGTAACCTGATAATTCACCAGGCAAGCTTTGCCCAATATTAAAATGCAAAACCAGTAGGTAAGTAACCTGATAATTCACCAGGCAAGCTTTGCCCAATATTAAAATGCAAAACCAGTAGGTAAGTAACTTGATAATTCACCAGGCAAGCTTTGCCCAATATTAAAATGCAAAACCAGTAGGTAAGTAACCTGATAATTCACCAGGCAAGCTTTGCCCAATATTAAAATGCAAAACCAGTAGGTAAAGTAACCTAAGGTAACAAAATAAAAGACCAACAAATCTGCAATCAAAACAACCAGATATTTAGATGATGTTTTGACATTCAGGATATCAATATATAGTCCAAGTCCCAAGATCTCAACCAAAACTGAATGCTTTTTATGTCCCAGTTTGTGAACTATGGTGGTGAACTTATAGATATTAGAGAAATAAACATTGTCATTATTCATAATTCATACATTTTAAAAAACAAGGTCACCAAACTATTTATTTTCACATTGTTTTAAAAATCTAACTCAAGTGACAGTCACTTACCAGACCGATTTTCAATTGAACTGGACTAACAAAATGACCATTGCATGATGGGGATGGAAAATGTGAAAAGTATAAATTTAAGAATGTTCTGCATTGTCAAAAATTAAAACAGCAATTCTGAATGACCTGTTTTGATGACCCTCTTGTCAAAGCTGTTGTGATACTATAAGCCAAATATGATTAAATTTGTAAGAGGACCTCTTAGGAAAAGTTGCTTCTCTACTTTGATGGTATATTGGCATGCTCTCCATTAAAGGATTGATGCAAGAATGCCATCTGACAGAGGGCTTCATGCAATTATGCCATCTGACAGAGGACTTCATGCAAGATTGCTCTCTGTCAAAAAACAGGATATATATATATATATATATATATATATATATATATATATATATATATATATATATATATATATATATATATATATAAAAATTATTTGGATTCTTGTGAGAGAAAATCTAGATCTGGGAAAGCAGAAAAAGAGTCTTTTCTGGCCCTTCACAATATATGCTAGTAACAAGCCCTTTTTATAAGACAAAAACAAAGTTACATATTGATTTAAATACCACATCAATTGTGTGATATATAGATTATGCTGTGGCTCTATAATGAAATTTAACAAACTGAAACTTTTTCTGCTCATGTCATGAAAAAGATAACTAATCTTCATTGTAAATATGGATGGTAAAAATCATGTTGACATTTACAAGGCTATATCAGATAATTACCAGAAGTTCCACACAGACTGGTTTTGAAAATTACCAGAAGTTCCACACAGATTGATTTTGATAATAATCAGAAGTTCCACACAGATTGGTTTTGATAATTACCAAATGTTCCAACCAGACTGGTTTTGATAATTACCACAAGTTCCACACAGACTGGTTTTGATAATTACCAGAAGTTTCACACAGACTGGTTTTGATAATAATCATAAGTTCCACACAGATTGGTTTTGATAATTACCAAATGTTCCAACCAGACTGGTTTTGATAATTACCACAAGTTCCACACATACTGGTTTTGATAATTACCAGAAGTTTCACACAGACTGGTTTTGATAATTACCAGAAGTTCCACACAGACTGGTTTTGATAATTACCAGAAGTTCCACACAGACTGGTTTTGATAATAATCAGAAGTTCCACACAGACTGGTTTTGATAATTACCAACTGTTCCAACCAGACTGGTTTTGATAATTACCATGAGTTCCACACACACTGGTTTTGATAATTACCAGAAGTTCCACACATACTGCTTTTGATAATTACCAGAAGTTCCACACATACTGGTTTGGATAATTACCAGAAGTTCCACACAGGCTGGTTTGGATAATTACCAAATGTTCCAACCAGACTGGTTTTGATAATTACCATGAATTCCACACTGACTGGTTTTGATAATTACCAAATGTTCCACACAGAATGATTTGGATAATTTTCCAAGCAGCTCCCTAATTTCTGAAGAATGGTCCACAGCTTGCTGAATTCTGCAAACAAAATGATGCAGGTCACAGTCCAGAATGCTGCTTACATGCTGCAGCAGGAAGCAAAGGAACAGCCTCTGTAAGTTAGGGGACAGGAGAAGGAACCTTGGCTTGCTGAAAATAAATGCACTGTGTACTTTTTAGCTCTGAGAAATTTTACAATTATACAGTCTTGATTAGTCACCCCTGTGCAGGATGCTGTGTTGTAATACCACAGCATCTAACCTATAAAATGTTCAGCACAGAACCTTAACACTGATGCCACTACAACTGATGTCATTATCACCATCAAAGTGATAGCCATATCTCAAAAACTGTCTATAAACACCTTTCTTCAGCAAAATACTGCATTTAAAAATCCTGTCAATTTGACAGATAACTGTGTATTTTTCATGTCATTATTCTTTTTTACTGAAGAAAGTTTCTAAGTTTGTTGTGATCATAAAAGTTTAAGATGGAAGGATGACACATGCTATGACTCAAGCATTTTGAGGTCATAAAATTTAATTACTTTAAAAATCAATCAAAATTTTGTGGATGTTGCAACGGAAAGTCAGTGCTTAGTGTAAGAACAGATTCATTCTTGAGTATAAGATATGTTATGAACTAAAGATGGAGCCAACACCAACATCAACACCTATGATGTTTCTAACCACTCCTGACCACCACCACCCCCAACTACCTGGAGCTCCATTCAGGATGCAAGACTCATTCTCCTAAAACATTATACCAAACATGATAACTCTCCCTTTGTAGATGTAGTTCAGATTCTTTCATATAGTACCATTGAAAATGTGACCTTTGACCCTCATTGCTCTTTACCTCATGGAATTGTCATCAAGAGGGGATTTTTTTTTATATCATCAATGCATTGATGAATTGCAATATTTTATCTGGCAATAGCGACACAGTCTAAAACTATAGATACAGGATGATAGCAGAATCAAACGTAACTAAGCAATACAAACTGTCCAAAAATGAACATTTTTCTTACTATATTTCCATCCTTTAAAATGAAGTATGCAACAAGACCACTTAATCATGTATACAAATTGTCAGTTTCCTTATATGGTACCTACATATACAATACCTAGCATTCCTTTTGAACTCATCTTTGCAGAGAATTGTAGTCTATCACAATGTTGCTGTTGTTAATTCCCCCAGCATGTTTTGATTCAATCTGGTAAAAAGTAGTTTTTTTCACCTGACCATTGTTTGCATTTGAAATTCCTATCAAATCAATTTATTGTTAATCTAACTCTCCTAAAAATGTCTCAAAATCATTTTGTGCATCTAAACCATTTTCCATGAACCAATAAATGACTGAAAGAAAAGATAAAAAGTTTATTTTTGGTTCATTCCAGTAATTCAAAATATCCTATAAAAAATTTCTGCCATGATAAACATGATGTTCTGCAAACATGGACTACCTTGTGTATTTTACAGTATCTAAAACCAATAATTTGAAAATCATATGTAATGATACGGTGTAAGTTACAAAAATAATCAAGCATGAAAAGCATATTAAACCTATAAAATATGTATAAAAAAGGTAAAATGACTCAAATTTATCTTGAACTTAACATATTGTTGACCCTCCTAACTTTGCACTCATCCTTACTTCATACACCATGTTTCTCATGACCTCACATATTTGTTTTCAGATCCTGATATCATTAACTGGGTCAGTACGTTTCACTGATAGAGACAGTAAGTGCTGATTAACAAATATTTGACGAAAAAAAAATTAAATGCGTACTTCAATTCAAATGAAAGAAAGCACAATAGAAATGTCCAATTTAACTAATGCCATATTTGTGCCAGGTTTACAGCCCTGCAGTGAGTGTTAGTGGTTCAAATCAGCGCCGCTGTTCACATGTTGGCTTACTGGACAGACATTTTTGTGATGGCAATGGCAATGCAAAAACCTGGTTATTATAACATGCACTTCTTATAAAATATTAGGAAAAACGAACCAAGTGAACAACTATATAAAATTAAATTTGTTACTGAAATATTTCAATATAAGGGTAAATAGTCTTTGTTACTTAATAATATTGACAAGTATTTTTTTAAAATTATCACGTTTAAATATGATAATTTTATCTAAAGTTTGAAATAATAAAATTTAAAAAATGCATCATAGTTTTTCTTTCATATTTTTGACATCATTTTTTATAAGCATTTTATTGCAGTCCATATGCATGTAAAAGAAATGAAATATGATGCAGATGCAAATATTGATAATACAGGAGATTGTAAACAATCCAATTATACATATTGGCCTAATCGTCAGAGTCCGATCTTGCATCATGTGGCATTTCATTGGCATGAATCAGATGTAACTATGGCGATTTTAATAGTTTTCACGCAATATTAGAATATAAGAATTACAATTCACGTTAAAGGGCTCAAACCATGACAGGTCAAGGATACTTTAAATTTTACTGACAGACCTATTTGCATGGAGTCATTTAGGTAACAGGTGTTTTATTTATAGTATATTGCACTGTCTAGCTTTGGCACATGTATATCAAGAGCCTATTCAGCAACAAATATAAGGTGAAGGTTTAAAATAAAAAATCAACACAAAAGTTAAATACAAAATCTCAATATGGCTGAGAACCCAACTTCTGCTACAATCTCTGCTGATTATGTCTTAACTCCAGCAAAAACATTTTAGGAATCGAGTACTTGGATCCATGGTTTGGAAGTTTGGAATTAATTGGCAAATCTCAACAGGTTATTTTGTTAGCATCACAAAACACAACCAGAGATATCATGTCCTAACGATAAAAATGTTTTCTCATGCCTTTGACAATGTGTCCAAGACTTAGTGAGCAAGACATTTTCAGGGTGTGCTCAAATAATCTGACTCGGATGAGTACTCGACCATGATTGTGTACTATTATTTCAAACATAACCAGAACAACCGGAACTTATCCCAATTTTAAAGTTGATATCAATTAAGTGCGTCAAAACAATACATGGCTGTAATTATTTTAGGAGAAATACACGTAAAACCCATTATAACATGATCCTCGGGGTCCAAAGAATAACATCACAATATAAACAGGATCGCATTAACAAATTTTTCAAAAAACTTCCCGATAGAAAATGTGCATTGAAATTTCAATGCTATTAGTTTTAATTAACCTCTTGATCATATAATCTGCTAGAGATATGAATAATCGGCTTTTCTTAGAGCATGTTTTTAGCATGTTAAAAAGCGAGGTCACCTTAAATAAAAAAATGAGAGCCATGCTGCCATCACGTTATAAGCGGAATCGCATTATAACAAATAGCGTTATAACAGGTTTTACCTGTACTGACTAAATGTTTAACATTAAATTGTCATGTGTACTTTGAATGCATTTAAAAACTCTTTCTAAAGTCATTAATTGCATAAAACACACAACTATGCAGACTATCCAAAACTCTTTATAAATGCAAGTTAAGTCATTAATTGCATAAAACATACAACTATACATATTATCCAAAACTCTATATGAAACCTATGTTTCACTATCAATGTGTGCTGGAAAAGAAGAAAAGAAGGTAGGAACAAAACTGCCTAAATTTACAAGGTAAGTTGTATCCCCTGTATTACTGGGTCTTCTACAACTAGGTTTCTCAACAGCTGGCTCCAGACAGGATGATGCCCATACTGTGACTCCATTGCTTCCATATACCAAAGATGTGCCAGCTCTTCAGAGTGTTCCAGCTTGCCAAGCGCTCCAAACAGACCCTTCCAGGAAGAAGGCAATCTTGTCAGTGCACTGTCCGACATCTTGACTGAAATGAGAAAAGTCATTTATCTTCAAAGGAGAAATATTGTGGAATATTTAGTACCAGTGAATAGCTTAATACCAAATGGAGATCAGTTTCAATTGTAGATGAGCAATCGTAATGAGAAGGGATACACAAGGTATAATTGTTGTCCTCTGGAATCAAAACATCTTCAGCTCCTTCATAGTAAAGTGCACATACTACAAGTCTATGAGGGCTTCACTGCAAAACCCCAAAACTGAACCAAGTTTGATTGGTGACATCTATACATGGCTTCATATCCCATTACACGATATATCTGGATTATAGAAATACAGGCACACTGATTCTGGTTAACAGGATTATGGGATGATACTGAAGAAATGTATTATCCTATTGATGAAAACTTAAAAATTAATTAAGATTGTGAACCATGGAGTTAGTGGGGGTAAAGTCTTGATATTGGAGGATCACCTCAAATTCAGGGACATTATGATTATTTGATGACAAGTTACTTCAATGGTGACTGGTGGACAAAAACTGCTGAAACTTCCTGTTTTAGAAAATTAGACCTCTCATATGCTCCAAGCTTCCTTATGTTTATAGCCATAAACTCTACTTATTAGTATAAAATATACTGAACTAATACAGAAAACTCTATTTTAGAAAATGATTGGCACAGAAATAATTACTGAGTGCAGGTTTCTATTATCCTGGAATTTTCCTTCAGCCTTCTCTTACTCTGGTCAGTACCATATTGAGTCAGTGACAAATGATTAACTTTAAGGCCATACAAAATTCTGTTCACATTTTGGATATATATATATATATATATATATATATATATATATATATATATATATATATATATATATCGTAAACTCGCTGATACATAAGTGAACCACCTGGTCAAGGCTTCCTCTTTTTCTGATCTTCGAATCGAGTGCACCTTCAGTATATATTTCCAAGTCTCTTCTTGTGTACATGTGTAAATCATTTCTATTATATTTTTTCACAATTTTAAGCATTTTTATTGTGTTTTGTTGAAGTTACATTTAACCATGACATTAAAGCGTAAGAATGATAGTAACACCCAACTTACCTAACAACCAACTTACAAACAGGCCCCCGGAACATAACCCTTACATATCCTGGGGAGCAAATGTGTATATATGTATATCTCACAAGTGGAATGCTTTGATCATTATTCAGCAGTGGGACTTACAGAAATATGCAAAGACTTGGAGATATCTAACAAATTTCACTAACAGATATTGAAGGTACATGATATGCCATAAGCTTTACAATACTTTCTGTCAGATGAATCAAAATTTATATTAATGAATAGATAGATGTACAGTAATATGAAAATTTATGTCTTGACATTTTTAAAAAAATATTCTTTAAATAAAGTAAATACATGTTATTCAATTTTGTAAGTATCTGTTAGAATCACACTAAGGCAATGCTATGTCCAATTTTAATACAGTGCTAAAAAGTCAGCAGTAGTCCAACTGGTCATTGGTGGATAATTTCCTCTCACAATTTCAAATCTTGAGGCTACTGAAGTTTCAGTTGAGTGCATTTTGATGGAAGGTCTAGCTAAGATTCAGCAGGACTTTTAAATTTCTCAGTACACTTGTCCTTCAGTCTGCAGAAAGATTGGTTAAATTCAAGGTCTGTAAGATATGGCTGCCATGACCAATTAGTTACTGCATGCCTGGTTGTCAAGCATATAAAAGTTCTCCCCGTTTGTCCCACATTTTCTCAAATGATATAAAGCAGTCATAAAAAAAATGACATACCTGAATTACAGGTATGGACATCATCAAACACTAGCGGCTTAACCCACCCTGACTGTCACATGACCATCTCAGCAAAATTAATGTAATTGTTCATAGCCGATAGGATTTATTTATTTGTACTGTTGCAAGCTATAACTCATAATGATTAGCTCTAATGGTTAACTGTATGTACCATCAAGTGCTCTATTGTAAGCACCTTTATTTTGAATCTGCATCTCAGCAATGCTTTTTTATGGTCCTAAATTGGTGCATTTGCTTTTAATTCAATTTCGATTTGAACCGTTAATTGTAAGTTTCCTAGATCTTTTAACTATAGAATACCAAATTAACTTTTAACTACTGCCTTTTAAAATGGTTTGTTTGCTTATACTTTAAAGTTATGCACTATGTATTTTGTTAAATTATATCTATGAATAATGCCATGTTGGTATATCTTGCAAATCATGTTGATTTAAAGTTAATTTCCGCTAATATTGAATTTTTGTTTTCAATCATGCCGACTCATAATAAATCTTATTTAATTTTAAAACTCTTGTCTCTTGGCACCTCCATTGGCTGAGTGGTCTAAAGCACTCACCTTTACCAATCACTGTCACCTCTGTTCGCATGGGTTCAAGTCTCAAGCTCAGCCAATGTGGGTATGTGACAAAGCTGCCAGTCGCTTCCCATGGGTTTGGTGGTTCTTACCAATAGCTTCCCGGGTTCTTCCTCCACCAGTTATACTGGCTGCCATGCATAGCCTATTGTGACTTGCGCTGAGAAATGGCCTTAAACCCAAAACAACTCTCTCTCACATAGTCCTACAATGTAAGACACTGACCCTGATATTTATGATTTTGGGTCTCCGTCTTGCTACTTAAGTAACAACATTGTGAATCATCTTCCCTGGTCTACTGAGGCCACATTTTCAGGAATATCTCGCACACTTGGCAGCCCATATCAATGCTTTTCTATAAATTAAAGTCTAATTGCTTTAGTCAGACTTTACTTATTCAGATATCTTTTTTCTAATAAATTTATATTCTGACAAAAGCAAATAAATGTCTTTTTCAGTTCCATTGACCTACATTTCAGTTGCCATGGAAACCAGGAATGCTTAAATTAGTTAAAAGGATAATATCTTGAACAAAATGAAGCTATCTCAGTGGAACTACGAGATTCATTTAAATTTTCATATTATTAGTAGATGGTACAAATTACTCTTTAAATGTGCTACATAATTTAATTTTTTAAAATGCAGGGCATGATCTATTGTTGTAGATGTGTCTGTATACTTGTACATAAGATATCTATGATCTATTATCTTTTAACTAATTTCACTTTATATCTCTATTTTTAATTCAGATGTATGGAGTGTGTAATCTGAAATTTTTAACAAAATTAGATGTATCGACTATGTAGTCTGAATTTTTTTAAAAACAAAATTAGATGGACTATGACGTCTGAATTTTTTAAAAATTAGATGTATGGACTATGTAGTCTGAAATAAAAAAATTCATATCTAACTACTCTCTTTAATATTACTATATTTTTTATTCTTGTCACTAAAGAAACGAATTTCAACTTAATATGATTTCTTTATTTCGTCATTTGCTTCTGTCAGAATCTGAATTTATTCACAGGTACTTGATTCAGGGGGAAACCAGTGATAACACACTCCCAATTAATTGTTGTGTTATCAATGGTTTACCCCTGAATCAATTGCCCGCGGTTGGCTACATAAAATAGACAACAAAAAAATATTAAATTTGTACTGATATATTCCTCCAATGTAAGACATAGCACATGTGGTTTTTGTTTTAGTGCCATCACCACCCAGAACAAAAATATCGGGTGATGTGTCTTAATGTTGTAGAACTATAGTACTGATGGTCTTGTCGTAGGGGCTGTTCCGCCTTTTTTTAATTTACTAATAAGCTTTGAACAAGATCGCACCGCTCAGGACCATGACTTTTTATGTTTTCTTTCGTTAGTAACCAAACCTTGAAAATTATTCCATACTCGGTTATCTTTTAGCTGAATATTTGCTGTATAAATATGCTATAGTCAACTTCACTTTCGAGTTAGCCGCTTCACCTTGACCTTCAAAGTTGCATTTTTGTTTTCTTTCCAAAATGTTCTCCAATATATTGAGCACCTTTCCAGCACATAGAACTTGACCGTCTTTGTCAGCCAGCAGCCGTAACAGGCTGTTGCTAATTGTTTAAATTTTAGAATGAAACAAATCCAAATACATAATGTTTTAACTAATGACAATTTAGAAATTATTCTTCTGTATTTCTGTGAATTTGATTTTGAAGGTGAAAGTCTTCACAAAGAGATATTTTCACTGAATTAGAGGATAAAAAGGATGTAGATAGAATTATTTTGTGGTTTGCATTTAACCATCGGTAAGGTTATGAGTTGCATATTTAGTTTTTGTTTGGTAATAACAGATGAAAGTGTATTGGAAATATAGCCGATTTTAAATCAAGTCTTAATAAATCATGGAAAGTAGAGCCTAGCTACCTTGTTTTGTGCACCAAATAAATCACTCGATGCAAATACAGGGCAATTTTTTATATTAATTGGTTAAGGATTTGAAGCCTGTACAAAGATTATAAACACAGGGGCGGGCACGACGACCGATCAACCAACGGATACATGAATAGATAAACCGGAGGAAAACGAATCATGTATACTGCCTGCATCTCGAAGTAGGGTTAAGCAGCAGGGGGTGAACAGAATATTTTACAGAATCCTCCAAACGTCAAAATAACGCTTCCAAGCCACCGAAAAGCGCCTAAAAATAACCAAAAAATCTACGATTTTCCCCCCTCTGGACCCCATGCGCATCCGTGGTACCACAATGTGGTAATCACCACCCCACCCACTCACCCCGCTGCGTTTTCTATACCGATTCGATATCGTGATCGCCATCCCGGGGATGGATCATGTAAATGTATCGTTATAAAACCGTGCGGGGTAGACTGTGCTCGCGAAAAGAAATTTTTTAATTTAATTATATCCATATCGGGGCCCCGAGTGGCCGAGTGGTCTAAAGCGCTCTTCGTTACGGATCACTGCCATCTCACCTCTGTCTGCGGCGGTTCGAGTCTAGGATTCAGCCAATGTGGGTATGTGAGAAAGCTTGCCAGTAGCTTCTCGTGGGTCGGTGGTTCTTTCCGGTGTTTTCCCGGGTTCTTCCTCCACCATTAATACTGGCCGCCATGTATAGCCTATCGTGTGCTGAAAAATGGCGTTAAACCCCACAACAACAACAACAATATATCCATATCACTGCTACACCAGGTCTGGTGAATATTTCGCAACGTATGTGTATCAACTCCATTAAATACAACGAGAATAGTACAATTGTCTCTGATCACTTTTGGTATCTGTTTATACCGCTGAGCAGCAGAGGGGCTGTACAGACCGAAACTTTTTGCACAATAAACCCCTCCAGGAAACTATTCCTCGATAGAGGGCTTATTTCGACGAAATAAACCCTTCTATTCAGAATACAGGACAAAAAAAAATGTCCCCCGAAAACTCGAAGAGTTTCCAGGGACAAACTCGTTGAGTTTGCACTGACAACTTGGGTTACTTCAATAAATCTGAAACAGTTTCCGTGGCGGGGTCGTTATTGAAAAATCCATGGGTCGGGTCCATCCCCTCTGCTGCTCTGGGAAATGAGTTTCCAAGGAAAAACATTTTTATGTTAGCGGAATTAAATCATTGACAAATAAATAATGGCAAATATTGGAGAAGCACATACGACTAGATTAGCTCGAGAACGTCTCGAAGCAATTCAGAAATTTCTTCCTGTCCGTGATAGTGTCAGACAAAAATTACAACTAAGACAGCAAGCACGGGAAGGCTTTGCAGAGACTACGGAGGAATTATTTAAACCCGTGACCAAAGCTACTGAAAAATCCGCAGCTGTTACCAAAGAGGCTTTAATAGAGCAAAGGAAAATTTTACAGGATATTTCAGCTGGACTTAAACCCCCGCCTCCACCCGATGAAGTTGTTGTGTCAGTACCTGCTGGTAAGCGAGTAACAGGGAGAATTACTGACCCCGCCAAAAGATTTACGCCGGATTATATTGAACTTCTTAAAAATGTACCAGAAGAGAAATTACCTGAGACAATACTGTTAGGATTGATTAGAAGAGATGTGTCTTTAAACCCAGAACACGGTTCTATGACAGATGATAATTTTATCAAATATTCGTATCGTATACGTGAAAATAAAAAACAAATCAGCAGGGACGATACAAAATACGATAGACTTGTAGATGCTATACGTAAACTTGAAATTCCACCATCGCAACCTCAAGAAGAAAAATCACCGTTGCAACACACAGAACGACAACAATATCCTTCACGGCGAAGAGCAATAGATCCTGACCTAACTCCGTTAAGTGAATACGAGGCTGCATCTGAAGGAAGTCCGCGGGGCCAAAAATTCAAACAAACTAGGTCGCCGATAATTAGCTTAACAACATCTTCTGAAAGTTTGCCTCAAGACATTTTATCCCCAAGAATTGTACCATCAACAGGGGAGGGTTTAGGATCCGGTTTTATTGCCTGCCCTAATAATATCATCGATGATGTATCACGGTTGGAAGTTCTCATCGGAGGAAGACGTGCCGGAAACAATTCTCCGGAAATTATAAATGAAGCCGCAGATATCTGTCAGAGACTATTTCAGCGTGGCATCATGGATATCAGCATCTACCGGGGGCTCATTGATGAACTCGCAGACGGTTACCACAGCGACTAATAATTAAATTTGCTAGCAAATTCAGTTAGATAAACAATAATTAAATAAAATGATACTACACGATTCTTTTCGCAGACCAAGAAGTGTCAGAGTAGTAAACTCACGATTACCAGTATACGAGGTTGTTTACGGAGATGGAGTCGGTGATGTTGTTAGGGATTTAGTCACAAGAATCGCTCCGAAAGCTGGACCGTTAGCAAAACAATTCGCGATGAAAGCCGCTGATGTTGTCAAGGATAAAGCCATTGGCACTGTTGGTAGTCTTGCCGGGAAAGCATTTCAATCAATCAAGGATCGACTAGCACAGCTGATACGAAAAAAAAACCCAGTCGAGAGGTTGGTGCCAGTAAAACTACCATCCACTGAAGCTATGCCGGCAAATGTTAGTAGCGTAGTAAATAAGGCCGTAAATCAGAAATTAGCTGAGATCGCAACAGCAGGAATTACCTCCAAAGCGTTGCAAGATAGTGTAACTGCTAATTTGATAGCTGGTAATGGTTTCCGGTGACGATAACATTTTAATTAGATCATCACAAATAATAATAATGTTTGCACGAAAATCCAATGACGCGTTTGATATGTCCAAACCAGTACTTAAAGATGATTCTGTACGTGATTTTCAATATTATTCTTATGAAGCACGTGATCCTAACCAACGCGGAAGAATTGAACTACAGGTCCAGGATACAAGTAGATACTTCTTGCCCGCTGAGGCCTTCATCGAAGTTGAAGGTAGGCTTTTAAAGAATGATAACACTAACTACGGAATCGGCGACCGAGTTGGATTTGTTAACAACGGCATCATGGCGTTATTTAAATCCGCTATTTACATGATAGATGGAAAAGAAATTGAAACAATTCATGATAACGTCGACGTTGCCACAACAATTCTCGGGTTGGCGAGATACTCGGATGATTACACCAGATCAGCCGGACCATCAATGATGTTTGCAAAGGATATAACCGACAGCCCCGAGAACAGGAATGTAACAATGAATAATGCCGGTGACGCAGTTGCATCGATGAACGAAAATTTTAATTTGGGTTTTGCAACACGTAGATCGATGTTAAGTGGAGATGAAGAGTTCTCAGGTGTGATTCCATTGTCTCACATCTTTGGATTCTGCAGAGATGTCCACAAGGTCATATTCGGTGCCAAACACACAGTTGTACTTGTGCGAAAACCTGATGATAATGACGCTATCTGGCGAGATGCTGATGTTGCCCCTGGTCAGGTAATACTAACTAAACTGTGGTTGTGGATGCCAGTGTTGTCTCCGTCAATCACCGAAGAACAACGACTGTTGTCTTTCATGGACACGGGCGGTAAATCACTGCTATCCTGGAAAACAACAACCACAGACGTTATTCAGGGTGATAATGGTGGGTTGTTTACATGGCATATATCATCGCAACAAGGAGTATCAGCACCACGACATATTTTCATTGCATTTCAATACCGTGCTAGAACAGATAGCCAGGAAAGAAATCCAATGGTATTTGATACACTTGGAGTTTCTGAAGTTTCGTTGAGAATAAATGGGCATCAGGAGCCATCTGAGGATATATTAATAGATTTCGAACATCATCGTGTCGCACGCGCGTATCATCGTCTGATGTCATTTATGGGGCGCGACCTTAATGTAGACACTGGCCTGCAAATATCACAGCGAGACTTTATGAGTTTATATCCGATTTATTACTTTTCGCTGGAACATCTTGATCTGGTTAAACAATCTGTTGTCGACCTACATTTCCGAGCTCGTGTAGGTGTTCCTGCTGGTGGTTACAGAGCGATTGCTGTCATACTCTCCGATAAAGCAATGCTGCTTGAAGGTGTTGGCGGACGAATGAGGGTCATCGACGCTCCAATCGAGAATATGTAACGCAATTAAAATCAAACTTAGGATATAATGTCATACAGTCATGTTAATGTCACCTTGACTTCCGGTCAAACGAAGAAATTGCAATCAAAGAACGCAAGCACGTGCGGGACATCAATAACACTAAAACGAGATCAGATTACTGGTGGTCCAAACAAATTGTCGTTGACTAATACTCAGCTTAAACATTTTAATAAGGCACTAACAGCAAAAACCGGTGTCCGACTTGATTTCTCTGCTGCAGCTATCAAGGACATGACTAAAACCGGTGGAATATTTCCTCTTCTCGCAGCAATACCGGCGTTGATTGCCGCGGCAGCACCAGCCGTAGCAAAAGCCGCAGCACTCGGTGCAGTTGGAACTGCAGCTGGAATGGCACTAAAAAAGGCAACGGGAAAAGGATACAAGAAAAAAAGGGACGCGGTCTAAGACTACCAGGAACTCCACCATCATGGTATCCAAAAAAATTCTAACGCCGTTGAGCAATTTTGATTTACTCGATGCTGTTAAAAAATTGCGTGTAAAACATTTCAGAGGCGTATTTATGCGAGATCAATTACCGCAACGACCGAATAATCCAGAAACTGGCATTATCAATCTCGACAACAAAGATGGTCCGGGAACTCACTGGGTTGCTTACGCGATCGATCCACGTGGAATTATCTATTTTGATTCGTACGGTTTAGCACCGCCAGTTGAGTTTCTCAAGTATGTCAGCAGATTTTCTAATGTTCCAGTGTGGCAGTCGACGTTACCAACACAAACATTAATTGATCCGCCCATTTGTGGGAGGGAGGTTTTAAATGTTCTTGATGCAATCTCAAGAAATCCAGCAACTCCTCCTCATAAAGTAGTGTATGAATATACCGCATCGAGAAATGCTAGCATTTGAAAAACAGCAATAAGAATAATGGTGGATATTTACGGAAGACCTTTCACACGAGGAGGTAAACCAAGCACAGATGCTGATCTCTCAAAATATGCGACCAAAGATGAAGTCGATAATCTTTTGAATATAGCTGGAGTTGACCCAGATGAAGTTGCTATTTTCCAAGACAGGCAAGGAAAACTAAGAACGAGCAACATTAAGTGGAATGATATAATTCGCAGAGTTCTTGGAGCTACCAAGGATAACTTCGTTGCATTTAGTGATGGCGGCCGGATCAAGGACTCGAATATATCAATCGCAAGCATCAAAGACAGTATTGATAAAGGTGTTGATAAATGTGTGAAAAAAGCCGGTGACACGATGACAGGCGAACTCAGCATGAGCGGCAACAAAATAACCGCGTTAGCGAATCCCGAATCCGACCAGGATGCGTCAAACAAACAATACGTGGACATCGTCAACGGTAAACTAAATACGCTGCGTGCAGAGCATGATGTTCACGTGGGCGCGTTTACAAGATTTCGAAGAAACTTCGTAAAAACTGATGAGGTCGTGGATAAGTTCTTTGGGACTCCTCCAGTCGTCGATGTAAAACTCGCTAATGTAAAGACCGACATTAACACGATCAAACAAACACAGCAGGATATCGTATCGGGTATTCCTGATATCGTTAACAAAACCAGTTTGATTAAAGTTCCCACTGGAGTTACTCCGGGGCATATCACCAACATCGTATTCACGGTATCATCGGGATTCGCAACATGGTCACGACAAAATAACACTATCAAATATACAGCAACAGCCACCGGTGTTTACAGGTTGTCTGTGTTTTCAGCCGCTAAATTTGAAATCTTCACAACATATCCTTGGAGACATTCCACCGATAAGTATTCCGGGGTTTGCACTGTAATACTAAACAGCGGAACCGAGGAAACATTTATGCTTGAAGCCGAGGACGATAGTTTAACAGCAACATCTTACTGGTTTTGTTTGGAATTCGTCGCTGCAACGCCTCAATTGGTTACCGCGTAATTGAATAATGTCAACGACGCCAGATGCTCAACAATATCGATACAATCAAGTCCGTGAGTGGCAATCTGAGTTAAAAACTGTCATCGAAGTAACTAGTCAAAAAGTAAAAAAATACAAGCGCCGCATAACAGTGCTGGATATTATGGTTTATTCAGTATCTGCCGTTGTTGCATCTGCCGGAGCAATACTATCAGCGGTCACTCCGGTAACTGCAGCAGTCGCCGCCACGATCTGTGTTTCCGCGGCCACAACAACAGCTGGAGTTTTCGGCATCATAGCAAAAAAAATATCATCATGTGCTAACACAAAATTACACGATTACACGACAAAATTAAATACAGCCACGACCGCATATCAGAAATTATCATCGCTGATATCATCATCGTTAGACGTGCAAAGTAGCGACGCTACGATATCAGATTCTGAATTCAAACTAATGTCAGATGCGTACAATGACTATTTGAAAACTAAACAAATAAATAATGTCAATAGAACTGCTTCAACAAATAGTCACAAACACAACACCGGTAAGGACCACAATGATCTCAGTGTCCTCGACGACACCAGAATTCGGTATTAATTTTCGAACTCCAATTCCAGTGAGTGAAATCGCGTTAGCAAAGCTCAGTGTGTATCACAGCTGGCCCAATGTTAGGTCGGCATCATTTGGTGGTCTGCAGCCAAATAATTCATTCGTGTTCGGGAAAAGCAAAGCCGACTCCGGCGAACAGGGTGAACTTGACTGGAATACAATTACACTTCCCACTGGGAGTTATCAGATCGAAGAAATCAATAATGAGATACAACGCCAAATAAAACGAATCACCGGCAAGGAAGCCAAAATATCTATAACAGCTCATGAACCAACGCTGTCTGCGGTCATTGAAATCTCAACGCCAGGATACGCCGTGGATATTTATAACAGCTCAATCCGAACATTATTAGGATGGCCAAAGGCCCCCGAGGTTAAACCTCGTCCACCAAAACCTGAAAAATCGGATTTTATGACCTATAAAGAAGCACTACACGACCTCGAGTACAATTATTATTTACTCCTTGCAGATCAATTACTAGCAAGAAAAAGTACTTTAATGCCCGATACTTGGAGTATAGAAGCTCCACGTGTTAAGGGGGGGCAGGAGCTCCGTGTTTACCGTCTAGATGATATAGAATCTGAATTATTTATTCCGATCAATCTAGTACATAAACAACAGCTACAACTCCTGCGAGTATATTTCCAAGATTATATTTCTGATTTAACAAGTCCGCGTGATAATATTATCACAACCATAGAAAAACTAAACAAACTCGCATCGGCCATGGAAACTATAAATCTAAGAATAATTCAGGCTTTACTGGATCTTAAAGACTATATCGATGATAATTATAGACAGATAGCCAGAGCAGATTTTGCAATTAAATATGGTATTCAAGTGAATGATATTTCAGATTTTAAATTTCCTGGATATAACGTGCCCGAGCTGAGAAAATCAGTCTCTGATCTCATCGATCAATCTTTCGAAGATATTCTTGCCGCGTACGAACGAATAAGACCACAACCTGTTATTCTCAAGCACGACAACAGTACAGCATCCGATGGCAGACACATCTCACCCGGGATCGTAAATATCACAGATGTTATTGCGGTCAATCTTGTATGTGACGTCATCGATGGCAGTTACAGCGCATCAGATACTACGACGGCACAACAGGGGTTTATCCTGTATACGTTCACACCAAGAGACCCCCCTGGTTTTCTGATTGTGCAAGAACCAATCAATCCGGTCTATCTACGGTGTCATAACCCGTGGTTGTCAACGATAAATTTCAAACTCACCGACCAGAGGGGGAATTTGTTGGACCTGCGTGACGAGACTGTTAGTATAAACTTACTGGTGAAGTCCTAAGTCAAGGGATCCATAATATTTATAATAGTTTTTTTTTCTGCACTGATCCATTTTCGTCATTTTATCGTGCAAATACCCTATCAAAACCAGCATAAGTTATCGTTGAAAGTGCTAGCACGCATTTAAAAAAAAACGGTTGTGTATAATGTATCAACCCGAGTACATTCATGCACGAGTTCATATTCATGATAAGCAAATTCTTTACGAGGCAATAAAAACCGCATTTCAAATACAGACATTCCCAGAACAGTATTTCCCCGTTAAAATAGTTATTGACATGTATGGTGACGAAGACTTCTTGTTAACTCCGTCACAATTAACAGAGCTACAGCAAAATCATATGATCATAGTTTGGTGTCAACGAGAACAGATTATGAACTATTCTCATTCCTGTATTGATGTTGAAACGCTTAAGCAAATCCTGAAAATCTGAAAGCGCCCTTCACTTGAGAAACTCTTTGAGTTTCCAAGGGCAAAAAAAATAATACACTTTTTTTTTTACCCGTGGAAATGTGCTTTACACTCCAAGCGGGGGGGGGGGGGGCGCTAGCGTTCTCAGGTTCTACTTTCACTTTGTGCTGTGAGTCACACGCTATGCGGTTTATACTTCCTTGTCGGCCTCGTAGTCAGAAACACTAGTATTTTTGTCAGAAATGCAAGGCATTTCCGTGTCTAGATTCTTTATATAACCTTTTAACCGTCTCACCCTGGTGCTAATTAATTTTCGAGTCTCATACTCTTGTGACAATCCAAGACGAATCTTCTCAACTGCACGGCACAGTGGAATAAATTCAGATACCTGATTTTCAGTTATCCCGGCAAGTGATCTGTAAACACGATCTTGCAAACCCTTAATGAACCTATAACGAGCAGGGAGATTGTTCTTCCCCAAGCGTGATAGCTCATTCAAGGATTCAAAATCTGACATAATTGTTTCAGTGTTTAGTAAAATATTAAAACCTCGCTGTTGTAATTCTTTAATTTCAACAAGTATGGTATTTATATTTTCGTGATTCATATTATTATATATTTTTATATTTTTAATAGAAACACTTTGCATGAGAAACGCTAGCTTTCCAAAACAAAACGAGACAGTCGGAAACATTTATCCCCTGCAAGGGCCTAGATCGTCAAATAACGTTCTAGAACCCCACGAGGACTGCTTCCGACATGACAATACAACATGTAACACGAAACACTTTATCCCCTGCAAGAGCCTCTAGATCGTCAAATAACGTTCTATAGGCTCAAGAGGACGTGTTTAGTGAATTGACAAGGACAAACATATAACACGTAACTTATCCTAAGGACGGACCCCTCTGACTGCCAAGTGACTCAGAGGCACATTTATTTACAAGACGAGACAGCCCTGGCTTCTAGGATCGAGTTCTCTAGCAGGCCCGGCAAACATTTATTTGACAACACAAACAACCTTTACCTCTGATTCGAGTATCACAGCAAGCAAAGGTACAATGAACATGTAATCTTATCCTAAGAGACGGTACAGAACAGACAACCTTTACCTCTGATTCGAGTATCACAGCAAGCAAAGGTACAATGAACATGTAATCTTATCCTAAGAGACGGTACAGAACAGACAACCTTTAACCTCTGATTCGAGTATGACAGCAAGTAAAGGCACAATGAACATGTAATCTTATCCTAACTTATCCTAAGACCTTATCCTATGACGACACAAACATACACAGGTGGGTCATTTTCTACGGTCAGCAGCAGAGCAAAACCATCCATTGAATCGACCATTGGATGGTGCACAAAAGACACCCGCCATTGGCGGATTAAATTTATGGTTTTGCTTGCGCGTGCTGACTTTCGATCGACTCAAAGGTCTTAGGGAGCGATTTCGTATATAACCCAACTGTTACTTGCGAGTTGGAAATTCGCTCTAGCAGTGGGCGGGACTTGTTTAAAATATTTTAATTGTATGTTTTCTTAAGCGCGGTCATATAACAAGCACAGAAGAGCAAAACAGTCGGATATATTCAGTAAAACGAGGATATTGTTTGTAAAAAAATATATATTCTACGGTAAATAAATGATTACATGTTATGAACTCGATA
This sequence comes from Sinohyriopsis cumingii, assembly GCA_028554795.2. NCBI lineage: Eukaryota > Metazoa > Mollusca > Bivalvia > Unionida > Unionidae > Sinohyriopsis > Sinohyriopsis cumingii. The sequence goes on from CM068836.1 coordinate 55,815,291, forward strand.
AAATATTTTATCAAGGTGGCTTTCTTAGGGGGAGCAAATCCTCTGACCAGCAACGACAACTCTGCAAAGCGTTACACACTCTCGGAGGAGTTATCGTCGTTTGTGTCAACGATAAGAGTTATATAACAGAATGAAATCTTCTGTTTGAGCTTCTTTGAAAATGCTGTTTTGTAGATCCCATCTGCGACATGCTGTACAGAAGGTGGACAAATACCGAAATACCTACCGGCTGCGCTCATTGATTGAAATATTATTTCTTCACGAGTCTCAACATTCACAGATTTCACTGCTCTTCTTATAGCTGTTTTACATTTAACTCTTCCTCGTATGGTATTCTTGCTCTGAGTGATCGCTTGAAGGTTTTCAATACTGTTATCAAGTCTGTTCCCGTTAATATGATCAATGACAAGGCCTTTAGGGATCTCTCCGTTAAAAACCTCATAGACGAAACGATGACATAAATACCTCCCTTTCCTAACAGTAAATCTTAAATAACCAGCATTATCAACTGTACCAACTTGTTTCCTCAGCCTGTAGTTTCTCACTATGCCATCTCGGTTTGCCTCATAATTTGGAATAGTTGGATGTCGGACGAATTCTTGATTCATTATACTATAAGCAAATCATTGTCTAATTCATAATTTGTCTGAAAACTTATTTATGTAATCACGCTCGCATTTGAGAGCGTTATCACAGTCTGGATTTTTTTTATCATAATACCGTTTTAGTTCTCGATAGCGTTTTCCACCACACGCTGAACATAATTGCGTTTTTCCTCGTACTCCAATGCCGCATCTGATACACGGTATCGGTCCTAGACTCCCACCGCGGACCTGTTGAGCATGTTGTCCACAGTATTCGCCTCTGCAGGGTTTGCTACACGGCGCTGATGAATTTAGTTTGATCCACTTGCATTGGTTCATCATATAATATATTTGTCTATTTAAATATTTGTCTTAATTATAATAATGGGTTTTGAAAGACTATCCAGAATAAAACCCATATCAGGTTCTAGATTCGATCTTGACCGGTTAACCGCTGATCCACGACGAAGAGAGTTAGCAGAGGTAATTGGTGTTATCAAGAATGCCAAAGAAGAGTTTCGTCGTGATGGTGCCGCACACACGTGGTCTTCGTATAAAATTATCCTCGGAAACGCGAGCATTTCTCGTGACCGTATCATTGATGCTACCATGAACGATACAATCGCGCGTAACATAATTGGGTATCTCGACGATAGAAGATATTTCGTACAGATAAAATTTATTGTTGGAGTCGGCGAGGGAACGTGGATTATCAGAGACAAACTAGACCCTGTTCTTGATGCCAGAGGCGTTCGTGGAAAAACCGTTCTGTTAAGTAAAGACTCAAAACCGGGAGTACTTGTTGGGATTGATATACCATATTATGCCAGAGCGTATCCTGTGACCGCAGTTGTTTATGGAATTTATCCGATGAAGAAACCACGCGTTGATAAACTCAAACCGATGAAGGTGTCGGTGTTGAATTGTGTAGCTGAGCGAGTAATGGAACATTTTAAAAATGCAATGCGAGGAAACGGCCTAACACCGCTAAGACAAACTAAAATAACAGCGTGGGCGACACGAGTAGCGGATAAAGGAGCGTCAATAAATGATGTTGCTGAGCTAGAGCGATTACTAAAATTTCCTATAACGGTTTCATCGTTAACCGGTGAGGTATTGTATGAGTGTAAATACAATTCCCGTGGAACACCAATAACTATTATCGATCATAACAGTCACGCCTGGACTGACTCGGTTAGGATATTTCCGCAAGACCGTGTTGTGAAGTATTATCCGGAATTGCAAAGCAATTCTGGGAGCATGTTTGATTTTATTTATCAGATAAGTAAAACCGATCCAGTGTCTGTGTGGTTATTCAGAAGTAGCGAAGATGGAGAATATGATCAGTTTGTGAGACCCAACGGGGAAATATACAGAACAATGGCGTTACAGCAGGAAATGAAAAAACTCGCAGAAAAATATCATGCTGGCAACACTGATACGTTACTGACACACTGTTTTACTGTCCCGGGTGTTGTCGCGCATGTAGCCCGGGAACGAAATTCATGGAGACCAACTCCGAAAAGTTTTCTTGCTGATATCCAGCAGAGCTGTGTCGAATACGGACACGACGGTTTGTGGAATACTCAGTATGATCACCGCGGTATGATATCCGTGGACATGACGGCGTGTTATCCAGGAAGTTTCCTTGGGCGTGGAGAATGCAGCGAATATTTTAAACGGTTTGGCCACGCTGGCAATACCATGACAAGAGTAGCTGTCAACGGTGTTTTACCCGATTTTGACTTGACCGGATTTGCTTGTGTGTCGTCGTTTAAATTCGCTAAGGATTTACATCCTGTGTGTTATGTTTGGTTTGGCAGACATTTCGTTGAGAAGCGATGGGCACCGATAGTGTTATTGCGATACATGCTTGACAGTCGAATACTGTTGTCGCTGACGGTCAGCGAAGCGATTATATGTTATTGTCGTCAAACCGAAGTTTGGTTGCCAACTCCAACGCCGGTTACGTTAGAAGAAGTCATCGAAGATTGGTCACGAGAATATCCAGAAACTTCTATCGACGCTATCATCAAGAAAGCTCCTGAAGTACTTAAAAGCAAACTCAGAAATGATGAAAGCACAGCAAAAGATCTAGGACGAAGAATAATAGGGAAATTCACTCAAGGTGGAGCGTATGATCATAAACAACATCACAGTCGATTAATCATGGACAAGACTGAATTGGATCTTATTGTCGCTGATGCAGCCACGAACAACATGTTCTGTAACCGCAAAGATGTGTTTCTGTCAAACGGGGAAAAACTAGGGACTGTTTTTAGTTATATTGACGGAGAATCATCTCAGTACATACATTTGAGATCTTCGATGCTGGCTTATGTATCCATAAATTTGTTGTCGATGATCAATAGATTCCCTGTTGCCGCAGTGAGAGTTGCAACGGATTCATTTTATATTGATAAAAAACACTCAGCGCTGTTGGATAATGTTATATCGGATGATCCATCGTGGGGCTCGTGGAGAATAAAGAATGAAATGTTACACGGATATTGTAAATCGGCTGATGTTGAAATCGAGGATGAGTATCGCAGCGCAGAAATATCTTCGATGGTTTCGTCGGGGGCAACTTCGTTGTTGCCGCCGGTGCACGATCCTGTTACAAGACACAAAACAGTTTATCTGAACGGTCCTGGTGGTTCTGGTAAAACAACTCGAGCGATTGAATTATTTAGAAACTCTGACATGATTGTGCTAACACCCACACACAGACTTGCCAGGGAGATGAGACAACGGGATGTTAACGCGTGCACGTATCACAGTTTTTTCAAATACAGCGGCGGCACGTGGACACCTGAACGAATGGGAACGAAATATATTCCCGAGAAAATCATCTGGGATGAGATAGACACTGTGCCGTTGGATACATTAAAACAGTTTCTGGATTGGCTGCTAAAGAAAAATACCGCAGTGGTGATGTGCGGCGATCATGGTCAACCACCCCCATTTACAGGTGAATCTCCACACGAGTGGCTGAAAACTTTTGTAGATTATTATGAGGAAATAACTAACGATGTTAGAGCACTCGATGAAACGCTGAAAGAGTTTAAGGCACTGATCAGGCTACAAACCAATAAAGTCCAGTGTGAGATAATGCGTGAAATAATTCCAGAGACTTCGCTGAGCGACTTTTGGGAAACGTGGAAACCAGGTGATTTAATTGTGGCAAGTAGAAAGATAGTCAGGGACACACTTCAGCAGCGGTTATTTCAGTTACATCAGAAGAAATTTCCCATGTTGCCAGTGCCGTTGTGTTATAGACCAGCTGATACGCGATTGCAGAATATTGATGTTGATATTCCAGGGCGCCTGACTGCGTCGGGTCCGGAGAAACAGAATTTAGTATTAAATGATATTGTCACAGTTGATGTTGATGCTGTTGAACAGGCACTGAAAATGAGCAAATCCCCGTGGACGCTAGGATACGCTATGACCATCCACAGTTCGCAGGGACTAACTATTTCAGATACAACAGTTTGGATTGTTGATGATCGCATCGAGTGGTCAAATTTAGTTTATTTAGCCGTGTCAAGAGTAAGAAGGATAGGTCAGTTACGAAGAATTGTATTAGATGATGTTGTCAACGACAGCTCAATCGCTGATGACACAATAAGAAAGAAATTAGCCGGTTACAAACAGAGCGACAAAAAAAATGGTAGAGAGTTTGATCCCAAACAAAGTTTGGATGTTGAATTTGTAATACAATTACAACAACAGCAGAATAATCACTGTGCGAGTTGTAATTGTTTATTGCTGTGGCAGTATTCGAAAAACGACCCAAGGCAATTCACCGTAGATAGAATAGATAGCAGTCGCGGTCATACACGTGAAAATGTGATGTTGACCTGTCTTGAGTGTAACCGACGCAGAGGTGTTGCTGCAGTTATTTAAATGATTGAATCACTTCAGTGCGGATCACTTTAGTGATCGGGGTGGTAATTGTGTATCCTCGGGAATCACCTGAAGTTGCTCGCGTTTAAATCCGCGTTGAGGAGCAGTCGAATCTAATCTGTAGATTGCGTTTCTCCCAGTTGATCTGGTTATGCTGGATATCTTATGTGTAGTAACACTCCATGTGGGATCGGTTGCTCTTTTTTTTCCTCCTTCTAGTTCGCCTGGTTCGTATAAATACCTAACGGTGACATTACCCAGCAGTGGGGACGCTAGCGTCCCTGGCTGCGTTGAAACATTTTGTTGCTGTTGTCCGCGTTCACTGACGCGGGGTATATATTTTTTTGTGATTGCATTTACAGGTCTCATGTTTGTTGTTCTGGTAATTTCATTATTCAGTGCGGCTATCACGTTTGGCAGTCTTGCAACCCATTCACGAGATCTCGTATCGTAAATGAATTCCCTCGCGTACTGGTATCCGAATAATCTCTCAGCGAGTGTTCTATTAAATCGCTCAACAATTGCCTGATCCCGATGAATTTCAGTATGTCCTCGTCGTATGGTAACGTTATGCTGCTTTGTCAGTGATGACACCGCGCCCTGAAATTCCTTGCCAGGATCAACTTGTAATAATCGTGGCCAGTTTAGAGGTCCTCGTTGATAAATTCGTTTAAACGCAGAGGCGACTTCGGACGCTGTTTTAGTCGCTAACGGTTCTGCTTCTTTGTATCTACTGGCAACATCAACTACTGTTAGCGCGTATTTGTATATTTTTCTACGGACAGTATCATGAGGCAGGAATAGTATGTCAGCCTGATGAACTTCATTGGGCACACTAACATCAAAATGTGCAAAGTTGATTTGTCGAGGTGGTGGTAAGTAGATTTGCCATATTGCTTGTTTTGATAGCCAATTTTTGGCAACCTCGCGTGTTACTGATGCCGCGTTGGCGAGTTTATTAATTGCTGAGTTACCTCTCCAGTATCCGATTGGGGAATAATAAATCGCTTGCATTTTTATTTAATTATCCAGCGCCTAATACTAATTTAGATTTCATCGCTGATCTTACTAACCAATCGGCGAGTGACTCCTTAAATGATTTATTTTTTATGGCGCTTAGTGCATGAATTAATTTCACATCCGCGATATGCCTGTCTTGTAGATCTTTACTTCGATAAGCAACATCATGTATGTGACACGCTGCGTCGATAGCGTTTATCGGATACTCTCCCGGTTTTGGTTTAGATTGTTCATCAAGTCTGATATCTAGTCGGGTCCCTGGACCGCAGTAATTGTATCCTGGGAGATGTTTTTCTCCGGGATACTTTGCCCAGGGAGTTCCGGGGAGCTTTCCAAGTTTGGCTGCAATGTCACCTCCGCTAAATTCTCGCTTTTTTTTTGAAATCTAAATTTTTTTGTGCCACATCGCGTACACTTACCAGAAAGTGCTTGTCTGTTATTTTTTGTTGTAATGGTTGTTAGATCATTCGTAGGGGTTCGTGCCTTACACTTCACACAATATAGATCCATAATTATTATTCTTTATATACAAATGGAAATTACAGATTTTTCTGCGACAAAAAAGAAAGAGCCAGTTAAGCATAATTCAGTGCTACCAAACTCTATCCGCGCGATTATAATTGGGCCATCCGGTTCAGGTAAAACACAGCTGTTGCTGAACTTGATAATGAAGTGGATGAAATGGGATAAACTGTATTTGATAGCTCCATCTGTAGATGATCAACGATGCTATAACGTTATAAAAGATTTTAATGAGAGTGCAAGCGCGCTGAGTAAAGACGGTGAGGATGTTGTTGAATTTATCACTGATATCGAAGAAGCCCCCAGCGTCGAGGATCTTGATGAATCAATTAACAACCTAGTAGTGTATGATGATGTTATGTTGGACAAGCAAAAAAATCCCGCAAGAATATTTTCCCGGGGACGTCACAAAAACACTGATGTGATTTATGTTACTCAGCGTTATACACAAATTCCTAAAGTAATCAGGGATAATTGTAATCTTCTTGCGATATTCAATGGAGTTGATACACATACACTGAGAAATATTCATCAAACCTGGTGTGGTGGCGATATGGATTTAAATAAATTTAAAAATTTCTTCAGTCATGCTCAAAGAAAACCTCACGGATTTGTGACAATAAATTTACACGATCCCAGAACAAGATACCGTATTGGACTTGATACACTATTTGCAACATAAAAATGTTTTTCCTTGGAAACTCATTTCCCAGAGCAGCAGAGGGGATGGACCCGACCCATGGATTTTTCAATAACGACCCCGCCACGGAAACTGTTTCAGATTTATTGAAGTAACCCAAGTTGTCAGTGCAAACTCAACGAGTTTGTCCCTGGAAACTCTTCGAGTTTTCGGGGGACATTTTTTTTTGTCCTGTATTCTGAATAGAAGGGTTTATTTCGTCGAAATAAGCCCTCTATCGAGGAATAGTTTCCTGGAGGGGTTTATTGTGCAAAAAGTTTCGGTCTGTACAGCCCCTCTGCTGCTCGCTGGGTGACATAAATCACGTCTGTGGTTTTATGCCTGCCTCGAGAAAATAACCGAGCTGGATTTGATTGTTTTTCCAACATTACGTCGTCGTATATAACTATATTGTTTACAAGTCCATTTAGCTCATCTACGGACTGCGTCTCATCAATATCATCAATAATAACATTGCCATCTTCATTTAACCATCGCATTATCAAATTAAGTAGCATTGGTGTTTTACCCCATCCGGACGGACCAATTTATGTCATTCGGATATAATTTGGTAATGCTGGATGATGTTTGACTGTTTCTTGCTTTCTTGTCGTTGAGAAATCAATTACATCCATATACTTGTAATATGAATCTATCCTGCGTAAAATGTAAAACATTCACCACCCACAAGTGGACTAACAACTACGATAATAAAAATTGCAAGCGTGCGGTTACAGGCAAGTGCGAACGATGTGGGACAAAAAATATAAATTTATTTCCGGACACAAAGTGTCTGGTGGTGATATCGCTACTTCACTGGGAAAATTACCAGGAACTCCATGGGCTATGTACCCAGGAGAAAAACATCTTCTTGGATATAATTAGTGTGGTCCTGGTACCCGACTTGATATCCGACTTGATAACCAAGATTAACCAAGACCTGGTGAAAATCCAATAATTATAGGTTACTGCATTTGTATGGGAAAATATGAACGAGATTTTCGAATGTGAATACCGCACGACCTTGCATACAAATGCACAGCGACAAAAGAGTATTAATCTGACTGAAAAAATTCAGGAAGGTGTTGTTGAATGACTAAAAAAGATGCTAAATCAGGAGATTTACATGCAGTAATACTATCCGCGATATATGAAAAATCTTGATTTTTTAAACCTGGTTATTAAAGTGTATCTGATGAAAAAGTTATCAGATGGATGTATTGGATATATTCTAACAAATTTCAGATTAAACCTGATGATTTAGAATTCTACAAACTTGCTCGGGAAGTACACTTACTTGATAACAAGTTACGGGAACAAGCTCAGACACCGCAGCCACTAGAACCATCGAAACCGTCTAAAAAAGTAACAGAACAAAAACAGAAAGCAAAAAGAAAGGGAGCAACGGAGAGAAGAATAATACGAAGAAGAATGGATACAAAAGGATAGAGAAGAAATTATGCGAGGAATTAGCGGAAGCAAACATGCGAATAAACGAAGAAGATAGGAGAAAAAAGAGGCAAGAAGAAGAAAGGAGACACAAGGCTAGAAAAGATATTATGCGAGAAGTAGCGGAAACATAGATGCAAATGTCTGAAGAAGATAGGCGAAAAAAGAGTCAAGAAGAAGAAAGAAGACAACCACAACGATAATAACGACGACAAGAACAACGACCAGATGGTGCTACTGAAAGCGGTTTTTCAGCGACACCATGTCCTAACAATGTTCTTTCTGACGTAGCGCGACTAGGAGTCCTCATAGGAGTAAAACGCGCCTAGAATAATTATCCAGAGATTATTAATGAGGCAGCTGATATTTATCGGAGATTGTTTACAGGCGGTATCATGGACATCCATGTTTATCAAGAGCTTATCGATGAGATCGCCGATGACGTTGTCATAGGTGGTTATCACAGCAACTAAACACGTGGTGTTTAAAACACGTTGTGTTTTAGATAATAAACAATTAATAAGATGATCATACGTAGACCGATCATGGTCAGGATGATGAACTCATGATTACCTGTTTATGAAGCGATTTAAGGTGATGGGCTCGGCGATGTTGTTCAGGGTCTATTCAGAAGGATAGCTCCGAAGGCAGTACCGATTGCAAAACAAGTAACAATGAAAGCTATTGACGTTGTTCGTGATAAAGGTATTGGTGCTGTTGGTGATGTTGCCGGTAAAGCATTCTTGGCAATCAAAGAAAGACTAGCACGATTAATACGTAGACCCCAAGCGGTCCGACAACCAGTAAAACTAGCCAGCACAGAAATTATGCCTGCAAATATCAGTAAAATAATAAAATCAAGCTGCAAATAAAAAAACTAGCAGAGTTGGCAGGTGATGCAAATACAGGTTTTATTTCGGGGGGGTCGTCTTCGTGTTAGACAACAGCAATCATAATAAAGACGTTTAAACGTATATTCGATCCAGCTTTCGATATGGGCGCACCAGTCCTTAAAGATGAATCGGTACATGATTATCAGCTTTATTCTTATGACGAATGACTGCCAAATCAGCGTGGAAGAACTGAATTACAAGTCCATGATACAAGTAGATACTTCTTACCCGCTGAGGCTTTTATTGAAGTAGAAGGTGAAATCTTAAAAACAGACGTTACTGCACACGCCGATGATGTTAGAATTGGGTTTGTCAATAACGGCATCATGGCGTTGTTTGACAGTGCTACACATATGATTGATTGAAAAAATATTGAAACAATTCAGAAAGACGTCGACGTTGCCACAACAATAATAGGTTTAGCAAGATACACTGATGATTATAAAAGATCAGCTGGTCCAACAATGATGTTCGCAAAGGATAACATTAATTATCCTGATCCTAGGTCATATATTAAGGTACAAGTACCACGAAATACTGCGACTAATCCACAACCAGCTGGAGCGATAGACAGACCTGACGCTGACTTTCTGGTGTCACAGAATACCAACGATCATTACAATTTAGGATTTGCAATACATAGATCAATGTTGAAAGGTAGTCGTAGACATTTTCATACGCGTTTCCACTATCTCACATCTTTGGACTTTAAAGAAACGATAGAAAAGTTATCTTTGAAGCTAAGCATACAGTTGCCCTTGTAAGAAAAGGTGACCGACGACGAAGCTATCTGGCGAGCTGATGGTGATGCTGGTAAAGTAATACTGACAAAACTCTCATTGTGGATGCTGGTAATGACTCCAACGATCGCCCAAGATCAGCGACTGCTGCCTTTTATAGAATAAGGTGGTAAATAATTGTTGTCATGGTTAGCAGTAACCACAGACAGTATTCAGAGCAATATTAATGGCTTAATTTCATGGCATATATCATCACAGTAACGTATTTCATCACCACGACATATATTCCTTGCGTTTCAAGAATCTACGCGATTAAACTCACAACAACATAATCATATTATATTTGACAATATTGGAATTAGTGAGGTTTATTTACGGATAAACGGACAACAAGAACCAGCTGGAAATATACTACTAAAACGTTGATCAAAATCATATAGCGCATGTGTATCATAGGTTAATGACATTTATGAGACGCGATCAAAACGTAGACACTGGTTTGCAAATATCACAATTGGATTTTAAAAATCTATATCCAATCTATTACTTTTCTCTGGAGCATCTTGATTTATCCAGACAATCTGTTGTTGATCTTCGTGTTTCAAACCAGCGTAAATACGGGGGTGGTGTGTGTGTGTGTGTGTTTGATTACAGAGCAATCGCTGTTATACTTAGTGACAAATCAATGTTACTCGAGAGTGCTGGTGGACGAATCCGAGTTATTGACGCGCAAAAAGAAAACATGTAATTAGACCACTGTTGATATGCATACTGTCATATTCTCATGTTAGCGTCAGTCTGACTCCTGGTCAGATCAAGAGACTTTAGTCGGAATCAGCAGCGCGTACTGGCATAAGAATATCATTTAAGCGAGATCAGTCAAAATAAGTTATCGTTGACAAGCGTCAACTCAAGCATTTCAATGATGCCAAACAATGAAAAACCGGTGTTAAGCTCAATCTTTCCACGGGTACAATCAAAGACTCGATTAAGACAGGCGGTATACTTCCACTTCTTGCGGATATACCAGCGTTGATAGCCGCTGCAGCTCCAGCCGTTGCAATAGCAGCCACGTTAGGTACTGTTGCAACCTCCGCGGCAATGGCATTAAAAAAGACGACAGGGCGGAGATTTAAAAAAGGGGGAAGGGGCCAAAGGTTATCTTGAACTCATTATCGATACGGTCGAGTCGCGAGCGGCTCGGGCCTGAGACTCCCAGGGATATTCTAGCGGCACCGATGTCAGACTTTGATTTACTTGATGCAGCCGCACGATTAAATCTCAAGGGCTTCAGAGGACTTTTTATGCGCTGTCAGTTGCCGGCGCAACCAAATCCTATCGAGACAGGTATTATCAATCTTGATAATAGCACCTGCGTTGGCACTCACTGGGTGGCAATATGAGGCCGTGAAGTAATTGCTGTACTCGACGCTATATCAAAATCAACATTACCACTTCAGAGAGTCGTGCACGATTATACAAGCAAAGGAATGACATAGTTAGACGAGTTCTTGGTGCTACCGTGGATAATATTCTTGTGTTTACTAAAGGTCTTATAATCAGAGACTCAAATATATCAATTTCAACTATTAGAAATGAAATTGCAAGAAGTGTCGCCGGTCGTTTGCGGAACACCGGTGATACTATGACGGGTGAACTAAGTATGAATGGAAATAAAATAGTCGTTTTAAGAGACCCAACATGATGAAGATGCCGAACCAAAATAATATGTAGATGTAAATTATAATACCGTAGATACCAAATTAGCTAAGTTGCGGGCTGAGTATGACGTTCACGTAAATATGTTCACGACTACTAGTAGAAATTTTCAAAAGCTCAATAAAATCGCAGACTGTTGATGTAAAACTCTCTGATATTATCACAAAACTCGGTAATATTAAGACAGCGTTGTCGGATATTGAAAAGATTAAAAAGAAAGCTAGAACATGTCATAAGTGGAATTCCTGATATCGTTAAAAAAAATCTTATTAAAATTCTCCACGAGCAGATTACCAACAACACATACACGGTGTCATCAGGATTCTCAACATGGTCTCAGCAAAATAACACTATCAAACATACCGCATACGTCACCGGTGTGTACAGGCTGTCTGTGTTCAGTGGTGCAAAATTTAGTATATAAACTACGTGTCCCTGGAGGCATTCAACCGATAAGTTTTCTGGAACCGCGTCTATTGTGCTAAATAACGGAGACGAAGAAACATTTATATTAGAGTCATCTGATAAAAAATTAACCGCAACGTCTTACTGGTGGTGTCTGGAATTTGTCGCTGAAACGCCTCAATTGGTTGCTAAATAAAGTATAATGAGTCTTCCACAGTGTTTGGATGTACATAATTTCAGGTATAATCAAGTGCGTGAATGGCAGGCAGCGCTAAAAGATATCTTCGACAAGTATACAGACAGGGTAAAAAATATCGTGGACGCGAAGTTGTTATCGATATTGTGGTTTATTTAGCGTCTGTGGTTGTTGGCGCCGTAGGTGTATCTTCGCTAATAGTGGCGCCGTTCGTGCTTACAACTGACGCGGCCTCGTCTGCGACAATTGCAGGTATTTTTAACATCCTCACAAAAAGATATATACGTGTACAAATAAAAAATTACACAACTATATGGTAGGATTAAACGCAGCCACGGCCGCATATTCTAAATTGTCATCGTTGATATCATCAAGTCTCAACGACGGTTTAATTTCAGATTCTGAGTTTGACACGATGGTTAAAATCTACACGGAATTTAAAAATTCTGACAACTATAATTTAAATCATAGGGATTCAAATAATGACCGAACTACTTCATCAGATCGCTATGAATACAGCACCGTTGAAAACCACAAGATAATATTTTGCGGGTTGATAACATCCCCGCTAGTGATGGCCGTCATAATTCACCGGGAATCGTAAATATAACTTCAACGATCGCGATTAACATTGTATGTGATGCAATTGAAAGTAGTTACCAGGCAAATTTAACAGTCAAGTCAAGCCCAACAAGGTTACATCCTGTATACGTTTACGACACACGTTCCTCCTGGATATTTCATCGTGCAAGAACCGATCAATCCGGTCTATAATACGATGTCATAATCCGCTGTTATCAAGGATAAATTTCAAACTAACTGACCAGAACGGACATTTGCTTGATTTAAGTAATGAATTTTGAGTATAAATTTATATGTTAAATCATAGTGTCTATCCCCGGGATGGCGATCACGATATCGATTCTGTCTAGATAGGATATTTTGAAAAAGCAGCGGGGGGGGGGGGAGGGATGATGACCATATTGTGGTACCACGTATGGGCATGGGGTCCAGAGTATAAAAGAAATTGTGAATTTGTTTGTCAATTTTTAGGCGTTGTTTTGGTGGTTTGGAAACGTTATTTTCACGATTGGAGGGTTCTGTAACATGGTCTGTTCACCACCCCACCCTCCGCTTCCGCTGCTGGTCATAAAAATCAGATTACTGGATGACGATTATGTATTTTGAAGTGAATTCGATGAAGAAACTGTGCGATAATGTACCACCCAAAAATTTCTAAATATCTGAGGTCATGCGGTTTATATAACAAATTTTGACAACAAGTTTTAAATGTTTTTACAAGTGTTATCATTTTCCTTTTTATGTATATACCTTTTATAGAATTTAAACATTTTTAACTTTTATAATTTTTCTTCTTGTACTTTATGTTTACATTTACTTGGAAGGGTTTATCTTCTTGGAGTGTTAGACAAATTTTCATTTTCAAATATTTAGAGCTTTACTTTTAATTGGTAAGGTAGTCCATTCGGTCACTGATTGTGCTGATGTGTCATTTAACGCCAAAAAATATATACTTTATTTTTTCCCATAAAGAGTACATAGAAATGGACGCGAATACAGTTTTCGAATGATATTATCTGGATAATCGGAGTCTCTGACGTCACTCCGCACATTAAAATGTTCTCATTTTTCCGTCCTCAGCACGGGGCATAGTCTGGTTCCCTGACCTCCCTCCACTACGTTACTCTTCGTTATGAGGGTCAAGTATTGTCTAGTTCCCTGACCTCTCTCCACTCCGTTACTCTTCCTCATAACGAAGAGTAACAGAGTGGAGAGGTCAGGGAATCAGAATACAAGGGGTATAGTTTGCTTGCCTATATATTTTGAAACCAAGGCTCCATAGTTCTGAACTTACCTTTCGGTCAATGGTGAAATCCAAGACTATCCGAATGCAAATGGCACTGCCGGACCAATTCTTGTCCAGACGTCAAAATCGGGGAACAATTGTTGCATTTTCTCCAGTATGTCGCAAACTGAACGAAGTGTGTCGTGCTGTTTTAAAAATTTAACTAGTCTTGATTACGACCGGCTTAAGTTGGATATTAGCAGACCCAGTTAGGATAAACTAGCAGGGTTGGAACTACCAAGACGTGCGGATTCGTGTCTTCCCTTGTGTTCCCAGGCACATGATTCCGAGGTAAACTAATGTGTACACTCACCAATTAACACGTGGCATTTTTCGCGAACTTTTACTGCTGAGACAAGTCCGAGCACATGTGACAACCGGTGAAAAGAGCTACATGTACCATGTTTGCAACTCTACAATACATCCCTTCTTTAATTACAGAACAGTGGTAGATGCAAATATAAGTTTTTACTTACCATTAACTCAATTCAACTTTAGGAATCCTGTTCCGTGGAAGAATTAGACATTGTCTTATTCACTGCACATACATCGTATACAAGCGAATCTATTTTCAAAATAGGTAAGCAATGCGGCACACACGTCAACGCCGAAATACGATTGGCTCAAAAGGTTATGTGTATTGTCACATCAGCTCGGACTTGTCTCAGCAGTAAAATTTCGCGAAAATCGCACGTTTCGGAGCCCGTAACTTCAGTTTGGTACACTGCAGAAAAGACAATGATGGCTTGATGAATAGAAAACTATTTAAGGAGTAAAACAAGCCATATGGTATGGTCGTGTACCTTTAGAGACGGAAATAGCAAAAGGAAATCGAGGGTCATGGGTGGAACGAATTATTTGGAAGTTACGTACCTTCTCTCTTATATAGTATGATAGAAAGGGTCCAATGTCAGAACGGGTCATGGGGGTAATCTAAGGTATTTTTGTCACTCTGTTTGATTTTTGTTTCCTTCAGTTTTTTTTTTCTCTCTCAACATCATGCTCGCGTCGAGCACTTGTGTTGGAAAACAGATGCTACTCAAACGATTGCCAAACTAAACTAATGTCAATCCCTCCAGAAGTAGTGTTGGAAGTATATTTTCGACTCTCTGCAAATCTCTGACCATGTGTGTCATCTTTTGTGGTTCTTCTAATTTTACAGAATTAAACTGCATGAGTGTATTATCTTGGGTTGACGGGGTATCTTTAAAGGAAGATAAAGGTAACCTAGTCACATCACAGTTTAATCAACAATAATATTGCTTGAACGACTGGGTCCAGCAAAACAAAATGTTTAAGCGATGACGAAATAATAAATCGCCTACCAACTTTCATTCTCTTACTTTTTGACAATTACTTTGAGAACGAAGTTAATATTTCAAGTTCCATAAATAACACAAGAAACTATGTACAGGATCTACGATGGGAATTCCTATATGATGTCATATAGTTAACTCTAGTTCGGGTCGACGCGACATAAACATCGACTTGTACGAGAATGTTTTTAATGTTTCCGCCGAAAGCATACCAGCTCCACTTTCATGGATGCTATTTTGAACATGGCAGAAAACGGAGATGATTACTGGGTACAGAAAATGTGTTAAATCTAGACTAAAGGTATTGCTATTGGCATTATTTGATTTAGAAGAATGCTTAGATTGGATAACTTTCTGACTATTGTCGTACCAGCATATGTTGAAATTCTTCTCGAAACAGGTATCTTTAAATCAGATTTGTCATAGAGTTGTTTGCCAGTTATATGGGTTTCGCCCGCCACCAGCCCTCAATCAATTGAGTGATACCCTTATTTTCATTTGGAACGAGCCTCTGTGGGGTATTTGGCCATATCCAGACAGACCTTAGGTTTTTCCCCAATACCTATAGGGAAATCGATTGCATAGATATTTGTCAAGATCTTTATTGTAGTGCCAAAATAAAAGGTTCGGATGGCGAGTCAAGGAAAAATCCCACAGTAGCATTCAATTTGTGACGAGAATACTGCTCAGAATTTCATAGACATAGTTGGACCAATCAGGAATTTCATGGACAAATTTGGACCGAAAAGGTGATATGTTAAACTGCACAAAGAGTGTAAGGGGTAACAAGTAAGTGAGAAGCGAAAATGATTATATGGATATATAAATGTAAATAACACAGTGATCATGTGATGGATATTCATTTGCAATTTTCAACTCACTTAAGACTATGCTTTGACTGGTACATATTAGTACCATACCATAGCGATTAAGTTTATATTCTTAAAGGTTAAATGGAGGTACGTCACTTCGTAGTGAGGTTTCAACCCTTCATACATCAAATAAGTCTGGTAATTACAATAGAGGTACTTGCTACTTAGTTCTTGCAGCGACAATAGTCACTTTAAATTCACTTTTGGGAAAAAAACGTCCAAACCATATGTCAGAGAAATGTTGCATAATACACATTCCAGTGAGTAGCTGCCCAAACTATTCAACCTTTTATGTATCAGTGTATACCCAAGTGCTTTTTTATATACATACTTTGATGGTAGAATGAGAGTTTATTCATTTGAGTCAATTACTTTCGACATTTCTGATAATATACCACTTGAAACGTAACATGTTGATAACCCCTAATTAGTGTGTTGAATGTTATAAACGTTTCTCTGCGTACTTGGCCAAGGAAAATAAGATTTCACAATACATATTTATAATTACTGGCTGGAGCATTCTTTTCAAATCATTGAGGTCAGGAACAGACATTTCATACCATGCCGTATTGTGCTTATTTTATTTAATGATGCAACACAATGGGACTCTATGCCTTTAATCAATTGCTGGGAATATAAAAATACAGAATTAGTCTTCTATATTGATATTTCCCGAGAAAAAATAGTTTAATTTTTCTTGTGGCAAGCAATAAAATTCAACAATCACACAGAACTTCGCATTAGTGGCCTCTCTCCTTTCAAAATCGATCCAGTAAAAAAACATCAATTGCTCATCGCTTAAAAAAAATGGCCTCACAGTATTGGATTAAATTTGCCGTACGAATCATTTAGACGAGCTCTCGCATGTAGCATGGTATAATATATTAATATGCAAACACCTTTTACATAATGTTATCTTTTCTTCGATATTTTTCTCTCCATGTTTTTACAATCAGTCAAATAGCTAGTGCCAATAACTCCGCAAAACATTATTAGGTTCCCGTGCGTTTATTTTTATATCATTGTCTGAAAGTCATGACATTTACGAGCTTTTGTTTACGAGCTCAGTAAAACATAGTCTTGAACTTATCAAAATACTATAAATATATAAAATGAATTGTAGACAATATTATATTGAACTGATCTATAGTAAAGAAATTGGTTCTACCCATCGGAAATTTCATGATGGTTTCTTTCTAAATATTCTTGAATTAGATTAAATACATGAGAAACGGATTATTCCGGTTGGAGCCAGTAAATTGCAGTTTGAAAACAAGCAATAACCTGTATCAGTAATGAGCTATGATACTCCTGTACATTTTTCGACGCTTTATTTTCTAGTTAACTGTAGTTTGGTGTTTTCTGAAAAATAATCCCTTGATTGAATTGACTGTTTTCATTTTTTAATTTTACATCTCTTTTCTCGAATTTTCTTTCAGAAAAGGACAGTATTTTGGATTTCACAATACTAAAATTTGACTTCCTTGTTAATGCATAGCAAATTGCTGTATCAATGCACATTGACAATTTACGTCTAACTCACCGAAGAAATATTATGTTTGTCTTCCCCTCCCCCATACTTAATGGTATCCAACCGTAGAAAACCACATTTCATGTATCCAACCAACTGGAGGGGGGGGGCTTGATGTGTCTATAACTTGATATATTTAATGACATAATGGTCCACTTGAATTGAACCTAATGTGTGTCATTTGACAAAAGTTTTCATTCAACTTAATGTGTGTCATCGGACAAAAGTTTTCATTCAGCTTAATGTGTGTCATCGGACAAAAGTTTTCATTCAACTTAATGTGTGTCATCGGACAAAAGTTTTCATTCAACTTAATGTTTGTCATCGGACAAAAGTTTTCATTCAACTTAATGTTTGTCTTGATAAATATACAAGTAACTCTTTATTACATTGGAATGTGCCTTCCTTCGTCAGAACTAAGAACTTAATGAATTCATGTCCTTTTGACCCCGTAAGTCATTTTAAAGAGTACAATGTACACTATTATTTCTGAAAAGTCTGTGTGAACTTTTCCAACGAAACAGTGACGTTAACGGTGTACGGGTACTTTTTGTTGTTAGGTATACAACAGATATATTTATTCCTGCTTTCAACGTTTGATTTCCAGATTCTACGCTCCATTCATTCTTTTAAATAATTTACTCATGTAGAAAATATATTCGGGTTTAACTTTTCCACAGAGAGGATTACAGTCATTATTAAGCTCTAATGTTGCAGTTTCCTAGGGATCCATCAATCATTTGGAATATTTCTCTATTCTTGAACAAGGAGTGACATTCTGTCAAACAGAGACACTTACAGTAGTGTGAATTATATCCCAAATCATCCTAAATATCCTATCACAAGTCCATAAGTATAGAATGCTCCGAATGAATTGCAATAATCTTGAATATCCTGATGTACCACATCGATGCAGTTATGTTTGTCTTTGAATGAGTTATCAATAGTCCAAAAGTAGTGTTTCAGTTCAGAAAGTCAATGAGCACTTTGTAAATCCAATTGAATTATATCTGAACACAACTTCAAACTCTGACCACATATTCCCAAAGACAATATTAAAAAGGGATTAATAATTACTTACCAACTATATTTTTATATAGACTGTGTCAAATGCCTCCTAAGATATTATTTCTAATACCGGAGAAGGTGGACAATTGAAACTTAAATAGCTCCGAGCCCCCAATCAGCAATGCAAACGGTCTAGCTATATAAATAACTCAAGGTGAAAGTATAACAATTTAATAAAATATAGCAAAATTATTCAATAATTTCATCTACAGATTTTTCAATCACAATTTCTTTGAACAAATATAATCAGGGACCTATTCACATTTGACAAGTATTATTCCATCACATGAAATTAAAGGTCTTAAGTGAGAGTGTTTCCTTTTAGTGTAGTATCTGTTACTTATCTGTGAGTCCATATGTGCCTCTTCTTTCTCGTTTGTACTTCCGGTACCCTTGACAACGTGCTCCCCTGGTACTTCAGGATCCGTTCCTCCGACATTTCCGGTGCTCTCTATTAATTGCCCCTTCCGGCACTGAACTGCCACACAAACTGCTGACCTTACAATACACGCCTACCACGTGCTCTCCACGTGTCTTCCCTCGTCTCTGATCCTTAGACGTCGTCTCTAACACCCACCCGGAAAGCTTCCCGTAGAATTAGAAGGGACGTATATTCTTCTGTCCTTATTCTAATCTCAGGAAAATTCACCACTCTCACAGACGTTTCATCAGAATAATGGCGAATAAATTAACAGATCAACTCAGTCACTCACATCTGAATATTCAATACACGTTGTGTTCTATAATAATTCTGTTATATTATTATTATTATTGTTATTATTATTAACGAGTACTAATACATGCACACGCATCCCTAATTTTTAACTTTTTGATATAGTAAACTATCGTCTTCAATAGCAATCATACGCATTTCCTCCCCTACGAACTATAAAAGACACATACAAATATACAAATACCTAATTATGTGTGCTTAAGTCCAACAATGACTAATTCTGCATAATTTACAATCTATATATTCATATACTGATAGAGCAAGTACAACGTCAAACACAATTTTCTAATAAATTCAGTTATGAATTACAATGCAACATAGTAGTAAATTACACAATCCTCTTCGATTCCAGTCCAACAATCTACTATACGTTAATCTTGCATGTTATACGTTACGTTACGATATGTTGATAATTTAGCTATACCTGGAATATTACATTTTTAATAAACTAACTGTACGTAATAATGTATCATCTTACAACACCTCTTTATGAAAGTAAGACAAATACGGGCGAAAGTATGTTACCTCAAGAAGCCTTTGTTTGCATATCCAAACATAGAATTCCAACTAGAATTTCCTTCTCATTTTGAACGAGTGCACAACTTTTGCTACACGGAGTACAGTCTAATGGTTCTCAAATTCTCTATGATCCGCACCTGGAAAGGTTACCACATGTACTGATTGAAAAATGGATTCAGTTTGAATATAAGCGGTTGCTTGTTTAGACTCCGCCCTAGATTTGATTCTCTCAGTTTTGATTGGATGCGGTCTGGTCTCTTCTAAAACTGCCTTGAGTTATTTAACACCTACTTGTCACTCTCTGGTTTCCGTGCTTCCAATTCCCGAATTTACTTTCAAGTCATATTGTGACATCACTGACGGATTGCAAAACAAACATCGGAGCCTCGACCACGTCGTCCTGGTTGTAGAAGTCCCTTATTAACTCACCACGGACGGGTCGTTGGGTAATGGTTATACAACAGACATGCAGTTTCTTTGTGTCCAGAATCGGATCTATAGTCGTAATCTTGCATAATACGTATTGACATTATCCATGGTGTTCTTAACAACAAATTAACTATAAGAAGATATGTCTACATGAAGTAACAGCAGATTTTCCCACAACGTGACAGAGTGTCACTTGACCTATGACGCAACAGAATGTTCTTGAAAACTAATCAATTCAATGGAAAAATTCACTAACCCGCAAACAAGGCCAGAAATTAGAACTTAAATTAAATATATATAGCAGTGTCCTAAAAGGAAATTGCATAAATGGTACCTCAACTCGCTTGCTTCTCATTTATTATTAACGTAAAAGGTGAATTTGAAAGCAGAAATTCGTAACAGAGGAAACGCCTTGTCTTCTACCAAGAAGATACCATTTTAATGCATCAAATAGTGTTGCCTCTGTACAATTTTCAAATGCTGATCTAAATTATCGGTAATCAATGAGGAAGCAATATCTAAAATTGCAACCGTGTTTCGTGAAAAGTTCAGATGACCAGATATTTTTTTAAAGTGCGAATTTGCACCAAATTAATGTGCGAAGATTAAAGCATTGCGCTTACTGTCGCATCTGGACCATCGACAAAAGAGACGATAAATGTTCTATACGACACGCAGCCATTAAATTCGAAACATTTCCGTATACGACATTAATTACGCTGTCATTAAACCGTCAAATTAGACAGAACAATCGATTTTTCCCACAGCAACTCTGATCCATATAATACCATTATAATACCAATCTAAATTGTAATTCCACTGCCTTACCTTTCGTCAAGAACACTGAGTCGGTACGGACCTTTACACCTGGGAATAAGCAGCAAAGAAAATGACCTACTCGTGTGGGCAGCCGGATCTGACTGGATTATTCAACCGCCTTGCTTCAACAGTTTTGTATTATTGTTGATTGACTTTCAATCGAAGAATCGTGTCTTTGACTATTATTGTGCCACAATCTGGCGTAATGCGAAATTAATCTTGAAGGTAAATCGAGACATTCACGGTCTCAAGAATTTTGAAGAGTAACTGAATCATTGTGTCACGATTAACCAGGCATGATGACCGCTGATATTTGCATCAAAATATGTGGCTTAATTATATTTCTTTTAAAAATTACCGGTAAGTTATTATTATTATTATTATTATTATTATTATTATTATCTTGCTGTTGTTGTTGTAAAATTTTGCTGTTCTTAAAATTCACATGTTCTCGTATGCAAACGTGTAACTTTTCGTTTGATGATTTTTTTTACCAATATGGAGAAACTCATTTAAGACATAAACCTGCATCACAACTAAGCATAATAAATAAAGTTTATATAATTTAAAAATTTTGCGAGATTATTACAACATTAGGAAGGTTCTAGATCATAAGGTCAGTTTACAAAGAACACTCCAAAAATATAGTTTTTTCGAAAATTACTGCTTTACATTATGTATTAGCACTGCCTTTAATAGTGTGCTGATTTCGGCATCGTTGTAATCTGCCATAAATTTTAAAACGTTTTTAAAAAATTTCAAAAAATATTTTCTACTCTTCATTTTTGAATAAGAGAAGTACAGGATTAGTAGATCATCAATATGTAAGGAATTAAACATGTACTGCGACTACAGAGATGTATTAGAACTGTTCGAGGGATATAAATAAAATATATGACGAATAACGCTATAAGGATCGATTCAAGTTTAACATGGATGAGTCGGCGTGGGGGATGTATGGAAAATTTACATTGTGGGCAACTATGGCGATCACATGGATAGTTAGCATTATGTTTGAATCTGTCTGTGGTCCAATGAAGTTTAACATTATGTTTGGGACTGTGCTGTACCTTTGGAATTTAATCTTACGGTGGGATGGTATAGCACCCAATGGAAATTCAACGTTACGGTGGGATGGTATCGGACACTAAGGAAATTTAACGTTAGGGTGGGATGGTATGGCACCCAATGGAAATTCAACGTTACGGTGGGATGGTATCGGACACTAAGGAAATTTAACGTTACGGTGAGATGGTATGGCACCCAATGGAAATTCAACGTTACCGTGGGATGGTATCAGACACTAAGAAAATTTAACATTATGGTGGGATGGTATGGTACCCAATGGAAATTTAACA
The DNA here is from genome assembly GCA_028554795.2 of Sinohyriopsis cumingii. Lineage (NCBI taxonomy): Eukaryota > Metazoa > Mollusca > Bivalvia > Unionida > Unionidae > Sinohyriopsis > Sinohyriopsis cumingii. The sequence goes on from CM068836.1 coordinate 55,837,919, forward strand.
TTACGATGGAATGGTATGGGACAATAAGGAAAATTGTTAACGTTGTTGTTGTTGTTGTAGGGTTTAACGCCATTTTTCAGCACAAGATATGCTATACATAGCGGCCAGTATAACTGTTGGAGGAAGAACCCGGGAAAACCCCGAAATGAACCACCGACCCACGAGAAGCTACTGGCAAGCTAAGGAAACTTAACGTTACGATGGGATTGTATGACAACCAATGGAAATTTAACGTTACGTTTCGGACTGTATGAGGTCAATAGGAACTTAGCATTACGTTTTTAGTTCGGTATAACACCCTATATGGAATACTAGCATTGAGGATCACCAAAATGCACAATTGGAAAATGAAGACGATTGATCAATATAGGGCACTTTCCGCATTTATTATGGGAATTGAAGCACGTTGATATTCAGATAAATACTTACTTAATTACGGACAACACACACACACACACACACACACACACACACACACACATGCACATACACACACGGCCTACACACACACTATATGTTGTTCCAATGACCTTCTTTCCAGTTCGTTGTTGACTTGTACACATTACAAGCTATTTATTTTTATTTCTGTTACTGCAGTATTTGGAAAATGCAGTATTTCACAAAATTCGATTCACATTTCTTTATGTTTGCAAAGTTTAAAGTTGAAAATTGAACGCCAGTTTCAAGTAGAAATTTAAAAGATGTCACTTTGTTGGATAAAAACGATTTAGCGTAGGGGAATTGTTTTTTTTTTTTTTAAACTTAATTTCCACTGATGCCTAAAGCAGTTATTATTGTTACAAAGAGAGAAAAACAGACGTGTATGCCTAAGAACGTGTTTGCCAAAACCATTTTGCTAGATTGTCATTTTTTACTTTTTCCTCTGCTAAACTGAGGTATGGAGGAACGCCGCAATAATACTCGATAGCTCTACCAAAAGAGGCAAAAAAGATTATAAATTCATCATCATGTTTCTTTTATTTTTATATCGTACAGTTTCATCTGGACCATTATAGAAATTTAATGCGGGAATAGAACATGTGAATTGACGAACAAGTACACACATAATTACAGACACCACACACACACACACACACACACACCAGCTCATTTACCATTTTACAGTTGTCGTTGGCTTGTCTACAATATAAGCGAAGAATTTTATTTATTGCAACCTTTCAGTTGTTTTTTTAAACTTTGGATTCTAATTGCCTTTTTAAGTTTACTTCACTTAAACCTTTTAAAGATAAAAATAGTCAACTTCAAATAAAAAATGTAAGAATTTGTTCTTATTGTTGCATAAGAATCGTCTCTTAATTATTTTAAAACAATTGAATTACAACTTAGAACAGCTGAATCAGGAGTAGAAAAAGGATAGCAATTACCTTTGTAATCGAGACAGACAGACTGACGGACAGACCCAGATATATAAGTAAATGTCATATATGGATGTATACGTTCTTCTACACTTTTCATATATTTATCACTATGGGAAAATTATAAAATTAAAAATACACTTTCTTTTTTAACAATCAATGTGTCTTATTATCATTGTGCATTACTTGTTATCATATGTTCAATGTGTACATGTACGCAACACATTAGTTATAAATTTACAATTTTACAAGCTATTACTTGCGTGTGATATGAATGAATAACCAAATAACTGTAGAATTTGACACACAAAGTTTCTGTATCGTGCTCAGTGGAAAAGGATGCCCGTTGACTCTGTGTGTGTGTGTGGGGGGGAACAGTTAGTCATATCATAGTCATATATATAAATATATGACTCACTGCCAGGCAAAGATTTTAGCGATACAGTAGCAGCCAGGCAGTATGATCAGGAGGCTATACATCTGTAATAATTAATATGCATTTAGAATGTGATGAGGTAATTAACGTATAGATTAAATTAATGAAAGGAATTTTATATTATATTGATGACACATACTTCAATTCTAGTTTTACGGACACTGGAACGTGCTTCATAAATGCCGCATTGTACTGCATTTCCCTGACGTCACGTCAATATCAGTAGCTTGGAATAAATTTAGCTTGCACGTATTTCGTTTAACAAAATTATTGGTTTTGCATTGCTTTTACCGTGTGTTTTGCATGCTTTTACTATCAACTTTTAAGGTTCTAATATGTTTTACATTTTATTGATGATGTTAAACATGTGGTAAAATAACCTTGCACAAGAGAAGGACATTAGCTGATTTGATAGAACAACTGACTCGTATAATCCAATGGTACAGTTTTGGATGCCATCACAACCCAGGTCGACTGGCTCGGTGATTCCTTAAGAAAGGCACTTGGTTACCATTTCCGAGGAATGACATTGACAGTAATATGCAAAAGAATTAATTAAGATGTAAAAGTTGCTATGGAAGACCAGGGTTTTAGATGGCAGCAGAACGTGGTTGTTCTGCGCATGCTTGTTCAATGAAATGTCGTGCAAGCTGTAGATACGTCAAGTTGTACCTAACTTTTGAACATTTCCATGTAAATTGTCGAGCATTATCTCATTAAAATATTTCAGAACTACCTCAATCATCGTTAACATAGTGATTTGAATATGATAATATTTTTTATTTTGTAACCAATACATGTTCGAAATGTGATCAGACACTATATTAAGCTCAGTGAAGAGAACACAGCATGTTGCATGAGGGGCGTTCAACCCAACAAACTGAATATCCAATCAGAACGTCGCTCGGCCATTTCCGTCAAGTCATGACATAAAACGACCTGACGTAAATGGCCGAGTGATGTTCTATCGGACTAAAAACCACGAAAAGGATGGCTTAAATATACCTCCTTTCATTGATCCAATCGCTTTCGTACTGGACAGCTTGTATAAGGTTCCGCCCTTCCACTATAAGTAGCTTATAATTATGCGAATGTCATGCGCATTGAAGAGTGTTTAATATATAATAATACTAACAATAATGAGGACTTTGTAAAGCGCCTAATCTTTAGAAGCTCTAAGCGCTTTACAACATTAGACAACACCTATAACATAAAAAAACATATAATGATATGATTACAAAAAACAAACACCATGAAATAATAAAAGATAAAATCCATGCTGAATATATTTAAGTTAGAAAACATTATTAGGTCTTTAAGTTTGTTCTTGCATTCGAAATAAGTGAGTTTTAAGAGCACTCTTGAATGGGCTCACTGTGTCTTTGTGTCTAAGTTCAGTGGGCAATTCATTCCATGTTGATGAGCCCTGGTATGCAAAAGAACGTTGTCCATAATACTTCGTTTTCATAGTGGGAATAATGAGTATACGATTGTCAGAAGAGGAGCGTAAGTATCTTGCTGGTGTGTACACATGGGTGAGGTCGGATAGGTATGTTGGACTGGAGTCGTCAGTGAAACGTTGCACAGAGAACAAATTTTGTGTTTGATTCTGGATCGAATGGATAGCCAGTGTAGGGTACAGAACAGCGGGGAGGTGTGCTCTGATCGTGGTGATCTGAGCAGCTGTGTTTTGAACGTTTTGAAGTTTCTGAAGTAGACATTGAAATAAACCAGACATAATTGAGTTACAATAGTCCAGTCTTGAAAGTACTAATGAACACACAAGTGTTTTAGTGGCCTCAACTGAAAGATATTTGCGAATGGAGCTGATGCAATGTGAGAGTACTGTCCAGGGTAACACCTAGGTTTCGTACTGACTGTGTGAATTTAATGTTGGTGTTGCTGATATTTATTGTTTGAGGTAAGGATGTGAACGAGAAAGTCTTTCTGTTGTGATCAGAACTGCCTCAGTTTTATCATCATTCATCTGCAGCTTGTTACTTGTCATCCAAGATTTCAGAAATGCACCTCTGTACACCTTGGATGGTAGCATCAACTTCAGCTGTGTGGCTAGATTTGTATATCTGGTGTCATCAGCGTACAATTGGTGAGACACTGGATGATGATCTATGACACTTGAGAGCAGCTGAGTGTATAGAATTAAGAGAACAGGTCTCTTGTGGAAAACCACACCATAGATTAACTGGGCTGGTGTGTATTCTATTTGAAGACACAATGTGTGCCCTGTTGTGCAAGTAGGACTTGAACCATAGTATGACTGTATCATGAATGTCAAATAAATGCAGGAGACGGTGAAGTAATATGTCAAGGTATGTTGTGTCAAATGCTGCAGACAAATCAAGGAGGGTGAGGACTGTAATCTTTATGCTATCCAAAGCAGAGAGAATGGCTTTAACTACTTTTAGAAGAGTAGTTTCAGTACTGTGGCAAGGGCGATATACAGATTGTACATTGCTGAAAAGACTGTTTGAATTCAGATGAGATACAAGCTGGGATAGAACAACCTTTTCTAAGATTTTTGATATGAATGGGAGATTAGAAACTGGGCGGTAGTTCTTTAAATCGTTATGGTCGAGTGTTGGTTTCTTCAGCAGAGGCTTTACAATGGCAGTTTTGAAAAATGATGGGAATTCCCCTGATGAGAGAGAGGTATTAATAACATCAGTTAGTGAAGGCAATACTGGATCTAAGCACTACGTGTCCCTGGAGGCATTCAACCAATAAGTTTATGGAGCCGTGTCTATAAATAACGGAGACGAAGAAACATTTATACTACAATCATCTGATAAAAAAATAACCGCAACGTCTTACTGGTGGTGTCTGGAATTTGAGTTTTGAAAAATGATGGGAATTCCCCGGATGAGAGAGAGGTATTAATAACATCAGTTGGTGAAGGCAATACTGGATCTAAGCACTCAAGCAGCAGTGATGTTGGAACTGGATCAAGTTCACATGACTTTGGTGCACTCTTCATCACGATTGTACGTACTAAATCCATAGAGACAGGTTCAAATGCTGCTAATGGTTGCCGCTCAGATTCTGTATCCCAACTGTATGGTGACGACGAGTCAATTGAAATTGTGTTGTCAAGCTTATCTCTAATGGTTTGTACTTCTGTCACGGAAGAAATTTGCAAATCGGTCCGGAAGGTCGACTGGAGAGAAGGTAGTTGGAAGTGGTGTTAGTAATCTCGAAGAGCTCTTTGCAGCTGCAACTTTCCATGATCTTAGTAGTGTAGTGGGCTGATTTCGCTGCATGGACTATCTTTGTGACGTTCATCTTATCGGCTTCATAGATTTGCTTATGAATAGTGAGTCTGGTGGAAAGCCAAAGCCTCTCAGCTTTACGGCGGTCTCTTTTAGCGGTGGGAAGCTGGTCCCTAACACTGCTATACCATGGAGAATACATTTGAATCGATACTCTGCACATGGTGGCTGGGGCATGTTTGTCGTGCAATGAACGCAGGCAGTTATCGAGTTGTTCTGCTGTAGGAGGTAAGCAAGTTGTTAGGTTTGCTTGGATGTCATGCATTAGTTTGGTTCTATTTATCATACGGAGGTTTCTCTTAGTAACAAATAAAGGTGGAGTGTTAGGGACTGATACGTCAAGATGGCATATAATGTAGAGGTGATCTGATGCAAGTTCGTGGGATACCAGGGAGGACCGTAGAATAGTATCATCAGGTCTATGAAGAATCCAGTCTACAGTGTGACCATGTGTATGGGTGGGTTGGTTAAATGACTGTTTGAGGTTGAAAACATTAATGGAATCTAGGAGTTTTTATGAGTTTGGGTTTCCGGGACGGTCAAAGTGAAAGTTGAAATCTCCAAGAATAATCATGTTGCCACCTATCGAATTTCCATACTCCAGGAGATTCGGAAACTGCTCTAAAAAGAGAGATTCTATCAGCTTGTTTTTTCGACTTAGAGGAGGGTGGTAAAAGTAGAAAAAATGGACTGACCTTTGTTCCATTGTGAGTGTGGTTTTGACTAGTTCAAACGATGTGTGGTAGAAATTGAAAATTGTGGTGTGGTTAAGACCTTTGATCATGGAGTTCTTTGTGATTACAGCAATTCCACCTCCCCGAGAGGGGCGGGGGAACGATTTGATGGAGTAACCAGTGGATGTTAGATCCGCGCACTTCGGCTCATCGCCTGATGTTGTTAGCCATGTTTCTGTCAGGAAAAAGACGTCGATATTCTGATTGTTGATAAAATTAACTATTTCTGTGCACTTTTCTATGGTCCTACTGATTGCATTGAATAATGCAATACGCAGAGGTATCTCTTGGATAGTAGACACAAAGGTTGACAATTTAATAGGGATTTGAATTAGGTTGTCTAAATTAACGATCGAATTTTGAAATTGTTGAGCCGGAAAGGGCATAAGGGAGATAATTGGAATTCTTCTTCCTTTTCTCCGCCAGCTTTGAAACAACGTTTCTTTTTTCGCTTCTGTTTACATTTAACTAATGATAAATATAGACCCAGTTCGTTTAGTCTAGAGCACAATGTAGTGTGGAGAGTCAAAGAGTGGTCATTTAAAGCAATTAATGAGGGTCCGTCATAGCATAAACGGGTTGACTGGCGAGTATCACGTGATGGCGGTTTGTTCAACAACAAAGGAAGTTGTAGCTGTGGAGCAAGACAGTTGAGAAAAAGTCCAATTGTTCTCGTTTCCAAAACAAGGAGATGAAGAAACACGTACGAACTGAACCGCCAGTGCATGATGAACACAATAACGTAGACGAAGACAGGCAACAAGCACATATATCATGAAAAACGGCACAAAAAACGGAACAGCTGCTTCAAGCCGGTTAAGCGATAGCGGTCATCTTATAATATGTCAAGGCCTTCCATGCGTACAGCAGACACATTTTGATTGAGTGACTAAGAGAAACACTCTAGTCGCACGTAAACATTACTGTGCGAACCTCGAGAATTATATAATTTAAGTATTTAAGATCATCCACAGGCATACAATTTTCCGCGGAAAATCGTATTCAGAACGCTTGTTCAAATCGGTTGCGTTACTGATTCCGTACAGTTAACTATCTAAACTGGTGTACAGACTTCAGACATTCAGCTTAAGACCATCGAGTTTCTCCTTTGGTTCCAAATCTTTATAATTTTAACCATTGAGTTTCTCCTTTGTTTCCAAATCTTTATAATTTTAACCATCGAGTTTCTCCTTTGGTTTCAAATCTTTATAATTTTAACCATCGAGTTTCTCCTTTGGTTTCAAATCTTTATAATTTTAACCATTGAGTTTCTCCTTTGGTTCCAAATCTTTATAATTTTAACCATCGAGTTTCTCCTTTGGTTTCAAATCTTTATAATTTTAACCATTGAGTTTCTCCTTTGGTTCCAAATCTTTATAATTTTAACCATCGAGTTTCTCCTTTGGTTTCAAATCTTTATAATTTTAACCATCGAGTTTCTCCTTTGGTTTCAAATCTTTATTTTTATTGGGTAAAATTTGCACTTTATTTTGACGTGTAAAATCTGCTGATAAGTCAGGTCCCAGTTTGTTGTGACGCTTACAGTTGTGTGCGAATTGTTTTCTTGTATCGATATTGTACGTGCCGAATGAGCATTACCTTTTATGTCAAAAACATTTCTGTGTAAATATTTTTCTCCTGGAGACTGGCAATGAATGATGTTTGTGATCCATATGTTTATCGTTTCCATTCAAGGATTTTATTTCCTGTAAATTGTTATGCCTGAAATGATATTGCGTGTTGTCTCTGAAATATAAGATTTATGAAAACGTAAACGATACATACTAATCGAAATTAAAATGCAGGAATTGCATTGAACTTGTACACGCTGATGTCATTTTGCTGTTAGAATATTACACTGTCATGCAAGATTGCATAGTTGATACCCATCGCAGTTGCGACTTTGGGATCGACCTGTGTAACATTATACCAGAAATACAAATTTTAATTTATACAATCGTTTATTACTAATTCATGTAGGATGATTCTATTGGCAGTCAATAATTTTATTATTTATCCATACTGGGAAACCGTATATTGATGTACACGCAGATATAATTGTAAATGTGCATCAGTTGCTAGTATAAATAATAAAAAGGCAACACCCTATTGGAGAATATATCGAATACAAATTTAATACATTAAATGATATTTCTGTCTGTAAAGTACTCAATATTCGCCGCATAAAATTTCTTTTCTTAAAAACATATTTTTTACAATACATAATGCTACCAGACCATTGAGTGATTGGCTACCGATGTTTTTCACTTCTTAAATTACTTGTAATGCATCATCGAGTGGGAAGTTGACTGGCAATGACATGAATACATATGCTGGGTAATTATTCAAAATCTAAATATCACATTATTTTAATACTGTATCAAAGTGACAGCTGTTTAGAACGAATGATGTGGTCGCCTGAGTGTTAGTCTAGTTACCATCTTTTCATGGTACAGATAGCTCTTGCTATGACGAATCGTGTTTACATTAAATATCCCGTTCAATGGTTCCATAATTTCTTGACACTTTGCACGTCAATACGTGCTTGTAGTTATGGCATGAAGATTAGTGATTGATTTGTCTTAAACGTCAGACGAATGCCTATCTCGTGCTGATAGACACACCACGAAGGCCGACTCTACCTGGTTTGAGCAGACTTAGACCAGCATACTTCTGCTCGCAAGTATTGCACGCTTCCCATTGAACCACACGTGTTACCGAAGGAAATTATTGGCGGCTTGCTGTGTTCCATGATGTTGTCAATTTATTCATGAAATAGCATTACCATACTGAAGACATAAATAGTTAAATAAAATAAAAGTAAGTGAACGCCATGAAGTTTGTACTTAATATCTTTTACGACAAAATTAAATATGTGGGATTTATTAAATTGCAAAAGAGTGATCATGCGTGTTTCTTTAGGGCGTATTTGGATAAAAGTGTTTGGATTATCCAGAGATGTAATCATGTCGATTAATTCATTCACGGAGAATATTATTATTGACATGTAAATTATAAATACAAGGTCAAAAATCCCAATCCCATTTTTCAAGACAGGATACGATTAATTGGTCAGATCTTTTTTTATAGCAGCCGGATTTAATTTGTGTTTCTTTTTAAACTCAATCACTTGCAACCTTATCACGATGCAATATATCTTGCGGAAATCCTTTTTTTCCCATCAATATATAAAGCAATATAAGTCTTCTTATCTAATCGTTATATGCACACTCATATAATTCTCTCTCTCTCTTTCTCTCTCTCTTTCTCTCTGATGTTGGAGTAATCATGATGCTGGAGTAATCATGATGTTAGAGTAATCATGATGCTGGAGTAATCATGATGCTGGAATAATCATGATGCTAGAGTAATCATGATGCTGGAGTAATCATGATGTTGGAGTAATCATTATGCTGGAATAATCATGATGTTGGAGTAATCATGATGCTGGAGTAATCATGATGTTGGAATAATCATGATGTTGGAGTAATCATGATGTTGGAGTAATCTTTAATATTGTTTGAAACGAAGTATTTCCTCAGCATTATTTAATTTTCCTGTTTGAGAGAAATACCTGCTGCAGAGTACGCTGTTCTTCCACTTGATTTCACTTTCGACATAAAAATATCAATATTTGTGGCAATGAAGCTGCATTAAATTCCCAATCATGCCGGAAATGAGTCTTTCAATTTTCTGATGAATATGGCATTGTATGTCTCTACCGGATATGAAAATTGAATTCTCCATGACTTCAACACTTTAACAAAGACTTAATGCCTGGTTAAAAAGGTTGTTACAATGCCTGAGAAATCGGAGATCCGCCTTCCACCGGCGTTCAATCTCATTACCTGATTAGATTAAAACCAGGGGTCCCAATTACTGGTTCATAAAATGTCGCTAATAGATGGTTGTTGAAAGGAGTGATTTATTTGAAAATTCCGTGTTAAGTTCAATTGTCTCAACATCGGAACGAATGGAACTTGGAGGCTCAATTATATATATTGCTGAACTGGTTGTGTAACATCAGATGTTCAAATACATGACAAACAGAAAGATATCAGCAAAATACCAGATGCAACTGAAACAGTAAAATTGAAAGATCTACTGCAAAGTATTGAAAGTAGGACATCTCGCACATTTGGAACTTATTGTTAAAGACAATTTTGGAAACATAAATTCATAACTTAGGAAATAAATTTCACCGGAAGAAAGGTTAAAACAATTTTTTTCAAAAGATAGTTGTAACATTTTTCACGATAATTACATCCATACGTATGTCTGTAGCAGCTGTCCATACAAAATTTGGTAAAAGGCTTAACACAAGGTGGGAGAGGAATGGAAATGGAAATGTTCGTGGCAACGGTAGCACGCAGTCATTCCTGAAAAAAATTTGACAAGGCATGCAAACTATTGATGACAATTTGTTTGATTTATTCCAAAAGGCAGAGTCAGATTTCCATGTATTACAGGTAATTCCAGGTAATAATCTGGATTATAGAAACACCTTCACATATTGCTTGGTCATGTAATTTTGCTTTCAATAGCATCAACTGGTTTATTGTTTTAAATTGTGATCAGAGTTGTATACACGGCAACAAAAAAAATAAACAATTGATAACCTACATTAACAAATAAATTATGCCAGCTCCTGGAACTATTACTTCTAACATAAATGATCGATTGCTTATTTCATTATTTTCTGAATCATATGCATTTGCAATTACAAGACTGACACAGTTGTTATCTATTTTGTATATCTAGATATTACCCACGTTCTCGCCTTTTCTTCCTATGTCTATCTTTTGAAAAAATGTTATAGACCGCATATCATCTTACCATGTCGGTATACATAGCTGTGTAAAGACCTAATTTTAGGCTATCTGGTATTTTTTTTTAAATTGCATTAACTAATACTAACACCCTTTTACAGCATCACGCTCTTCAATAAAAACATACAACACAGCCTAGTCGTACTTTTTAAATTGATAGAATCCGTCCATTTATTTTGAATCCGTTACTGTAAAAACTGGAACAGTGGAGCGCTTGACTTTATAAGCACAAGCTTTCTATTGCATTAAAGGTATAGTTATCAAATAATTTACAGCGCATCAGTAAGGGAGTCATCCATCATATCACTAAACGTCGGCATTTGAGGGTGATAGAGGATTCCACAGACTTGCCTGATGGTTGCGTCTTAGTCTCACACGTCACTCCGCCTTTGGCGTCATAAGTTGGTGGCAGCAAAAATTTGAATTACAGCCGAGGGAACGCAAGTTTTCTGTTTAAGGGAAATCATGTTTGAATAAGCATCTCGTATCTTGGATTTATCAGCCCCAGAAAAATTAGGTTTACTTTGGGTTACGACCTCGGTCAATATAACATTTTTAAAGTTTATTATCCTTGAATCAGCTTCAACAAAAGTCAATAATTTTATATTTTTACAGATGCCAAGTTATGCCTGAAAAATTACGACATAGGGGAGAGAGAAGGCAACGTATACTACTGTCAGGACCTAGTACTCACAGAATGCTGTGAGATAGAGCGGGAATTCACCTGCTGTGAACCTGGAAAATCGAAGTATCTGTAAGTAGGGCAACTTTATTATTTATGTATATATTTACAGGAATCAGTATCTAATACTAATGATGGTTTTCCGGATCTGGCGAGTTTTGGAGTATTGTGTTTGAGAGCCGGATCCTTCCTAAATGTTAGTATTCAGAATGGCTCTGTTACCCATATTCTACCAGTTGTCAATAGAATTATCACATGTTACTTACATGGACATGAAATACATTTTTTAGTCCGACAATCATTGCACCTGGTTTTCGGTCCATGCAATGTTTTCGCGGTGCGTCTACATTAAAAACGGTATAACAATGAAACGTATATCTGTTCTCCATATGTTACACTGAGGCATTTTTACATTTTGATTGTTTTCACAATTGAAAGTTTTCAAATTTCAAATATAAATACAGCATGATATGTTTTATCAGCGAATGCACATGCTGTTGAAGAGTAAAATTAAAAACTAAATAATTCAACACCCTTCAATTGACCCTTCACACGTGAACACACACACACACACACACACACACACACACGCACACATCTGGACCCATAACAAATCCATGCTTTCTTAAACGTTTCGGCTTTGATGACGGGGAAACACTTGTGGCATATTCCATGCCATACAAATGGACGAATCTCGAGTCTAGGCTCATAATTTTCACTGTATTGGGTTAAAATTCCGTAAGATGAAAACATGAGGGTTCCTGTGATATTATCCACGCAAATCAAATAAACAGTGAACATTTTTTTACTAAATAATTTTTACCTCGACTCCAAAAACAATGCAGTGTTCAATGTGCAAACAATTTTAATTGAGTCAAAATTTGCTTCTACGATAGATGCTCCTTATATAAATATTTGCTATAGACAAAATCTTACATGAGTTATTAACGATCTATTAAGAAAGGGAAGAGTGGATGCATTTGCGTCCTCCAGGTTCACAGTAAACTTCTATTTTTAATGTAAGCGGGATATTTTATTGACAGACATTTTGAAACGTGACCTCTTGACTGGAATGATAATCCACAGACGGAAAAGCAGTGATAGAGTTAGTTTAACACAATGTACCGCATTGCACGAATATACGTCAAATACCGTTGCATAATGCGCATGCAGATCAGAGTCTATGTTGTTTGTTCTACTTATTACTCCTAACAATTTGCACAAACCCAGATATCCCGGTGCATTATGCGACGACATATTTGCGTCCATGCAGTTTGCAGTTTGGCTCGTCTTATAAGCGAGTACATACGGGACGTGATACACTTATTTGTATTAAGTATATCACCTGAATAGAAATTCCCATCAGTGCACATGTTTTCAATGCAAACTTGCATATTCATTGATTGGAATCGAATATTTCTATCCCACTCTGTAGCGGGCTAGATTCGGATACCCTCCGTCAGTCCATCCATCTGTGTGTTACAACATCTAAACATCTGAATCTAACTTCATCAAAATTTACTGTTTTGCTGACAATGTATTTATACGGGCTATAATAGGCAATTTGATATTGCATTTTACTAGCGAAAGATTACGGCATTGAGACAGTATTGAGTTATTGCATTGTAATTATCTTGAACCATAGAGACTAATCAAGATGCAACGAGTGTTCTATTTTCATATTCATTGGGCTTGCATACAATGCACGTGGCAACCACATGATGCCTTGTAGTGGAGGCTGCCATATTGGTCAAGTTCCAGTCAACCCTAATGATAGTCTAATTACACGCATACTTGTAACCGGATGGTTATCAAACTTTCCATATTGAAAGTACATTGTGGTCGGTACTGATAATGGTGAAGAGAATTCAGAAACATTCATTAAATACATATTATAAAATCACTTATTTGCTTGTTTACATTTGACTTCATTTCCTGTCTTTTTGCATCGTATGAAGTTTCCTAAATATTAATCTGCCAAACTTTATATATTCGGGTGTCATCAGTACCTTGTCCTTAATATCTGTCTAAAGATAATGAAGATTGCTTGCCATTAGCTACCTCCCCTTAATTAACTTTAATGTATGCATAAATGGGATATATATTGAATTTGATTGTAAGTATGAGAACTATTATATTGTGGTATGTGTTTCCGCTAGAGTGTAAGAAGGCATTTCCCGCTAAACAAGAGTGTCATTCAAATTAAGAAAAGTACACTTTTTATACAAAAATATGAAATGATGAGATAAGATATATAAACAGCTGGATACTTTGGAACATGGTAATTCGTTCAGTTCTGTTGGATATTACAATTGTCACTAATCAGTAATATTAAGCTATATATAGCGCAACGTTCTTAGTGACGGTGAAACTGACATGAATACGTGAATATATCTATGTGCTTTTCTCCAGTGGATTCTACGGTGTGTCTAATAGTTCACGTATAGTGAAAGAGTTGACGTTTATTTATACAAGTAGTTATATACATACTAGTGGGGATTTAGTGACAGATTTCGGTATTTACGAAAAATACTTATTAATGGGGTGGTTTTTGTTTTTTTGTGTATGACATTTGAACATTGGGTAAACTGATTGTTATCGCTGTACATTGTAGTCGTTTGCAAAGACTTGGGGTGCTTTAGAAGGAAGGATACAGAGGGACAGCTTATGGTCTAATAAAGAGGAAATACAAGACCAAAGTCTTAGATTTCGTACATTTTGCCCTGAACCCATTACCAGGATGCCAAGAAAGTGATTAGAGATTTAAACCCAAGATTAATAAAAAAAAAATAAAGTACAGAAAACACAATTACTAATTGTGGTGAAATAGAATGTTCAGACAGACATGTGAGCAGAGAATACGAATATTTCAGATTGTTTATTTTGGGGATCATCATATTGTTTGGACTAAAATTCTGTGATTATCATTATTACCAAACAACAAGGAGAACTGTGTTATGGTCTTCACCATAAAATACTAGTTATGACTAGTGCAGGCCTTCATACTTTTTTTAGGACCTTTTTTCAAGGTTGTTCAGGACTGACTAGAATCCAGTTTTTTTTGTACACATTACGCACAGAAAAATAGCTCATGTTCAAGTTCTCCAAGTTTCATGCAAAATCCAGTTCTCCTTGCCACTAAATAGATAATTCATAAGTGTCCGTGGCATTCATTTTCGTTTTGATATAGGCCCCATATTGCTGTACACTACATCAAAGTTTGTGGACAAAAAGGTATGACATTTTTTTAATTATACGTTATTCTTTCACACACGCAGTGCTAAATGTTCCATGATACTTAACTGAAAGAAATGGGAGATCACAATTATCATAATATTTAGCCATTTGTTCACAATCAGTGTACCATCCCCCACCCACTTGTGCTGAATTTTGAATCATCAATAGCCCTTAACGACATTTTTCTGTACATGACGTTATGTTCATTCTTTGGCCTTTTTCAGGCGAGAACAGTTGCAACTCTGGGGAGCAGTCTTGTTGTTTGTACTGATTCTGGTGGTACTGTGCATGTATTACAGACGAGACAGCCCTGCTTGTTCTAGTCCAACTTTATCGGAAGCATGCTGCGCATGCAGGGGAAAGCTATTGTGCAGGTTAGTATTACAGTAAAGCGTAATCAATCATACATGTTTAAATTGTTAAATATCAGATCTTGTAATGGGACTCTGAACCCGTCTGACCAGCACCGATCCCGTGCATCAAACACCGTAACATTTCCTATAACTTTTCCCACTGAGGACTTTGGTACACTTGTGCATTTGTCCATGTCGGCCATATGAGTCTGCGTGGAAGTTCCGCTGGTCGTGGGTTGGTGGTTGCAGTGCTGTGGCATCGCAGACAGATCGATATACATTAGGCAACTATTTACTTGAATTTTACTACTTGTAAATCAGTTACCTGTTTTGGGTCCCTAGCGCCTCGAATTTGTATCTGTGCATGGAGACGTAGGCTTTCTTCAATCTCTTCAATTCTGCCATGCTAATTGTTTTATCTTCTATACTCACTGAGTACAGTTTGGTACAGAAGGATTACAGTTCCCGCGAATGCACAACTATTTTTGGGATCTAAGCGTGCCAGGACGCTTCAAAACGATGACACCATAGGGGAAAATCCATCGCGTGCTATTCAGCAGAGACAAACTTACCTAGGTGCAACTGTCTACATCCAAACGGTGTTTCTTTGATAGAATAACATTTGTAGCGTGCGCTAGTTCCCATCGCACACATTACACGTACATGTCATACCGGATATCTTTTTTGCAACCAGGAGTTTGTGTCGCAGTCCCACGTATTCCTCTATGGGGTTGCCTGCGCACTTGTCGTTGAATTTCTACGCGGCTTTCTTGGTGACGTTACTAAAAAGGAGATAGTCCATCGGGTACACGATGGTCTCAGATTTGTTTACAAGTGATGCCTCGCCCGTATCTGCGTAGACATCATTGGCGGTAATGTGGATTAGCAACAAGTCCGTATCTGTGTACAGCATCTTGACGTTATCGCCAACCCTCGGCTTGATCGAGTCGTAATAGAACACGTATATTAATAATCTGGATAAGTGTAACACAGAGGCTAACATAGATTGACCCTGTCAGCTTTTGTTTCGAAATTTTCTTAAAATGGACGGCAATGAATCCACTGTCAAATTTTTTCGCCACTCATACGCTGGGTCAATCGATTCAGTTTGTCTTGCTATATGTCCCAGAAAAGGTAGACGTGAATTCGTCTTCGAAGATTCCCCGTAGTTTTCTCGAGTACAGCACCATTTATTAGCTTGAAATAGTCCTATTCAGACTCATTGGTTGCGACCGTTTTCACGACGGTTTTCCCCTCAATGTACGAGTCCATCGATACACACCAACGAAACCTCAGCACTCAGCGAATTTTTCATTCAAATATCCCCAACCGCAGATATAATTGTAATCTGCACACGTGGATTACATAATTAGGTTTCTTGTGCTGCTTAGGAACAAGCTTAAAGCATTCTGTACACTCCTGTCTGGAATCGTACACGATTCTACGCTGATATAGTGACAATGCCTTTGCGGGACAACGACGAGTGAAAGGCATCAATTGTTGGTAACTGAGCTTCAGAAAACGTCTTCATGTCATTCATGTACTCGTACGGGCAAATTCTTTTGCGGAAGAGTAAGCCGAACTTTTCAGGTTCATTAGCGCTTCCACTGCATCGACGAGCGGTTGCATAATATTCGTTGCCTTTGCTTGTCCAGGATGAAATTGAGAAGCTGCAGCGAGTCAATGAGGTGCAGATGACCCATCCAGAAAGTCGTGTAGTTTTGCATACTGTTGGAAACGACACTCATTGTTGCATTCAATGCTGATGAGATTAATTGCATGATCAAGTGACTATCATACCTGCACAGTTTATGAAGCACATAATTATGGAATACTTATTTTTGCGATCCTAAATTTGCATCTGCATGTTGTATGAGCCGTGCGTGGCTCCTCTGTATGCGCCAGTTACGAACTTTGGAACTTATAGCACCACCAAAAATTTCAGAACCAATGACAGAAAAGGTATCATCACAGATCCAGAAATAAAAATTTTTCCGCGGAAACTTTTGCGTATGATCACAGCTCATAATACTATTAACAGGTGAGGCAAGCTGTTGTTAGATTCATTGCGCGGTAACCTCGAGGTAGTTAATCAAGACCTAAACAGAATCCTTGCCAAGGTACAACACTGGTGACTAAGTTGCTCATTCACATCTAACAGAAGTGTCCACTTTCATCTTCCGCTGCACCGTTGAAAAATTTCAAAACATTCATGACAGGATTGGGCATGATTGTGATCTGTGGCTTCTCGCCGACTGACCCACTGAAAAATATATGGCCATGAAGCCTCTGTTGGGTGACAAATACATCCATGCAGCGTCTATATGGAGACATTTTACTTTTGTGCTTGCCGTGCAGGTACACCATCCATGGAAAATCCTTTATCAACACGTAATGATACCCCGCGACTAAATTTCTCGAGGACTTTTAAGTGTCTTTATAATTTAAGATTATAGATTATACAGGCACCACTATGAAACCACGGCTGTGATATTATAGATGATGCAAGCCTCGTTTTGTTAAATACCCCAAAATAGTAAACTCCACATTGACAACGATGTCCACCTTGCATCAATGGCATGATGTAACGTAGATTCAATTTTCTGACGCATATTCGAGAGAACACATTTTTTGTTTTGATGAAGGATCGAATGGAAAGCCAGTGTATTGTACAGAGCAGGGAGAGGTTTGCTCTGATCGTAGTACTCTGAGGATGATCCGAGCAGCTGTATTTTAAACTTTTCGAAATTTCCGGAGTAGATATTGAGACGAACCTGACATAATTGAGTTACAATAGTCCAGTCTTGAAAGTACTAATGAGCATATAAGTGTTTCTGTGGCATCAAATGAAAGATATTTACGAATGGAGCTGATGCGTCTTAGCTCAAGATATGCAGCCTTGCATATGTTCATGACATATTGATGCAATGAGAGAGTACTATCGAAATTAACACCTAGGTTTCGTATTGACTATGTGAATTTAATGTTGGTGTTGATGATATTTATTGTTTCAGGTAAAGGTTGTGAATAAGAAAGACTTTGTGTTGTCATAAGAATGGCTCAGTTTATCATCATTCATCTGCAACTTGTTACATGTCATCCATGATTTCACATCGGAAATGCATTTCTCTACACTTTGGATTGCATCTTCAACTTCACTTGGGTGGCTAGAGTTGTATATATGGTGCAGGTTCAGGAATATTTCTTTCAGAGTGCAATTGGTGAGACACTGGATGATGATCTATAACACATGAGAGCTGCTGACTGTATAGAGTGAAAAGAACCGGTCCAACAACGTAGATTAACTGGGCTGGAGTGTATTCCATTTTCGGACACAATGTGTGTCCTGTTGAACGAGTAGGACTTGAACCAAAGTAAGATTGTATCATGAATGCCAAATACATGCTGGAGACGGTGAAGTAATATGTCATGGTCTATTTTGACAAATGCTGCAGAAAAGTCAAGGAAGCTGAGGATTGTAATCTTGTCGCTATCGAAAGCAGAGAGAAGGTCATTAACTACTTTTGGAAGAGTAGTTTCAGTACTGTGGTAAGGGCGATATGCAGACTGTACATTGCTAAAAAGACTGAAAGAATTCACATGAGATTGAAGTTGGGATATAACAACTATTTCTAAGACGTTTGAGACGAATGCGATATTAGAAACTGGGCAGTACTTAATTCCCACATTCGCTGCAGACGTGAATTCTTTCAAAATACTATATGAATTAAACTGTGTGGTTTACAATGGCATTATATAATAGCCCACTATAATTCTCTAACAATGAACCGTTTATGTTTTGTCTGCGCCTAGTGATTAGACTGTGCTCATAGCACTGTGGCTCCCAACCCATGACAAGAAAAGCTCTCAAGTGGACTCACGTTGGCCACAATCACAGATGCACACGGATGCAAAAAAATACTCAGTGGGAAAAGTTATGAGAAATCTTGAATGGGTTTCGGGCTTGGGAACCGGATCTTGTCATACGATTTAAAGTCCCCATTAATACACTACTGATCTTTATCACAACCTATTCAATACCTACATGTGTTCATCTTCTGTTTTCCTCTTCCAGCAGAAGGTGTAGCCACCCTCTGGTTCGCAGACCGATCCTACATCGGCTAGACGTTTCTCGCTAAGAGCGGTAATGTCAATCTGGTATCGGCCTAGTTCTCTGGATAAGAGGGCTTTTCTTCTCTGAGGCCTGGATGTATCTTCTTTGTCCATGAGTGTGCGTACGTTCCGTGTACCGAGAATGAGTTTGGTTTGTTAAGCTTATGGTGTCGACCGCATTAAGGGTTAACTGCCAACCACGGTTAGCCGGCCAGTTAGTTATAGGAGAAGCAAGTTTTAGGACACCTTTTCTAGTCCATTCCCTTACTAGGATGATCAGTGTTAACGTAGATAGGGCTGCTCAGTAGTCTGGGACGCCGCCTGACTTGTTTGCTCTTCTGGTTTCTAGCTGTGACTGCCAGTAGTAACCTCCACCTGCCGCTTCCTCCCCGCCCCCATCGCTGTTGGATTTGGAAGATGCGCCGCGTAGAAATAAAGAGGATGCAGGGGTTTGAGTGAAGAGCGTTTCACAAGAAAAACCTGCTCGTGAAGGAGATTATGGTGAAGAAGCTGTTGTGCTGAAGCCACCTCATCCTCTCGGCCGCAGAAGTCGGAGTCCAGTGGCACGATAACTCGTTACGGCTGGCAACTTCTTTGGCTGCAGTGGATGGCCAGGTCTTATTTTGTGCTCTGACGTGCCCTCTGCACTCCACAGTGCATTGCTGAACCGCCTTCCTGGCCGTTGGATCTTCTGATTGATCTCATAAGCCCAGGCAGCCGGAGCAGTCTTCGTATGCTGGGTTGAGCAAGTCCCTAAAATCACCGGAAGGCTTGAGACCTACCGGCTACCCTCACCTGGTTTAGCCTAGGAGCCACATGTGAGAGTTGGGAATCAGAGGAGGACCAATGTGGATGAACTACCCTTGGGAAGGCACGAGATGTTTCAACCATCAGAGGTACTACCTCTCCCTGAGACCCCAAACACCACATATAGTGAATATGGCGAAAAACGGCCCTTTAAAGAGCACTGAATCCAGAAAGGGATCGCGTGTTTTAGGGATGACTTGCAAGATAAATGTAATAAACTGACAACGAACAGTGCAGATCTAGTTTCTAAGTAGCCTAAGCGCTTTCGACTCTAAGCGAGTCTTTTGGGAAAGGCAAAAACGAAACAGAAAAGACAAACAATAAGCACAAAACAAAGTTTAGGTTATGAAACTTTACATAACTATTCCTACAGGTATTAAACACTGAAAATCGACAAGTTGGAATCAACTTAACTAATGACGTTGTACACTAGATCATAATGACCTACAGGTAGATGAGCCATATTGCCATGGTTTTTTTTATGTAAATTGGGATAACGTGAATTATATCCCGGATATATTTCACTATTTAGTAGTAATTTTAGGTGAATGAGTGACTAATGAGCAAAATGATAGAATTATTTAAAAGGATGATAATTTTATTTTCACGTGGTTGTCTTTTTCTAGTCTTCGTGGTTTTAAGCGCTTGGTTTCAATGTTCTCAGGTGGCGTATATAGAAAGATTCCTTTTCTTTCCTGGCTTCGAATCTCCAGTTGGGGCTGTTGTTGTTTTTGTTGGATTTAACGCCATTTTTAGCACAAGATAGACTATAAATAGTGGCCAGTATAAATGGTGGAGGAAGAACTCATGAAAACCCCATAAAGAACCAACGACCCACGAGAAGCTACTGGCAAACTTTCTCACATGCCAGCTTACCTGAGACTCGAACCCACGCAGACAATTATGCGATGGCAATGATCCGTAACGCTGAGCACTTTAGACCTTTCGGCCACTCAGGGCCCCCAGGGATTGTGAGCAATTACAGCTAGTATTACATCACTGAAAGTGTGGCCAGTATATATATTGTTGTTGGTGTTCTAGGGTTTAACGCCATTTTTCAGCACAACATAGGCTATACATGGCGGCCAGTATAACTGGTGGAGGAAGAACCCTGGAAAACCCAGGGAAGAACCACCGACCCACGAGAAGCTACTGACAGGCTTTCCCACGTACCCACGTTAGCCGAGCCTCGGACTCGAACCCACGCAGACAGAGGTGAGATGGCAGTGATCCTGAACGGTGAGCGCTTTAGACCACTCGGCCACTCGGGGCCCCATATATATATATATATATATATATATATATATATATATATATATATATATATATATATATATATATATATATATATATATATATAGGCTATGGTACGTATATATTGTGGCGATTTTGGGGGTTGCTCTTCAGGCACTGCCAGCTCATACCCTTAGTTTTAAGAATTCTCAAAGAAAACCTGTTTGTCCCTTTTGCGATGAATTTTAAGGATAATAAATGCTGTACATTCACTCTCTCATCTTGAACAGTAGACAGTGTGTGCTTTTTCTTAGTATTTGCACAGTGTGTACATGTACTTAGCAATTACACAATGAGTACATACATGTACCTAACAGGTAAACAATTTGTACGTATTTTATTTTAGCATGTACACAGTTAGTACGCACATGCCATTAACATAACAACAATCTCAATATCGGTTTCTACTTTGCAGGAAGAACAGGACCTTCAAGCCATCAAGCCAAGGCTTCAATAACGTAGCCTACGATGATACAGATGAAATGAGATTAACTTCGGGTCGTTCATACAGACAGACAGCATGAGATATAGGAATAAAGTGGCATAAAGTTATATTTCTTGTTATAATTCAACTTAAATTTTTTTCTAAATTGTTTAGTTTGAGTTTAAATATCATACTATGACGAATATAAATTGTACCAATAAGTTTCATTTAGAAAAAAAGTAATGTTCGTCAGGTTTCATTGACACAAGCGACAGGTTTTATCTATATATAAAAAATCCACACCACCTGGAGATTTTTATCGCATAATTAATTGTGTCCATTCCACAAGATAGGAAAGCTATGTTCCAAAACTTGACATATTTCAACCAAATAAACCAATCAAATAAATATATTTTTAGGCGCGTGCAGCGAGTAATACTGTACAGCAGGGGTCTCAAACTCAAACCACCCTGAGGGCCGCATGAGGGGATTTTCAATGGCCCAAGGGCCGTACCACCTTTGTTAGTTCTCTTGACACCTTGTGACGCCAATCGTTTTGCGGGCCACAGGATACGGCTTGGCGGGCCGCGTGTTTGAGATCCCTACTCTACAGTCTTATAGCGAAACTTGCTCTTACTGAATCTTCTTTGCACTGACTAACATTGGTAAAGAAACTTCTTTGTTTGCATAATGCTGATTTAAGTTGCATAACTTTATCCTCTCTAATTTTGCCCGCGTAAGCGTCATATTTCTCACGGTGCATTGTTTCGTAGTGCCGACGCACGTTATACTCCTTCGGAACAGCTATCGTTTGTTGACAAAAGAGGCATTGAATTTTATCGCTGATCTCAGTGACAAAATATAAATCCTCTCATTTGACTTTAAAAAAAACTCTCTTTTCGTCCGCGAGTTTTCTTTTTTTCGAAACAGAAGACATTTATACGGGCTTTTATGTTTATAAAAATGCAGCAAAATCAACTTTATAATTCAACATCAACTCGATCACTTTACTAAAAAACCAGAACCGGAAGTCCGCATTAAGGGCGACAATTAATAGAAAGACTACGAATAAATAAGTAAGTCAGAGTTTCTTATGGTTAAAATGGCGCTAACGTTAAAGTTCAAAAGGCGGTGAGAGAAAAAGAAATAAATGAATAGTCAATTTTTTGAAAATCCCAAAATGCGTCGCGGGCCGCACAATATGCCCTTGCGGGCCGCATGCGGCCCGCGGGCCGCGTGTTTGAGACCCCTGCTGTACAGGTAATGGATCTGCAAGATTCTGGTGAAAACGTACGTTCAGTAAGACTTTTACATTTTTCCAGGAATTTCTTATATTCACTCAGTGGTTAATCTGGAAAAATTAGGCTGTTTGTAATGTATGCTAACAAGATAAATGCTTCTAGTCCTGGCTGCGCTAAGAATAGATGTAGCTGCAAGGACATATATAGGGTCGGAAATGGAATTAGTCGTTCTCTAGGGTTTCACTGTAGCGCAGGGATCACACGGTTTGGTGCGTGCAAACGTATGTCGCGTCACAATGAAGTAGCCTAAGCAGAGAATTCACAATCCTTCCCAATGTTCTGACAAACGTGTATCGATTTCACGAGGGAGTACTCTCAGACGAGGGATTACAATCGTCCCAGGGTGGTCTGGCAGAAGTTTGTCGTTTCACGAGTGTGCAGTCTGTATCAAGAGTTTACAATCATCGCTGAGTGGTCCGGTAAATCTCTGTGTGTGTGTGTGTGTGTGTGTGTGTGTGTGTGTGTGTGATTTGGATTTTTAACGTAGTTTTAACAATTTTTCAGTCATATCGCTACGATGTCTGCAGTGTGGCAGTTTATAGTGATGTCTAGCACTGGGGCATCATGCCGCAGACATGTAGCATGATGTCCCACGCAGTCACATTATCCTGACACCAGGCCGACCAGTCTTTGGTATGACTATGCCAGGGATCGAACCCAATACCTACCGCATCCGAGGCGGATGCTCTAACCAGCAGGCCACCGGACCGGTAGGTCCGGTGAAGGTTTGCCCTTGCACGAGGGAGTAGTTAGTGCCGACGGTTCACACTCTTTCCCGACTTGTCCGGCAAACATTTGCCGTAGTACAATACTGTCTCAGCTGAGGGTTCAGAATCATACCAGAGTGATCCCGCAAAGGTTTGTATGCAGATATGAGCAATATTGTTACATGCTAAATTGTCTAGCTTATAAATTATATAACAAATTATTACAAAATATGATTATTGTTAAACATCAAAAAAGTATTACTGCAGTATATGCTTTCTGTACTCCATATATTTCAGTAGCGGCTAAACTAAGCACGAAATTCGACTAAAGTAAAACCAGATCGTTGTCATTTTCTTACACGAGATTAGTATAAAAATGGGTTCTTCTGGATAATTGAGAAAGTTGTTAATGTTCAATCCTGTTGTAATCGAATTCACCTTCAGTAAAGCTTAGCCACTGACCCATAACGACCTTTTCATAAATATTTTGAAGGAAGGACAACTGTAAAATTAGTGTATTTAAAAGGCTTTTTGTAATAAAATAATGGTTTAAGCTTTTAAAGTAGTACTATACAAGGGTTTTATTGGCCGTGGTTTACACGGATTGCTTTAAATATGACCACTTTTATTTTTTTTTAAAGTTTGAAAATGTTGAATTTTGGGATATGCGTTTGACAAGGTAAAGCAAAATAATTTTTGTACTATTTTGAAAAGATCGGAGAGTATAAAGGAGTAGAATGTAATGTTTGTTTTGTTTCTTGGTATCTTGGTAGCTTTGCAAAATTTTCTTCATTATCAGAGATAGATTTTTTTCTCTTCTTTTTGCTTTGCAAGGTCAACTATGTTTATTTTGCTAAAATTTTAATTTATGAATAAAATTTAACATAAATATTTTTAGAATGAAATTTTTGTTTTGCTTTTCATGTTAGTTTAAACACATTATGTACAGTATTATGTCGAGGAATTCCCAAGGACACACCGATGCATCAAAACCAGGTTGCCTGGGTGGATATCGAACCCACTACCAATCGAGTACGAGTACAACACTCTACCAGTTGCCAGTTGAGCTACCGCTACTAACTGTAAATAACTGAATAACAATTTGTATTTATGTTTTATAGAAGCATTCATATATGTAGTCAAATCAATCGATTTTTTTTTCATCGATGATATCCAAAGGTTTTACTTTGCAAAGTCTGACACTTTGCAATTTTGTGTCTGACGTTTTGGTTTGCAAAGTCTGACACTATACATTTTAGTGTCTCACGTTTTGGTTGGCTGGCAAAGTCTGACGCTAGGCATTTCAGTGTCTCTGGTGTTTTGGTTTGCAAAATATTGTCCTTTTTTATTGGCTTCAGATGTTATACCTAGACAACTTACGTTTGGCAAGGCTCTTCCATTCATTTGTTTGCTTCTAATTTCTGTTGACAGAAAAAAAGGTTACATTTGTTATGTTTCCCCTAACGATTTTGATACTGATGTTCGTAAAATACAGCTTAATGGATTCTAAACTCTTATCAATGTTTAAATTATTGTTTTGCTTCGAAAGGCGATGGATGCCTCAGTTATCCATGATAAAGTGTTATCCATGATAACGTGTTATCCATGATGACATTTCCTTCTGAAAACCCATATTCTTATTTTTCGCTTGATTCCTTAAAGAAGATTTCACCTTCAGCATTTGCTTCGAAATAGTCTTACACCATTATTTTATCCATAAAATCAATCTAGACAGGCAAATGATATTGAAATAGTCCTTGATTAAACTTTGATATTGAATTGATTTGCCTTCCTTGAAAAATAAATTTAAACAAAGTCAGCAACTGCAACAATTGCTTTTTCAACTCGAAATTGCACTAAAAACCGTACCTGTATCTAGTGCGATCAATGCGAAATGACAAGTTTGCAGAATACTGAACTTCAGCCACTATTCACCTTGCTCCATAAATGTGTTGCAATTAATGTTTATCTTGATTACTAGGTTAATTGCCCGTCCTAGGACGGGAATAAAAGAAAATTTTTTAAAAAAGGATGAGCGAGTTTAGAAGAAAGTTGGAACATAAACTACCAAATTTTACTTTACACAATTTGGGAATTCGCCGCGAGTTTTGGACTAGGTATCTCTTGTTTGGCAGCCGGGACAAACAGAAAGACAAATGTGTATGTTTTTATATCAGATGGTCTTATAGTGTTTGTGATGATTGAAATTGGAAAGTATTTGCTACTTTGTGTGCACTAGCTCACAGTAGTCCATGATTCAGGATGAAGATCACGTGTGTGGTATCCTGTACCTGTGTTCCACACTTAAACGTAAGATCATATACATATATGAAGGTGCGAAATAATAATCAGTGTATAAGAATATTGGACCTGTTAAAACGGTGAACGCGTTTACTGAAGCAAGAAGGAGGAGTGTGGCACGAGCGTGCAAAGTCTTTGTCAAGTTCGGATTTTTTTTTTCGCACACTGCAAACCCTGCATGAGGATTTTGTACACATGCTTAATTGTCAAATACCCACAGATACGTTAGGGGTTGGAGTGTATTTTTTTCAGTCATCATAAAGGCCTGTACTCAATCAGCGCGTGAAATTCTGACGCTTGAGCACTGCTGACATCAGAAATGAGTACACATTAAACCAGTCGAAACCGGTCCGACCAAATATATGGGCTCTTGACATTACAAGTTGCGTAAATCATTTCCGCTGTTTGTAAAACAATAATGATGTAGTTATTATCATAAAATAGTGCATTCAAATTTAATGTGAAAGAACGTGTCTGAAAGATCACAAAAATATGTTATACATGTTCACTTTGCTTGCAGTGTTGATTCCTTCTTGTACACGTTCTTGATGGTGAATTGAGTAGCCAGTGGGGAAAAACAGAAAAATTCTAAATGTGAAGCATATATATGTTCAAGCTACAGTAGAACTCAGCGTGGCCCTTTATATGCTTTTTTAAAGCTAATTCCATGCACCACCGAATCTTATCTAGAACAGTCGAAATTTCGATTATCTTAACCCATCGCGAAGAATTGTTTTTCTTCCGGACCACTGATATATTTATAAATATGGTGCGTGCTCAGGGATATTTCTTTCATGCGTATGTTTGAAAGTCCGAATAAATTGCCGTCTATATATTGAACATCCTACAGTATTACTTTTCGGTTCGTACTGCGTTATCTTGGCAACCTTTTACTGAACCATGGCGTAGATCAGTATTTATTTCGTGTTAACACATTTTTTATGTACCGACCAAATCTCATTTAAATAAACATATAATGACTATATTGTTTAATAAGATCATGTTTGTTCCCTTCTAAAAGGAGAAGAAATTTGATTTTATAGCAGTAGTCTTGCCTATCTAAATGTAGCTTATCCTGCGTCATCGTCTGATAATGTTTTCTTATTGCGTAGTCGAGCCTATCTAAGTTTAGTTTATCTTGCGTCATCGTCAGATAATGTTCGAGCCTATTTAAGTGTAGTTTATCTTGCGTCATTCTTCGATAACATTTTCTTACTACATACTCGTGCCTGTCTAAGTGTAATTTACCCTGCGTCGTTGTCTGGTAATGTTTTTTTTTAAAACCCCATATTCGAATATAGTATTGTCTCATACAATTAATCGTAAGGAAACAACACACGAGACTTAAAAACTGTCCCTTTTGGCTACAGTATCGCCTCAGAACATTAAAATGACACTGTTAGAAGTATTAATTAATTATGTAGGTATGTATACAGGTATAACAAAAGTTTTGATGCCGAATTTGTGTGGATTAGAATGAAGGTGATATAAATATTGATTCGTCTAATGCATGTAGCCCTTACTAAAGGTATCTAAAGCTACATATCAATTAACCCAACCGATTTTTGATGGTCTGAAATTCGATAGATCAAAGAAAAAAACTCATAAAAAATAGATTTTATCTGGATTTTACGGCGCACCAGCACTGCAAGGTTACCATAAACAGACAAAATAAAAATTAGGTAGAACGTATCTTGATATGTACAGTCCTCAAGTACTAATATGTAGTCATCAAGTACTCAAATGTATCGTCATCAATTGCTCAAATGTACAGTCATCAAATACTAAAATGTAGTCATCAAGTACTCAAATGTACAGTTATCAAGTGCTTTTTTTTCTTTTTAAAAGTTAACAGATCTAATTGGCATTAATGAGCAGTTCACTGCAGTGAATCTCTGATGACATATATAAAGTGTTGCTACGGCGAGCTTTATGACTCGACTCCCACACAATCAGGTGCTGAATAAATCCCATACAAGGCATAAAATCTTCCTCAGAGCCAAGTATTTTGTTATTTGAATGTAAAAAGAACAATGTAAGGTGTTGACGCCTTGTTGTAATGGATATTGTCACAGTTGATATTGTGAATGCACAGAACTCCATTGTTAGTGATTCAAAGAATTATTTAAATTTTGTTTTCTGGTTGTTTGAAGGAGAAAAAAAGCTATGTCCATGCCTGGCGATCATAGAAACTCTCTCTTTCAGTTTCAGTTTGATTTTCCACGATTGGCTAATCAAAAATACAAGGTCCTATTTATTGGCTAACATAAAATGGTAAGGTCAGACACCGGCTGCAAGTTTGCTGGTTTCCAGTCTAGGCTGACATGGAAGTGACAGACCATTTGGCATGAAAGCTTGAAATGGTAAATCAAATAATTAGTATGTCAGGAGATGTTTAAATCAAACAAACATGGGAAGAAAAAAAGATTCATAACAATGATTGAAAGCGATCAATATATATCAATCATCTATCTATCTATCTATCTATCTATCTATCTATCTATCTATCTATCTCTCTCTCTCTATCTATATATATATATCTATCTAACTGTTTGGCAGGCTGTCTATGTATGTATGTATGTATGCATGCATGCATGCATGCATGTATGCATGCACGTACTTATTTACATTAAACGTCAAAAGTTCTCCTTAAATAATGGTTATATGTATGTATGTATGCATGTATGTATATATGTATGTATGTATGTATGTATGTATGTATGTATGTAACTACGTACGTATGTATGCATGCATGCATGCACGTACCTATTTACATTAAACGTCAAAAGTTCTCCTTAGAAAATGGTTATATTTAAATAAGTAAATATGTGAAAAAAGCATAGGTGTCACCCTCTATCATAGACAGACAGACAGACGGGAGAAAGTGAGATAAAGTATATAATATCCACTATACACTTTATAAAGAAGTTCTGTGCCCCGTGTTAACCGTTCCTCGCCATGGAATGTAAGTTTTCCTTTGGTTATAGACTATTTAAGTAGGACGGTTGTATGTATGGGAGGGCCAATATCAGTACGTGAACTGTTATTAAATAAGCAAACTATATTATCTCCCTTATTTTGGCACTGTTTAGTATTCCGGACATGTTTATCGTTTCAAACCTGTCAGGACAAATATCAAACTTTTATTGATTAATCAACCAGATCAGTAAAGCTCGTTTCACGACTCGACCAGAATTTCCGCTGTCAATGTAAACAACTTTCCATTCAACACTATCGGGCACACCCAAATTGATACGGTCTGGGAATTTAAAAATGTTTATCTGTGTGTAGAGTTACGGTCTTCTGTAGAAGGAGGGAGCGAAAAAGGATGGGGGATAAACAGTATCACTTGAAGATTGATGGATCTAATGCCAAGGCCGTAGACGAATACCTGGAATATCACAGGTAGGTTACTATGTAAAGGTGCATGTACCTAAGTGATCATTACCCGTAATGTATTGATATAAATTGCTTTTCTTTTTTTCTCGGCACTTTAAACACATCGTTGACTATAATGCGAAGGAAATGGGAGCTAAGTGCCTTGCCCAAGAACAATACCTGTGCGGATACCTAACCCGTGACCCTTGGATTATAAATCTTAGACTCTACGAACTGAACAACCGCTCTTCTTTCCTGTGTTATTTTCCTGCATACAATTTGCACTTGTATATGCCTGATATGTACGGATCATAAATCACCGGGTAGACTACATTTCAAGAGTGACTCGTATTACGGATCATAAGTCACCTGGTAGACTACATTTCAAGAGTGACCCGTAACAAGCATATAAATGACCCCACAAAGTGCACAGATTCTGTTGAATGTGGAGTGTCCTCCTGGAAAGGTACATAGCTACTTATTTTCGGCATGACATAGCCAATGTGTACAAATATTGCCGTTAAAACTAGTAAGAAATAAAATGAGCAAAGAAACAAATTTATATAGCCAAACATGGACTTCATCCACTTGAACATGATAGACAGATTCAAACGGTACGCTACGAAAACGGACAGATTTATAGACAACTAAAAAACGACAAAGTACAAATAGATTTGTAAAAGACACAAAAACCGTTTTATTTGGGTACTTACTTACCCGAAAGAAAGTAGTTCAGAATATAGGTTTCAGTGGCAACGAATTGCATGGAGGTTTATTTCACGATCTGACGTAAATGGCCTAGCGATGTTCCGATCGTTCGAATTTATGTCGATGCCTGCCATACGGACGGCTTGGTCTATATACGAAACAAAGAGTGTCCTAAAAGTTACGAATGATCGAATTTTAAAAAAAAATTCGTAACCTCTTGGTCAGTTCGACAATAATTCCAGCAACTTCACATGTTCCTTTTATTTAAATAAAAAAGATCACTTTTATTTGGGTATTATCGGATTGGAACTACAAGGGAGATATACTTCACTACGAAATTAACATGATTCTACAAGTGCAAAACTACGCATCTCCGAAAATGTAGATTTGACAACGGAGTGCTCCAATAAGCATCGTCAATTTTACGCTTTGCAAAAACACATACGAACGCACTTAGTTTAAAATTACTTATCAGAAATGTATTATATTGAATTCAGTAAGTCATGAAAGTTAACAAAGTAACGGGACTACGTGTTTGGAACTAATTTGTTGCTCTTAACATCCAGGCGTGATATCAGAGTTGGTCGGCGTAGGGATAATATCCACAATTGGATAGTAAATCGCCAGATAGCAGAGTTGCTTATTTAGCGACTATGGCGCAGAGTGTCAATCCAGTAGTAGAAATATCCGAGATGATCTGAATAGATTGGGCTTTCTTGATTTTGCTGAGAAATATCCGACGAACAAAATGTATGATTTTTCTGTAAATTATTGCATGATATTGTCTCCAGAAATAGCCAAGGTAGTTCCAAATGTGCAAAAACTACTACGCTTTGCTATTAGGATATCAATGTATAAAGCATGCTTCTGACAAAGTTAAAAGATTGTTACGAAGTATGATACGCTCTGTACGCACATTTTGAAACAGCTGGATTTGTGGTGTAACCGAGCACTACAGAGGATTGATGAAGAAGAAAAGATGTAGTGACAATACCACGTCATGGTTTCAGGCCTACTGAACAGCAAAAAAAGAAAAGAAAGAAAATAAGCTCCCCGTGGCCAGACAGACACTTAAAATCCAGCCATTTTTTATTTATTTTTTTTTTGCTGACGTTATTTAGGAGAAGGTTATTTCCTGAAATTTATTTACATCTGGTTTGTTCCGGATTGTTTAGGTGATTTCGGTATTTAGTATTAACCATTCAGAATACTTTGGAGTTTTAGGTTTGACAATCGGAACTAATCCAGGACATACGAGTTCATATATTGAACAAAATTTGCTTAAAAACTACCTCTAGCGACCCAAATTTGTTCAAGTCTGTTAACTGAACCACGGCTAGGCAGTATGAAAATAAGAGACGTTTAAAGGACATTCCAAAACGCGTTTTCAAGGACATCATTCGTGAGAGATCACAAGACAGCATAAAGTTGTTCCTAGGTTGTTCGTGGGGAGGGGGGATATACTTCTAAAAACAACAAATTATGGATCAGTGATCTACTTATTTTACATTTAATATACTCGTAAAACATTTTGTCAACAATATTGACCATTTCAATGTAGCTAATCAACGTGACTGTTACTATTCTACCCACCCACCTGGATCGAGGATTGGAACAGGCCCGATGTCCCCGCCCCAATTTCGTAAGAGGCGGGAAAAGGACGTTACGTATTTGCAGTTGAAATGCATTACGTGAGGGCAGCCCAGATAAAGTCTTGGACTTTTTCAAGGATTGACGTTTATATAAAAACGTGCCTCTATATTGGAAGGATTTTCATTTTTATTACCTTATTTTGCTCGTGTATGCTCTTTTGAAACATTTAAACTTACTAGGCACTATATAATCATGATTGTGCTGATGTGCCCTTAACCCTATATAAAAATGCAGAAAACTATGTCAGTGGCATTCGACCTTCCATAAAAATGAAATGACGTCCAGGCACTATAGCTTACATCAGTGGCGGCGCGAGTGTGGTGTGATTTGGACGAAGGGGGTCATCGAGAGCTTTCGTTTTCTTTTCTTAAACTGTAATTTTCATCATATTTCATCTTCACTTTAGTGTGTCGATGGCAATTCTTTACAAAGGTTGTATTGAGGGGAGAGGAGGAGGGAGGTTGGCAACTGACATAAAATCTGTCCTCTGTGGCAAGGTAGGGACACCACTAAAGACCATTGCTCTCGGGCGCCTCGAACCCTGGCGCCGCCACTGGCTTATCTGTCAAGTCTCAAGTACGTTCAAGGCTTTAACTTTGCCATCTTAAACTTGAAGCACATTCAAGACTTTCAAAGACCTTGATTAGCCCTGTCTAAACCTCAAGCAAAACATCCAGCTCAAATTGTAGAGATTGTGAAGTTCCAGCTCAAATTGTAGAGATTGTGAAGTTGCACTTTACCCTCGTCATAGAACGGAATATTCGTTTCTAGCAGGACAAAAATGTTACTGTCTGTTGATTTTACTTTACCAGTTTTATTTCTCATTAGGAGTCTTAATTTTGAGAACAATGTGCTCAACTTCGATGAAGTCCTGAGCTCAGTCACGCAAGAAATGTTTCGTGGCGTGTTTTGTGTATAGAGATTAAAGGTATTTTATTCCAATCCATGATCATATTAGGAACCTCTGTCTCAGAGTCCTAATAAATAATGGCATTTATATCTGTAGAATTGTCGGGGAAGATGATGGCGGTACACCTTTTAGCCCCGAGGAGTACGAAGAGTACAAACAGAAAATTCTTCCCATGGTAAAACTTTCTTTCTTTCTTTCTTAATTTTCACACACGCAAACACACATACACATACATATGCACAGTAATGTGGTTTAGTACATTCATTTGTCTTTTAGACGAGAAGCAGATTAAAAGAGACATGTATATGCGAACCAAGGAAATATTTTTCAGAAAGTATACATTTTAGAGCTTCATGTTGGAGACCACGCTGTCGGAACTCTAGACATTGATGAAATAAAGAATGTGTTTCAAGGTGCATTCTGAAAGCAAAAATATCATCAATGGTCTTTATTTTTGTAACTTTGGAGAAAAAACATGGATAAATCTGGATTTAAACGGTGGAGAAATAACTAAATAATAGACACTCAAAACAAAAATGTAGAAATATCAAACCATCGCTAGAGCAAGGGCTTCAAGAAAATTCTTTAACAAAATACAGTTTAATAGTGATGTTAAAGTCACAGAGGCCTTCATTTCTAAAGGCAAAATAGTATTTAACAGTGATGTTAAAGTCACAGAGTCCTTCATTTCTAGTAATAAAATAGTATTTAATAGTGATGTTAAAGTCACAGAGGCTTTCATTTCTAATAACAAAATAGTATTTAATTGTGATGTTAAAGTCACGGAGGCCTTCATTTCTAATAACAAAATGGTATTTAATAGTGATGTTAAAGTCACAGAGGCTTTCATTTCTAAAAACAAAATAGTATTTAATAGTGATGTTAAAGTCACAGAGGCCTTCATTTCTAATAACAAAATGGTATTGAATAGTGATGTTAAAGTCACAGAGGCCTTCATTTCTAATAACAAAATGGTATTTAATAGTGATGTTAAAGTCACAGAGGCCTTCTTTTCTAATAACAAAATAGTATTTAATAGTGATGTTAAAGTCCCAGAGGCCTTCATTTCTAGTAACAAAATAGTATTTAATAGTGATGTTAAAGTCACAGAGGCCTTCATTTCTAGTAACAAAATGGTATTGAATAGTGATGTTAAAGTCACAGAGGCCTTCATTTCTAATAACAAAATGGTATTTAATAGTGATGTTAAAGTCACAGAGGCCTTCATTTCTAATAACAAAATAGCATTTAATAGTGATGTTAAAGTCACAGAGGTCTTCATTTCTAGTAACAAAATATTATTTAATAGTGATGTTAAAGTCACAGAGGCCTTCATTTCTAGTAACAAAATGGTATTTAATAGTGATGTTAAAGTCACAGAGGCCTTCTTTTCTAATAACAAAATAGTATTTAATAGTGATGTTAAAGTCACAGAGGCCTTCATTTCTAGTAACAAAATAGTATTTAATAGTGATGTTAAAGTCACAGAGGTCTTCATTTCTAGTAACAAAATGGTATTTAATAGTGATGTTAAAGTCACAGAGGTCTTCATTTCTAAAAACAAAATAGCATTTAATAGTGATGTTAAAGTCACAGAGGCCTTCATTTCTTCTAATAACAAAATAGTATTTAATAGTGATGTTAAAGTCACAGAGGCCTTCATTTCTAATAACAAAATGGATTTAATAGTGATGTTAAAGTCACAGAGATCTTCATTTCTAGTAACAAAATGGTATTTAATAGTGATGTTAAAGTCACAGAGGCTTTCATTTCTAATAACAAAATGGTATTTAATAGTGATGTTAAAGTCACAGAGGTCTTCATTTCTAAAAACAAAATAGCATTTAATAGTGATGTTAAAGTCACAGAGGCCTTCATTTCTTCTAATAACAAAATAGTATTTAATTGTGATGTTAAAGTCACAGAGGCTTTCATTTCTAAAAACAAAATAGTATTTAATTGTGATGTTAAAGTCACAGAGGCCTTCATTTCTAGTAACAAAATAGTATTTAATAGTTTATGTTAAAGTCACAGAGGCCTTCATTTCTAGTAACAAAATAGTATTTAACAGTTATGTTAAAGTGAGAGAGGTTTTCATTCTAATAACAAAATAGTATTTAACAGTGATGTTAAAGTCACAGAGGCCTTCATTTCTAGTAACAAAATGGTATTTAATAGTGATGTTAAAGTCACAGAGGCCTTCATTTCTAATAACAAAATAGTATTTAATAGTGATGTTAAAGTCACAGAGGCCTTCATTTCTAGTAACAAAATTGCATCTTCTTACGTAGCGTATGAAAAACAGGCTGTACACATGTTTGGTATCCCCGATGGGTATGGACTGTAAGCTGGTCGGACCTGAGACCCCCTGCTTCTGTAAACACAGGTAGGAATTCACGTGCATTATTTATTAACATCATAAATTATCCAAATCTGTATTCATGAGTGACTTTGAGCTATTGCAATGTCTCCTGGTAATGTCTGCACCTGTCACTCTTTGAGGTTGTTGTTGTTTGGGATGGGGGGTGGGGGCATTACTAAATATTCTAAAAATGCTTTCATCAGTACATGTTTGTGAGACTTAACTATGAAGTTTGAATTTTACCTTTCCGTTTTCATCGGGACCCGACGAAAATATAGCGAGTCGTGGAGATGAATTCGTCGACAGAGTGAACGTTTCCTGTATGTATGAGGTATAACAGTCAACGATATTTCAATGTACCCTCATTATGTCGAACATTCATTTCAAATCCTCACCTTAAATAATATACAAACTGAGATAGCTTACAATTTTTACACGACAATAATTTGGA
Organism: Sinohyriopsis cumingii; assembly: GCA_028554795.2. Lineage (NCBI taxonomy): Eukaryota > Metazoa > Mollusca > Bivalvia > Unionida > Unionidae > Sinohyriopsis > Sinohyriopsis cumingii. The sequence goes on from CM068836.1 coordinate 55,873,261, forward strand.
TATCGTTGGTGTATTTTATCATTATTTAATACTGTAGATATGTTTTTGATGCTACATTGGTTGGGGGAGGGGGCGAGGGACGATTGGTACCCCTTAAAGATTTAACACGACAGTTCGTGCAACTTTAAGTCGGAACTTTTTCCAGATACAAGCAGCATAAGACAGATTTTGAGAACATTCCTGAGGAACGACCGATCAAGTTGCCATGCCGAGCCGCCAAATGTAAATGTGCGTCGTACCATTACGTGCCACTGAACGGAAGTCAGCCAATCAGATGCAACTGCAAGCACACGGCCGATGAACATAACGAGGCAGACCCATTCGTCTGCAAGAAAGGTACTTTGGAAAAATGGTGCCTTCGGGCTAAAGGGTAATATCTGGGATTTTTCATGATTTATGAAGGCAAATTTTCTGGAAATTACTTGCCAGTAGAACATGCACTAGTAACAGATAGTTCCCGAATGACGTCATCAGCAGCCATATCTGTGGTATGCTAACAGATTTACCGTTGAATTTATATGGTCTTTGGAAGTTGACATAAATTCATTGAATCTCAAGATACTGTTGAAAAATACATAGATAAATAGAACGCAAATCAGCCTTTCTGTTAGTATCTATATTTTTAATATATAACTTGATTTTGTTTAAGTGTACCTTGTTCAAATTTGTCAGTTTTGGTGATCGCATATAGGAGTATCTGCCAGGTTATCAATCGTTCAAGTAAAATAGGCAGAATATCGTCTGCTAGTGGCATTATCGGGAAGCATCTATAGTAGATGTTGAGATTTTTTTTAAAACCAGTTGATACCTTTGTGAAATAATGCGACCAATGATCGTTATGTTTATCACAAGCAGCCCCTGCCCTAGGGCAAGGCGAACGAAGCAACCGCCTTGGGCCCCACGCAAACTCGCAATGCAGTATTTTTGCTTGGGGACCCGCGCTTATCGCTTGCTGCCTTGGGTCCCGCATGCTGTCTTGGGCCCCGCACATCGTAGTGCCGAAACTGATCACAAGAATGTTCAAAACTGCCAGTACTCCTCTACTATACCACATAAAATCCACCGTACCATATACACTTTGAACATTTGCGTGACGGTTCAGTAATTTACATTATAGTCAAATCTAAAGTAACAAAGGTCAAACAGTTGGAGCATCCTCGACATTTTCCGTGAAAACATCAGATGTGTCCATTCGAAACATCTAGGCCAGTCCTATGGATCATACCCTGAATGTATGCTGACATTCTGATCACCTGGGGTATTTACAAAATAAGGATTGACTGAAAAGTTCCTAATGCATCTAACAATTTTTTCATTTGCATCTTCTTGGTCAATATTGCCGTCAATCTAATCATAGAAATAACTGAGAATGTCCGAATTGATTGCGGTTATTTTTTGCTGAGAAATTTCTTGTCAGCAAAGTATACGAATTTTCCACAAATTACTACGCCAGCATACATCTGATTAATTTGTGTCTCGCAGAAATAGTGGAGGTGGCCCGAATGGAATGTGTGCAGAAGCAGCCATTTCAATTTCCATTCATGGAAACGGAATCACTTGATTAAATACTACGCCTCTGTGCTTATGCAAACTTATGTGTTGATTAATTTAATGTTAAAAAGAATTAAGACTAAGGTATGAAAGCAAATTACGAATCCCATTTGCACATACCTGAAAGTATAAGACGGTATAAATGATAAAGCCAACTTGTAAAAGAACATATGAAACAAAATTCTCTCGATCCTTGTTTTAGTTTTATGTGTGTGTGTGTGTGTGTGTGTGTGTTTATATTTGAAGGGAAACTAAGTAACTTTAAAGTCCAATATCCTGCGCAGCTCCGAAAGCCGTTCAACACGTCCAGTGCGAAAAACGATTAACGAATTAAAAGTTGGTAATAAAATATCTGATTGTACATTTAGTTTATTAAATACAGTTTATATGCAGTCATATTTAAAAAATATTGACCAATGTGCATAGCAAAAAAACAAAACAAACCTGAAAACAATAATAAAATCAAACATGGTGGTATTTGTCTTGAAGAACATAAGCCTCCATCATTCGATTAGTGGGTCAACATGTAAGGATAGGAATACTTGCGCATTCTGTACAGTGATAACCAGAATTTGACATGCCTTTATAGGCAAGAAGGTCAATAACTCCATAAACACGTGTCAACTCTGTACGAACGGGAAGAAACCGCGCTGTTCTCTTTACACTACGTAACGCGAAGTCCACCTTGTAATTACATTTTATAGGCAACGTATGAGAAAATCTAATGGATTTGTGAAAAGAATTAACACAGTCTCGGTTCAGTTAAAGTACATTCGCGATCACGGTGAATTTACACCAATATTCTTCTCAAACTTCGCTGTTTACAACCTTATCGTACCAAGGATGCAGTTAAAAAAATTGTTATTTTTTTTTTAAATTTCGCTTCTATCTTGTTTTTCCAGCTGGTTGCACGAAGTGCACTGGTTTTATGAGTCCCTTTACGTGTGGTTGCGGATCAGCGATCAGCAAGCACACAATGATCGTGGAGACTGCCGACGAGCGCGAAGCCAGAGGACATCCGTTAGGGGAGGCAACTCCATACGCCGCTATGGGAGGGCTTACAGGATTCTCATCGCTAGCTGAGGGTCACATGAGATTAGATCCGAGTGGCAGAGGTAAAACATTTCGAAACAAAGAGATTTTTCTAATAAGTATACCCAAAGTTACCTTCACTAGTTCTTTTAATAATCACTTCAAATAAAAGACGAGAGAAGGAATTCTTGACATCAATGTCAAAGTCCTCATCATTTGCAGTACAGACATGTACAACATGTATGAAACGTGTATCGAAAGAATACAAACAGTCAAACGACGATGACAGCGATGACAACACCAATAACAACAACTACTAGACCAGATACCGCTCTTTAGGGGAGGCAACTCGATGAGACGGCTTACAAGCTTTATCTCGCTAAATGACTAGATCCGAGCGGCAGAGTTAAGACATTTGGATAGAAAATGATTCATTGATTAATTATACCTGGAGGAACCTGGACTGTATTTTAAAAAATGACTGCAAATATAAAAGACATTATAAAATGGATAAAACTTCTATCTAAAGCCACAAAGATGCGGTAGAATGATGATGACACCAAATAACAAAAACAGTTACTGCTATTACTGCTACTACGACTCAGTGACTGTTTCTCATCAAGATTTAAATCTTTGAGATAAACTAACAGGGTAAAGATCGATTACAAACTTGATCTACACAAATACTTAAGTGATTTTTGCGTAAAGACTGGTTTTGCATTAAATCAAGTGTTATTATGTTATATATATATATATATATATATATATATATATATATATATATATATATATATATATATATATATATATATATATATATATATATGTGTGTGTGTGTGTGTGTGTGTGTGTGTGTGTGTGTGTGTGTGTGTGTTTGTGTGTGTGTGTGTGCGTGCGTGCGTGCATGTGTGTGTGTGTGTGTGTAATATAATTTATAATAGACATGCATCAGAAAAGTCATTATAGCTCTGGGATAAATATAGAACCGAAAAAAATTGTAATTGTATTAACCAAATTAGTAGTTTTTTACGCTCTTTGCATAGATTATTTCGCCACCTTAAGATCAATATAATGAACATCGAATTCTTACTTCTGTATCTTGAACAGGTGCCCCTAATAGGGGTTTCCTGGAGCAGTCTGTGACGGCAGATGATAACCCCTTCCTCAGAGCCAACGTTCATGCCATTAAAGCACACCAAATGAAGAAGAATAAACAAGGTGACATGCCATACCAACTGAGTGTAACTTATGCGATGGTGTTAAACAAGGGGACTATTTATCTTCTTTTGTTTTTCCACTGTGTAGAATAAGTGATAATAGTGTTTAAAAATCAAGCTTCTTTAAATTTAACAGTGTTCTTTAAATTCGATTGTTTAAATTCACTTTTGCCAATTAAAACCCGTTTCTCGCCAATTTGCAATGTACAGCCAAGGTCGCATATGTTAGTGTTGAGAGTTGGGGAAGACGAAACTTCTTGACTTCGGAGCACCCATCTCCGATAAAGCTATACTCTGGCGCCAAGCGAGGCATTTTTTGTACTTATTGCAGGGAATGTTGTCATACCTTCGGGTTACTTTCATGTACTGTGACTGAAATTTATTTGGATATTGTTCTTGTGAAAACTGTACCTGTTCTATCCACACCTAACTTAGAAGACTGTTCCCATGTGCTCAAAATATCAGCCTTAATTAGTACGATGTACACTATCGAAGCAATTATCAAAATATGGAAAATGAATTTTGCCAGACAAGCAACCGAAAGAGCAATGAATGAATTACAAATTTACAAAATGTAAAAGAATAATTTCAGCTGCTATTTTTTACAATTTATCTCGAAAGTTCAGCAAGTGAAAATTATCATGCAGAGCTAGCAGCTTTTTGATAGCTGCACATCTGAAGTAAAGCCAGGCTGTATAGTCTGTAACCAAAATTACACCAATCAATCTTTCACCAAATTAAAGGGAATTAAAAGTTATTTTAACAGAACCTAAGATATGCAAGGTCTTTTTTATTTTAAATGTCCAGTATAACCAATAAAAAATGCCAGGGAATGGCTTTCTCTTTAAAAATCTAAAGACGAAACTGTAGAGCGCCATGTATAAGAATCCAATATGGTGAAAAGGCTATAACAATCTAGTTCCATTTGAGAGAACACTATATGTATTTCCTAGTGAAAGCCGCTTAGTAATCAGAACACCTCGTGATTTTTCTACCTAAATCAATATCGAATATACTTGCATGGTTCGATAGAGCGGACAAAGGAGGTAGTCGCTGAAAAATGGCGGGCAACGTTCTGACGTAAGCTACACAAAATAGATCCATGTCCAAAGCATTATGATACTTTATGGAAGTATTTGCGGGTGTTTTTTAATGTTCTCTTGTACGTTCATACTTGAAAAAAAGTTGATATAATGAACATTTAGATGTTCTATGGTGTGCGCATGACGTCATTTGGTAATCAAGGTGCGTGTATAGGCTATCTCAAATGAGCAATGATTTAATATTAAATTTATGAAACGAGTCAAATAATGTCCAGCTTTGACCTATCTGAGATTCTGTTGATCACAGTCTTTCTTTTAATGCAAATAGTTTAGAGAGAAAGAAAAAGAAGTAATTTCGTTCATTCTGGCTCAGCCGCCGCACCTTTCATTTTTTGCGCGTTAATATTGTCCCAGACACTAGTTGAATTAATAATGCTCAGTTCAATAACCAGTAGAATTTCAACTTAGATTTTATTTTACAAATTATAATTCAAAGAGCAATTGTCCTTCCAAATCAGTAGAACATTTGAAACAAACATCATTTTTCAACATTGGATCTCCTGTATGATGTAAAATAGTTGACTCATGTTATCTTAGTTTGCATGAACCATATACATCGATTTTGCGATGAGAATATTTACAGTGTTTCCACCTAAAATGTCAATTCCACTACCAAGTATTCCAGTTGTTGAATATTCATGTGAACGGTTGATTACTGAATGCAGAATTTCAAGATTTACTGTAATGTATTTGTAAATGGATTTGCATTGTTTGATTTGGAACAGTAGAGTAAACATAGAAATAGACAAATTTTATTCATTGTCGGAACTGAATAACATAATAAGAAATATTAACTCGTTGAAGCATTTTACCGCGTAAACAATGCTGTAGTTTGATAAATTTTCGTCAGTTTGGAGGCCGGTATATCCTTCTCTAAACAGCAGTGGGTTTATGTTGTTCTATAAGTTAATATTTAAACCAAGCTTGGCATAGAGTGGGCTCCAGGTTACAGGCTCACCCACACAACCATCTATCCTTTGACCGATAAGTTTTATTTGTAACGAGACCATGTTGGATAAATTGGCCATATTCCGACAGACTAAACATTTCTTTTCTAATTCCGCTTTGGCATTTGATTAAACAAATGGCTGCCAAATGCTCATAGTAGTAGCAAAAACAAGAAGTTCCAAAAGGCGAGGTTAGTAAATAATTACCATGGTCTCAAGTGAATACTATGCAATAATTTAATAGGCTTCTTTGGACCAATCATATTCACATAATGTGTTATGTTAACATGCTGACATATGAAAAGTATTAAACTTCAGACACTATATGTAAAGTGTATGAGCTATATGTGATAAACAATGTATATGTATATGCAATGAGAGCTAGTGTAATATTTCTTAGATTTTTTTTCTGATCATTGTCAGAAAGGTCTGAGTATAAGCATTATTGCTTTGAAGCTTTGAAGTCTACTTATGGTATTTTAGGATTGACTGGTCCTGACGACGAGGTGTTTGACGACATAGCCGAGAGAGTGTCATCCATGAGACGGCCTGGCGAAGATGATATGGAATATTACGAGCGCAGGTACCAAGAAAAGGTAATCTAATTTTCAGCCTCGTTTCTTTGTGAGACGAGGTAAAAAAGACCAAAAAAACAAAACATGTATTTTCTAGTATTGTTAAACATCATATTCATAAGATTCCAAATGTAAATACGCTACACAGAAATATATATTTTTTCTAGCCTGTATTAGCTATAAGATAAAAAGGATTAGACTTTCTGTTGAATTTTTGCAAAAGGTACTACATCCGTATACCTAGCTGAATATTCGTAAGAGCAAAAGAAATGACAAGACCTTGATAATAAAGGATGTTCTTATAGAATAAAAATAGTTTTGTTTTAAAAATTAAATTTACAAATGGTAAAAATACGAAGAAAAAAAAAACAGTAAGCACAGAAACACGCGACATTTTGAGGGTATTAAATCAATATCTGATACCTTCAAATTTTCTGGTGCAAATCAATTTGATTCCGATGACAAATTGACATGCTTTATACTACTAGTCCTGATCCCACATACTGCCCTCCTTAAATAAGTTCCATAAAGGTCAAAGATCATCTTCTTCGATTTTTTAGCAAAAAAATAGACCGGCAGGTGTAAAACGGGAAGATCTGGACACAAAACGTCTTCAGTCTGGAAATAGAGCGGCCATAGAAGACAAGCCGAAATCTAGTAGAACCCAACCGAGAAAGTGAGGCGTCCTAACCTCGTGGTGGCTTTGTGGCCGATTTTTATTTATAATGTTGTTAAACTTAGACTTTAAAATATTATCACACTAATTAAACTTTGTCCCGTTAGAAAACAAACCACGTACACAGAAAAATATTTTACTTTGATGCGATAAACATTTATAGTGTGGTGCAAGGCTGAAGAAAAAGAAAGAATTTGTTGTGATTTCTTTTTTTTTCGTGGGTACTAATTTTAGCAGTACTGTAAGAAATAATATTTTTTCGATACTTTTAGAATTGGACCCAGTTACCTTCACATAATGGCTATCTTTGGGTGGGTCTTGATATTCATGGTCTGAGCAAGCACAAAATCCTCGAAAACTGGTTCTCTAGAGTAATACTTAAAACAAAGTAATATAAATTAATACAAAGTAATATAAATTAATACTACAGCAACAACTTCTTCATTATTGTATTCAAAATATCCAAATAAACGATGTTTGTGCCCTGTCTGCCGAACTCTTCTTCGATGCTTACCGCCTATAACGACACACCTGTAATTGTGTAGTGGGAATATAAAGCTTTTATTATCACATATCATTTTTACATTTTCGTACTTTTGAATTTAGCAATTAATGGCTTCTGTCTTGAGAGAGTTTTTTAATCATCCTCTTGCTCCTCAGTTTAGTTTTAAAAAATTACTTCAATACACATAGCGATATTTTCGTATTCACCACACTACTTTCAAGCAACGCCCTCTGGTGGAATTATTTGTTGAACTTTAAAGTCAAATGTTAGTCTCAATTACTTGGCATGATACCGCTCCGGTGGCCTAGTGGTTACAGCATCCGCCTCGGAGGTCGTGGGTTCGATCCCCGACCGAGTCATACCAAAGACTTACAAAAATGGTACTAACAGCTGCCTCGCTTGGCGCTCAACATTAAGAGGTTATTGTTAGGACCGCGGCATGATGCCCCAATGCTAGACATCACTATAAACTGCCACATCGCAGACATCGTAGCAATATGACTGAAAAATTGTTAAAGCTACGTTAAAAATCCAGTATCACACACACTTGGCATGATAAAAAAAAAGAATACGATGCCATACTTTATCCTGCAATGATAGTTGGTCATTACATTATAAAATAGATTCTAGTACAAAATGCAAAGTATTGCTATGGGGCAGTCAAATTACGCTTATATAACAAACATAGTAACATAGTTTCAGGCATTGCTTATTTTTATTTGCATATAAATGCACGTGTATTTCTATTCCTCGGCTATGGTGCTTTGCTTATATATATATATATATATATATATATATATATATATATATATATATAAAGTTTGTCGTTGCAGTCTTTTTCTCTTCAAAGAAGTTTATCTACATGAAATACTGAAAGGATTGCAGATGTAGTATGTGTAAAACCTGAGAACCTGTCTGCTTTATGTATAATTTAATTAAACAATATATTGTGTGCCCAAAATCACAAGTAATGAAGTTGCAAACGGTAAATGTGACAAATATATGCAAGGTGTAACAGGCCTGCGCTATCTGCGCCCCATTACCCGATTTTATCCGCTTGTTTACATCATACGTCATGGCATAAAAATCGATTACTTGGACCATACCCATAAGGAAGTTGCACATGCCTGATGTACTACTTGCTGTCTGAATTAAATTAAATATTGGATATAAATCATGAGAATACCGTCTACTCGATACCCAAACCAGTGATATCTGAGTTTAATACATATGACAAAAATGATATTAAATGAACTAGAAACGTTACGATAATGCTGTTTCGTGATGGCGTTGCTTATGTTTATTCAGTCTGGGATGCGTGAGATGAAATGTATTTTTTCGTTTTTATTTTTCTGCAACGGGTGTAAGATTCCTAAGTGATTTTTTAGATTCTAACAAATGCCCGTATGTATTTAGAAAACGTTTAGCCCAGTTAGACGTTCAGTATACAAATTAAACATAAAAAGTGGAAGACTTGATAAAATTTATAAGAATGTGAGGAATTGTCTTCACCGTCTTTTAAACTAACGTTCATTTAGTAGAGGATGAATTCCATTCTGCATTTGTCCTACATCCGGATATTTAAGAAAGAATGGCCTTCATTACGTCTGTTACGTTAACCCGGCCATATAAATATTTCTCTCATTTCTAGATAATAAGATTATTATTGTGTTAAATAATGGGTTGTATATTTAATTCAGTATTCCGTCCTTGAGAAACGCTGATCTTTGAAATGGAACTAAATTTTAACAAAATTCTGTTTTTTATCCTTAGATTTGCTTGTATATAATCTTAATGCTATTTATTCACGAGTTTCAGATTGTAATTTTATCCTAAACTTGTACACCCAGATATTTAAGTGGACAGATAAATTGTTGAACAGACCACTAAAGCGCTGAAGCTAATGTGTTTTCTTTCTATTATATATTATATCTTCTTTGTATTGTATATTATATATTTATATGATATATTTTTTGTTATTTGTATTGTATATTATAAGCCAGAAAGCGAAATTACTGAATAAACATATTCATGGTCTGAAAAAACTATGGCTTTTTCTTAATTTTGACCCTTTCAGCCATTTAAAAACGCAGCATACTGTTATTATTATTATTATTATTATTATTATCCGCACATCTTATTTGGTATGCATTGTTTAAGTACTGTGTACTGAAATAAATATTTCAATAGAATCTTATCTTGTGCTTTTGCCAGTTATTTTTTAATAATAATAATAATAATAATGACGAGTATTACACCCTTAGTCATAAAATACCCTTCTGTCACGTGGTCATCAACAAATTTACAGGTTATTATAATTGGATGTGTCTCTCCATATCGAAGAGTCTAGTTTCTCAGTTGTGTTATACAAGGGCATTTGAAATGTTATGAATATAAGTGCAATGTGCAACAAAATTCTTTATTAATAAACAGTACGTAAGTGCATCCCTCAAAGCACTTCCCATCAGTCTCATTATTATCCAATTATTAAATGCCATGTTGTATTCACTTTTATGTATGTGTGGATATAAACTAATGAACTTCCAACCGATTGGCGGTTTTCAAATCGTCAGCATCTCAGCAATTCTTTCGTGACAAGAAGAAGCCAAAATAACTTGGAGCTAAACCAGGGATGTCTGGAGGATGTTGCAGAGAACAGATACTGTGCTCCTTGTTGGAAGTCTGTCAAGACGGCGGATTTACGTGCCGATACGTTGTCGTGGAGTAGATTGGTACCTCTGATACTGGTGCGTAGACCGGTGTTTAGGCAGTGTTCCTCAACTTCTGGCAACACTTTAGAGGCCTAAAAACGTCTTGTTACACTAGCAGACAAAATTTATGAGCCTGATATGATTCTTCAATACATATTGAAAACAAACGTCGACTAAATGCCCACGAGAAAAGAACTATCTTCCGCTGTGTCGAGCCGCTACATCGGTTTCTCCCATTCACAGCAACTACTTCCCGCTCACTAATCGCAGACAACGGTCCTTCAGAACATGGGTCATCTTCCGAGGATTCACGATCATCTTTAAAACTATGAAACCACCGAAAGGCAGATGGAGATTATTTAAGAGCGCCCAGTACTAGAATTATTCTCCGTTTTAGGCCACAGTCATTTAACTACGGTACATCTCATCTGCAGCTGTCTGGCGTGCTGAAAGTGCATTTGCATTCATTTTATAGAACATTTTTGGGTTCATCGATCGGTGTTAAATTTATTGTCAAGTTCAAAGAGACAAAAATGTTATAACAAAATATTCAAAACATATTCAGAACCGTTTAAATACACCTCGTATATCCAGAAAAAATGAAGTTCAGGTAACTGAAGAGGTACAAGAGTTCGATAGAAAATTTAGAGGGGCAATATTTTTGACGATCATTGCACATAGTTGATATATATATATATATATATATATATATATATATATATATATATATATATGAAGTCCTACTGAGGTATTGATTAATGCCGACTCTAATAGGTTTTATTTTCATTACTAAACAATTGTGAGCCATGCATACAGAGTGAGAAGTAAGTCTCTGATATTTTATAATAAGTTTGGCTCCGTTTGGTTTACATTTTGTGTTAGATGCATTGAAACCTGTATGCATTCTATTTTGCTTACATCAAACAGAAAAAAATTATTGAAATCGATTTGAAGTTTGGGTTCAGTGAAGTTGAGAGATTTTTCATATGTGTGTAATATATAATTGTCAGTGAAGAGATCAGCAATATATTGCATTGGATGCAAAGCTAGGTCATTGATTAACAGCTGAAAAGAAAACGTCTTAATATCGAGCATTGGGGACGACCACTGAGAAAAGGATCCAAATCATAAGTAATTTTACCCATACAAACAGTTGGAACCTTTTAGCAAGATATGATTTGAAAACAACAACAACAAAAAATGAGTTTCGAGAAAATGTAATGGCTGATCATTTTCTAATGAGTACCTAATGATCAATTAAGTCAGATGCTTTCTTACGGTCAAGGAAAACTGCTCCATTACGTTTGCCGGATTATGATAAGTAGTCATTGGTCTACATATTTTGTCACTGCTCCATTACGTTTGCCGGATTCATTGGTCTACATGTTTTGTCAATGCTCCATTACGTTTGCCGGATTCATTGGTCTACATGTTTTGTCAACGCTCAATTACGTTTGCCGGATTCATTGGTCTACATGTTTTGTCAATGCTCCATTACGTTTGCCGGATTATGATAAGTAGTCATTGGTCTACATGTTTTGTCAATGCTCCATTACGTTTGCCGGATTCATTGGTCTACATGTTTTGTCAATGCTCCATTACGTTTGCCGGATTCATTGGTCTACATGTTTTGTCAATGCTTCATTACGTTTGCCGGATTATGATAAGTAGTCATTGGTCTACATGTTTTGTCAATGCTCCATTACGTTTGCCGGATTCATTGGTCTACATGTTTTGTCAATGCTCCATTACGTTTGCCGGATTCATTGGTCTACATGTTTTGTCAATGCTCCATTACGTTTGCCGGATTATGATAAGTAGTCATTGGTCTACATGTTTTGTCAATGCTCCATTACGTTTGCCGGATTCATTGGTCTACATGTTTTGTCAACGCTCAATTACGTTTGCCAGATTCAATGACTAGTAGTCATTGGTCTAGATCAGTGGTTCCCAAGCTTTTCAAGTAGAGGGCCATATCTACGTTATAAAATTATAAATGTGTATCAATATTTATAAAATTATAAAAGTCGTGTAATATCATTCTTAAATTTATTAACTTTCAGCAACCAAATTCTAAAACTTTAAAAGCAGTCAGTGTCAGTCCTACACTACAGTCATTTTCGGTTTTAAATCAAATGTTCATTTAACAATTTTAAATCAGTTTCGAAAACCGATATCAATATAATTAATTTACAATTGTAACTGTTCTTCACAACCAGTTACTGAAGTTCAAGGCTGGGAAAAGGGAATTTCCAAACGTTTCGTTCGCTAACTCAGCAGGCGCATTTCATAATTATATCCGAGCATAACAACCACGCGCAGAGTGAATTATCGAACGCCGACGGAGCTCCGAGTGCTCGACCAAAATGACAGACTTCTTAGACTTAGAAATAACATTCTAGACTCTAGAATACTGTAGATCGCGCATTATTGCAACTTTCGTCTAGTTATTATTTAATTATTTCAACGTCAATAAATTTCTGAAATTATTAAAATACATTATAGTAAACATAGAGGCCTCGCGGGCCACTTTCTGACAGCTGACGGGCCACAAGTTGCCCGCGGGCCGTGGTTTGGGAACATCTGGTCTAGATGTTTCGTTAATGCAGTTTGACAGCAATGAACCTGTCGGAAACCTAATTGTGAGTTATAGTGGAGTTGGCACTTTTCAAGATATCTGAACAGATGCTTATTGGCTTTTTCTAAAAATAATTTTGGAAAGTACATGACAACAGACATGATAATGGTTCTTGTTTCATCTGTTGTATATTTAAATTCCCTTATGAATTAGGAATACCTTGGCTAATTTCAATGACTAAGGGCATTTTCCGGAAGTAAAACTATATTTAATTACCTCCTTCAATGCATAAGAATTGAACAGTCTTAATTCGAGCATTTTCTGGTGACATTTCATCTACACCAGATGGCAGCTTAGTATATGTGACTTGGAAGACAGTGGTTTCCAGATCGACAAACATAAGCTGGGTCTGTTTTAGAAATGGTTTATGAACTGTTGTTTTGACACGCATCAGGAAGAAATTCACTTTTATCCGTATTTCATATATGAATGTGACTTAACCTTCTTTGCCCTGTGCTGCTTACGAGTCACATAATGGTCACTAATAGTCCACGGGGAAACAAAGTTAGTTAATCTCGTAGAGATTGTCATGATGGGTCGCGTAGATATAGTCGATCAGGTTAGAGAGAAGGGACTTTAATTCTTTTTGGAATGTTCATCACATGTGAGTTGGATTTTTACATCATAGGAAGCGATCTGGTGTCAATATCGAAACTGAAGTTAATACTGAAGTCTTCCGTGATGATTATAAAGCGACCTTCAAGAAAATTTGATTTGATCCATACTGATTCTACACTGGAGGTTTTGAAAATATTATGTTATAGGTTGTATTGTTTGAAGCATACATGACTATCCCACCTCTATTTCCTTAGTCTCAATATCGTCTTGTCAATGAAATAGCAGCCAGGTACATTACAGTGATGAAAAGTCTCACACAGTCCAATTACTGCAAGGTAAGGTTAGATTCATTTAGTACATTAAGTCATAACTTTGTATCATCTTAGAATAAGGCCATGTACGACAGATTTATCTACCTGGGTGAGTAAGCAACATATAAGAGAATTGCGTTTGATCTTAAACACCTGTGGATCCAGACTTCGAGCATCAATTTGTTCTGCGTGACCAGTGCACGTTGCGTTTACTGTTGTCAAATTTGCTGAAATATGCTTTGATACTATCATTATTAGCAAAAATACATTTATTATGGTACAAGCCTTTATCTTACTGTTGAAGTTACAATATTGCATAAGATTAAAATGCAGGAATCCTATCTAGTGTCACTATAATAAGATTGTGAAAACATCTACACTAAATATTCCTCTCGTTTGTAACATCTCTTATGTACTGTATAGGGTTTCCACAAAGGAGCTTCATTAAAACTGCGACTAGATTACATTTCAGCACGACGCGAGACAGTTGTTGGTTGATTTCATGGTTTAGATAGTTGATTGGGTGTTTGACCACACGTCAACACATGAAAAGTTAAATCTTGTCAAAACAAATCACTCCTTGGCAGATACTGCAATTAGTATAGTCGCCAGATGGCGTACGTGTTAGGTAGGATTTAACAAATGCTTTATATTGACATACGCCGATATTTATGGTTTCTCCGTCAGTTGTAATCTGTTTGCAATGCATTGTGTGTAAATTAGCGATACACTCTGAGGTATTTTAAAATGTTTATTCTACTTGGGAAAAGCACAAACTGTTATGAAACACAATATCAACCAGTATAAATATTTAGGGATGAAACACAATATAGACCGACATAAATTTTCTATCATGAAACACACTATAAACCCGTATGAATTTTAAAAGATGAATCACACTATAATCCGGTATTAATTTTCTGTGATCAAACACTGTATGAATTTTCAACGATAAAGCACATTATAAACCGGTGTACATTTTCTATTATGAAGCGCATTATAAAACCGGCACTTTATGCACACCTCACTGATTTGGTTTGGTCCGGATAATATTCTAAAAGCCACAGTTTATAAATGCAAAGCAATGGGATAAGTTTCTTCCTGATGTCAGAGACTAACTTCATTTTAACCGATGGGAAATAGGTACAGGGTCAAAAGTTGAGGCTCAGGGCGTGAATTTAAATTTTAACCTGCAAGAGGTCAATTTTTCCCTGAGCAAGATGTTCATTTGTGAATTCATCTCTTGCGAAAACCAATTCCTCCATTCACCAACCTCACCTGTAAAAAGACAACATTAAATATAAAAAAATTAATAACATTCACGACTTGGCACTTTAATTCAGTCATAAGATACTAAATGGTGTGTGGACTAGAAAGAATGCAAAACGTTACACATTGTAAAAGTGTTCGGTATTTTTCCACAGTCTCAATTTTCAGGTGAAACAGAATTTTTATTATTGTTTAAATCCTTCATCATCGTCTAAAGCTCCAGGAAAGATATATATGTTGACATCCTTCCTCTCCAAATTCATACGGAACATAAATACATGACAAATAGTCATGGACTATTATAATACAAATAATAATATTTGCTTAAATAGTGTAAGGAATCGTTTACTTGTGTATCAGTAAAATCACGAAAATATTTATTTCAAGTACTGAACAGCTTTAAACATTTGACAGTTTATATCAAAAGACAGTTGAGACAAACCTTGAAAAAGCAGGCCAATCATTGCAGGGAAAGGTGATTAGGATTTAGAAAGTCTCCTGTATTGATGTTTACACTGCAATTCCGGGTACTTTCAACACTTGCATAACGATGAAAATTTCGATCGCAAAAAATATCCGTACATATATCAATAACTATCCAAAAACATCTGTATTATTGAGGAAAAAATCCATATCTGGTCAGTTACAAAAAAAACTCTTGCCTTGCCTTTTAAGTGCTGGCAGCTAATTTGCTGCAGACTTTGCGCCTCTAATGTCTCGGGCTCAATCCCCGATAACGGCATATGCAGATGAAACTGTTGCTCATCCATTGTGATTGGTTTTATCGGATTTTCTGGTCTTCTCCACCTCCGTGTCCGCCCTATTCCAATATCTAAACAGTCAATATAACTGTAACACAAATTGTAAGAACTTGTACCAGCGTTGAATGATTACTAAAACCATGATGGAGAAAAAATGGAACACACACGATTACTTAGGTATGGATGATCGTAAAATGGAGCAAACATGACCAAACCATGGATCAACGAGCATCACGCAGTAACGAATCGGCGATAATTACTGCATCGAAGCAACGATATTGCAGCAAATAATATGCCCATGTACAATAATAGATGTACGAACACAATAGTATTGCAACATATAATGAACTCACCTTTGCGATAAATGAAAGACTTCCCGCCAATATAATATTTAGCTGAATCATCGTCCTTTAGCATCTCAGTAGCCAATTTTAACTTGTGAAATTCCACTTTTTCCATGACTTCTTCTATAAAATTGTCATCTGACCTGGTGCCGAGGAATCGGGCAATTTTCAATATTTCTTCTTTTGGATACTACAAAGATCAAAGAAAATGAGAATACACACGCGTATTTCCAGTAGTTAGCTAGACTTTTGCCAACTGGGCTTGCTTAGATGAAAACGTAACAAGGGAGCATATTCTGAAGGGTTGTTACAATTTTATTTAATAACAATTTTGACATCAACGTACATTAAACCAGGTTGATGCTTATGGTAATACGTTAATATTGGACATCGCTATGTAGGTGCATAGGTTACAACTGATAAACAATAATCAGCCAAATCAAAATTCCCCAGTTATTTTATGAAGGGATAAAAAAAAAATATAAATTATTTTCAAAACCAATCTGTTGTTATTGGATATTTTATTCTCGTAATGGACCCGGATGAAGCTGTAAAGTGTGTGTGTGTGTGTGCATGTGTGTTTTAACGTAGCTTTAACAATTTTTCAGTCATATCGCTACGATGTCTGCAGTGTGGCAGTTTATAGTAATGTCTAGCACTGGGGCATCATGCTCCAGACATGTAGCATGATGTCCCACCCAGTCACATGATCCTGACACCAGTCCGACCAGTCCTAACACTAACCTCTTAATACTGAGCGCATGGCGAGGCAGTGGCTAGTACCATTTTTATAAGTCTTTTGGCATGACTCGGCCGGGATTCGAACCCGAGACCTCTCGCATCTGAGGCGAACGCTATAACCACTAGGCCACCGGAGTGGTCTCTGTATGTTGTGAAAATAGTGTTAAGAAATAATATGTCACTAACACATGCACACAACATACTTCAACCATACATGCCCAAATATGTCATTCACACATACCCACAACATGTAGGCCCACATATATCATTCACACATGCCTAGAACATGGCACCCATACACTCCAACATGACATGCCCACATTTCACCGATACAACATTTAACCATTGTCAAGCAAACTTGTCACTCACACATGGCAACAAAATGACACCCATTCATGACGACATATTTCACTCACATGCCCACAGCATGTCATCCATACATGCCCACATATGTCACTCACACATGCTCACAACATGTCATCCATACATGCCCACATATGTCACTCACACATGCTCACAACGTATGTCACCCATACATGACCACATTTGCCAATCTCACACACCGATAACATGTTGCCTTTTCAAGCCATGACATAATACCATTCTCACCTTTTTCAAGTTCTCATAAAAGACGGTAAGAATGGGAAAGTGTCTGTGTCTGCTCCTGAACTGTTCATATTCCAAAATGTAATCGAACCAATAATAAAGTATATCTGAAATTTAAAAAAATAAAAAAGGAAGCCATCAGCGTTTTTGAGTTGCACAAACTCAATATTACTGTGACAGATCAGTATAGTTACACTAATCAATCCATTTGGTAAATTTTCCACTAAAATATAAGAAATTCTTGCAAAAATAATAGCATGCAATAGAAAAAGACTATGATATGGTCCAAGGACAAAGGTATACTATTTCTTGACCACCCCGACCTCGGCCGAAAGGTCTTTTAACGCGACTCGCATGTTAGACCAAAGCATAACAAAAAATTAAGTAGTGAACTCACAACTTAGACCCGAAAACACCAAAACTAGTTTCATATTTTGAAACAGCAGCATAGGATTTAAGGATTTCAAGACTTTGTTTTGTTGCATTTTTGGAGATGATCCATTGTGATAGTCCGTTATAATGATGAATAAAGAAACGAAACCATACAGTTGTTTTCATCCATGAAGAGCGGAAGAAAACCCTGGAAACCTCCGGGATATGGTTGCCTGTTTGGCGCCATAGCGTTGATATGATGGTAAAGGGAAACGGCCACATCCTTGGGGTTCCGTATAATATGAATGATACTGATGCGTTTCGACAATACATCGCTTGGCAACATGTCGACTGGCAGATGAGTATTTAGAACTCTTGGGGAAGCAATGGCGTCCAGTTGCTCTGGTGTCTGGATGTCAATCATGGCGGACAGTTTTGTTCTAGTTTCGTACTCGGCACTGCCTCGTAACAACATCTGGACGATCTCCCATAGCCAATGGGTACCTGGGAGGTGGATATATATATATATATATATATATATATATATATATATATATATATATATATATATATATATATATATATATATTCACAATTATGCGTTTAAAAATTTCTGATAAAATATATAGTCCTACTTCAAGAAAAGTTCCATCTGAAATAAAGATACCTAAAGTAATATATTGTGACAGTCATACAATGTATACGTTTTGACGCAGTCATAAAGTGTGTATGATGTTGTGACTCGGACATAAAGTGTATATAATGTTGTGACACAGTCATGAAGTGTTTATGATGTTGTGACGCAGTCAGAGTGTATAAGATGTTGGGACGAAGTCATGAAGAGTATATGATGTTGCGGCGCAGTCACAAAGTGTGAATGATGTAGTGATGCGGTCACAAAGTGTAAATGATGTAGTGATGCGGCCACAAAGTGTGAATGATGTAGTGATGCGGTCATAAAGTGTATATGACGTTGTGACGCAAAGTGTATTTATAGGTTACTGCATTTGTATGGGAAAATATGAACGAGTTCTTTTTTGGATGGAATACTGCACGACCTTGGGAGTGCAATATATCCATCCGACAAAACGAGTTCATATTTTCCCATACAAATGCAGTAACCTTTTTATTACGTGCTCATTTTTTATTCTTCCTAAGGCTTTATTATATAAACAAAATAAACTACAAGAAACAACGTAAATGAATGTATGCCGTATTCCAAACTAAATACACAAGCGCATATTCGTCATTACACAACAACAACATTATTAATGCGCATATAACTCCGCCCAGATAAATTTGAACTAGTCGCGCGCTCGACATAACTTTCGAAAGAAAATGGCGTGTCTAGTTAAAATTGAAATTTGGAGTCATATTGTGAATGAATGTGCATTGTAACAACTTTTCCATTTGATCTGGAATAAATAGATTTTGGTATATATTTTATTCTTCTCGATTCTACGAAATTTCGTGATTATGGACTGGATTTGTATGTGACAATTCCACATGAAATACATGGGATTGATGAAGCTAGGGAGAAGCGTGTTGACATCTGCAAATGTGTTTCTGTTCCTGTCACTTAATGTTTTAAATCATAATGTGGAAAAAATATGAAGTCTTTCAACTGCAGCAATTATCAAAAAGACGCTATGGAATTTAATGCTTATTTTATTTTAAGTGCAGTAAGGAGGATATAATTGCACTTATATTCGAAATTACAGTACAATTTCGAAATGTGTAATCACGATTGAGAACCTATGACATGGCTCATGTAATTCGGATTTGCAGAACTAAGAAAGTACATTTTGAGGAAATTCAGAATGTAAAACTGTAAGTATATTTTTTTGCCATTCTTATCACCAGCTAAAGAAGACATTATATGACTTGTCTCTTGTATGTTATTTGTAAGGACCTGTTCTTGCGTCGGTTGTAAACTGGAGCTAGCCTAAATCCGAAACATTGTATCAACGCGGAATGTGTTAAAGCAGCTGGCATGTGACAGTCCACGAAACATCTGTTTTAGTTCATTCAGAAACAAATTTAAACAACCACAACGTAAAGCGCCTCTTACGCGAGTGTACGTGATTTGTTTACAAATCAAAAGTGCTCACGTCTGCATTCCACTGTTTGTTTACAATAGAAAGTAGTTCCTTTATGCACGTGAATGCTATATGTGTATTGGCGCGCGGGTTCAATATCGGGTAATACTAAACGATTCTGACAATGTGAAGTTAACGGTGAAAAAAAATGAGCATATAATAAACAACGTAAATGAATGTATGCCGTATTCCAAACTAAATACACAAGCGCAGATTCATCACTACACAACAACAACATTATTAATGCGCACATAACTCCACCCAGATAAATTTGAACTTAGTCGCGCGCTCGGCATAACTTTCGAAAGAAAATGGCGTGTCTAGTTAAAATCGAAATTTGCAGTCATATTGTGAATGAATGTGCATTGCAACAACGTTTCCATTTGTTCTGGAATGAATAGATTTTGGTATTTTGTTTCGATTCTACGAAAGTTCGTTATTTTGGACTGGATTCATCTGTGCAAATTGTACATGAAATACATGGATTGAAGCAACGTGGGAGAAGGAAGTGTGTTTGTTCTGTCATTGAATATTTGAAATCATAATGTGGGGAAAATATGAAGTGTTCCACTTGCAATTATCAAAAGGAAGCTATTGAATTTAATGCTTATTTCATATTGAGGTCGTGCAGTATTTCATCCAAAAAACTCGTTCATATTTTCCCATACAAATGCAGTAACCGATAATTACAGTACAATTTCAAAAGGTGTAATCAAGTTTGAGAACTCATGACATGGCTCATGTAACTCGGATTTGCAGAACTAAGAAAGTACATTTTGAGGAAATTCTGGATGTAAAACTATCTATAAGTATATTTTTTGCCATTCTTATTACCAGCTAAAGAAGACAGTTTATGCCTTTATAGTTTGCATGTTATTTGTAGGTACCAAGCAATTTTATGAAATTTGGTGTCTATCGCAAAATCTGAAACAATGTATCAGAAAGTTAACGTGAAATGTAAAAAAGCAGTTGGTATGTTCCAGTCCACGAAACATCTGCTTTAATTCATTCATAAACAAATTTAATCAACCAAAACGTACTGCGCCTACTATGCGAATGTACATGATTTGTTTACAAAGTAGTTCCTAATACACTATTGGACACACGTGTCCTGCGCGTGAGTGCAATATGAAGGTGTGCAATATCGTAAAATATTGAACGATTCTGATAATGTAAAGTTAACGGAGGAAAAAATGAGCATATAATAAAAGATGTTGTGACGCAGTCATGAAGTGAATATGATGTGACGCAGTCATAAAGTGTGTATGGTAACAATGGCATTGCAAATATATAACACGAAGGCACTTTTAAATGAAATGAATTTCCTATTTCTCATTATCTTCACAAGAAAGTACAAGCGCATTATAAGGTCGACTGCAAAGTCTTTTTTTCTTCTTCATGCTTATGATAGCAAATACAGATAAACGGTATCCAAATAAGAATGACTAGATTAATTGAGAGAAATAACGTTTCCAGATTTGAAGACACTTACCCGATTTCATGAATGCACATATTAAAACGTCATCGTTCCTCACTGTGAGATTCTGAATGTCTTTTAGATGACCGGCTATATCACAATTCGGTATCCTATAATTGATAAAACCGAGGGGAAAATGGGATTTCCCAACTGCAACTATGGGTATTTTTCTTCCATTCCCATCAACTACGTCCTTTTGAAGCGCAATCACTTCAGGTTTTTGTGTCATAGAGCTATAAAATAAAACGATATCATTAAACTGAAACTTATCAGGTGCTCACGATCTTTAAATTATTCATTACCCACTCACCACCACCACCACCACTTTTGTCTAATTGATAGATGCTTATTTTCGTAACAGGCAAACACAGCTTATTTATTTATTTATTTATCTTTATTTATTGATTTGATTATTTATTTATTCTTTTTCTGCGGATATCCACGAGATCCTCGTTAATATATACATGTATGCCGTCTTAATAGGTACAGGTGGACTCGCAAAACATCATGAACACGTGTTTAAATAAACGGGTAGTATTTTCTTGGTGTTTTAAAAGGACTTTAAACCCAATATTAGCTCTGTCATGCCGAGGAAAATGGTAGCTATGTGCCATTCCCAAGGAAAATTAGGCAACCAACCTCAACTACCTACCGCGGCTCCCCATGTAGACGGACAGGATCACGGTGGAGAAAAATTGTGAGAATAATTTGGAGTCTTATTGATCAAGAAAGTAGCCAACAAACAGTACATTTTCATAGTCAGTTAGCGCTGTTTCAATTTCTATGACACCAAAATGGAGCGTAATAAGTTGTGTATAATATTTAAAAAAGTACTTCGAAGTCCCTAAAAAGTTCAGAGTATAAATATAGCTATAGTACACTCCATAGAAAATTAATTCAGGTAGCCAGAGACCTTATTATAACAATAAAACAAATGGACTTGGATTATGGAAAATACACTGTACGTTTCTCCTTGTTAAAATTTCATTAATTTCATTTTCTTTCTTGTAATTCTTTTTATTTTCGCGATTTTTTCAGTTGTAATACACGTACTAAATCCCCGCGAGGTGCAACTGTTACCATTTCGCACAAATGGTAGCCTGTATGTCTTAGTTATCAAGTCAGTGTAGTCATTAGAAACCATTTGAGAAACTAGGAACTAATGTTTTCATCAAGAAGTGGCGATTTTTATAAAAACAATATTTTAGCACATTATGTTCCCTTTGTAGCTAACTGTTATTTCAGGACACACATACCGCACCAATTCATGGTAAGAGAAGAAATGTTAAAGGTCACTGGCTACATACATTGTACAAATGTGTGATATTATTATAGTCATAAACAAAACGCATTTGTTATGTATGCACACTATAAAAATGTTTAATTAAACTTAAAACTCCGCTTATTTAAACGAAAACATTATTCGGCAATCCCCGTAAACAATCGATAGTTTCCACGTACCAAAAACGGATATGATGTACATTTACCCATTCTATTTAAGCTAGCCACTCAAGTCTTTAATTTCCCCACGTAAATGTCTATGTGATATATCTTACGATTGTGATTTTGTAGAGCAAATATGGTATACTGTGTTGCATATGGATGTAACCAAAAGAGTGATGGTGGGACCAAAGGGTTCTTTCTTTTTCCGAAAGACCCTGTTTACTAGACAAAAGTGGATTGAAACTGTGGGATCGAACAGGGTGATATAAGGATGCCAACTTTGGTTCCTTGGATTCTTTAAGTGTGTCGATTTCTTTCTTTTTTTTATAAAGTCGGTCGACATAAGGAAGCCAGCATTGATTCCTTTTTACCTGTGACAACGGGAATTTTGAAAGTAAATTAAAACAATATTACAGTTTTAAAAGCGACACAATCTAGTGCGTCTTGCACGCACATCGACTTGCAAAGGCTGAACAGTAAATTAGTTTTCAATATTTTAATCTAAATGTTCTCTATTCATAGTTTATAGTGTTTTATTTTTGGACAGCAACAAGCATGTACTTCGTCTTGTGGAATAAATGTACGTCGTTTCCGGTTGGCGTCCTCTGTAGGTGGGAAATCGTAGCTAAGGAGAAGTAACATCGTTGTATAATTCTATTTCGAGTAATTAAATTATTATTTCTTCTTTACACTTGATACTTTTTGTGCGAGTATAACTACTTGTAATCATGTATTGCAAATCTGATGTTAAAAAGAAAAATGTTAAAGTATGGCCGGTGACCTTTAAAGCTGCATTTGATTTTCTTTAATAGAGACGATACTTAAATTATCTGTAATTTTTACTGCATATATGAATATTTCTTAGTTCTGTTAATGAGCAGTGAATGCAAAGCTAATAACAAAGGATGAAACAAAGAGGCATATAATCAGCCACTATGAACTGAGGATATTACTTGTCACAGGAAAGACAGCTATAACGTCAACATAGGTTAAAGTGTCATTGCAACTTCTGATAAGGAGGTTCACTTCTAAGTAAGCGCCGTTAGCAAAGTTCCTCGCCGTAAACGGCTAGATTGCTGTATACTGGTTCGTAGCTTCCTCATAACTATCTCCATGTGGAATTGCCGTCTTTGTGTGACAACACACTGGCATCATTAGTACTGTATTATGCGCTTGATGTATCACTAAAAACAACAGAGCTCTGTGTGACAAATCGTGGCATCATTATCGTGTGATCAGCTCGGCATCGTGCATGATATCCACATTTGTAATTTAGTGAATTTTGACTTGAGTCTGGAAATGTAGGCCTATATAAAATTACCTAGTTCGTTTTGCGAACGAATAATTTCAACGTCATTTGCATCGATATATAGAGAAAGACCAGTCGTTCGATTCATGCTGAAATAGTGGGTGGCCCGGGGATTCGAGAAGCCGAGGTACAGTGTTCTGTCGTGGTGCCCCTACTGAGGCGTTAGAGGACAATGTTCTTAAGGTAGTGCTCTACAGTTTGGGATTTTGCACAGGTTAGAATTTTAAAGAAAAGGAATTTCCCCGGGTTGCCTCACTGGTTATACTGCCTATTTAAAAAAGACCTGGTAAATCTTACGTTTTGTTCGAAGTACATTTACTTCCATTTATTTTGGTGTATGATTGATTGGTGTATTATGGGTTATAGAGTATACAGCTTGGCCTTACTCCATATGTGCATCTTTCAAAAAACTGCTAACTCCACTTAGACATTTTCACTTCCGGAACTTTAGAGACAAATTGTGAAAAGAGGCTGGCTTTGTCTAGTTGGGCAAAAAGCATTTTCCCAGTTTTAATAGATGCTAAAGATTGTGTTCTTTAGACTAATTCAGGGTGATTTTTTTAGCACAAAGGAGCCGTCATTTTTAGTTAACAATGTGCTTAGATCATTTACAATTTCCATACGTACAATATCCAAAGAAATGTCAGCCACATGACATCTAAGTAACATAAATGTATGACAACATTCTCTTAATTGTGCATGTTTCATAATGCAAACATCTCCACCTTACGTACGTCACTCTCTCAAAAGTAAGAATAACTGGCGAGCGCCTCCTTAGTGGCAGCTCTAAGTTGCCTCAGACACATAGCTAAATATTACTTCCGTAATGTGTCACTAAAGCACCGTGAGCTGTTTATGATAATCCACATTCGTATCATTATTAATACCGTATTATTCCGGTAATACATCACAAAAGCACAGAGAACTCGGCATGACAACCCCCAAATCGTGCCATCATTATTACCATATTACCCCTACGAAGTGTCAATAAAGTACCTTAGCAATAGCAATGAAGAGCAATGTTTTATAAGCAAAAGCACACTTTTTAGGCGCCGAATGGCCCACATATGAACACAAACATGTAAACTCCCGTATATGACAATAAGGTATAAAGTGACCCTGATCTAGAACCAGCTCCTACATTAGTTTCAATATACTATCCGTTACATATATTATTATATAATGCAATTAAGCCTGCATCACGTTGCAATGGGGGGGGGGGGTAATTATTCCCTGCTACCTGTATTTAGAAAGACATTTCAAAGGTAGGAGAGTAATATATATTCATACTTACAATTGTACGTGAAACGCGAAGCTATGAGGTATGCTCTCCTTTTTGTTATATCTGTCCCAATTCGTTTGCCTTCAAATATAGATCAGCCCACAGGCGCAAAGGTAGATAGTTATATACCCATTGTTAACCGAGTGGTTGTTTCTGTTTTAATCCACCGACGAAGAAACTATGAAAGTAGAGGCTACGTGTGTATCCCGCCTTTCTACGCAAGAGTGCCACACTGCACACAGACGTGACCAAACAAAGTACCAGCTCACAAAATAAACCTTTGCTTTAAGGTGGTTAAAATACGTTACTATGCTAGTGCGAGTGTTATATTACAGTTGTCATATTTCACAGGAAATCACTTCCTGTCGTGTGCGTTGAGGCGTCACCGATTTCTCGTTTCGTTGTACAGGACTAGAAATTACATGTCGTAATTCATTTTAATTTCAATATTGGTACGTGCAATATTTTAAAAGTAGTATACTTCCCGATTCATATTATTAAGCAAACAACAACAACAACAAAAAAAGAGGTAACAAGTAGATATCGCTTTGCAGTGTCTAATCCACCCTCTCTTATGCACACGGCTCGGTATTAAAGATATTATTAGTCTCGCTGGCATTACTATTAATAGGACAGAGCTAGCTTTTGGCAGGGTAGAAAGAAAGAACCAGGAAAAGGAAACACACCCCATATGGAACACTAGTACATGCAAAACACAAAAACAAACACAACACCTCTCTCTCTCTCTCTCTTAACTATACAGCTCCCGTACTGCATAGTTGACTAATATAAATTGGAATTTTGGCCACAATAAATAACAGAGGGGGCCAAAACTCGAGTCGGGTGAAATACAACAAATAAATAAAGTATGGACCCTCACTCGAGTACAGCCCGCCTCATTTCAAAATTATGCGATGAGCGACACATATAAGCACGCACATAAAAACACTCGGCTTTTTCTTCTTTTTGCTTTTTTTTTTTCTATTGAAAATAGTACACCGCTCAGTTGCCCTTACTAAAATAAAATTAAAAACTAGTACTAAGGCAAACTGGGGAAATTTGACTGATATGCTGTCTCAACACGGAAACTAATATAGCATTCACACACATAGCAATATACATATAGCAAACACGAGACTAAGAAGACCTCTAGCACAGGTCACAAACACGAACAAGGGGAGCGAATTCGAGCTAGGTGAAAGAAACTTGGCTGGGATGAACACCCCTATAGATAACACTAGAGAATATAAATACCCCATCAAAAATTTAAAAAAATTAAATTTTTGATTGAAAATTATTTCTATAAAAATAAAACAAACAACATACCTGGGGGATAGACTTACACATAAAACACTTTTCACTTCTTTGTTGGGGGGGGGGGGCGGCATCTGTCTAGTTCCCCCCCCCCCAAAGAGAGAACCAGGAAAGTGTGACTCTCAAATGGCACTTGTCCAGTTATTTCGGTTACATGACAGACAGATAGACGAACGTTAGACACGCACACCTCAATTACTGGATGTAATAGAGGAATATATTATTTGAGTAACTGATCTCAAACATCTCTGAATTTATTTGATATCACGACTTATTTGAATATTTTGCAACACAATGTTTTTGTCTTAAGGTAACTGCAGTAGAATAAGGAACCAATGAACCTTATTATAGTGTAACCTTATTATAGTGTAAAAATATAAACTTTAAATAGTGACTGCCTACAGACCTCATTATAGTGTAGAATAACGATTTCGAAATAGTTGCTTTGTCTATAGCCCTTAATATAAGGTAGAATAAGGAACTTTATAAAAGTGCTTTTGCCGTACGCCTCACTTTATTGTGGATAAGGAACTTTAAATCATATTTTAGCCTACTGACTTCATTTCACTGTACAAAAGGAACTTTAAATCATGCTTTAGCGTACTGACCTAATTTCACTGTAAAAATAGGAACTTTAAATAGTGCTTCTGCCAATAGACCTCAATATACTGTAGAAAAAGGAAGTTTAAATAGTACTTTGATCCATATGTCTGATTATATCGTAAGATAAGGAACTTTAAACAGTTCTTTTGCCGAAAGACCTCATTATATTGTTAGTTAATATACGTGAAATAGTTATTTTGCCGAAAGACCTCATTATACTGTTAGTTAATGTACGTGAAATAGTTATTTTGACTACAGAGATCAAAATATTGTAGAATAAGACAATTTAAATTGTGTCTTTGACGTCAGTTTGATTATATTGTGTGATATAAAATCAAAAAAAAATTATATTTTAGCCTTAGGCTTCATTATACCGTAGGATAAGGAACCTTAAATAGTGTTGTTGCCTAAAGACCTCACTATACTGTAGGTTAATGTACATACATTATTTCCTTTGCTTATACACCTCAAAATACTGTAGAGTAAGGACGGTTCAAATAGTGCTATTACCCAGTGTTTTCAAATAGTGCTATTACCTAGTGTTTTCAAAGATTCAAGTTTTTCAGAACGTTCAATTGACGTCTTGTAGCAAGTGAATTTATCTTGCCAAATACTTGACACAGTCAACATTGTGTTATGTATATTTGATTTAATTATATATGATTTAATATACATTTATTTCTTTTTAATTGTTTGTCAGTTTTAAATTTTTATTTTTCATTACATGATAATGTAATGTAAATTTATTCACTAGAGATGATACTTCTTTTAGAAAATAGTTTGACATTGACTGTTAGTTTATAAACACAAGGTGTTGATATAAATCCTGTCCTTGTTTCAGAATTTGTAGTAACCTTCGTAAACAAGTTCTATTTTATTTTAAATTAATTGGTTGTTTCCAAGGTCATGGTGGGACTTTGTCTTTAAGATATAAACAATTTTATTTTTTTATTTCTTAGAGTAAAGGTGATTGGATTTCGTAATGTCATACTGGGTAAACGTGATCTGTAATAAGTACTTGCTTCTATAAACTTCCAGAAGATGATCACGTGACCCTTGTTTACGTTTTAGAAAGCCCATATAACCCATGTTTTTAATGAATTAATCTCAGTAGAAGCTGGGCTGTTAAACTGTTATTTGTATGTTGTGATGTTTGGAGTTATTTCAAATTACTTGGTTTGGAGTTATTTCAAATTACTTGGCTTCAAAAGGATTAATTCCATTATTTTTCTGGAAAATACGTGTGCTCATGTAATATTGTGGAACAAGGACAGTTTTAAAAAAAATGTATTCAGTTATCAGAAACCGAAGTGATAATTTTTATTTCTACAAGGAACTGTAGACTTCAAGAATACAGATTGCAGCATACGTCATCGTCTTCCATCTTGGATTCTTCGTCGGGATTCGAACGTGAAATCAGTAGAAAATTCTGTTATTAGGACTACTAAAGTTTTATTCTCGGATTAATTTTGGATTAATTTTGGATTTTATTCTATAAAACCGTAAGTTCACAATTTTTTCTTTTCATTTTTACAGAATTGTTCCAGGGAAATAAACTATTGTATTTTTCAAAGCTTGTTGTTTTCAGTCTTTCTTGTGTTACTGAATATTCGAGCCTAAACAAGTGACATAAGAATTGGCACGGATCGTAAGAAACAAAATATTACAAATGCAACAGAAAACAACTGATACATTATATAGAGGAATATTAAAACTGATAGAGAACACTTATAAACTGATACAGGATAGGTAAAAACTGATAGAGCACATATGAAAATGATTGCTAAATACCAGAAATGTTAACCTACTACGCTTGACGATATCTATAATACTAACATCGTCATAGTAATTTAATACCTTCATGCTACATAGTTTACTAACAAATCATTTTGATTCTTATGTATTCAAGATCATAACACTGGACGAAGTAGGTCAATATCGATCACAGAGTGACAAGACATTTCAGCAAAATCAATTAAATTTGGCTCGGAGGATATCAATAGCTGGTTGTGGCATTTTTCGTTCTGGCATTCAACAGATCCAAGTATACCTACCTTAGTAAAATCAATTTGCATATTCCACGCTAATTTTGAAATAGGAAAACTGCTATCTAGATGTAAAATACGTTTACTTAGTGAGGGTACAATTAATCCAAGCAATAATGTCATAGATTTGAAAGTTTAATTTCATCCGCAACAATTTTAACGTTCCGCCAAATCATAACTGGAAATAAGTCAAGGGCAATAATGGAACATATATTGCTGATAGAATGTCTTTATGAAACAAATTCCAAATTACAGACGATGAAGTTTTTTATTATTCTCGTAACAAAGACGAGTGTACATGAGTGTTCATGACAGACGACACACACAGTTTGAAAGAACAGTTTTGCTTCGGATAGTGGTGGTCGTAGATAAAATTATTATATTGTTATGAAGGTTGGACAACGAGTTGAACGTTTTCGTCTTCTTTTTTTCTTGCAAGATAGGAATAGATTAACATATGAACCATATGAAGACATTGTAAGGTTATACCAATGTAGTAATTATAAGGTTATACCAATGTAGTAGATAAGACATTATAAGGTTATACTGATGTAGTAGATAAGACATTATAAGGTTATACCAATGTAGTAGATAAGACATTATAAGGTTATACCAATGTAGTAGATAAGACATTATAAGGTTATACCAATGTAGTAGATAAGACGTTATAAGGTTATACCAATGTAGTAATTATAAGGTTATACCAATGTAGTAGATAAGACATTATAAGGTTATACCAATGTAGTAATTATAAGGTTATACCAATGTAGTAGATAAGACATTATAAGGTTATACCAATGTAGTAGATAAGACATTATAAGGTTATACCAATGTAGTAGATAAGACATTATAAGGTTATACCAATGTAGTAGATAAGACATTATAAGGTTATACTGATGTAGTAGATAAGACATTATAAGGTTATACCAATGTAGTAGATAAGACATTATAAGGTTATACCAATGTAGTAGATAAGACATTATAAGGTTATACCAATGTAGTAATTATAAGGTTATACCAATGTAGTAATTATAAGGTTATACCAATGTAGTAATTATAAGGTTATACCAATGTAGTAGATAAGACATTATAAGGTTATACCAATGTAGTAGATAAGGCATTATAAGGTTATACCAATGTAGTAGATAAGACATTATAAGGTTATACCAATGTAGTAATTATAAGGTTATATCAATGTAGTAGATAAGACATTATAAGGTTATATCAATGTAGTAGATAAGACATTATAAGGTTATATCAATGTAGTAGATAAGACATTATAAGGTTATACCAATGTATTAGATAAGACATTATAAGGTTATACCAATGTAGTAGATAAGAAATTATAAGTTAAACAAATGCAGTAGATAAGACATTATAAGGTTATACCAATATAGTAGATAAGGCATTATAAGGTTATATCAATGTAGTAATTTTAAGGTTATACCAATGTAGTAGATAAGACATTATAAGGTTATACCAGTGTAGTAATTATAAGGTTATACCAAAGTAGTAGATAAGACATTATAAGGTTATACCAATGTAGTAGATAAGACGTTATAAGGTTATACCAATGTAGTAATTATAAGGTTATACCAATGTAGTAGATAAGACGTTATAAGGTTATATTAGTGTAGTAGATAAGGCATTATAAGGTTATACCAATGTAGTAATTATAAGGTTATACCAATGTAGTAGATAAGACATTATAAGGTTATACCAATGTAGTAGATAAGACATTATAAGGTTATACCAATGTAGTAGATAAGACATTATAATGTTATACCAGTGTAGTAGATAAGACATTATAAGGTTATACCAATGTAGTAGATAAGTCATTATAAGGTTATACCAATGTAGTAATTATAAGGTTATACCAGTGTAGTAGATAAGACATTATAAGGTTATATCAATGTAGTAGATAAGACATTATAATGTTATACCAATGTAGTAGATAAGACATTATAATGTTATACCAATGTAGTAGATAAGACATTATAATGTTATACCAATGTAGTAGATAAGACATTATAAGGTTATATCAATGTAGTAGATAAGACATTATAATGTTATACCAATGTAGTAGATAAGACATTATAATGTTATACCAATGTAGTAGATAAGACATTATAATGTTATACCAATGTAGTAGATAAGACATTATAAGGTTATATCAATGTAGTAGATAAGACATTATAAGGTTATACCAATGTAGTAGGTAAGTCATTATAAGGTTATACCAATGTAGTAGATAATACGTTATAAAGTAAAACCGTTGTTGTACGTATTATTGGATACAACAATTTGAAGAATCTCACGTTTATATTCAGCTCAAACCGCTACAAAAATAACAATGCAACAAACAACGGTATTCCAGACGACCTCGACAAAAATAAAAATTCAACAAAGAACGGTATTCCAAATGTTGATAAGCAGTATGTGATAATATGGCAAAAGATTTCTGAGGACGAAGACGAACACAAGATGAGTAAAAGCTCTATGGAGACATTTAGGATGATAGCCTGTGCATAAAAAAATCTGCCAGTTCCATCAGATAATAGGACGGATAGATGACACGTGGTAATTAAGAGACATTAAAAGCAATGCTGACCATGAAATAGGCACTCATTTATAGGGATACTAATTGGACACATGGCTGACGTATCGTAGCGTAGATACAAACAATAATACCGACCATAAAATAAACAATTGTACCTGTTTATACTAATCCGACTATTACATAACACATGGAAACTTAGTCACATAAAATCAATACTAACCTTGAAATAATTTGTATTTACACAACTCAACGTATAGATGACAAATAAAAAACAAAACTACACCCCTCCCAGCCATAAACAAAACTACACCGCTCCCAGCCATAAACAAAATCCTTTATGTTGATACTAATGAATGCATCAGCTGCTGTGGTTATTGTTTCAAATAGTTTAAGAATTTACCACCCCCAAAAATGTTGGGTTTCGTTATTTACGGACTGTACTCTGCACATGAACATTTCTGAACCCTCCTTGATGACGTACACACAACTGTGATGGGAACAAAAACAACAAACCTGTTAATGCCAAACAAGTAAAAAAGGGAAAGAAACTAACCGTCCAGCCGTTTTTCAAGCGCCAGCCAATTTTCGGCCTTTCACCTAACAGTAAAGGTTCTATAACTTTTGTCATTCGTTTTAATACTTTCTGTACAATGAGCCTATCTCTAAATCTGTTTTGTGTCTGACTAGTTGTGCTTTTATGCTATGAATGCTTTGCAACAATTCCTGCAATTCAGCTTTTTTTCGATGGGTCTGTTTAATTCCTGATGTCTTTTAAACTCTTCAATCCCATTTTCATATATTTAATTATCAGATTTCACATATTCCAGTTCATGTTTGTCATTCTCCAGATCAATCACGTAGCTCCTAATTTCATTTCTTCATTTGCATGAAATAGTCCATTTTACTGCAAATGGTGTTTTTAGTAACCGACATCTTTGAAATGTTAAAACTTCTTTGACTTGTTGATCAAACGGATCACTTGTATTCATTTCTCGCATCTCTTTTTCCTCAGGTGTTTGTATTTGTTGCCATTTTACAACAGTGGCGTTAAGCATATATTTATGCTGTTTCCTCCAGAAAGCGTTGTGATTGTGATTCTTCGCTGTGTTTTGTCCAACATGTTTTCAAACATTCATCTCCAGTTTGGCCTACCACAATGCTGTGTATTAACATCATCTCCAGTCTGGCCTACCACAATGCTGTGTATTAACATCATTTCCAGCCTGGCCTACCACAATGCTGTGTATTAACATCATCTCCAGTCTGGCCTACCACAATGTTATGTATTAACATCATCTCCAGTCTGGCCTACCACAATGTTATGTATTAACATCATTTCCAGCCTGGCCTACCACAATGCTGTGTATTAACATCATCTCCAGTCTGGCCTACCACAATGCTATGTATTAACATCATCTCCAGTCTGGCCTACCACAATGCTATGTATTAACATCATCTCCAGTCTGGCCTACCACAATGCTATGTATTAACATCATCTCCAGTCTGGCCTACCACAATGCTATGTATTAACATCATTTCCAGTCTGGCCTACCACAATGCTGTGTATTAACATCATTTCCAGTCTGGCCTACCACAATGCTATGTATTAACATCATCTCCAGTCTGGCCTACCACAATGCTGTGTATTAACATCATTTCCAGTCTGGCCTAGCACAATGCTATGTATTAACATCATTTCCAGTCTGGCCTAGCACAATGCTATGTATTAACATCATTTCCAGTCTGGCCTACCACAATGCTGTGTATTAACATCATCTCCAGTCTGGCCTAGCACAATGCTATGTATTAACATCATCTCCAGTCTGGCCTAGCACAATGCTATGTATTAACATCATTTCCAGTCTGGCCTACCACAATGCTGTGTATTAACATCATTTCCAGTCTGGCCTACCACAATGCTGTGTATTAACATCATCTCCAGTCTGGCCTACCACAATGCTATGTATTAACATCATTTCCAGTCTGGCCTACCACAGTGCTATGTATTAACATCATTTCCAGTCTGGCCTACCACAATGCTGTGTATTAACATCATTTCCAGTTTGGCCTACCACAATGTTATGTATTAACATCATTTCCAGTCTGGCCTACCACAATGTTATGTATTAACATCATTTCCAGTCTGGTCTACCACAATGCTGTGTATTAACATCATTTCCAGTCTGGCCTACCACAATGCTATGTATTAACATCATTTCCAGTCTGGCCTACCACAATGCTATGTATTAACATCATCTCCAGTCTGGCCTACCACAATGCTATGTATTAACATCATTTCCAGTCTGGCCTACCACAATGCTATGTATTAACATCATCTCCAGTCTGGCCTACCACAATGCTGTGTATTAACATCATCTCCAGTCTGACCTACCACAATGCTGTGTATTAAAATCATTTCCAGTCTGGCTTACCACAATGCTATGTATTAACATCATCTCCAGTCTGGCCTACCACAATGCTATGTATTAACATCATCTCCAGTCTGGCCTACCACAATGCTGTGTATTAACATCATCTCCAGTCTGGCCTACCACAATGCTATGTATTAACATCATTTCCAGTCTGGCCTACCACAATGCTATGTATTAACATCATCTCCAGCCTGGCCTACCACAATGCTGTGTATTAACATCATCTCGAAATTGCCTTTCCTTGAGATCTGAATTGTCATATAACCAGGTTTTTCATAATGGTGTTCTTTTTTATCTTCTTTTTTTCTAAAGTTATTTCTTTCCAATTGGTATTATGCTTCATCCATTTCAAGATCCTTTTAATCTGCTCCTTTCTATCTTCAACAATTTCCAATAAAACATTTCTCAGACCGTCTGGCATAGTGAGAGCAACACGTTGTACAGTTTGAGAGAGAGAGAGAGAGGTTAGTGTGAGTTTGTGTATCACATACATGTAAGGCCATCATATTCGCGCACAACATTTTTAACTGAATAATCAAATTCATCACCACCACCACACTAGACCATGTTTAGTGATTTAAAAGGAAAATAATATGAAAATATTAGCTTTGTTATTTCAGATATATTACTATGTAAATAATGAAATGTCAGTCAAGTTCGGGGGACAAATCATGCTTGTGGGCATATTTAAATTCAAACTTTACAGAATCTATTTTCAATGCGTGATGAGCATTCTCGTTTTGAAGAGGTCAACTGTATAAATTACATGAACATTGAACCTCTCCTTAAAATGACATCTAATTCAACTTTGGTTTGTTGTGCCATCAATGAACCAAGTTATATTTACTTTCAGTTCAACCGTGCCTTGTTTTGCCAACAACGAGCACAGTTTGTGATGACTTCTGAATAGAGTGATAGCTACAAGTCGATGCTGTGATTGCTGGAAATATCCGATAAAGACGGATAAATCGTGCTTTATCTGGCCGTAAATTAAAGCCATGGGTTCCTACTTTATCTTCAGCGTCACGAGGGCAAGACTATCAAGTAAATGCTTGGTACTGAAGTGGTGTAATCACAAGTTTCTGTTGTATAGTTCATGTAGCCTGTGTAAACGCAAACCGATTTGTGACGTCACAGGTCCTTAATAACCACTGACAAAAACGATGATAATACAGTCCTTTTGTGCGAATATTTTGTT
The DNA here is from genome assembly GCA_028554795.2 of Sinohyriopsis cumingii. Taxonomy (NCBI): domain Eukaryota; kingdom Metazoa; phylum Mollusca; class Bivalvia; order Unionida; family Unionidae; genus Sinohyriopsis; species Sinohyriopsis cumingii. Next base: position 55,908,940 of record CM068836.1, read on the forward strand.
GAAATGCAGACTTACGCATACCATCTAACGAAATGGATAGGTTGTAAAACAATAGGGATGAAATCGACACAATCATCCAATTACACACAAGCATAGGTACGAGTGTTTATACTTTCATTCACACAAGAAAATGGTAGAGGTGTATATGTACTGTACACACTATATCCACACAAACATAATATCATAGGTAGGCAAGGGTAGGTTGTCTATTTTGGACAAAAAGGAAAGGACAGTGTTTTGCCGTCAGCAACATCCATTCTGAGACGATGAGAAACAGTATGGCATTCAGTTTTATAATTCGGAGAGTTTTCAAAAGTGCCTGGCCAAATTGATCGTTAAACATAGCCGAAATCGTATAACCGAGATGTCGAGCATTGAAATAATATATTGTAGGAATTTTCATAGTATAAAAGTTCAAATGAAGATTGATTGGTGATGTTTATTAATATTCGTAATGGCCAGACTCCTTTTTTTTCAACTAATCATCGGTTTTTCTTCGAGGATATCGACGACGAAAGTGTTTTGACCATTGATGATATTGGTGGATTAAAGCTTCTTCCCAATCAGCTTCCTGATCCGATTCTACGGAATGTGGTAATTTGGCTGTAAAACAACACATCGGGAAACATATCTATGGAACTGTCGCTGAGTATTGTGAAATAAAGTTGGTTATTCTTAGTTCAACGCTTCTGCGCTCCAAGGAGTCACTCGTTGCCAAATGATGAATTATCAAATGTTCCAGAAGAGAGCAACTAAAATGAGTGGAAGAGTTATGACTGGCGATGACGGCAAGGCGACCTATGTTGTTAATATTGTTGATATATTTGAACGACTCACAAAGAAGACAATATTCAGTACAACTGCTAAGTAAAATAGTCTACAGTTGTGTATATCCTTGTTGCAAACTGAAATTTGCAATGGCTGCTTCGAGGACCCAATACACCACAAAGATTTGGTACAGAAAGACGATTGTGTTTTGTCTCTGCAATGCGAATACAATCACCGGTGTTTAACACTTCTTTCTTTTATTTCTACTTTATGCCGTTCCAGGCGTTTTTAGGTGTCATCTCTTCGGGTGCACACCCGATACTGCGATATTATGATTGATTAGAAAGTTTGTATTGACGTGGTAACATCTCGATGTTTGTCTTGACGTGTGAAATATTTCCACATTCAAAGTTGGTTTGAAAAACGTTCCGCTTTCGTTTCAGGATTTATAGTGGTGAAAAATATGCCTCTTTTTTAATTAATTTTCAGAAGCTTGGTTCAGCAACTCGTAGTCTATGTCTGTTTGCCGTTGTAGAGGATATGGACCACTTTGTTTCGAAACCAGTCAAAGAGCTCCCACTAGTTATGAACATGTTTTAAATGTCAAAGGAACTAACTATACATGTTGATTTTGAAAACACGTCAAAGACCATTTGACGCTCTACATTTTTTATCATAATTGTCCCATGTTAAATTGCAATTGTCGCTATAAACTTTCAACCCTTTAACATATGCAGCAAACTTTGGGAAGCCTCGGTGGCCCAGTGCTGATGCGTGCCGGACTCGCGACCGAAAGGATACGGGTTCAAATCTTATCATAGGAGCAGCCTGAGATAGCTACCGTGGCGTGTCCCTGGGTAAGGCACTTTAATTATACTGGCACTAATATAACGTACATGTATTCCAGTGCCGTAAAGCACCAAATCCCCTAAAACAGGAAGCCATAGTGTCCCCCTATACTATTGGTATGCATACGATTTCGACGTGAGCTATATGTCCCATAGGCACAACACGTCTTGATCATAGCAAATGAACCAGGCTGGACCAAAACTTAAAATTGATTTTTTTTCAGAAGTCTTTATTCGTTTAAAAGATACGAGGACATAGATTTCAAATGAATACTCTCAAATCTCTAAATAAGTGTAGAATTTGATCGCTATCAAAATATCTTTGGTAAAGTTTTTAATATTCGCAACGTGCGTGTTTTAGGTCTTTACCCTTAGAACACTGCATATTTTAAATCTGGCAAAAACCAGACACATTCGCGATGAGTGTATGGCAAATGGCCGTACTTGCTAAAACTTGTTCACCAAGGTTTTAAACAGATGACGTTTCTTGAAACACAAACAGGTGTATCCAAAAATAATGTTATAACTCAGCAAAAGTTGGAGATAAAATCAAAGTCCTACAAGATATCAACATTAAATTGTTGCCCTCAAAATTTGAATGAAGTCCAATAATTCCTTGTATTTTATTGTCAACACACACACACACACACACACACACACACACACACACACTATGGAAAAGGACCATCACTGTATCGTATCATGATATGCTATTCTTACAATTCATCTCATGAATAGTCGATGGCTGAAATTAAACCTATGCAAGAACTCACGAATATAAAGCTATACACTGATTTATTATTTTAAAAAAATCCAACACCAAATCTGGTTGAAAGACAACACACGCAGATAAAGATATGTTTCTGGAACCTGAGCTTTGAAAAATATAATACCAGGAGCCATAACTCCATTAAATCTCGACATACACAGTTGGAAATAAAACTCAGTGGAGGTACTGTAATATAAAGCCGAAGACATTAAGCACTTGAGGCTAACATCAGGGGTCATAACAACACAATATCATTAATCTGTTGGTTAGAAAACTAATTTAAGGTCTCAGTAATGTAAAGCTACATTGTAATGAAATTCAATAGTAACCAGTCAAGTTAATCACTGGAAACCATGTCACGGGTAATCAGGGGCCATAACTCACGTCAACTATTAATGTAACGCAGGAAATCAAGGTCCCACAAGTTCTTATTAATTTAAAGCTGCATGCCAGGTGTGGCAAAATTTCCCAGATCTGGTAAAATTATGAATCTCCCACCTTCGTAAAGTTGTGGCAAAAGTTTGCAGGACGGCAATCATGGCAAAATATTTAAAACCTTGATAAAGTTGTGGCAAAGGTTTGGAGGACGGGCATTCAGTGCAAAATTCGTCTAAATCATGATAGAACACGTTTAAAAAAAACGAAGTTGTCAGAGCTGTTTATCAAACCTTGATGAAATTAAAATATTCCCAATGCTATATTTTATGCGAATCAATTTGTTGACGTGATTACGATATGAACCTCGCGACTTAAGCCAGCTGGGCTGTAATTACAATTAATAAATTATGAATCTTCAAATGGTCTGTTCACATGCTATTAAACCATCTGCCGTTGAAGTCTACTTTCCTTTATTTGTGTTATATGTATACCGTGTCTTGCCGTCACGGTAGATATTTACCTTGTCAATATCCTGCCAATGTATTGATTTACTTGACCATCTGTTACACGATAGCGTTCTGATTCGTCAGCTTAGAGTTGAGTGTAACTACTGACTCATTATGTTGTTTTTGTTGTTGTTGTTGTTTTTTTTTTTTTTTTTTTTTTTTGTAGCGAAGGGCGACGTTTATGTGATCAAAGCACAAAATTAATCAAACGTTTGCTGGATTTCACAACAAACAATGGTTTTACTGTGACTTTATTTACATCAAATTTGTGTGTGTGTGTGTGTGTGTGTGTTCCTCTTGTATTTTCCTCTTCTTTCTCTTTTCCTTAAAACTCCTGAATATGTTGATATTAAGTTTACCTAACCAGTCATGGCAAATTAGGTGCAAGCAAATGCGGTACATATTGTTGGAATGTCGATATAAATACTGTATATAGTGTATTTGATTCATTTCAAGCTTTATTTTGCGCCGAGTCCTGAATACAAACAAAAAGCACAACAGAGAAGAATAATTATCCAGCTTACACGAGAGTAGGTTCCCAACTTTAGATTTCAAGCACCATATACATATGTGTCTCAGTAAGGTTATACTTACAAGTCATTTCTTACTTAATCTCCCCACTCCTGACTGACAATGTTGTACGCCAGGCTTTATTACATACATACATGCCCGCCCGCACTCACACACATACTATATATATATATATATATATATATATATATATATATATATATATATATATATATATAATTTGCTTACACTTTGTTTGCACGCTTGAATTTAATGTTATATCTGATTTCTATGTTTCGCGCATACCGCATACAGAGAGAGAGAGAGAGAGAGAGAGAGAGAGAGAGAGAGAGAGAGATAGAGCTGAAAAGCAGTGTTGAGTCTTTCTTGAAGTTTTACTATGAAGTTACTTGTGTTTTCTTTATGAGAGAAATAGGTGCACAATTTAATTAGAACCAAGAACGTTGTATAATACGTCTCATTTATATTACTGAATAGCGTTTGAAATTGACGCGTTTTCGTCCATTCTTTGACATTATGTATTTTGCGTGCCTGATTGTGTTAAAGACGACATTTATCAATATAACGAATTTCTATCTCAGTTCACCAAACATACAAAGTCACAGGTAAACAAGGAGTAGAAAAGCAGGCTATCGATAAATTACCTCCCTTGGCTACCTCCGTGGCGCTATATTGCCAGTCAACACGTAAACAACGAGTCATCACGATGGGATTACCTTTTGTCTTTCCCGCTCTTAACTAGTTATCTCGTGCCTAGGTTGACAGATACCTGGCTATGCGCGTTTTTTCTTTAAACAAAGGTAAATTTAGAGCCGGATAAACTACCCATCAAACCAATGGCAAACCGACAGTCTTGCCAAGTTACCCGCTATGGCTGGCAGCGGCACTTTAAAAAAATTCCGTGTGAAATTGATGATTTCCAGGATTAGAGGAAGAATGTTTTAGGAATAGAAATATATTTATTTCTCAATATTTTTTTGGGGAGGATATTCGCAATGCATAGATTATGGAGTTTTACTGTGCAGTTGCAGCTGTATTGGAGCTTAGCAACTTCTCAAGTGAGTCCGAGTAGTATTGGGAACGGTTTGACAGGTAAGGAGTACTTACAGGGCTGTATGATTTACATTTGCTTTCTGTATATGAATGAAAAATGCATTCATAATCATTGTGTCATCAAAGTAAAGATTATATTGTTATTATCATTATCATTATTATTAATATTATTAGTAGTAGATGTATTAATATAATGTTGTTGATGTTGCAAGGAGAGACGTATATATATATATATATATATATATATATATATATATATATATATATAGGGAATTGTGCAGCCAGAGGAAACTATTTTCCCCAGTGGTCACATTTTATACACTTTCTGTGGTGAAACAGTTGTTTAAATACTTTAAGTTGAGGAGATACAGTTACTATGACAGCAATATGTATATCTCTTGGGGTAACAACACATTATGAAAATTCTCTCAAAAGAGACAATTTATCAGAACATGTCTTTACAGGAAGATGACCTTTGCATACATATGAACATCACTAGAATAGGGTGAAAAAGGGATCAAATACAATGGGTAGACAAGAGATCAACTAAAATAAGGTTGTTGTTGTTGTTATGGGGTTTAACGCCATTTTTCAGCACAGGCTAGGCTATGCATGGAGGCCAGTATTAATGGTGGAGGAAGAACCCAGGAAAACCCCGGGAAGAACCACCAACCACGAGAAGCTACTGGCAAGCTTTCTCACATACCCACATTGGCCAAATTCTAGACTCGAACTCACGCAGAGAGAGGTGAGATGGCAGTGATCCGTAACAGAGAGCACATTAGACCACTCGGCCACTCGGGGCCCCCTAAAGTAAGGTAAATAAGGGATGGAATGGTAATAACATCTTCTAATGGGGATATAATTTGTTGTGCAGCTAATGACAGTTATTGAAACTTAAGGATGATTCGAGTGTAAATATTTTGATATTTTAGTCAGGATATAAAACTAAGTATTTTTTAAATATTCTTTTGGATACACCATTAACCTTTTCTGTCTTATTGTTTGGCATATTCTCATTTTTTTTCTCCATGTACTAAAATTACTTATATATATATATATATATATATATATATATATATATATATATATATATATATATATATATATATATATATATAGTTATTTATATTAAGACTACTTGTAATCAGTAATATATTAAAAGATTACTTACTTGCATTTTTGTGTTTATGCTTATGTTTTTATGGTTATTATTCACAAATTTCACCAGTAATTATGTTATCTATAGTTCATATTAACAGCTTTAACTACATCATATCTACATCTTTATAAAATGAAATGGCATTACAGCCCAGTTGTATTCATGAAGTCCTTATAATGATGTATTAATGGAGTCCTCATAATAATGTATTCCTGAAGTCCTTATCATGTTGTATTCATGAAGTTCTTGTAATGATGTGTTAATGAAGTCCTTCTGATGCATTCTGAAGTCCTTATAATGATGCATTCTTAAGTCCTTACAATGGTGCATTCCTGAAGTCCTTGTAATGACATATTCCTGAAGTCCTTATAGTGATGCATTTCTGAAGTCCTAATAATGTATTCCTGAAGTCCTTTCAATGATGCATTTGTGAAGTCTTCATAATGATGCATCCTTGAAGTCCTTTTAATGATGCATTCCTGAAATCATTATAATGTTATAATTATAAAGTCATTGTATCCATTAAAATTATGTCACAATTTAAGCTACAACATGTCTATATCTTTATGTGTGTATCTCGATGAGGGTGTTACAGACTTTTTGCATGCCTGAAGTCAGACCTTTTGCATGCCTGAAGTCCGTATAATGATGTTTTCCTGAAGTTCTTATAATGATTTATTCTGTAAACCATATAATGATGTATTCTGGAAGTCCTTAAAATGAGGCATTCCTGAAAGTCCTTATAATGTTGTATTCTGGTAGTCCTTATAATGATGTATTCTGGAAATCCTTAGAATGAGGCATTCCTGAAGTCCTTATAATGTTGTAATCTGGTAGTCCTTATAATGATGTATTTTGGAAATCCTTAAAATAATGTATTCCTGAAGTCCTTATAATGTTATATTCTGGTAGTCCTTATAATGATGTATTCTGAAAATCCTTAAAATGAGGCATTCCTGAAGTCCTTATAATGTTGTATTCTGATAGTCCTTATAATGATGTATTCTGGAAATCCTTAAAATGAGGCATTCCTGAAGTCCTTATAATGTTGTATTCTGATGGTCCTTATCATGATGTATTCTGGAAATCCTTAAAATGGTGTATTCCTGAAGTCTTTATAATGATGTATTGTGGTAGTCCTTATAATGATGTAGTCTGGTAGTCCTTATTATGGTGTATTCTGGAAGTCCTTAAAATTATGCATTCCTGAAGTCCTTATATAGTTGTATTCATGACGTTCTTATAATTATTAACATTATATAAAAACTATCTACACAATAGGTGACATTTCTGAACAGAATTATACATTTCTTTTATAGTGAAATAATAAAAAGCAATTACAATGACTTGATTTTTCTGGTCAACTCTTTGTAAAGATCTCATTCAAAATCTGTGTAAAATATTATTTTCTAAAGTAGATATTATCAAATATTTGTTCAGATATGTTTAGATTGTAAAAAATATGCACAAATTAATGAATACATGTATTTTTTTTTTACAGAAAGATTTAGGTTAGGTATTGATTATGTTTAAAAAGAACTTGATTCACAAATACCCAAGTTTGAGGTTTCAAGTTCAAAAGAAAAAGCAAAACAAAAATATAAAAATATAAACAAAATTTGCAGTCTTCTACCAGGTAAATTAATTAACCTGTTACATGATGGCTGCCACTTAATGTACTTTTTTAGGTTCCCCTGATTTAATCAACAACACAACTATTTAGTTGTTACACTGCAATCAATAGGTAAACCTATGACCTTCTTATCATCACAAAAACATAAATATTGAATGATTAATTGATTACAACATAGACTGTTTATGCTTGCCTTTAGTGTGTTTTATAACAGGCATATCAGGAGAAAAATCATTAACAGATGTAGTTATTTATGTTCTTTGTTACCAGACCAATTCATTAATTAGTAAATATTTTAGGAAATATTCTTATATAGTTACATTGTGTGGGCATGGGGATGTAGAATAGGCCATCTATGAGGTGGCTAATAAAGACAGGAGCCACAATGGCTCAGTGGTGATCATGCTGGTCTTGTGACCAAAATGACATGGGTTCAAATCCTACCATCAGATTAGTCCAGGTTGGTGTGTCCTTGGGCCAGGTGGTTTACTTTAATTACCTCTGTATTAAATAACCTACATGTGCTGATGTGCCATTAATCATCAAACCACACCAAATATTATGTTAATAATTTTTTTTTTATACTTACAATACTTGTATTGTTGTTACTGCAAATTGGGCCTGAACATCATTACTATTATTCTATTCTTCTTCTTCTTCTTCTTCTTCTTATTATTATTATTATTGCACATTATGTGATGGCAGATCTGGGTCTGTGCAGTTTGCAGCTGGACTTGACATCTAAGTGAGTGTATATGTTACTTTTGATAATACCTGACTCACCATCCCCCACCTCTGCCCTCACACCCCATAGTGGATTGCTGTTGGTTTTTTGGGCATAACACCATTTTCAGCACATGAGAGGCTATACACTGCAGCCAGTTAAGTTGGTGGAGGAAGAACCCGGGAAACCCCCCAGAAGAACCACTTGCCCATGGGAAGCTAATGCCAACTTGCCAAGCTTGGTTACATACCCACATTGGCCGAGTCTGCCACTTGTACTTTTGTAGACAGAGGTGAGATGGCCGTGACCCCATAGTGGATTGGAGTTTTGTATGTATGTATCTACAAGATACCAGTAGTTCCAAATCGGATTTTAGGTCTTCAGCTGTAACTGTAAGTTGAGTACATGATTATACCAGTACTCCTGCACTAATGCATGGATATCTTGGATCACATTAAGTACAGAAACACTGGCCATCTTTACCTGCCTGTGATGCCTGATCACATGAAGCACAATGACACTATCTTTACCTGTCTATGATGCCAGATTACGTGAAGCACAATGACACTTGACATCTTTATCTGTCTATGATGCCAGATCATATGAAGCACAGACACTACACATCTTTACCTGTCTATGATGCCAGATCACATGAAGTACAGAAACACTTGACATCATTACCTGTCTATGATGCCTGATCACATGAAGCACAATGACACTTATTATCTTTACCTGTTTATAATGCCAGATCACATGAAGCACATACACTTCACATCTTTACCTGTATGATGCCAGATCACATGAAGTACAGACACATAACTATCTTTATCTATGATGCCAGATCACATGAAGCACATACGCTTCACATCTTTACCTGTATCATGCCAGATCACATGAAGCAGACACTTGACATCTTTACCCATCTATGATGCCATATCACATGAAGCACAATGACACTTAACTATCTTTATCTGTCTATGATGCCATATCACATGAAGCACAATGACACTTGACAGCTTTATCTGTCTATGATGCCAGATCACATGAAGCACCGACACTTCACATTTTTACCTGTCTATGATGCCAGATCACATGAAGTACAGAAACACTTGCCATCTTTACCCATCTATGATGCCAGATAACATGAAGCACAATGACACTTACTATTTTTATCTGCCTATGATGCCTGATCACATGAAGCACATATACTTGACATCTTTACCTGTCAATGATGCCAAATCACATGAAGCACAGAGACACTTACCATCTTTACCAGTCCATAATGCAGGATTAAATGAATCACTGTGATGCTTAACATCTTGACCTGTCAATAATGCATGGTCACATAAAGCACATGGACACTTAATATCTTTACCTGTCATTGATCCACAGTCACATGAGGCACAAGGACACTTGGCATCATTACCTGTCAGTAATGCAGGATTATATGAAGTTTTGCACTTTGGGTAAGGAAAAAGGCTATTAGATTTGGGGTTAAAATGTCAAGGTCACTATAATTTAAAGACAAAATTTGGCTTCTGCACAAACCCATTAATTCTATAACAGAGATATCAACTGAACATTGCAGATGACTTGCACTTGGGGTATGGAAAAAGCCTAATAATCTTGGCGTAAAAGGTTCATGGAGTCTAAAAAAATGAAAAATGGTTTCAGCACGCAAAAAATTCTGTTTTGGACAATGTGCTTTCATTATCGCTTATGGATAGGTCATGCATTGAGTAAGAAGAGGTGTATTGATTTTGGGATCAAAAGGTCAAGGGTTAATGTTTGACTGAAAGAAGACAAAAATGTTGATTTGTTTGGTATAATAACTTCAGTGCTAAATGACATACTTTGACCAAAGTTTGTAGATGGTTTCGACTTGAAGTGAAGAAATAGCCTATTGATTTAGGTGTGAAAAAGTCAAGAATAGTGCCGTCTTAAGGCATTGGCACACTGGGCAGTTGCCCAGGGCCTCACGCTTCTAGGGGCATCATGCTGCCCATATTGTTAATGAATATTGAAAGATCTTTCGGCAATTTAATTTGCTTTAAAAGTGCAGTGGGAAGCACGTTTCCCAATTTTAAAAAATAGTGACATCTAGCGGAATTCCTAGGTGGGTAGGGCTGGTAGGGGGCCCCAGTGCATTGCTTTGCCCAGAGCCTACAATGTTGTTAAGACAGCCCTGGTCAGGAAGTCATTGCCATTGTGACCCAAAGAAAAATAGCTTCTGCGCACTGATATTTGTTGTAGAGCAAATTCCATGACTAAACTTTGTGGATGTCTTTGCACTTATAAGAAAGAAACATAGATTTTGAGGTCTAGGTCATTGTAGGTCTAATAAGAACAGCACCGTAGGTTTAGTTCAAAATGAAACACCCTTACTGATAGGTCAAGGTCTAAGACCTGTTGGTCAATAATCTCCACGGGTGACTATGCCTACACAGAGAATCATTAAATATAGGGTGGGTATATATCTTATGCTGTCTCACAATACTAATCTTATGTTTGATCTAAGCAAATCAATAATGTACATACATGTGGTGGTGAATAATCTGATGCGTATTAAGAACAACATGGCAACAGATGGTGTGATGATACATCTGGTTGTATTATAAAACCAGCTGTAATACATGTAGTATTTCTCTACTTTTCCATACAATGTTTTTGACATAAAATTGTACATACAGTTAAGTTTTGTTGTAGCTGTACAAGTCCTGTACTTTTCTAGGAAAGTAAAAAAATAATTGAGATTACATTTTTATTTAATTAAGAAGTTATTTAATTAAGAAATGTAATGCTGCCTAATTGCATACATTATTGTGTAAAATTTGCTGAATGTTGTGCCACACCCAGTGACAGCTGTTAAATGCTTGTATTTCATAACAACATGGCAAGTTGAAAATTATTTATATAACATATACCATTTATTATTAATTTTATAATAACAGTCATATTATATAATGGCAACAATACCATTATTATTAATTTTATAATAACAGTCATATTATATAATGGCAACAATACCATTATTATTAATTTTATAATAACAGTCATATTATATAATGGCAACAATACCATTATTATTGATTTTATAATAACAGTCATATTATATTATGGCAACAATACCATTATTATTAATTTTATAATAACAGTCATATTATATAATGGCAACAATACCATTATTATTGATTTTATAATAACAGTCATATTATATTATGGCAACAATACCATTATTATTAATTTTATAATAACAGTCATATTATATAATGGCAACAATACCATTATTATTAATTTTATAATAACAGTCATATTATATAATGGCAACAATACCATTATTATTGATTTTATAATAACAGTCATATTATATTATGGCAACAATACCATTATTATTAATTTTATAATAACAGTCATATTATATAATGGCAACAATACCATTATTATTAATTTTATAATAATAGTCATATTATATTATGGCAACAATACCATTTATTATTAATTTTATAATAACAGTCATATTATATAATGGCAACAATACCATTATTATTGATTTTATAATAACAGTCATATTATATAATGGCAACAATACCATTATTATTAATTTTATAATAACAGTCATATTATATTATGGCAACAATACCATTATTATTAATTTTATAATAACAGTCATATTATATAATGGCAACAATACCATTATTATTAATTTTATAATAACAGTCATATTATATTATGGCAACAATACCATTTATTATTAATTTTATAATAACAGTCATATTATATAATGGCAACAATACCATTATTATTGATTTTATAATAATAGTCTATAATGGCAATAATACCATTATTATTAATTTTATAATAACAGTCATATTATATAATGGCAACAATACCATTTATTTTTGTTGCAAGGGATAGTATTTTCTAGAGGCTGTTTGAAAATCTTTTTTTGGTACTCTATCATTACTCTCAAAATGGTTTCCATACCTGATTAAACATCAGATATAGGCATGTCCTGGCTTTCTTTTGGTAGACATTTAGCGACACTTATTATTGCCTTCGTGTGCAAATTAAATATGTGAAGTAAAACTATAATCTGTATATAATCAAACTTTTAAATTGATTTATTCCCACAATTTATGAGGAAATATTGTGGTACCATCTGTCCATAACCAAATATTCTCCATGACAACAGGATGGAAATTTACCAAACTTAGTACATAGGTTAGCCATATGCTGTTTTAATTCAAATTTCTTGGAAAGGAAAATGATTGCTCAGTGCATAAATGACAGTTTTATGAAAAACGGGAAATTGTAAAGTTCTGACTATTTTATTGGTATACATTGCTTAGTGGTAAACTTGAAAGTGTTGTAGCTGATTTTGCAAGCTAGTTGACAAGCTGTCAGTCTGGTTTTATTTATGTTACTGTGATATCAGTGCTGACTGGACCATTGTTGCAGTCTGTTAATGTTTGACTGATATGTGGATGGAGTCAGTCGGCCATCAATTACCCAGATGTTTTCAGATTTTCTGGTATACAGTAATTTCATATTGGGTACTGTATTATGGTTCTGATATTATTGTATATTCGGTACTATACTGTTGTTCTGATACACTTGTATATTGGTGGCTATACTGTTGTTCTTATATACTTGGACTTGTATATTGGTGGCAGCTGCTGTACTGTTGTTCTGATGTAATTTTTTATTGGCCACTAACTTGTACTTCTGATATACTTGTACAGTGTCTACTGTGTTGTTGTACTATTACACTTGTATATTGGTTACTATGGTGTTGTTTTGATATACTTGTATATTGGTCACTATACTGCTGTTCTAATATACTTGCATTTGAGTCAAAATACTGTATTTCTGATATACTTGTATATTGGTTACTGTGCTGTTGTTCTGGTATACTTATGTAATGGTCACTCTACTATATTTCTTATATACTTGTGGGACTGCTTCGGTGGCCTAGTGGTTAGAGAGTCCGCCTCGGATGCAGGATTTTGAAGTTTTCGAACCCAGGCTGAGTCATGCCAAAGACTTTTAAAAATGGTATTAACAGCTGCCTCACTAGGTGCTCAGTATTAAGAGGTTAGTGTTAGTACTGGTTGGCCTGGTGTCAGGATAATGTGACTGGGTGGGACATCATCCTACATATCTGTGGCATGTGGCATGATGCCCTAGTGCTAGACATCATTTTAAACTGCCACACTGCAGACATCATAGTGATATGACTGAAGAATTGTTAAATCTAAGTTTAAAAAAAATACAAATCAAAATCCTGATATAATTGTATATTGCTTGCTATGTTGTTGTTCTAATTTATGTTCTATACTGAAGCCAGTGTAATTTTATCTCCTTAGCAATTGTAGACTCAAAACAGTTTTTAAATTTGTAATAGTAGTACCTCTGATATTTGTTACAAAATGTGAAAAAGATCAAACAGTTACTGCTATTTTAGCTGTTTATAAAGTTTTTATGAAATCAGAGCTGAAAATGCAGTTGTTTATGGCCCTATGTTACATATGTTCAGGGTCCTGTTACATATGTTCAGGGTCCCATGTCACAGTAAGAAACTGATGACAGTTGTTAAGGGCCCTGTGTCACAGTAAGAAACCAATGACAGTTGTTAAGGGCCTTATGTCATAGTAAGAAACCAATGACAGTTGTTAAGGGCCTTATGTCACAGTAAGAAACCAATGACAGTTATTAAGGGCCCTATGTCACAGTAAGAAACATGTGACAGTTATTAAGGGCCCTATGTCACAGTAAGAAACCCATGTCAGTTGTTAAGGGCCCTATGTCACAGTAAGAAACCAATGACAGTTATTAAAGGCCTTATGTCACAGTAAGAAACCCATGACAGTTGTTAAAGGCCCTATGTCACAGTAAGAAACCCATGCCAGTTGTTAAGGGCCTTATGTCACAGTAAGAAACCCATGACAATTGTTAAAGGCTCTATGTCACAGTAAGAAACCTATGACATTTGTTTAGGGCCCTATGTCACAGTAAGAAACCCATGACATTTGTTAAAGGCCCTATGTCACAGTAAGAAACCCATGACATTTGTTTAGGGCCTTATGTCACAGTAAGAAACCCATGACAGTTGTTAAAGGCCCTATGTCACAGTAAGAAACCCATGACATTTGTTTAGGGCCCTATGTCACAGTAAGAAACCCATGACATTTGTTCAGGGCCATATGTCACAATAAGAGTCTCATGGTAGTTGTTCAGATCTATATGTTACAATAAGATTCCCATGACAGTTGTTAAGGGCCCTGTGTCACAATAAGATTCCCATGACAGTTGTTAAGGGCCCTGTGTCACAATAAGATTCCCATGACAGTTGTTAAGGGCCCTGTGTCACAATAAGATTCCCATGACAGTTGTGAAGGGCCCTGTGTCACAATAAGATTCCCATGACAGTTGTTAAGGGCCCTGTGTCACAATAAGATTCCCATGACAGAAAGTATAAAGTTTCAGATGATCTGTTGTGGAATTTACTGTCGGAATTTGTAATATTCAGTCAGTCAGTAAGTGGATTCATAGATGTGTTAAAACTGGTTTTCTTTTACTCTTCTGTAGGCTAAGTGAAAATATCTTTATTCTTTTTCTGTTATCCAGAATTTACTTTGTTAACTAAATAGTACTTTGTTATCCCAAAAACTACTTTGTTAACCAAATATAGCTTTAAGCTGACAATATAAATTGGAAGGATTTATTGAAAGTCATATTTAAATTACAGTTCATCATTCAAAACTGTGACTGGTATTATATAGATTTGTACTGATTTTCCATTTTCCCCTGTTTTGTTCATTTCCCTTAAGCAGCCATAAATGTTTCATCCCATGGATGACTTGTTAAGAAGATTACACTGAATTCCATGCCATAAGTGACTGGTTAAAGATTGCAATGTATTCCATCCCATGGATGACTGGTTGAATGAGATTGCAATGTATTCCATCCCAAGGATGACTGGTTGAATGAGACAGCAATGTATTTCATCCCAAGGATGACTGGTTGAACGAGATTGCACTGAATTACTTCCATTGGATGCCTGGTTAAAGATTGCAGTGCATTCCATTCCAAGGATGACTGGTTGAATGAGACTGCAATGTATTCCATCCCAAGGATGACTGGTTTAATGAGATTGCAATGTATTCCATCCCAAGGATGACTGGTTTAATGAGATTGCAATGTATTCTATCTCAAGGATGACTGGTTGAATGAGATTGCAATGTATTCCATCCCAAGGATGACTGGTTGAACGAGATTGCACTGAATTACTTCCAGTGGATGCCTGGTTAAAGATTGCAATGCATTCCATCCCAAGGATGACTGGTTGAATGAGACAGCAATGTATTCCATCCCAAGGATGACTGGTTTACTGAGATTGCAATGTATTCCATCCCAAAGATGACTGGCTGAATGAGATTGCAATGTATTCCATCCCAAGGATGACTGGTTGAATGAGATTGCACTGAATTACTTCCAGTGGATGCCTGGTTAAAGGTTGCAATGTATTCCATCCCAGGAATGACTGGTTGAATGAGACTGCAATGTATTCCATCCCAAGGATGACTGGTTGAATGAGATTGCAATGTATTCCATCCCAAGGATGACTGGTTTAATAAGATTGCACTGAATTACTTCCAGTGGATGCCTGGTTGAAGATTGCAATATATTCCATCCCAAGGATGACTGGTTGAATGAGATTGCACTGAATTACTTCCAGTGGATGCCTAGTTAAAGATTGCAATGTATTCCATCCCAAGGATGACTGGTTGAGTGAGATTGCCCATTCAATATCTTTAAGGATGTTGCTGTTGAAACATCAGAGTATAAAATGTTTTGTAAAAGGGAATTATTTTGCATTACTTACATCAAAACAGTCTAAAACAATAATAATAATAATAATAATAATAATAATAATAATATACTTTATTTCATGAGGGAAACTCATTTAGGAAAGTGATTCCTTAAATAGCTACTTTATAGCAATTGCCTTAAACAACCACTTGATAATGATATTCTGTAAACAGACACTTGATAATGATATTCCGTAAACAGCCACTTGATAGTGATATTCCGTAAACAGCCACTTGATAATGAAATTCCATAAACAGCCACTTGATAATGATATTCTGTAAACAGCCACTTGATAATGATATTCCGTAAACAACCACTTTATAGTGATATTCTGTAAATAGCCACTTGATAATGATATTCCATAAACAACCACTTGATAATGATATTCCGTAAACAGCCATTTGATAATGATTCTGTAAACAACCACTTGATAATGATATTCCATAAACAACCACTTGATAGCAGTTCCTTAAGTAGCCACTTGATGATGATATTCCATAAACAGCCACTTGATAATTTTATTCTGTAACAGCCACTTGATAATGATATTCCGTAAACAACCACTTGATAATGATATTCCGTAAACAGCCACTTGATAATGATATTCTGTAAACAGCCACTTGATAATGATATTCCGTAAACAGCCACTTGATAATGATATTCCATAAAAAGCCACTTGATAATGATATTCTGTAAACAGCCACTTGATAATGATATTCGGTAAACAACCACTTGATAATGATATTCGGTAAACAGCCACTTGATAATGATTCTGTAAACAACCACTTGATAATGATATTCCATAAACAACCACTTGATAATGATATTCTGTTAACAGCGACTTTATAATGATATTCCGTAAACAGCCACTTGATAATGATATTCAGCAAACAGCCACTTGATAATGATATTCTGTAAACAGCCACTTGATAATGATATTCCATAAAAAGCCACTTGATAATGATATTCCGTAAACAGCCACTTGATAATGATTCTGTAAACAACCACTTGAAAGCAGTTCCTTAAGTAGCCCCTTTGTGATTCCTCAAATTAAGCATGATTTCATGAGATTTTAATGCTGAACGTATCAGTTATCATTTACAATAATGTTGGAGCTGTGGTTGCCAAGTGGTTGGTTTCCAAGACTAATGACCAAAAGGTTATGAGTTCAAATCATGTCATAGGATCAATCTGGTCAGCTACCATGGTGTGGCCTTGGATATTGCACTTGCTGAGGTTAATACTACATCACCTATTAGTTATTTCTGCACCCAATCATATGATAATATCATTTCCTTACCTATACTGGCAATTTGATCTATCCCTATCACTACCATATATACTCGCTTACAAGTCAAGTTGAATTGCAAACAACAAATCGTATCACAATGATCCTGCAGCTCAGGGTCTATTGTGTGCTGTATTGTTCACTCCTAACAAACTGCACAGAACAAGATCTGGCAGCGCATTATGTGACAGCAAATCTGGGTCTGTGCAGTTTGCAGTAGGACTCATCTAATAAGCAAGTATATATGGTAATTTATAAGAGAAAGATGTTATTACTACATCATAATGTTATTATTACACCATAATGATGTTCATTATTTGCCAGTTGAATCATTAATACTGTGTTACCTTGGAAATGACATCATACAGCTGATCTCTTACCTTGAAAATGACTAGCTAATAAAGCTGATGCGTAACCTTGGAAATAACATCATAAAGCTGATCTCTTACCTTGGAAATGACATCATAAAGCTGAACTGTTACCTTGAAAATGACTAGCTCATAAAGCTGATGTGTAACCTTGGAAATAACATCATAAAGCTGACGTGTTACCTTGGAAATGACATCATAAAGCTGAACTGTTACCTTGAAAATGACTAGCTCATAAAGCTGATGTGTTACCTTGGAAATGATATTATAAAGCTGATGTGTTACCTTGGAAATGACATCATAAAGCTGATGTGTTACCTTGGAAATGACATCGTAAAGCTGACGTGTTACCTTGGAAATGACATCGTAAAGCTGATGTATTACCTTGGAAATGACATCGTAAAGCTGATGTGTTACCTTGGAAATGACATCGTAAAGCTGATGTGTTACCTTGGAAATGACATCATAAAGCTGATGTGTTACCTTGGAAATGACATCATAAAGCTGATGCAACAACATATTGATTACATCCTCTTGAATTGTGCAGCAAACAAAATCTATCAACAGTGGACATTTTTCAGATTTATTTAACATTTTGGATTGTTCCTATATATTTAATTGCAACACCATGCGTGGAAATAATGAGATTATACATGTACTTTGCTTTGGTACAAGAAAGTCTGTATTATAAGTTAAGTGGTTTATTTTATGTTTTCTATTTCAGGTTCTATTAACTTGACACCAACATTGGCTGACCAGCATGATTCTAACCTACTAACACTCTCTGCATCTGACCTGTCATCTGGTGCTGCCTTAATAACAGGCCTGCATGTAACAAACTTTTTTGATAAGACTTCCATTGTATGTAGTGATCTCACAACTAACACTGCTAACATTGTATGTAGTGAACTCATGACTAACACTGCTAACATGGTGATGTCATCGTCATCTTTAGGCATGTTTAACCAACCAGATATTTCATCACAAAATGTGCTGGAAACTTTTTCCACATTTGAAACTCAGAGTTCTGAAGCAGTTTTTTCATTTACATCAGAGGTGGTAAGGAACAAGCCTTTAAGTCTGACAGTTTTCTCCACTGTGCCTGTTCAAAATCTACAGCCAGTTTCCTTTGAAAGGTCTTTCTTTGTCCCTTCTGATACAATAGCAGCAGAACCATCAAAGATGTCTGCAGAGCCAATAGGAACAGAGATGAGTTCAGTTCTGGCAACCATAGAACCAAGCAGGGCAGTTGTATCTTCCTCTAGTGAGTTGGGGCTGGAAACCATAGAACCAAGCAGGGCAGTTGTGCCTTCCTCAAGTGAGTTAAAAAATACCAGGAATGAGACATCATCTTTCACAGTACTCTCTAGTGGAGAAGTTGTGCTAGCAAGGACTAGTATTGAACCAAATTTAAGATCAGTCAGTTCCTCCAGAAATACTGATACATCTTCCAAGACAATAGCAGAGGCATTTTCAGTTTTGAGCATGTTTACTGCTTATACACTTGACTCTCAAAATAGGGTACTTCAAGACTCGCTCACACTTTATGAGACTTCAGTGAGTGACTTTTTTGCTGAAAAGACAATATCCACTTATTCAACATCAGTTTTTCCTGACAAAATAATGTCATTGTTTTCAACAATAGAAAATACAATATTAGTTTCAGCAGTATCACCACTATCTGAGAAGAGATCAGTATCAACAGCATTACCTGAAATGGCACCATCTATGTCAGGAACATCAGCTGATTTGGCAGAGTCAATTTATTTTTCAGTTGAATCAACCAAGACAGGTGTTATTGATACCTTTGGTACATTTATCTCTCAAGACACTGCAAATAGTGTCCATGGTTTAGTAGGTATGGCTTCTTTGGAAACTTCTGAGGTGCAACGTATCTCCATAGAAACATTTAAACCAATTGAAATACATTCTTCATCTGTACAGTCTCAGACATTACAATCTATAACATTCTCAAATGTTTCTGAGGCTAGTAGTCATGCAGGGTTGCCTTCTGTCACACATCCTATTACAAGAAGTACTGAAAGAACAGCACATTCAGAGTTAATTGATTTATCAACATCTATAACAATGCCATCTGTGGATTCCTATATTGTATCAAGTCTTCAGGTATGGCCTCTTTTAACAGTGGAATTTCCAAAAGGCTCTGATGGTTTTAATTTAGAAACAGCAACAAACGTTTTGACCACAGTTCAATCATCACCTTCAGAGATAGTTTATTCCACCTTCATTGTGCATGATTCAGCTGTTTTAAATTTTACAAGCAGTGGTACTATCCTGGTTGAATCAACTTTTCAGACATCAGCAATTCCCATTGTTAACACTTTAAGTGCAGTCTTCGTTATTTCTTCTTTTAAAGAAGTTTTAAGTGTGAATGAATTCTCAACAGGATATAGTACAGTATCAAGCTTGAGAACAGCCAGCTCAGAAATAAAACTGGATTACTCTGCATCAGAAACTTCAGACTTACCATATTTGAGCATTCATATGGATACCATCAGTATCAAAACAAAACCATTCACTGCAACAATTTTTTCTTCTTCAGTTCAATTGCCAGAGATTGTTCCTGAATCTCCAGTATCAACTGTAACTGTTTCAGATGTCATGGTGGTAACTGCTTTTCCAACTTCATCGTTTAGTTTACTAATGGTGAACACTACATATTCTGCATATAAAAGTACAACTTCCACTATATTGGCAACGGTCAACACAGTTAATGCAGATGACATGACAATATCATTGCATCCAACTGCAGTATTATTTTCATCGCTGTCGTCAGTTTTAATGCCATCTAATACAGTTGAAGGAACTACATTTCCTTTGTCATCAGAGATAGTGCAGCCAACTTCAACAATGGCTGTTTCCTCATCTCCTACCAACAGTTCTTTTGTGTCAGCGTTAAACTCAAATGATACATTAGTTTTGCTAAGCACAATATTCTCCACCTTTGGAAGTACTTCGATGTCAAATTCCTCGTTTATCATAACTTCAGCTGTTACCATGACAACAATTCATACTATTTTTGCGGAACTGATGTCAAGTATTGGCACCATTATGTCAGAACTTACACCATCAGCTTTATTAAGTAACAAAGATACATACAATAAATCAGAACTAACACCATCTTCTGTGTCAGGTAATACAAATACAAAAAATATATCAGAAAATACTGTTATCATACATATTGTACCTTCATCAGTTATCACAACTAATGCAGAAGACAAGACAATATCTTTGCATTCATCTGCAATTTTATTTTCATCACTGTCATCAGTTTTAATGCCCACTAATACAGTTGAAGGAACTACATTTCTTTTGCCATCTGAGATACTTTCATCCACAAAAACCAATAGTTCTTTTGTGTCACTGTTAAACACAAATGATGCATCAGTTTTGCTAAGCACAATGGTTTCCACTTTAGGAATTACTACAATGTCAAATTCCTCATTTGTCATTACTTCATCACTTATCACAGAAACAGGTATGCTCTTTACAAATAATTCAGAAGACAAGACAGTATCATTGCATTCATCTGCAATATTATTGTCATCATTGTCATCAGTTTTAATGCCCACTAACACTTTTGAAGAAACTACATTTCTTTTGCCATCAGAAATGATACTTCCATCCATGACAATACTTGTTTTCTCATCCTCAACCAATAGTTCTTTTGTGTCAGTATTAAACACAAGTGATAAATTGGTTTTACTAAGCACAATGTTCTTTTCTTTAGGAAGTACTATTATGCCAAATCCCTCATTTATTGTAACTTCAGCTGTTACCATGACAACATTTCATTCTATATTTCCAGAACCAACATCAAGTATGCACACCATCATATCAGAAATTACACACTCTGCTATCTTAGGTAACTCAGATACAAACAGTAAATCAGAAGTAACACCATCTTCTGTCTCGGGTAATACAAATACACCAAATATATCAGAAAATACTATTATCACACATATTGTACCTTCATCAGTTATCACAGAAACAGGGATGCTCTTCACAACTAATGCAGAAGACAAGACAGTCTCATTGCATTCATCTGCAATATTATTTTCATCACTGTCATCAGTTTTAATGCCCACTAATACAGTTGAAGGAACTACATTTCTTTTGCCATCTGAGATGATACTTTCATCCACAAAAACCAATAGTTCTTTTGTGTCAGTGTTAAACACAAATGATACATCAGTTTTGCTTGACACAATGGTCTCCACTTTAGGAATTACTACAATGTCAAATTCCTCAAATATCGTAACTTCATCATTTATCACTGAAACAGGGACGCTCATTACAAGTAATGCTGAAGACAAGACAGTATCTTTGCATTCATCTGCAATATTATTGTCATCAGTTTTAATGCCCACTAACACTGTTGAAGAAACTACATTTCTTTTGTCATCAGACATGATACTTCCATCCACAAAAACCAATAGTTCTTTTGTGTCAGTGTTAAACACAAATGATACATCAGTTTTGCTTAGCACAATGGTCTCCACTTTAGGAATTACTACAATGTCAAATTCCTCAAATATCGTAACTTCATTTATCACAGAAACAGGGATGCTCATTACAAGTAATGCTGAAGACAAGACAGTATCTTTGCATTCATCTGCAATATTATTTTCATCACTGTCATCAGTTTTAATGCCCACTAATACAGTTGAAGGAACTACCTTTCTTTTGCCATCAGACATGATACTTCCATCCACAAAAACCAATAGTTCTTTTGTGTCAGTGTTAAACACAAATGATACATCAGTTTTGCTAAGCACTGTGTTCTCCACTTTAGGAATTACTACAATGTCAAATTTCTCAAATGTCGTAACTTCATCATTTATCACTGAAACAGGGACGCTCATTACAAGTAATGCTGAAGACAAGACAGTATCTTTGCATTCATCTGCAATATTATTGTCATCAGTTTTAATGCCCACTAACACTGTTGAAGAAACTACATTTCTTTTGTCATCAGACATGATACTTCCATCCACAAAAACCAACAGTTCTTTTGTGTCAGTGTTAAACACAAATGATACATCAGTTTTGCTTAGCACAATGGTCTCCACTTTAGGAATTACCACAATGTCAAATTCCTCAAATATCGTAACTTCATTTATCACAGAAACAGGGATGCTCATTACAAGTAATGCTGAAGACAAGACAGTATCTTTGCATTCATCTGCAATATTATTTTCATCACTGTCATCAGTTTTAATGCCCACTAATACAGTTGAAGGAACTACCTTTCTTTTGCCATCAGACATGATACTTCCATCCACAAAAACCAATAGTTCTTTTGTGTCAGTGTTAAACACAAATGATACATCAGTTTTGCTAAGCACAATGGTCTCCACTTTAGGAATTACTACAATGTCAGATTTCTCAAATATCGTAACTTCATCATTTATCACTGAAACAGGGACGCTCATTACACGTAATGCTGAAGACAAGACAGTATCTTTGCATTCATCTGCAATATTATTGTCATCAGTTTTAATGCCTACTAACACTGTTGAAGAAACTACATTTCTTTTGCCATCAGACATGATACTTCCATCCACAAAAACCAATAGTTCTTTTGTGTCAGTGTTAAACACAAATGATACATCAGTTTTGCTTAGCACAAGGGTCTCCACTTTAGGAATTACTCCAATGTCAAATTCCTCAAATATCATAACTTCATTTATCACTGAAACAGGGACGCTCATTACAAGTAATGCTGAAGACAAGACAGTATCTTTGCATTCATCTGCGATATTATTGTCATCAGTTTTAATGCCTACTAACACTGTTGAAGAAACTACATTTCTTTTGCCATCAGACATGATATTTCCATCCACAAAATCCAATAGTTCTTTTGTGTCAGTGTTAAACACAAATGATACATCAGTTTTGCTTAGCACAATGGTCTCCACTTTAGGAATTACTACAATGTCAAATTCCTCAAATATCGTAACTTCATTTATCACAGAAACAGGAATGCTCATTACAAGTAATGCTGAAGACAAGACAGTATCTTTGCATTCATCTGCAATATTATTTTCATCACTGTCATCAGTTTTAATGCCCACTAATACAGTTGAAGAAACTACATTTCTTTTGCCATCTGAGATGATATTTTCATCCACAAAAACCAATAGTTCTTTTGTGTCAGTGTTAAACACAAATGATACATCAGTTTTGCTAAGCACTGTGTTCTCCACTTTAGGAATTACTACAATGTCAAATTCCTCAAATATCGTAACTTCATCATTTATCACTGAAACAGGGACGCTCATTACAAGTAATGCTGAAGACAAGACAGTATCTTTGCATTCATCTGCAATATTATTGTCATCAGTTTTAATGCCCACTAACACTGTTGAAGAAACTACATTTCTTTTGCCATCAGACATGATACTTCCATCCACAAAAACCAATAGTTCTTTTGTGTCAGTGTTAAACACAAATGATACATCAGTTTTGCTAAGCACCGTGTTCTCCACTTTAGGAATTACTACAATGTCAAATTTCTCAAATATCGTAACTTCATCATTTATCACTGAAACAGGGATGCTCATTACAAGTAATGCTGAAGACAAGACAGTATCTTTGCATCCATCTGCAATATTATTTTCATCACTGTCATCAGTTTTAATGCCCACTAATACAGTTGAAGAAACTACATTTCTTTTGCCATCTGAGATGATATTTTCATCCACAAAAACCAATAGTTCTTTTTTGGCAGTGTTAAACACAAATGATACATCAGTTTTGCTTAGCACAATGGTCTCCACTTTAGGAATTACTACAATGTCAAATTCCTCATTTATTGTAACTAAAGCTGTTACCATGACAACAGTTCATACTATATTTCCAGAAACAACATCAAGTATGCACACCATCATATCAGAAATTACACACTCTGCTATCTTAGGTAACTCAGATACAAACAGTAAATCAGAAGTAACACCATCTTCTGTCTCGGGTAATACAAATACACCAAATATATCAGAAAATACTATTATCACACATATTGTACCTTCATCAGTTATCACAAAAACAGGGATGCTCTTCACAACTAATGCAGAAGACAAGACAGTGTCATTGCATTCATCTGCAATATTATTTTCATCACTGTCATCAGTGTTAATGCCCACTAATACAGTTGAAGGAACTACATTTTTTTTGCCATCAGAAATGATACTTCCATCTACAATACTTGTTTTCTCTTCCTCAAACAGTAGTTATTTTGCATCAGTGTTAAACACAAATGATACATCAGTTTTGCTAAGCACATTGTTCTCCACTTTAGGAAGTACTATGATGTCAAATTCCTCATTTTTTGTAACTTCAGCTGTTACCATGACAACAATTCATCCTATATTTCCAGATCTAACTTCAGCTATTGGCACCATCTTGTCAGAACTTAAAACATCTAATGTGTTAGGTAAAACAAGTACTAAAAATACACCAGAACACACTCTTATCACGCCTATTGTACATTCATCAGTAATCACAGAAATTGGGACAGACACACAATTTCTTAATTCCACATTGATTGCAGGCCTTGCAACATCAGGTCAGATGAGTACACCATCCACCATGACAACAGTTACCATGGCAACAAGCCATTCTCCAATTCTGAATGTTACATCATCAACTAGTATTGGACCAATCATGCCTTCATCAGTACCGATGACATCTACTGATTTTACAAAAGCAACAAGTTTACTAACAAGTGCATGGAGTAGTTTGCCCCTAACAAGCTTTCTTCATATGACAGACACAGAAATCTTTCAGAGCAGTAGTGTGACTCCTGCATTGACATCCTATATCATGAATCTAACACCATCCTTTACTGCTTCATCTGCACTGGCTAGTTCCATAAATGTGACATTAATTTCAACACCTATATATACAACAGCAGGCATCACAGTTATGCCAACTTCTGTGTTGATGACTCGATTAATAACACTCATTTCTGATACTGTTACACCTGAAATATTTTCTTCTTCAGCATTCAACAATATTACAGTAAATTTAACTCGTGAAACAACAACTTTGACTACAGCAGATGTGTTCAGCAATGTGACAGAGGTTGTGTTCAGTAATGTGACAGAGGTTGTATTCAGTAATGTCACAGAGGTTGTGTCCAATTTTTCTGTTCATGCTACTCTGGCAGTATCAACTTTCTCCATGTCTATTTACAATGTATCAGCTACAGAAATGCCAACACTGTCAGCATCAACTACAGCAGCAACAACAATTTTAACATCATTAGCAACCTCTTCAGCAGTATTGACAACCACTGTGGAACCATCCACTAGCACTGCAACAATTCAGCCATCCAAGGCACCATGGAATATCACTGAAGCTGGAGAGAATTACTGGGTGGTCACAGGTAAGATTGCTGCATCCATCAAATAATGCTACTCACTGAAATTTGAACTGATTGATTTGCAATGAAGTCACTCTGACCTCAAATAAAGCCAGCATAGTCACTGAATTAAAATTTTGACTGATCACTATGTTTAATAATACTAAAAATTAGTGATTGACAGGTAAGCTGTTTTTGCCTTTGTTGAAGAAATCCAGCAGTTGACAATGGAAATATATGTTTCAACATTGAGACCT
Organism: Sinohyriopsis cumingii; assembly: GCA_028554795.2. Classification (NCBI taxonomy): domain Eukaryota; kingdom Metazoa; phylum Mollusca; class Bivalvia; order Unionida; family Unionidae; genus Sinohyriopsis; species Sinohyriopsis cumingii. The sequence goes on from CM068836.1 coordinate 55,935,483, forward strand.
CAGGTTGAATATGGTCCAAAATCTGATTATATTTTAGTTGGTGGCTAGAAATTTAGGTAGCTGTGATCTACAAAATGATACTCGAGTTGATAGCTTGTGTAGTGTATTGTATCTTACATGCTAATATATTGTAAAGTATGACATTTACAATATGCCTATGTACAAATAAATCACAATCGAGGCCTGATATCAGTTGTAACAGTGTAACTGTTATAAGAACATGATAATGCTTCAGCACGTAACACATTTGTTTGATTGTAACAATTTTACTTCAAGTTTATACATAAAACCAATGATACCTGTCCACAAATCAGATAACTTTTGAAGTAAAGTTCTTAAGTAATATTTTCATGCTAATTTACAATTCTTGACTGTAAGCTTGTCAAATGAGAGCATACAGTGTTCTCATTGACTGTTTGTAAGCTTTCAATAGGAGCAGAATCCAGTGTTCAGAGAGAGCACATGTATGCAAGACTGCCATTGGATGAACATTCACTGTGTTCACATTTAATGTGCGTGTAAGCCTAACAGTAGAAGCATACAGTGTTCAGAGAGAGAGCACATGTATGCAAGACTGCCATTGGATGAGCATATGCTGTGTTCACATTTAGTGTGTGTGTAAACCTAACATAGTAGAATCATATAGTTTTCAGACTGAGTATGTCTGTAAGCCTACCATACAAGGAGTATCCTCTTTGTTCAGATGTATGTATATAAGCCTGTCATAGGAGGAGCATACAGTGTTCAGATTGAGTATGTCTCTAAGCCTGTCATAGGAGGAGCATACAGTGTTCAGACTGAGTATGTCTCTAAGCCTGTTGTAGAAGGAGCATACAGTGTTCAGATTGAGTATGTCTGTAAGCCTGCCATATGAGAGCACACAGTGTTCAGAGTATGTATGTAAGCCTGTCATATGAGAGCATACAGTGTTCAGATTGAGTAGGTAAGCCTGTCGTAGGAGGAGCATACAGTGTTCAGATTGAGTATGTCTTTAAGCCTGTCATAGGAGAGCATAGTGTTCAGAGTGAGTATGTAAGCCTGTCATAGGAGAGCATATAGTGTTCAGATTGAGTATGCCTCTAAGCCTGCTGTAGGGGGGAGTATACAGTGTTCAGATTGAGTATGTCAGTAAGCCTGTCATAGGAGAGCATACATTGTTCATATTGATTATGTATGTAAGCCTGTCATAGGAGAGCATAAAGTGTTCAGAGTGAGTATGTATGTAAGCCTGTCATATGAGAGCATATAGTTTTCAGATTGAGTATGCCTTTAAGCCTGTTGTAGGAGGAGCATACAGTGTTCAGATTGAGTATGTCAGTAAGCCTGTCATAGAGGAGCATACATTGTTGAGATTGAGTATGTCCGTAAGCCTGTCATAGGAGAGCATGCAGTGTTCAGAGTGAATATGTCTGTAAGCCTGTCATAGGGGTGCATACAGTGATCAGATTGAGTATGTCTCTAAGCCTGTCATAGGAGAGGATATAGTATTCAGATTGAGTATGTCTGTAAGCCTGTTGTAGGAGGAGCATACAGTGTTCAGATTGAGTATGTCTATAAGCCTGTCATATGAGAGCATACAGTGTTCAGAGTGAGTATGTATGTAAACCTGTCATAGGACAGCATACAGTGTTCAGATTGAGTATGTAAGCCTGTTGTAGGAGGAGCATACAGTAATCAGATTGAGTATGTCTCTAAGCCTGTCATAGGAGAGGATATAGTGTTCAGATTGAGTACGTCTGTAAGCCTGTTATAGGAGGAGCATACAGTGTTCAGATTGAGTATGTCTGTAAGCCTGTCATATTAGAGCATAGTGTTCAGAGTGAGTATGTCTGTAAGCCTCTCATAGGAGATCATACAGTGTTCAGATTGAGTATGTAAGCCTGTTGTAGGAGGAGCATACAGTGTTCAGATTGAGTATGTCTGTAAGTCTGTCATAGGAGAGCATACAGTGTTCAGAGTATGTCTGTAAGCCTGCCATAGGAGAGCATACAGTGATCAGATTGAGTATGTCAGTAAGCCTGTCATAGGAGGAACATACATTGTTCAGATTGAGTATGTATGTAAGCCTGTCATAGGAGGAACATACATTGTTCAGATTGAGTGTGTATGTAAGCCTGTCATAGGAGAGCATACAGTGTTCAGATTGAGTATATGTTTTTTAATGACATGCCATAATAACTGCTATTCCACAGTCATGGAACTTGGTTTTGTAGTATATCTCAAAGGGTACAATACCATATTACCAGCTAGGTTGCTTTAACCTAATTTATTTTGCGCTTCACTCCAGGTTTAGTTAAACACTTTTATAGCATCTCACCATGATTCATCAGTTAGGTTAGTGTCATCTAAATTCCAATTTTGCAGGCTTGTCTTAGCTATCCAGTAATTATGTGGTCTTCAGGGAGAGCATATTGGAATTTCAAACTTTATGAATTTTCTAAGTAACTGAAAAAAATGTCCTGGCTTTATACTCTGACATAAAATGTGAAAGAGGTATATAGTGGTATAATCTTCCCTGATTTGTCCATCCATCCTTCTGCCCATCTATTCAGTTCTGTCTGTCTGTCTGTATCACACAGTGTTTCAAGTTTGAATTTAAATCACTTTCTCGTCCACTTGTGTCCACAGGGTCATGCACCTGTTTGTGGATACTTTTGGTGAGTGTAATACCCTTCCATCAAAAGCAGGTTTGTGTGACATATTTTAAGCTTCACTGACTTGGGTCCAGTTTTATATTAAGTGAAGATTTGCAGTTTGAGCAGTGCAGTATGGACAGATGGTCCATACCAGTACAATATGGATGGATGGTGTGTACTGACCATACTGCATCAGCTGGTCTGTATAGCATATGTTGTCTTTGGTATCCTGTTCCGACTGCCAACCAACTGTTCCAGCATTACAAATGAGCTATGTATGATTATCTCTGACCAGTAAGCTGACGTGTCCAGACAGACTGAATATCCAGCTTGCTGTACCAACCATTCCACACTGGCTGTCCAGACCAGTGTATATACTGTCTTTGGTACACTGTCATGACTGCCAACCAACCATACAAACGAGCTTGGTATAATGTCAGCAGTGGTCACGACTCGGTTATCGATGACTGGCGAGTTGGCTTACCAGCCAACCAGATAGTCCATTCCTATGAAATTCATAGCAAACTGCATCAGCCATCTGGAATGGTAAATTGATAATGCAAACTGATGATACTTCATCATCATTTCCCAATGATGAAATTGATAAAACAGAAATACTGGAACATGCTGATGATACTTCATCGTCATTTCCCAACGATGAAATTGATGAAACAGAAATACTGGAACATGCTGATCCAGCAATAGAATGGATGGAATTTAGTTAACGGCAGCAATAGAAGAAATCTACAGGATTTTGTCTCCATCAAAATGCTGTCATCCATCTTGGTAACTGTAGATGATGATGACAGTTCATCATTCAGAATCTTGCTACACTTGTTAAAGATTTCAAAAGTTACCAGGCATGTCTTGGAGCATTCGCTAGTGCATCTTTGTTGTGAGTTAGTTGCATGCAACTTTCTAACTCCAGTAATAAAAAAGTCACATTTAGAGATATTTTGTCTGCACATACCTTATCTGGATGCAGATAAGGTGCACAGACAAGGTTAGCCAGGAACCATGTGTTCACTTCCTATTTGACAAAGCTCATCCTGATGATTGTTTTTTTTTCTTTGTCTAGTGAAAAAGCCATTGACGATCATTGCTGTTTTTCTGTGCAATTCCTAAAAAAGCGGGCATGTCCGTTTATTTGCTCTTGATTCAATGTGTACCACATGCAGATGTTGTTGTTGTTGCTAGATTAGTCACTAATGGAATTTGTCTAATATATCACATCACTACTTTTGGAGCACTCCAGTAAAAGTTTGGAATATTACAAGCGACTTTGTTGACTGAAATAAAGGGTGATGCCTCTAAATTCTTAACTGAACATTTGAATGTCATTTAAACCTAACTTACTGATTATTTCTAAGAACGGTTTATGCCCAATGGCTTTTTTAACAAATCATTTCCTTCCTTTCAGATTTTAGTTAGATTGGAAGAATGATGAAATTTATGATAAATGGTCAGCATTGGGGCTTTAAGGAGACATTATATTTGGCATCTGGACATAATGTGAAAAAAATAAAATCATTAATTTGAAGGATTGGTCCACGGAATTGAATTAAAATCTTAATTAAAAGAAGAAATCGAATTATGGATTCTGTAAAAATTGTATTAATTTATTAAATTTGTTTTAAAATTGCTGATGAGCTGCTAACCTTTGTGAATTAAGAGAGAGTTATGTTGTTGTTGCTGTTATAGGGTTTAATGCCATTTTTCAGCACAAGATAGACTATACATGGTGGCCAATATTAATGATGGAGGAAGAACCCAGGAAAACCCCGGAAAGAACCACCGACCCACGAGAAGCTACCGGCAAGCTTTCTCACATATCCATATTGGCAGAGCCCGAGACTCGAACCCGAGAGAGTTATGTAGAGAAATTATAATAACTGAATAAAATAAACAAATTCTGTGTGCTTATAGTAGGCAAAGAAGAATGTATACATTTGGATGCAAAGATTACATAAAACACACTGATTCAATGATTTGGATATGTCTTTTTAACAAAGTTAACAAAGTTCCATTTTGTGCATACACCTGTATAATCTTTGTATCAGAATGTTCATTAATTATAGTTTGTTCCACACAGCATCACAAATAGTATCTGTGTCTGTAGCTAAGTGAATTTTAGGTTAGCATCTTTAAATGTACTAAAAGTAACGAATTCATTTCATGTCAAGTATTTCAACACTGTTTAAATTGACGTTACACAACTCATATACATGGCAAAGTAGGGTGGTCTGTTTATATCCAATTTTTTGATGCCATTATGACCTGTGGGAGATTCAATCTGTTTATTAAGGAGTGATCAGCTTTCCTAATTTGGCCCTAATGGAGTTGCCTCCCTTTGATTTCTTTGCCATATCAAATTAGGACTCTTCCAGAAGTCTGGACAAACAAAGTGGATTACATATACTCAGACCAATCTTTGAATTATGCTTAAATCATTCATGCACAAAACAAATTCAGTAATTTTAACTACATTTTGAGATGCTAATGTTATCTTCGAGTGGCCGAGTGGTCTAAAGCGCTCTCCGTTACGGATCACTGCCATCTCACCTCTGTCTGCGGCGGTTCGAGTCTAGGATTCAGCCAATGTGGATATGTGAGAAAGCTTGCCAGTAGCTTCTCGTGGGTCGGTGGTTCTTTCCGGGGTTTTCCCGGGTTCTTCCTCCACCATTAATACTGGCCGCCATGTATAGCCTATCGTGTGCTGAAAAATGGCGTTAAGCCCCAAAACAACAAAACAACAACAACAACAACAACATCATTTGCAATGCTGTGTGGAATGAACCATAATTAAAATCAAAGCCTAAATTTCAGAATACCACTTGGACATTTATGAAATATCTCAGACTATGAGATGTCAAACACTGCTCTAGTGTTCAACAAAAACATCCACCACAAATTGTCAAAAGTTTCTCCCCAGTCCTTTGAATATATTGTTTTGTATGAAGTTTTATAGTAGCAACTACAAAGTTGAACCATATTTCATTAGTACTACTAGAAATTGAAAATATTTGCAAAACATTATCATTATGTATTGACAGTCCTGAAGGTTCCAAAGACAAAGAACATCAGCTCCCCAACATTTCGGAGTAGTATAGAAGCTGGTTTGGCTAATGCATATTTGCAGGCATACACCAGGAAAGAATATATACGACTTGGTGTGTTTGACCCATTGAAAAAGAGACGACGGAGGAGGAAAAAGAGATACACAAAAGCTGATGACACTGCTGTTCACGTGAGTAACATGGTCAACATTATGTGAAAAGCTTTAATATGTAAAAAAAAGAAAATGTAAACTAAATTTTTTAAAATTTATTTTGAGTGAATTAGCCATTTAATACTTTTCCTGACTTTCATTGGCATAGCAATAATTTCTGAGCTCCCTTGCAAAACTTAATTCTGGGGACCACTTACCAATAGATACAAAAGTAGTTTGATGGGATATTTGAGCCCCCACTGGGTCTGACCCCACCCCCCAGTTGTTGGGGGAGTTATGCTTGGGTAGTTGTAATGCTACTGTGATCTTTATTTAGTACAGGAGAGCTTATGCGGGGGTGACCCTAATGCCCTTGAATTCCTCATTATTGGAGGCATACGTGGTAGATATAAATAAAGAAAGTTAAGGGTTTGCATTGAAGGTTTTGGTTATGATGATATGAAGGAACTTGATATTTATATTTTACTATTGTGTGTTGATTGGAATATTTCTGACCTAAAGTTAAGTAACTCTTTGTCCAGAAAGAAATACTTATTGTTTGGCCATTTATTGTGAAAAGTTTATAATGAGATAAATACTTTTATAAAATTTTACATTTTACTTGATGCAGATAGCAGGATAAAGTTTGCATTTAATGTTTTGTCTGTAATTATGCCTTTAGCTTTCACTTTTGGGTGATTGACATTAGCTTTCACTTTTGGGTGTTTGCCATTAGATTTTTTACTACTGTGTGTGGATCAGCATGTTTCTGGCCTGAGTTTATGCTATTACATTTTCTGTACAGCTACAAAGATGAGGTTGAAGTTTGTTTTTAATGTTTGCTCTTTCAGGTTGCTTGAAATCAATCTTTTTCATGTTTTCAGAGCATACAAAACACTATTCTATTCTCCTTAAAATTGTGGAAAGGGTATATTTTTTCTGCTTGTCCATCCATCAAATGCAGCTATCAATCTGAAAATGACACTTTGTTTTTCAACTTTAGCATTATTTCAGGTTTTTTTCTCAGGCACTGTTGTTGGATGAATTAGTTCTATTTGTGCTCCACTTTGGTCATTTATACAGTGTCATCCCTAATGCTGGTCACTATGACATTTATTTTATGCATTAGCATCTGATGGAGTGACCAGTCATAGCCTTGTGTATGGATCCATAATGGACCATGTGTACTAAAAATCTTCATGCCAAAAATAAGTCACTGTATCATAAATCTCATGCACCATTGACTTTGCAATTATTTGTAAGGCATTATTTCTTGTAGCTGGATATGTTGAAAAGTACTACATTACTTCATATCAGAAGTAGGTCACTGTGACCTATATTTCACATTTCATTAACTTTGGATTCACTTTGTGCTCAGATCAGTTTCTCATACACTGTTGACTATACAATAATATCACTTTGCATATAGATATATCACTGTACAATTTTGCCATGTATGTACACTACAGTTTTGCCATGCATATATACTACAGTTTTGCCATGTATGTACACTGCACAGTTGTGACTGTGGCTGTATTTAGTTGCTTTTTTGCTGATTGGTAGATTCGAAGACATCCATGTTGGGAGCTGAGAGTTGCCCATTTGAAGGCTTCCATGCTTGGAGCTGTGAATGGTAGATTTGAATGTATGCATGCTAGGGGCTGTCAGTTTTGCTTTGTGGAGTGTGTGTGTGTGTGATTTAGAATTTTAACATAGCTTTAAACAAAATTCTGTCATATTGCTACGATGTCTGCAGTGTAACAGTTTATATTGATGTCTAGCACTTGGGCATCATGCCGCAGACATGTAGCATGATGTCCCACCCAGTTACATTATCCTAACACCAGGCTGACTGGTCCTAACACTAACCTCTTAATGCTGAGCACCAAGTGAGGCAGCTGTTAGTGCCATTTTTGTAAGTCTTTGGTATGACATGGTCAGGGTTTGAACCCATGACCTTCCACATCTGAGGCAGACGCTTTAACCACTAGGCCACCGGAATGGTCTTTGCTTTGAGGAAATTGGTTCCGAAAATTCATGCTGACAAATGTTGACCTAGTAAATCATTAAAAGTCTTTGGATACATCTTAAAGATTTTACTGATGCTGGGACTAGGTAGAACTTAAAATAGACTGAATTATTGGCAACTTTATATAATAAGGTCATGTCTAATGCTGAGACTAGGTGGTACTTACAATGTACTACCACTAGATTATTGACAGCATTATATAATAGGGTCATGTCTAATGCTGGGACTAGGTGGTACTTACAATGTACTACCACTATATTATTGACGACTTTATACAATAGGGTCATGTCTGATGCTGGGACTAGGTGGTACTTACAATGTACTGCCACTATATTATTGATGATTTTATATAATAAGGTCATGTCTAATGCTGAGACTAGGTGGTACTTACAATGTACTGCCACTAGATTATTGACAGCTTTATATAATAGGGTCATGTCTAATGCTGAGACTAGGTGGTACTTACAATGTACTACCACTATATTATTGATGACTTTATATAGTAAGGTCATGTCTAATGCTGAGACTAGGTGGTACTTACAATGTACTACCACTATATTATTGATGACTTTATATAGTAAGGTCATGTCTAATGCTGAGACTAGGTGGTACTTACAATATACTACCACTATATTATTGATGACTTTATATAATTGGGTCAATTGTCCAATCCTGGGACTAGATGGTACTTACAGTGTACTGCAGCTGCTAGATTATTGACAACTTTATATAATAGGGTCTTGTCTAATGCTGAGACTTTGTTGTTGTTGGGTTTAACACCATTTTTCAGCACACAATAGGCTATACATAGCGACCAGTACTAATGGTGGAGGAAGAACCTGGGAAATCCCTGGAAAGAACCACCGACCCATGAGAAGCTACTGGCAAGCTTTCTCAAATACCCACATAGGCTGAATCCGAGACTGGAACCCACGCAGACAGAGATGAGATGGCAGTGATCCATAACGGAGATCGCTTTAGACCACTCTGCCACTCAGGGCCTCAATGCTGAGACTAGGTGGTACTTACAATGTAGTACCACTAGATTATTGACAGCTTTATATAGTAGGGTCATGTCTAATGCTGATACTAGGTGGTACTTACGGTGTACTGCCACTAGATTATTGACAGCTTTATATAGTAGGGTCATGTCTAATGCTGAGACTAGGTGGTACTTACAATGTACTGCCACTAGATTATTGACAGCTTTATATAGTAGGGTCATGTCTAATGCTGAGACTAGGTGGTACTTACAATGTACTGCTACTAGATTATTGACAGCTTTATATAATAGGGTCATGTCTAATGCTGAGACTAGGTGGTACTTACAATGTACTGCCACCAGATTACTGATGACTTTATATAATAAGGTCATGTCTAATGCTGAGACTAGGTGGTACTTACAATGTACTGCCACTAGATTATTGACAGCTTTATATGGTAGGGTCATGTCTAATGCTGAGACTAGGTGGTACTTACAATGTACTGCCACTAGATTACTGATGACTTTATATAATAGGGTCATGTCTAATGCTGGGACTAGGTGGTACTTACAATGTACTGCCACTAGATTATTGACAGCTTTATATAGTAGGGTCATGTCTAATGCTGAGACTAGGTGGTACTTACAATGTACTGCCACTAGATTATTGACAGCTTTATATAGTAGGGTCATGTCTAATGCTGAGTCTAGGTGGTACTTACAATGTACTGCCACTAGATTACTGATGACTTTATATAATAGGGTCATGTCTAATGCTGAGACTAGGTGGTACTTACAATGTACTGCCACTAGATTACTGATGACTTTATATAATAGGGTCATGTCTAATGCTGAGACTAGGTGGTACTAAATGTACTGCCACTAGATTACTGATGACTTTATATAATAGGGTCATGTCTAATGCTGAGACTAGGTGGTACTTACAATGTACTGCCACTAGATTACACTGGACAACAAATTTTTACAAAAGTCATGTTACTGAAATAAAATTAGTCAATTCTTATCAATTTTTATGTGCTGAACACGAATATGACAGTCAAATTGCAAAATTGGCTCTAGTTTTTTTGTAATCTGCAAGAAATTAATGTTTACATAACGAAATGCATTCCAATAGTAAAAGGTCAACTGTAATTGCCTACCTATAAAAAATCAAGTCATTGACTACATCTTAGATTTCTTCGCCTGTCTCTTGTACAGCTGTTCGGGAGCATCTCTGAGGAGTGTCCAGCAGTAGTCAGCCAGCATTGTAGTGGACCATTTTCCCTGGTATCTTTGTTCCATTGTTGCGATATCTTGATGAAAACGTTCGCCGTGTTCATCACTAACAATACCACAGTTGCTAGGAAAGAAATCCAAATGGGAATGAAGGAAGTGAATCTTTAGAGACATATTGCAGCCAAGTTTCTTATACTTCATCAACATGTCTTCTACTAGTTCCTTATAGTTTTCTGCCCTAACATTTCCGAGGAAGTTTGTAGAAACTAGGCGAAAAGCATTCCATGCTTGTTTCGCGTCACCTTCCAGCAAGTTGTTGAACCGGTCATCTTTGAAAAGCTCTCGAATCTGAGGACCCACAAAAACTCCCTCTTTAATCTTTGCTTCGCTGAGTCGAGGGAATTTTTCATGCAGGTATCGGAATGCTGGCAAAGTCCGGTCAATGGCTTTCACGAAGTTCTTCATCAAACCTAGTTTGATGTGAAGGGGTGGTAGCAAGATTTTCTGAGCCTCAACCAGAGCTGGGTGTTGGATATTCTTCTCTCCAATGGCTACATTCTGCCTGTGAGTCCATTCCTTCCTCATGTAGTGCATTTCCCTTGCTCGGCTATCCCACTCGCATAAGAAACGCATGTATTTTGTATATCCTTGCTGCAGTCCCATTAAAAGGGCAACTACCTTCAAATCACCACAGAGGTGCCAGCTGTACTTGTTATACTCAATGGAATTCAGTAGCTGCCTTAAGTTATCGTATGTCTCTTTCATGTGGACAGCATACGCTACTGGAATAGATGGAAGAATGTTTCCATTGTGCAAAAGCACAGCCTTGAGACTCAGTTTCGAAGAGTCCACAAATAGTCTCCATTCTTGTGGGTCATGAGTGATTTTTAAAGCATTCATGAGGCCCTCAATATCGGAACAGAATATCAGATTACTTTCCTTTCTGAAGAAAGGCTCCAATTGCTGGTGGCGCTTTCGATATGCAGTAATTGTGACATCTTCTTCTAGAAGATTCCATTGTTGGAGTCTTGATCCTAGCAATTCTGCCTTGTTCTTTGATAAGTCCAAATCACGAATCAGGTCATTTAGTTCTTCCTGTGTTATTCTGTGTGGGGTTGATGATGCACCACAGTGAAAATCTGGATCACTGCATGCTGATGGACCAGGAGAAGAACAGGTCAACTCACCTTTGTCTTCGTCAGATGAATCAAGAGAATATTCTGCTGGAGGTTCTGGAATAGGAAGTCCCTCACCATGTGGAACTGGTCTCAATGCAGACGGAATGTTTGGGTAGACTATTCTCGACTTCTTTCGCTTCGTTATTCCGCCGGAAAGAGGAGGAACCAAGCAGAAGTAACAGTCATTTAGGTGGTTGCTTGGCTCTCTCCACACCATTGGGACTGCAAACGGCATTGATGACCTTTTGCAATTCAACCACTGTGAAAGCTGTGTTGTACATGTAGCACAGCATATATGCGGAGCCCAAGGCTTGTCTTGGTCACCAACCTTGCATCCGAAGTAAAGATGATATGCCTTCTTCACTTGAGAATTGATACTTTTCTTCTGGTTGGCAAATGTCACTTCCCCACAAATATAGCAAAAATTGTCCGCGGTATTAACACACTTTCGAGGCATTACTGTTCTTTATTGTACGTAAATGGATAAAATAATAAGTTTTATGTAACAGTAGCTTGAACTGTCTCGCACAACGTCTAAAATATTTTAAACGCTGAACCTATCTGATTGGGCTTTATATAGTACACTGCTTACGTCAGCTTCAGCAGCCGCCTGGCATTAGTATAATAGGCCTACACATGTATAGTACACTGCTGACGTCAACTTACTTCAGCAGCCGCATGGCATTAGTATTGCATTGCATCAGAAAATGATGCAATCAACTGTGGATGATGTGAGCATGATGGTATTATGCAATGTTACATCATTATTCCGGATGTTGCTGCAGTCCTACTGGAGAAATTTACACAGTGAAACATAGAAAATGAGGTATATGAATATCTTCAAAACGAGAGCCAATACAAATTTTTCACGGTTATATTCGTGTTCGGCACACCAAAATACTACAGATTAGGGCCTTTTCAAGTCAGTAATGATTTCACTGTTGACCAGTGTTATTGACAGCTTTATATAGTAGGGTCATGTCTATGTTGAACTTTTATTACAAAAAGAGCTTAGTCTTTTCATCCATTGGCTGTAATCCGTTGTCAGTTTACACAAGTTTTTTATTATTACTGCTCTTGTGTCCTCGTGGTCAGAGCATTCACCTCAGATGCTGGAGGTCATGGGTTCAAACCCCGGCCAAGGCATACCAAAAACTTATAAAAATGGTACTAACAGCTGGCTCACTTAGCAATCAGCATTAAGAGTTTTGTGTTAGGACTGGTCGGCCAGGTGTCAGGATAATGTGATTGATTGGGACATGATGCGACATGTCTGTGGCATGATTCTGTAGTGCTAGACATCACTATAAACTGTCATGCTGCAGACAGCATAGCGATATGACAGAACAATTTTTTAAAATCCTGATCACACACACACACACACACATCTACCTAAACCACTGAAAGGATTGCCACAAATTTTACAAACACAGTCATCCCAAGGTTGAATTGGTCCTAAATAAAACTGTTAGTAATTGGCCTTATATCATGGTAGACATGCTCACTATCATGAAAATCTTGTTATTGCTCTTAAACTGAGGTCATGCCAACATGGTCATACCAACATGGTCATGCTTAAACATGGTCATACCAACATAGTCATGCCAACATGGTCATGCCAAAATGGTCATAGCAACATGATCATGCAAACATGGTCATACCAACATGATCATACCAAAATGGGCCTTTCGCTAAAAGAATTCTTGCGATGTGTAGTTGGTCCTAAATTAAAACTGGTTCAGGTCTGATATCAAATATGGCCACCATGATATCAGTCTCGAAAATCTTGTTATCACTACTGATCTTGAATGGATGGTCATATTGATCTGTTGGCACATTATGAAATTACAGATCACAGCAACCTATTGGCACATTATGAGATTACAGATCACATCGACCTAATGGCACATTATGAAATTACAGATCACAGCAACCTATTGGCACATTATGAGATTACAGATCACAGCGACCTATTGGCACATTATAATATTACAGATCACAGCGACCTATTGGCACATTATGAGATTACAGATCACAGCGACCTATTGGCACATTATGAGATTATAGATCACAGCAACCTATTGGCACATTATGAGATTACAGATCACAGCGACCTATTGGCACATTATGATATTACAGATCACAGCAACCTATTGGCACATTATGAGATTACAGATCACAGTGTATGTTTTTTGCAGTTGGACCTGACTTATAAGCGAATATATATTGTACGTATTCAATGACTTCATATTTTTTTCTGCACAAAATATTACTTATATATTTAACCAAACTTTACATGTAGTTATATCTTTACATTGTGTGAGATAAGTCCAATGACATTCTGCCCATGATATATGGTTCAAGGTCAAAAGTAGTGATAAAAGAATATTGTACTGCACTTACAGATATCATGTGACAATTAACATAATGAAATGGCTTTATTACCAAATTTGGCATGTTGGAGTTTCTCATGAAAATCAGAGATTGTCAAAATCATTTCTTTTGTGGTGATCATTGTAGTTGTTAAGATTGGCTGGAACACTATGCAGTCTTCATTGAAGAGGCTGATAGTTGCAATTAAGTTGACAACACTGTCATTAATGCAGATAAAGCTGGACATGGTACTTTGCCAGGAGAATGCTAGATGTCACAGAAACAGAGTGACATAGTGCCATAAAACCTGTTGCCTTTGGTTTACATGGTACCATATGACCTTCTGTCATTTGTTCATGTGGTAACATAACCTGTTGCCTCTGGCTTAAATGGTACCATATGACCTTTGGCATACATGAATGTTAAAATGACATAGATCCATACAACCTGTTGCCTTTTGCTTACATATTTACATATGACTGGTGCCTTTGGCTGACATGATTCCATATGATCTGTTGCCTTTTGCTTACATGGTAACATATGACTTTTGGCATACGTGAATGTTAAAATGACATAGATCCATACAACCTGTTGCTTTTTGCTTACAGAGTATGATATGACCTGTTGCCTTTGGCTTGCAGGAATGAATCTAAATTGCACCTCATCCTTTCTCCTGTCCCTCTGTAAATTGATAGCTTCTGTGCCAGTCATTGGTATGGAACTTTGTCAAAGGCATTGACATTAATATACATATTGATCCTTGTGTCTTTGTAAGAGTTCCTGGCAGTGTCCTCAGTTGATTAATGATGGATTTGTTGTTTCATGGGAACTCCTTGCTATAAATCCATGCTGTTTTTCATGCAGGCTGGTCTGTATGCCCAGATTGTTCATTATTGGAAGACTAAAATATGTTGTAGCACTTTTGATGTAACAGCTGTTAGTGATGCTAGATGGTAATTTGCTGGTTTGGATCTATCTCAATTTGGTTTGGATCTATCTCCATCTTTAATTTGGTTTGGATTTATCTCCATCTTTAATTTGGGTACAGTATTAGCATTTTTGCAGTTGGATGGCATCACTGATGTGTTAGAAGACTGTTGGTATATGGATGCATTGAAATGGAGCTCCAAGTGACTGTTAGATGTACTAAAATGATAGGACAGAACACATGCACCCGATGCATGAGAATAAGAGAGGAGGATGCATCTTTTTGAGATCTTAACAGTTAATCATCTTGATCTCACTCAGACATGCCTTGATCTCACTCAGTGCCTTGATCTCACTCAGTTATCTTTTAGGTACATGTACTTAAAGTTCTTTATTGTTGATTTGGTACACTCATGACAACAATAGAAATGTCACTCAGGGTCTGCAAACTGAAACACAGTTTTGCTGATGTAAATTTTCCCCACTGACATACACTTTTGAGTTTTGTGAAGAATTCCAAAGGGCCAGGTTGGCAATGGTGCATTCAAAGTCATATTTGTTTTTCTTTTTAATTCATATATCAATGGATATCTCTTTCGTCAAATTGAACAGTTATAGGATGTAAATTGTGCTTTCTTGATTGAATTACTTAATTGGATATATGTAAACCAGAGGTGGGGGGGGCATATATTTTTTGAAGCCTTTTTGTTTATTTCATATCAAGAGAAAAAAAGACAGTAAGAAAACTTGTGTTTCTGAACAGTTTATATCATTTATATGATTTGTTCTGCTATTGTCCTGTATCGATGGTTTTTTTGTTTGTTTGTGTTGTACTATATTATTGCTAGAATAAATATTGTGATTTGACAATTTATTAATGATATCAAACCACCACTAAATATGGACAAGTACTATTGTTGTCTCAATCACTTTCAGGAATAATATTGGCATATTGTATCTAGATCATGTGCAATTTGCTTTTGGACTTGCATGTAAATTTATATCATACTCATAAGAGCCTGTATTGTGTGTGTGTGTGTGTGTACGTGTGTGTACATGTGTGTACATTGAATGTCAAAAGATCTTGTTAGAAAATGGTTATTTTCTCAATTATTGCTTGATAAATTAAGACATCACAAAAGTTCTGTCTCATATTTTGGAATTGGATACACCCAGCAAGAATGCCACCAAACACAGTTCTTATGATCATTTTGGTTTTAATTTGTCAATGTAGAGTGATTATAGCCAGTATTGAAATGACCATTATCCATGTATCAAAACTGATTATGTTACTTACTCTTTCTTGCATATTTATTATTTATTGCTCTGTCCATAAGTGTTCATTGTTAGCTGAAACCAGCTGTTTGCAGATCATTTTCCAGTCTTCGTTATAGTTGTGAAATAATTTTCTGTTACCAAATGAAAGCTTTCTTTTCATTAGCAATTACAGGGTGGTCTGTTATGTCTGAAATTGTATACTTGGACTGATTTATTGATTTTATATATTTGAAATAATGCCAGGGCAAACATCCCTGTAGTGAAATATATGAAGATATTACCTGTTTGCATTAACCCATATTAGGTTGATAGCATGTTTAGAGTAGGAGAATGTTTGTCCATAGCCACATTTACAGTTTGTGTGTTATAGCAAACTTAATTGATAATGTTAGTTTAAAGGTATATTGTTCTGATAGCACCAGTACCAGTGGAACTTGGAATCGGAATGTTTTTGCTTTTATGTTGTTGTTGTGGGGTTTAATGCCATTTTTCAGCACTTGATAGGCTATGCATGGCAGCCAGTATTAATGGTGGAGGAAGAACCTGGGAAAACCCTGGGAAGAACCACCCACCCACGAGAAGCTACTGGCAAGCTTTCTCACATACCCACATTGGCCGAATCCTAAACTCGAACTCACGCAGACAGAGGTGAGAGTTTTTGCTTTCAAAAGTTACTGTTATGGAAATGAAATTGTAAAATGCAAACTATTTTTTTTATTTAAAAAAATTAATTCTGTCTAAAGAAAGCTTTAATCTGTGTCAGATGACTTGTTGCTTCTTTGAAGAAATTAAAGACATGCATATATAGTTACTTTCCATGTTTTCATCTTTTCTTAAAACTGAATGATTAATGGAGAATTTAGCCATTCAGAGCTTGAAGCTTATAAAATGTTTAGGGGTCTGCCTAAGGCACATGAAACCTTTTAAAGGATAATTTTTTACTAATTCATTTACCAACTTTGATAGTTTGTATAGTTACAAACACTGGCTGAAATGCATTTTAAGGTTTAGAATGATAAAATTTGACAAATTGTGTATATACATGTAGGTGTTGTGTATTTAAGAAACTATGTTTACAGGTGTCTGTTGGAAAATGAAACATGTCAAATTTATAAGAATAATGTATATTTTATCACAAAATAGATAATTCTGGAATTACAGGGGAACAGTTGCTCTTTAGGTTTTGTCTTTATAGAAATTAGAAAGCTAAAATATTTTAATAAAAAAGATTATCAATGTCAAACATAATAGATGTATAGCTATATACATGTCTGTTGATGTATAGCTATATACATGTCTGTAGATGTAAACTTAGTAAGGCTTGCGGGATGTATTTGCAGTTTTACCAGACACAAAGAAATATAGGATCCAATGTTGTAGTTATTCTAATTTCTCAGGGCATACAAACCTAGCCTCGTGATTAAAGAAGGAAAATAGCATATATCTATATTTAAGAGTCCAGGACACTGTATTTTGAAACAAAATTATGAGATAGGCATTTTTGTATAGCCCTTGTTTGTATTGCCCATATTTGTATAGCCCATATTTGTCTAACCCATTTTTTGCATAGCCCATTTTTGTATAGGCTGTATTTGTATAGCCCATGTTTGTGAAAAGTGGAACATAGTGTGGGTTACTTTACATATGGCACTGGCAATTGGCATCAACATAAACAGTTGTTAAAGTTTAGGTTACAGTTTTTCATTTGCAAACATTTCCAAAAATCCTAGATACATTCCTGTCATGCTAGATATGCAGCTGAGATGATTCAATCTGTGACATGCTTGATATGAAGCTGAGATGATTCAATCTCTGACATGCATGATATGAATCTGAGATGATTCAATCTCTGGCATGCTTGATATGAAGCTGAGATGATTCAATCTCTGGCATGCTTGATATGAAGCTGAGATGATTCAATCTCTGACATGCTTGATATGAAGCTGAGATGATTCAATCTCTGACATGCTTGATATGAAGCTGAGATGATTCAATCTCTGACATGCATGATATGAATCTGAGATGATTCAATCTCTGG
This sequence comes from Sinohyriopsis cumingii, assembly GCA_028554795.2. Lineage (NCBI taxonomy): Eukaryota > Metazoa > Mollusca > Bivalvia > Unionida > Unionidae > Sinohyriopsis > Sinohyriopsis cumingii. The sequence goes on from CM068836.1 coordinate 55,953,368, forward strand.
CATGCTTGATATGAAGCTGAGATGATTCAACCTCTGACATGCTTGATATGAAGCTGAGATGATTCAGTCTCTGGCATGCTTGATATGAAGCTGAGATGATTCAATCTCTGACATGCTTGATATGAAGCTGAGATGATTCAATATCTGACATGCATGATATGAATCTGAGATGATTCAATCTCTGGCATGCTTGATATGAAGCTGAGATGATTCAATCTCTGACATGCTTGATATGAAGCTGAGATGATTCAACCTCTGACATGCTTGATATGAAGCTGAGATGATTCAATCTCTGACATGTTTGTTTCTCCCATTTACCTTGTGGTCATGGTCCCAGTGATAGAAAATGTGCATTAAAATTCGGTTAATTTTTATATTTATTTGCTAATAATTTCTAAACCTCTTTGTTTTTCATCATAATTTGAATTATTCAATATGAAGCTAACTTAAAGATGATTAATTCGATGATATACTTCTTTTCTCCCCATGACCATGGAGTAAAGGTCACAGTCATAGAAAATATACATTAAGGTTTTGTTTAAAAACATTTCATTAGGTCATATATTCTAAATCCCTTGATGGATTTTCTTTCATTTTTGGGTGGAATCAGTATGAAGCTAAAACAATTCATTCATTTGCACACAACCTTGCCCATTTCACCTTTGAGTGAAGGCCATGGTCATAGAAAATTTGCATAAGGATTTGGTTCATGTTTTTACACACTTTACATGAGCAAAGGAGTTCATTATGATGTTATTTGTCCATCTGCCTGTTAATACATGTCTATCTGGCTGTTAATACATGTCCATCTGGCTGTTAATATGTGTCTATCTGGCTGTTAATACATGTCTATCTGGCTGTTAATATGTGTCTATCTGGCTGTTAATACATGTCTATCTGGCTGTTAATATGTGTCCATCTGGCTGTTAATACATGTCTATCTGGCTGTTAATATGTGTCCATCTGGCTGTTAATATGTGTCCATCTGGCTTTTAATACATGTCTATCTGGCTGTTAATATGTGTCTATCTGGCTGTTAATATGTGTCCATCTGGCTGTTAATATGTGTACATCTGGCTGTTAATATGTGTACATCTGGCTGTTAATATGTGTCCATCTGGCTGTTAATATGTGTTCATCTGGCTGTTGATGTGTCCATCTGGTTGTTAATATATGTCCATCTGACTGTTAATATGTGTCCATCTAGCTGTTAATATGTGTCCATCTGGCTGTTAATATGTGTCCATCTGGTTTGTTAATATATGTCCAATTGGCTGTTAATATGTGTACATATGGCTGTTAATATGTGTCCTGGCGGTTAATATGTTTCCATCTGGCTGTTAATATGTATTCATCGGTCTGTTAATATGTGTACATCTGGCTGTTAATATGTGTACATATGGCTGTTAATATGTGTCCATCTGGCTGTTAATATATGTACATCAGGCTGTTACCAATTTTGTTTCTGCACAAGAGCTTGAGCTGTCCACTGTATGCAGTTAACTACCAAACTTTTGGAATGGCTTGCAATTTGGGTAACAAAAAACTCTGTTGATTTGGGGGTCCAAAGGTCAATGTCACTGTGGCTAGAAGAACTTAGGTTTTCCACCATTGCAGTACCAGTCTTCACAAATGGTATGCACTTGAAGTAAAGGAAGAACCCTATTGATTTTCAGTGTAAAAAAGTCAGAAGTCACAGACACTGTGTTTAGTAGAAGAAAAATGGTTTCTGCACAGTAATTTGAGTTCTCCACCATCAATGCAGATCAAACTGCACTTGGGGTAAGCAAGAACACCATTAATTTGGGGTTGAAAAAGCAATGGTCAGAGTCACTTTGAGAAGAAAAATTATTTCAGCACAGTAAGTTAAGTTCTCTACTGTTACCAAACATTGTGGTTGGCATGCACTTGTGGTAAGGAAGAATCCTGTTGATTTTTAGGTCAATAACTCAAAGGCATAGATCACTGACTGAAAGAATAAAAATGGTTTACACAGTTGCTCACAATTGGGGTAAGGAAGAAATCTATCTTTTGGGGTACAAAAATGTTAGAGGTCATAGTCACTGTGAATGAAAGAAGAAATGTAGTTTCTCCACAATAATGTTAGTTCCACCTCACAGAGATAGACCTAACATTGTGGTTGATTTCAGCTTGGTTGGAAGAAAGAAGCTTATTGATTTGGGGGTCAGAATATTAAGGTCAAGGTCATTGTTACTGACAGAAAAATGTGATTTCTGCATAATAACGTCAATATACTAGGACTATTAAACATATGGCAAGTGCCATTCAGACACTTAAAGTCTTTTCCTTTGCATGTATTTCATAAACTCCTTCGTGGATATTGTTTTTACATTGGACTAATCATTATGAAGCTTAGGTATTTCATTCTGAGACATACACATTCAGCCTTTTGACCTTGAGATCCAGGTCATGCATTTTACTGCAATGTTTTAACCAAAATTCTTAACCTGCAGCCCTGGCCTTGTTACAATTACAATAAAAGTTGTTTAAACTAGGACCTCTCTTTTTTATTACAGGTGCAAAGAATCAGTCAAGATGCAGGTACTTCTGCAGTCTCCATTGCATACTCAGTGGAAAACAATGGCAGCATGGTTTCAGCAGTAGATGCTGTGAATACACTGGCATTAATAGATATTCAGGAGCTAGCCATTATACTGAAGGAAGTGGTTTCCACCAAAGCCGAGAGTAAGTTTGATCAAATCAGCAAGGATTTGTCACCCTTTACTGCTGATTGTAAATTTTCCTAATTATAGTAAATATTATGCATCAGAACATCGCTAGATGGAAAAAGTAAACAGGTTACTGCAGTAAGATGAGACTCGCAGAGATGTATATTATTAATCATTGAAAGGTACTTAAAGCTTATCTTTAATATGAAGTAAAAACTGGAACTGTTATGTATAGTTTTTAACCAATAAATCCTTTATATATTACAGATGACAGCTAAGTACATTAATGAGATAATATTTTACCTTTTAGTGAGATATATTTCATGTAGATGGATAATTGTAAAAATGTTGTTGTAAATTTTGGTACATCATCTTGCTTGCAAACCATGAACTATCCATGTTCATGGTTTGACAATGTCCTAACCGTGGTTGCCAAAAGTACCAAATCTGAAGTTGATTAGTGCTCCCAATAAATTAGGAATTTACTCCAGTAACCATGCAGTATATATATATGTGATACTTATGTATATATCATAATTATGAACATGTCATATTTATGTATATGTCATACTTGCATAGTTATGATATTTATGCACATATACTTATGTATGTCATACTTGTATATATGTCATGCATATATTTATATCCTACAGTGGATGCAATACATTTGCCAATTGAACTTCAGTGAAATATTTTAAAACTTTACAAATCTATTTTTGTGTTTAGTCTGATTTTGGCTTTATGTTTTGCTGAAATAGGCCAAGAATCTTTTAAAACCTGTTGGTAATTTTTGAAAGACTGCATTTTTACTAGTGGTAACTGTCAGCTACTTTATCTGGCTTGTATGAAATATTTTTACAGATTACCTAAGATATTTTTTAGCGGTTAGTATCAATCCAGAAATGAACACTTCATGTTGTCTCATTTGTTTACTTGATATAAGTTTGATACATTTCCACTAAGTTAGCATTCAGGTACCAGTAATTGAGTAGATACAGGCTGGGTATTCAGGTACTATTTACTAATTGAGAAAATAAAAGTTAGGTATTCAGTTATATTAAATAATTGAGTAGATACTGGTTAGGTACTCAGATACCAGTAATTGAGTAGATTCAAGTTAGGTACTCATATACCAGTAACTGAGTACATTCCAGTTAGGTACTCATATACCAGCAATTGAGTAGATTCAAGTTAGGTACTCAGATACCAGTAATTGAGTAGATTCAAGTTAGGTACTCAGATACCAGTAATTGAGTAGATTCCAGTTAGGTACTCAGGTACCAGTAATTGAGTAGATTCCAGTTAGGTACTCATCTACCAGCCATTGAGTAGATTCCAGTTAGGTACTCATATACCAGCAATTGAGTAGATTCAAATTAGGTACTCAGATACCAGTAATTGAGTAGATTCAAATTTGGTATTCATAAACCACTAATTAAGTAGATTCAAGTTAGGTACTCAGGTACCAGTAATTAAGTAGATCCAAAGTAGGTACTCATATACCAGGAATTGAGTAGATTCAAGTTTGGTATTCAGTTACCAGTAATTGAGTAGATACAAGTTAGGTATTCAGATACCATTAACTTAGTTGATACAGGCTGGGTGTTCAGATACCAGTAACTGAGTATATACAAGTTTGCTAATCAGATACCAGTAATTGATTAGATACAGTTAAAATACTCAGGCACTACTTATTGAATATATAATAGTCAGGTATTCTGTTACTTGCAGTAATTGATTGGATGCAAGTTAGGTATTCAAATACCTGTAATTGAATAGATACACGTTAGGTATTCAGGTACTATTTATTAAATATAAACAAGTTAGGTATTCGGGTACCAGTAATTAAATAGATACAAGTCAGGTTTTTGGGTACCAGTAACTGTTTGGACTACTTTTTTGGGTATTTGACATTGATTTTTGCTTCCAATTTTTGGAGCATAGCAACCTCTTATGAAACTCTTTAGTTCAGCAGTGACCTTCAGGTTGGCCTGCAGTCAAATGTGGGAGGGGTGAAGGCATGAACAGTAGCTTCAAATTTACAGCTTTGTTCTTACTTGCCTTAGAGTAAAATTATTGTTAAGTTAATTCAATGAAATGCAAAAAAAAAATATGGAATTGTATTGATTTGAAATACTCATATTTAAACTCCACACCATAAGGAATCTGTCCTGATTTGATTGGAAAGATATAGAACTTTAAAAAAATTAAATTATGACTTTTAACACTGAATATGATTCATAATTTCGCATCCAATGCTAACCAAAGTCCTTTTGTTTTAGATGAAAGCTTGATAAACATTTTAAGTAAATTACTGTATGACAGGAATTAAATCAATTTATTTTATGCTAGGCTGTGAATTACTGTATGACAGGAATTAAATAAATTTATTTTATGCTAGGCTGTGAATTATTGTATAACAGGAATGAAATCAATTTATTTTATGCTATTCCATGAATTACTGTGTAACAGGAATAAAATCAATTTATTTTATGCTAGGCTGTGAATTACTGTATGACAGGAATGAAATCAATTTATTTTATGCTAGGCTGTGGATTACTGTATGACAGGAATGAAATCAATTTATTTTATGTTAGGCTGTGAATTACTGTATGACAGGATTGAAATGAATTTATTTTATGTTAGGCTGTGAACTACTGTACAACAAGAATGAAAGCAATTTATTTTATGCTAGGTTTTGAATTACTGGATTATGAAATAAATGACTGTGATCATTATTTGGAGTTGAATCAAGAAATAATTGTTTACTGCCCATCAATAAAATATGGTGTTACAACTCTATGGTCACAAAGTAAGTAACAGAACAAAGAAAAACCAAGTTTTGTCAAACTTAACAAACAGTTATAAATGTTATAAATGAAAAAAATGTGATAGGAACTTACAGTATTATGAAATGAATCAAAAATAAAACTTATAAAGGTCTATGAAAGTCCTAAATGAATTAAAATTTCCAATTAAATTCAAGAACTGGAAATGTACTGGTCCTCCAAGAACCATGGCATTGTCAAGATGGCATTGTCAAGCATACCTTTGAATAATTTATAACAGTTCCAGAATAATATTATAGTCCAAGTAATGATCACTTTCTATTTCCACTGAACAGTCCAAAGAAATGTTTTTCCTCTTGAATAATATCCAAGTACAACATAAAACACGTCTGCAGACTTAAAACAGGAACACAAGACATGTGAATGACTCTAGAATCAGAATGAAACTGATTTCTCAGTCCTTTCTTTGTGTACACCATCTATTGTGACTGTAATAGACCCCACGTGACAGAATACTCTACACATTTTGCATCTAATTTGCTTATTCATGTGACCTGGCCCAGCCAATGGGAAGTTACTGAATTCTTCCAAAAATGTTGAAATCCCTTCAGCCAATGAGAAATTAAACCAAAGGTGCTATTTAAGTCTTACTATTAAGATTATTATTATTAATTGTCAAAACATATGTAAGCATCTATTTATAGATCCTATGTAATACTAAACTTTTAAGATTCTCAAGTCATGTATGCAAAATTTAACTTAAGACATTCTGTATATATTACAGCCATGAATAAAAGTTATAAAAATTAGATAAAATCATGTACCAGAAGTAACAAAAAATATAGATATGCATACCATTGGATAACATTAAGACCAAGAAATTTGAAGCTATTCATTTATGGTTGCATATTCTTATGGCTGCCTTGCATTCAGGTGAACCAAGTTCAAATCCAGCAAGGTACAAATTCTTTTTTCTTCAGTTTATTTATATATTTAATGTGCTGTTTTACCTTAAGCTATGTTACTTTTATCTGTGCAAATATGCACAGCAGAACATAAATAGGAAACCATTCACAATATGTGGGATCTAGTAAGACTGTTACTTCAGGCTGTTATAATTATTGCTTGTAAATATATTTGAGCATAAAATAAGAAGATATTGTGCTTGAATGAATAACATATATTTCATCAAGTGGCTGAAACACTCAGCATTTTGCAAGTGGCAAAGCCACAAGTCAAATTATTTAAGTTTATCACCCACAAGATCGTGCATGGGCAGTAGTACATGGTCATGATGTTTCTTTCTCTAAATATCGTGTTTTATTTTTAGCATACATCAAATTTGTATCCCCTGGAGGTGACACAGCTGGGGCGGGTGGCTTGGCTGTATGGATGATAGCCACAATCGCTGGAGGTGTTGCTGTCTTGATAATTATCATCTTTGTTGTTGCTTGCTGTTGTTTCAAGTGTTGCCATAAACAACAGAAGACAGACATCGAGGGTCAGCCGCAACTGGTGGGGCTAAAAACATCGTTGGAAGAGGTACAGTATCATTGCACATTCACCTGTATATTTGCAGGAAAATTTATATTGGGAGGGTCCAAAAATAAGGTTCCCTTTGTGGAATAAGGGGAGGAGCTAAAACCCTACAAGGCTTGAATATACCAACATGCTTGAAACTTCAGTTTGATGATTGGGAATTACTTTAGTGAATAAGTACAGTGTGACCCCATTATAGCATGGGGGTTGGGGTCCATAGAATCCAACCATGTTATAGACCAAGCCATGTTATAACTAACCAAGTTAGTTAGCTGAAGAAAACAATTCATGCACAGTAAAATGTCTTATGAGGGACCTCTGCTATTAGTGACCACCTGTCATTTCTGACCACAATTGTAATGCATGGATTGATTTTATTATATAAACACACTGTTATGAGTGACCACCTGCTGAATGCAACCAGTGATCACAGTATCTTTGGCAAAAATGCATTTTGCATTTTACCACTGTTACAAATGACCGCATTGCAAAAACGGTATTAAACTCTGCCAACCTTTATTTAATCCCTGTATCAATGACTGCTTACACCATTATACCCCACCCAAAAAAAAAAATAGACTGGCTACCAATATCTGAAATATTTTGGGTATGCTTACAGTGTTTATATTTTCCATCATAAACCAGACTGAAGTACATGTAGATCGTTCCAGCACTTAGCCTGGTTCCCAGCCTTTTCGTTGATAACACTCACATGTACATATAAGACCCAGTATCCCTATGAATGACCATATTGCGAGAGCAGAGACAGACACAACTGATCTTTATGTTATCATTTGTAACAGTGACCGCTTGAATAGTAAAGATTGTTCTGATGAAAAGCAAACATATAAAGAAGAACAAAAAACCCCCCAGAAAAAACCAGAGCCTGGCTTTTGGTTTTTATATAGTGAGAGATTGTAGTCTGTAAACCAGGCTAATGTATATATCGAAAATTGCCAATTTGTTGCTGAAATTAAGGTAGTGGTTGCATATATTGTTTTGTCTTTAGAGTTAATCTGTATTGCTTGGGGCTGAATAAAGTCTTTGTCTATTAAACCCGCAAGTGAGAATCCATTGTGGGATTTGATTGATAGTGCTAAAGGCTGGTGATGTTTGTTTTTTTTAAAACCCAGATGTTACAGTGATTACATCCCAATCACCAAGCTGTCGTCTATTCAATGACAAGTTGGTGCGAATGGGTTACACATTTTGTTTATTGAGTTGATTCCTGTATGTTTTCTTTGAATTAAGCCATTGACTTTTGTCTCTGAATGAATGATTCTGGATGAGATAGCTGTTTTTTTATCTCATTAATTGTTAGATACACAATACGCAATGTATAGATTTTTAATATTTTCCCAAATCCTAGTCAAAACCATCTTTACAGCCAATATTACAAATGAGCACAAATAATTGTAACACCTTGTACCTTAATAACAATGGAAGTACCTCCAACTAAAAGGAGACAAATTTTTCCACTGGAGAAAATAATTATTGTCACTGAAAGAAATGAAAAAGAGCAGACCACTCACAAAATAACGGTTTAAACATCAGTAAAACAAATTTAGGGTGTTTTAAGGGAAAAAGAAGTAAATTAGAAACAATTTCATGTGATCTTCAAATGTAAGGATATCTTTGCTGCTATATAATTTTGTTTTCAGATGAATGCATACAATATTTTAGCAAGAATTAATAAAGAGGGGAATACATGTGAGGTGATTGTGGTTATTTTTCTATTAATTGTTCTGAAACTGGTCCTAGGAAATTGGTCTTTTTGAACATACCTTTTACATACCTGTCAACCAGTTGAGATGAAAACCTGTGTGCCAGACCAATAAAAACCTTACAAAGACAAAAAAAACTTACACAAAAAATGTATTCATACATTATATAAGATCAACAGTTTTAAAACAAATGCTATTTACGAGATATTTTTTTCACACATTTACACAATTATTTAAATCTCAGAAACTTTATTTCGTTTTATTCTTTTGATTTTCAGTGTGTTGTAACACACACGTTATTATCTGCAACACATGCACTGCTTGCACTTTTCAAAATGTAATCAGGGGTTTTAAAGTCTATGCAGCAGGTGTCAATGTTTATTTTACACTGTGAAAATGATGTTAGTGGTGGTCTCTCATAATAGGTTTTACTGTACCAAAGAACAATAGCAATGAAGACAAAACATGTCTAAAATACACTTGCATATTGACAACTTACATTCGTGTAGTACAGTCCATAATGCATTAAGTACTGTAAACATATATGACAAATCCATGAATTCAAGTATAGATCACATGTTATAAAATTAATGTATCAGTCACATCCTGTTAGAAAACAAAAATAACATCAATAAAAAAACTGATAGTCATTTCAAAAAGGAAAAAAGTATTTTTTTGTATGAGAAAAAGACATGTATAAAACAAAATTTCAGCAGCTATGGCATGATTGTCTCATATGAGATTTCATACATGATCTCTTCCCCAAAATGATAGTAAACATTTGCGTTATTTTTTGTACTTTCAGAAGAAAAAATATTTTTTTGTGTATGAGAAAAATACATGCATGTGAAATTTTGAGAGCCACACCAAGATCTTGCTCTGTCCAAATTCGTGTTATAACAGAGTGTGCTATAGTGAAGTCACACTGTACAATGAAACTGCACTATAACACATTTTATTGTAACAATCTGACAAAATAAAAGTAGTTCTTGAAGTTTTACAATAACTTAAGCAATTACTTGAAGTACTGCTTAGTTTTAGTATGAAAATAAAAAATTATTTTAGTTAATAATATGGCAAGATATCTTGTATTCTTGAAGAAAAGATATTCTTATTGCTTTGTCTTTCTCTATATGAATAAAAGGGTTAAATATTTCTATTTGCAGATATTCATTTCAGTCATGTCAGTAGTCAATCACTCCACTTTGCGCATTTGTGAAAGATGTCAGATCTTTAAAAATATTTTTATTGAACCATTGAGCAGTAAGGCCATTAAGTCAGCTTTGTTTTTGTTTTCGATGCATTCTGCATACAATTGTTGCTTTGTCCAGGGTAAACAGTAGCTAGCAGATGTTTTCTCAAATGGCATACATGGCCAAGCATCAGACAGTGTGTCTGGCATACATGGTCAAGCATCAGACAGTATGTCAGGCATACATAACCAAGCATCAGACAGTGTGTCGGGCAAACAAGGTTTCACAGCTTCAGGTGAACTTTATCTTTGCAAATGGGCTCCCCCACAGCAGTCATCCAAGGACTTGACACTTCACCATAACTATTGTCAGCCAGTTATGTAAAAGATGAAATGACGGTTGTTTATACCTTACATCTTTGCCTTTTAATTATTTCGAAGACAATTTGCTGTATAAACTGCCTGAAGACAATTTGCTGTATAAACTGCCTGAAGACAATTTGCTGTATAAATTGCTTGAAGACAATTTGCTGTATAAATTGCTTGAAGACAATTTGCTGTATAAATTGCCTGAAGACAATTTGCTGTATAAACTGCCTGAAGACATTTTGCTGTATAAACTGCCTGAAGACATTTTGCTGTATAAATTGCCTGAAGACAATTTGCTGTATAAACTGCCTGAAGACAATTTGCTATATAAACTGCCTGAAGACATTTTGCTGTATAAACTGCCTGAAGACATTTTGCTGTATAAACTGCCTGAAGACATTTTGCTGTATAAACTGCCTAAGACAATTTGCTGTATAAACTGCCTGAAGACAATTTGCTGTATAAACTGCCTGAAGGATGGTCTTACATGATCTCTTAATAAGGACTGTTTACCATTTAGACATGTTACATATTATGAGCATACATCGATGTGGCATTCTTGTTTTATTTATTTTTCTTTTTTTCAGAGATTTCTTTAATTTAGTTTGTGGCAAAATTGTGCCTCCTGTTTTTAAAATTTCTGAGAATTTACTCTGAATTTGAGATAAGATATTCCAAAATCTGCTTATGAAAATTGCAGCAAATATTCAGCCGTATCTGCTTTGTTCTTAGAAAATATTTCTTCATACCTCAAAATTTTCTTGGTTTGTAGGGATTTTATCCCCCAAAGGCTATGTATGCTGCCTGTTGTTTCTTACTAAAAAAAATTTGTGTTCTAGTAGTAAGGCACTTTTTATATTTAGTGCTCCTTAATTGAAGGGACATAACTCATGTTTTCAGCCTGAGCAGAATGATTAGTGGTTACTTCTCTTGATGTTTGCTTTTAGTTGGCTCTTAAAGCAATATGCATAATCATTTCAACAAAAAATACACATTATAGCTAATGTTTAAATGATGTTTGCAAACTGTTTCATGACCTTTTAAAAAAGATTATTCCCTGTTAGAGATAAAGAGAAAGAAACACATGAAACAGTTATACATAAGATTACATATATTTTCAAAGGGATTCATATTTGTTTATAATCATAAAAAAGAAACATGATTATTAGTATCACTCAAGTTATGTTCATACCTTTGACCCTGTTTAATTATTACCTGAACTGTCACCGCTCCAGTAGCCTAGTGGGTTCAATCCTCAGCTGAGTCATACCAAAGACTTATAAAAATGGTACTAACAGCTGCCTCGCTTGGCACTCAGCATTAAGAGGTTAGTGTTAGGACTGGTCTGCCTGGTGACTGGGTGGGACTTCATGCCACATATCTGTGGCATGATCCCCCAGTGCTAGACATCACTATAAACTGTCACACTGCAGACATCGTAGTAATATGACTGAAAAATTGTTAAAGCTATGTTAAAAATCCAAATCACACACACGCACACACATCTGAACTATCCAAGCCATCAGTATTCTCAGTACTTTGCTTTCTGACATGTAATTATGAGCTAAAGCCAATAGATCCCTGCAACATTGCTCAGTTGGAAATATGATTTCTAACATTTGACTATGTGAATTAATGCCAATAGACACCTGTGGTATTCATTTACCTTCAAGTAAAGTTTTAAGGTCTGGAGCATTTGCATGTATGTCAAAGTTAGCTCACATATTTTCTCCTTGTTTTCAGACAGCACAATTGTAATTATATTTTGTTGCTATCACATATATCTTTATTTAGTTTACAAAAACAAACAAATGAACATAAAATTCTAATTCAGACAAGGAACTTACTTCACCTATAATATTGAGTTACCCCTTTGATCTATTAGTAAATTGAATCATGCTTTATGTGCACAGTAATGAATGAAAATATAACTTTTTGTTGCATTTATTTTAATCCATAAGAAAATGGAAGCCTAGTATAAAACACAACTTCACACTGCCATTTTTACTCTTCTACCATCATAATGGGGGTGTAGGTCAAGGCAGTCCTAATTACTATGCAGACAATAGGGCAAGGCAGTCCTAATTACCAGTACTATGCAGACAATAGGGCAAGGCAATCCTTGCTAACAAAATCCACTACCTTATTTTTAAAATTTATTTTTAATTATTGCAATCACTCAAGGAGGGAGAACCTGAATTTGTGGTGACCCATGCTGACCCTGGATATTTGAAAGAACAGAGTAAACAGGGGAGTAAAGCCAGTCTGCTTTCTCAGAAGTCTCGGAAAAGTCAGCGATATGAAGTCACCCAGCCCACAGTGGAGGAGGAAACTCCTGTGAAGAAACGTAATTTATCCAGGTTAGTATTGTTTTATCTATTAGATCGATCAAACGATTGATTAATGTTCAGTGGCATATCAAGACATGAAAGGTTATATCATGCTGACACAATGGGAGTGTAAAGTACCATGCTGAGTGACACATCACAGCTGGCAATCCATCCTTGTCTGGGCTGTATTTAAAATCCACACCTTTCTTGTTGTGAGTCCAGCAGGCTAATCACTGAGCCACTGCAGCTCCTCCTTGTTATGTATATTTGATTTAATTTATATTTGATTTAATTTAGTTGTTTGTTTGTTAGTTTAAATTTTTTATTTCCATTACATGCTATTGTAATGTAATTTTATATACTGGATTTTACATTTTCCAGAACTTCAGTTTAGTTTTTCATAAACACTGATAATAGTCTTTGTAACTAATGCTGACCTAATTCCTGACCTTGATTACTGAGTTGAAGTAAACAAACTTTTTTTCTTTTCTTTTTTCTTTCTTAGAGTAGTTTCATAAAGTGAAATCCAGGCTGTACTTGAACAATGTGACAAATAACATGTAGCAGTTATTTCAAATTCTGGTTTTACCAAAAGATTGATCCACATCTGAGCATCTGTTTTGCGCAGTAGCCAGATTTAATATTGATGTATTGAAAAATAATTTTATTCTTACCTTAACACTTGAGACATCAAAGTGTTTTTTTTGTTGTTGTGACCAGTTTGAGTGTAAGTTTTAATTTTTCTTCAAACTATTTGGATTCTACGAGATTTTTCCCTGGAAATACTTGTGCTCTAAATTATTTCTTGGACATTGACAGTTATCGAAATTTATAGAATTCAAACACTGGAATATTATTTTCTCTGCTTCAGGGAATAACTGTTGACACATCAGTACTACACTGACTACAGCATATGTCAACACCTTTCATTTTGGATTTCATAAGGATTTGAACTCAATTTCATTAGGACATTTTATTACTAGGACTTCTATTTTTTAAGTCTTGGAATATTCTTTGATTATTTTTTTATTTGATTTGCAAAACTGAAATTTTTTTCTTCTCATTTATACCTTGTTTTTCTAGGTAAATAAATTATTTGTTAAATTTTACAAAGCTTGTTGTCTTCACATTTTTCTTTTTACTCTTTTAAAGAGCCTAAACACATAACATTATATACATATTAGAATGAAGGTCAGAGTCTTCCAGAGCCCATGGGTCATTTTTAAAGAAATACTACCCATTTTGTGGTTCTGGAATTTAAAGTTGTTGTGTTCATCAGTTGTGAAATTTGAATAATTAATAGGTACTTCTTTTGACATTAATAGGTACTTCCTTTGACATGAATAGGTACAGTAGATAATTCCTTTGAAATTAATAGGTACTACCTCTGACAGTAAACTAAACTAAACTGCTAAACTGTTGCATTGAAATAATTTTATTGTACCATATTTTCCTATATTTTCAAACTATCTATGTTTGGCAGTACAACTTTGCATTCTTGCATTAAATAATTTTATTGCACCAATTCGGCAGTAAATTTTTGGCAATCAAATAATTGTAGATAAGAATACCCCATTGTATTCACCACACAAGTTCATCTTGTACAAGGCACCTTTGAATGGACAGTTGTCCATTCTGTTGTGTATGGCCCGACATTGTTTGCAACCTGGCTGGCATAGATGCATTTACAAAGGGAGGAAGAAATGCTGTCTTGTCCATACACTCCTTATCCCAAGAGAGTGTGGGTCTGTTTTGAGTCCTTGGATCTTCCTCTTTGTTAGAGTAAAAGTAACATAATAATAATAATAATAATAATAATAATAAAATTAATAGTAGTAATAATAATAAAATAATAATAATGCCCTAGGATCCCAGATGGTCATACCAATGAACTCAGTGCCAAATTGGGATCAATACAGGGTCTGTCCCAAGAAAGGGAGTCAGCATATATATGTTTGACTAGAGAAGGGCATTGGATTGACATACTCTCTTTCCTATATTCCCTTCCAACCATCCCATGAAAGCAAATCTTTCCCTTCATCCTCTAACCTGATATTTTCATAAGGCAGTAAAAGAAGTTTACTGGCTTCTTTCCCAGATTCGTGTCCATAGCTTTTGGCATGGAGGACAATAAAATCCTCTCCAGTTTGGAGAGTCTCTGGGGCTCTGCATCATTACCGTATCTCCATTTACTCTCTCACTGAAGCTTTTTTAGAGACATTTGAAGAGTCAGAAATTCACCAGTCAAAATAAGGGATGGTCTGTTCCCCTTCTATACTGCAACAGCTGGTTTCAGTGTCGAGCTTAAGAGGTTTACTCAACCACTTGACTTCTTAAGCCCCCCTCCTCAGGTGTCGAAAGTGGGGATTTTGATTGGGATTTTGGCTTGCCTTCCAGTCAAAATTCTGGAGGCAATGGAGTTTAAGGCTCATATACTTGTCACAACATCCTCCTTTAGTCTTCTGGAGGAGGAATCTTAGTCTCCAGCTGTACTTCATTGGGAGGCAGTTGTCGAAGTGTCGTGGCATGTTTTGTCAATGTCCATAGTGCTATTGCTGGAACTGCTTCAACTCTGCACAGACATTGCTCTGGACACATTGAAGCTCTTATTGGATCACAGTGAGAAACTTTAGTTGGTGCAGTCTCTGGGAGGCTTAGATACTCAATAGGAGTTTCATTCTTTTCATGGCATCCCAGGACCTGAGAGACCAGCGCTGTTGGTCCACTCATGATATGTCAAAACTTGCCAGAAAGTGTGCTGATCCTCAGAATTCTTTATAGGAATGAAACCTAAACAGTCAAGAGAGCAACACTAGTTCAAGCTTCCCTCTGGCCCAAGGAAGGAGGTCTCAGGTCTCATCTTCCCCTTTCCTATGCAAATAGTTGGGAGGCCTAAGGACTCAAACCCTCTCCGGCCATGCATCCCCCATCCCTGTGGTTGCTTAGCTAGCCATCTTTTTAGAAGTTTTATTACATTTAAAGTCATGTGGGTCCTCTCTCAGTAATACACATTGGTTGGTAGCATATCTCAGGTGACAGAAATATTTTGGAAGACTGTTTGTTCAAGCGAAGGCAAAGTACTCCATGTGGAATGGTGTTTACACCAATAAGTAGCACTGTCCTTGTTCAGACTGTGGGAGAGAACCTGATGGAATTACTTGCAATGAAACTGAATAGCAATCTCTCCTTTTATTTCTCCTCAGTCCCAGATTGCAGGACCTGAGAGGTGTATGCCTTCAGTTTAAGGTATAATCATTTCTTGGCATATGCCTTCCCATCTTTCTGAATGATTCTGCAAGTACTCCATAAAGTCAGGACCTCCACTGGTCAGCTCATTCTGATGGCCTCAGTGATCATGGTTTTGGAGTCTGCTTGATCTATTGTGGACCAGACAAGGACATTATTTCAGAGAAGGGAGCTGCTCTCACAGCACGGGTGGCTGGGTGGGATCTTCTCCATAACAGCTCACAGATTCTCCACCCCAATGCAATGCTCATCTCCAATCATTTATCTGCCAGTACAGGTGTTTGAGCAAGAATGTCAACTGCATTGTCCAGGCCATCAGATAGGCCATGTCCAAGGTCTACAGTGAAAAGTGGAGAATATTTTGGTGCAGGATGAAATGTGTTTATCCTAGCTGTTTCTCTCAAATCACAGTTCCAGACTTTCTTCTCTTCCACTTCGAAGAGAAAGAATGTTTGGTTTCTACCATAAAAGGCTACAGGACAGCATTGCCTAAAATGCTCAATTTCTCTAAGGGTCCAGCCACTGTTTGAAATCGTCGTCTTGAGGATTTTATCAGGTATTTTTAGCTGCCTTGATGTAATCTCATTTGCATGTTGTGGACTTTGTCAGAAACCACTTTAAGAACCATTGGGTGAAGCTTATTACGATTTTGAGAGCCTTACCTTTAAAACTGTTTTCAAGCTCTCCTTAGCATGTGCAAGAAGAAGGAATGAGCTTCATGCCTTATGTGTAGAACAAGATCATTTTTATGATTCAGCAGCAATTTTCAGTCTGTTTCTCTTATGTCAGCCTATTTTTGTAGTGAAAAATAGCTACCTTCAAATTTCACTCACTTCTTATTGAGATCCCCAGCCTCAGTTGTATCTCTGATGTTGATGAGGAAGAAACACTTCTTTGTCCAGTGAGGACTTTAAGATTCTATTTGGCCAGATTGGAATTGAAAAGAAAGGTTAGCAAGCATCTCTTTCCAGATATTAAGGGCTCAACTGATATCCCAGTATTTGCCATTTCCAAGTGGATTCTCCTCATGACTTGTTAGCATCCACCATTTCCAAGTGGATTCTCCTCATGACATGTTAGCATCCACCATTTCCAAGTGAATTCTCCTCATGACATGTTAGCATCCGCCATTTCCAAGTGAATTCTCCTCATGACATGTTAGCATCCACCATTTCCAAGTGGATTCTCCTCATGACTTGTTAGCATTCACCATTTCCAAGTGGATTCTCCTCATGACATGTTAGCATCCACCATTTTCAAGCGGAACATCCTCACTATCAAGGGAGCTTATCAGTCACTCACTAAGAGTGACCCTTTGTTCATGAGAATTAAAGCCCTTGTGGAAACTGCACCTAGAGCCAGCTGACAATTGTAAACAGTATTCACTTCATTTTGGATGTTCCTTTTAACATCATCTGTAATTGAAATGAAATGAACTTTCATACAGATTTGTAAACTCTAATATCCAAGAGCACAGCAAAGAACTTTCTGACCAAAACTTTATATATGTAATGTAAGATAAACCTTGCAAAGTCACTTGAAACTTCCAAAGCCCAATGATAAACATTTTAGATATAGTTTAAAGTATTCTAGAGCAAGGATATGGAACTGTTTGCCTGAACATGTTAACAGTAAAATCTGTTGACCGTTTTAATGGAAAATGTCTTACATATTTGAATGAAGCTTTTAGAATGATCTTTATATTTTGTGTTATTGTTATTTTTTTGCTCCACTGTTGTACATGTTCAGTACATGTCATCATCTTACGTTTCAGTGATTTATTCATCATTGTTGATTGGGGTGGGGGTGGGGGTGGGTCCAACTGAATGCAGGAGACCTAATTGTAACATTGCTCATCATCTGTTCCTGAACTTGCACCAGTTATACTCGTTAATAAGTCAAGTCCAACTGCAAACTGATAATTTAATTAAGACTAAGACTAAGAAAGATTTAATTATTGAATTATAGAGATTTAACATTTTTATTTTACTTTTTATACATGGTATTATCTGTACTTTTCTGAGGCCCATGACTCATTTTTGACTCCAGTGAAAATCATGATACTTATGACTTGAAACATCAAAAATGCAGAAGTCATTCATATCTGCCTGGTGATTTCTTGCAAAACAGCACCATTGAAATATTATTTATTGCAGATAACAAAACTGCGCCATTGAAATATTATTTATTACAGATAACAAATTTGTGGATGGATCATGCCATTTGCTAGATGAATCCTGCCAGATTGTTTATGGGTCATGCGAAATAGTCAATGTGTCGAGCCAGATTGTGGATGGGCCATGTCAAAAATGTAGTATAGAACATTTTCAGCAACCCCATTTATAAAACACATTCAATATTGCATTTGCTTATGCCACAATTTTTATGAACAATGTTTATGTCATACATATTTGTTTATAGTCCATGCGTAAGTACATGTAAACCCTTCATACCTGCCAATTCATGGCACGTCACATGAAAGACATGATTTTGAACTACCCCTCCAAACAACAACAACACCATCATGTTTGTAGAAACACAAATTTCCTGAAATGCATCCATACCAAAAAAAGTGAGGCAGTGTTTGGGGTGGGTGGGTATATTCTCAAATATAACTGCTGTTGAAGTGATATCATTTAGCAAAAAAGGAGTTTGATAAAAAGAATGCTGAGGAAGTAACATTGAAAATATGGTTAAAAATAGTTAGAAAGACTTGATAAATTTTTATTCAGTATACATTTTCAGAGACTTTGGCTGCATGCAGTGACTCCTCCCACACACCTATTTTCAACCAAAGATTTCACACAATATCCTAGCCATTTGGCAAGCATGACATATGTAATAAAATTTATTGAATTAATTGAATATTTGTTTCTTTTTAGGTCCAAAACGTCAAATATAATTGAAGCCAACAGTGAAGCTTCCATGGATAAAGAAGCAGTAGAAGGCATCATATCACCTTCCAAACGCAGAAACGACAGACTGAAAGAGTCAGGTGAATGTTAACACATTTTGCTAAGAGACTGAACTATTGAAATACAACATTTAATACATTTTTATGTTTCAGTTGTTACCATCATGTTTCTTCACTTATTTTGGTGATTGTAATAGACCTGTGAGAATAACTTGGTGACTTAAATGGATCTGTTAGTATGAATGATTGTGACTCAAACAGTCCTGTTAATATGACTTTGATTGTGACTCACTTGAGTCTGTGGTATGACTTTGATTATGACTTAAATAGGCCTGTTAGTGTGACTTCAACAGGCCTGTTAATATGACTTGGTGTCTTTAACAGGCCTTTAGTATGACTTTGCAACCTAAGCAAGCCTTTAGTAACTTTTATTGTGACTTGAACAGGCCTGCTAATATGACTTTGATTGTGACTTAAACATGCCCTTAGTATGACTGAGTCTGACTTATAATGGCATGTTAGTATGACTTTTACTTAAATAGGCCTGTTAGTATGACTTTGTGACTTAAATAGACCTGTTAGTATGACTTTGTGACTTAAATAGGCCTGTTAGTATGTTTTTGAATGTGACTTAAATAGGCCTGTTAGTATGACTTTGAATGTGACTTAAATAGACCTGTTGTATGACTTCAAGTTTGACTTAAATATGCCTGTTAGTATGACTTTGTGTCTTAAATAGGCCTGTTAGTATGACTTTGAGTGTGACTGAAATAGGCTTGTTAGTATGACTTTGTGATCTAAATAGGCCTGCTAGTATGACTTTGAGTGTGACTTAAATAGGCCTGTTAGTATGACTTTGAGTGTGACTTAATAGGCCTATTAGTATGACTTTGAGTGTGACTTAAAAAGGCCTGTTAGTATGACTTTGAGTGTGACTTAAAAAGGCCTGTTAGTATGACTTGTGACTTAAACAGGTTATTAATATGACTTTGTAATTTAAATAGGCCCATTAGAATGACTTTGAGTGTAATTTCAAGTGGTCTTTTAGTATGACTTTGTGACTTAAATAAGTCTGTTAGTATGACTTTGATTGGCATCAGATCTAATCTTCTATAAACATACATACAAATTAAAATATAAAAAGCATAGCTGACACTAGGATGCAAATCCAGGACCTCCCATGCAAAGTCATGCCCATATACATCAGACTGAAAATTACAACATTTTCCTACTTTATATCTCATGCATTTGCTGATGTCTCTTGCATTTTTTTATACCAATCTCCAGTACTTCTGCAAGGAAGACATTAACTTCAGTATTTTTAACAGTGGATAAAACAAAGTTGTTTGGGATAGATTTTAAATATCTCATAACATTGTTCTACTTTTGTGGCAAAAAATAAATCACCATCAAATAAGATGTGTAGAAACATTTATCGGAGTTCAGTGAAATACTGCACACTGTTTCATTTAAGTCATGACATAGAGTCTACACAATTAGCAGAGTTCACTGAAAAACTGCACACTGTTTCCTATATTGTGTTCACTGAAAAACTGCACACTGATTCCTATAAGTCATGACATAGAGTCTACACAATAAGCAGTGGTTAAGTGAAAAGCTGTACACTGTTTCCTATATTGTGTTCACTGAAAAACTGCACACTGATTCCTATAAGTCATGACATAGAGTCTACACAATAAGCAGTGGTTAAGTGAAAAGCTGTACACTGTTTCCTTTAAGTCATGACATAAAGTCTACACAATTAGCAGAGTTCACTGAAAAACTGCACACTGTTTCCTATATTGCATTCACTGAAAAACTGCACACTGATTCCTTTAAGTCATGACATAGAGTCCACACAGTAAGCAGTGGTTAAGTGAAAAGCTGTACACTGTTTCCTATAAGTCATGACATAGAATCTACACAATTAGCAGAGTTCACTGAAAAACTGCACACTGTTTCCTATATTGTGTTCACTGAAAAACTGCACACTGTTTCCTATATTGTGTTCACTGAAAAACTGCACACTGTTTCAGATAAGTCATGACATGGAGTCTACACAATAAGCAGTGGTTAAGTGAAAAGCTGTACACTGTTTCTTATAAGTCATGACATAGAGTCTACACAATAAGTACTGGTTCAGTGAAAAACTGTATACTGTTTCTTATAAGTCATGAAATAGACATAGTCTACACACTTAGCAGTGGTTCAGTGAAAATGTTATTGTTACTTTGGTGTTGAAAGAATTGTCTACCATTTTTGTCCAGTCTCCAGCATTTTTCAAACTGATCTCTAGCATTTTGCTTCTGAGCTTCAAACATTGTAATAACTTTTGGATTAGAAGTACGTATCCCTGTCTCTGATGTCTACTGGAATCCTGGATTTAATACCAGCAATATGTGTGCTTTCGTTTTTTCTTTTGAACTTAGACTTGTTATGTATATTTAATTTGTATTGTGTGCTTGACCTTTGGCTGCAAATGAGCATATCATTTTGTGCCTACCTGACTATTGTCATTTTTTTAAAAGATGTTTACTTGAATTTGTTTTCAAGTCCTGGCTTGATTTTGACCTTAGAAGGTTCTGGAAGCAAACATGTATACAGTTTGCTGTAGTTTTCCATTAGGATTATTGAGTTTTTTCAGAAAATGCTGTTGTGATATAGTTCAAGTGGGAATGTATATAAAAGAAATTTTGTCAACAAAGTGTTTGTTCCTATTTTAATATCTGACTGGAATCACTTTTAGTTATGTTCAGGTATAATTTGTTGTTGTTGTTGTTGGGTTTAACACCATATTTCAGCACACAATAGGCTATGCATGGCGGCCAGTATTAATGGTGGAGGAAGAACCCGGGAAAACCCCGGGAAGAACCACCGACCCACGAGAAGCTACTGGCAAGCTTTCTCACATACCCACATTGGCTGAATCCTAGACTCGAACCCACGCAGACAGAGGTGAGATGGCAGTGATCCGTAACGGAGGGCGCTTTAGACCACTCGGCCACTCAGGGCCCCAGGTATAATTTGAGAGGAATCATTTACATAAATTATTGGAATTACAAAGTGTTTTATTTTTCACTTTTTGGACTAAAACTGCTTTGGGATTATTGATGACTCATTCAAAAACAACCTGGATTAATTCGGTATGATACTTCAAGACTATTTGTACATCTGCACATTCAGGATTATTGGAATTTATTTGGAAGAGTCTATACTTTTTGACTTGTGATAAAACATTTAAGCTTAATTTCAACCTTTGCAATACTCTTTACGTTCCTCTAAAATGTTCACTTTGCAGGTTAGAGAATTAAATTATATATTATTGATTTTACTCAGATTTGTTGTTTTGCTTCTTTTTGTGACTTAGAATAAGATTATATTTAGATCAGTATGGTAGGTAGGTATGTTTGTGTTACCTTCACCATATAAATGTGAGGTAATATATATCACTTACTTTCAGATTTACTACCTGGACCAGAAGACAGTCCAATACTATTTAGAAGTATGTCAAATGTAAGTTACTCTCAAATACAACACATTTTTTTATTTGCATCATACTTGAATTTTCCTCAGAAAAAAATTGTTTTTTACATGTATAAACTGGTATTTAGATTTTTGTCAGAGAAGATCAAATTTCATTAGAAAATTGCATTTTAGTCTCTTTTTCCAATCAGATAACTTGATCTTTGTGCCATTATATTAATGTATTATTGTAAATTGAATTTTACATATTATTGTAAAGCCTGGATAATAAGCAGTGTGTTAAAATAAGTGTGTATGAGTATTATTACATATACATGTACCTATAAAGTTTGGATAATAAGCAGTGTGTTAAAATAAGTGTATATAAATATTATTACATATACCTATAAAGTCTGGATAATAAGCAGTGTGTTAAAATAAGTGTGTATGAGTATTATTACATATACATGTACCTATAAAGTTTGGATAATAAGCAGTGTGTTAAAATAAGTGTATATAAATATTATTACATATACCTATAAAGTCTGGATAATAAGCAGTGTGTTAAAATAAGTGTGTATGAGTATTATTACATATACATGTACCTATAAAGTTTGGATAATAAGCAGTGTGTTAAAATAAGTGTATATAAATATTATTACATATACCTATAAAGTCTGGATAATAAGCAGTGTGTTAAAATAAGTGTGTATGAGTATTATTACATATACATGTACCTACAAAGTTTGGATAATAAGCAGTGTATTAAAATAAGTGTATATAAATATTATTACATATATCTATAAAGTCTGGATAATAAGCAGTGTGTTAAAATAAGTGTGTATGAATATTATTACATATACCTATAAAGTTGATATATTAAGCACTGTGTTAAAATAAGTGTGTACGGAAATAAATTATTATATATTACAGTAAAGTCAGGATGATAAGCAGTGTTTGTTTTAAAATAAGTGTATATGAAAATTATATATTGTATATTTATGTAAAGTCTGCAATATAAGCAATACATATAATTAAGCGCATATGGAAATTATTTAAAAATTTGTTAAAATTTTTATGCATGAAATTGTATGGAAAATCTTTAGTACATGTTACAGTTAAGTCTGCATAATAAACAATGTGTTAAAATATGTGTATAGAATTATTTATTTCATATTACTATAAAGTATGCATAATAAACAATGTGTTAAAATAAGTGTGTATGGAAATTATTTATTTCATATTACTATAAAGTATGCATAATAAACATGTGTTAAAATATGTGTGTATGGAAATTATTTATTTCATATTAAAGTTAAAGTATGCATAATAAACAATGTGTTAAATACATGAGTATGGAAATTATTTATTTCATATTACTATAAAGTATGCATAAAAAACAATGTGTTAAAATAAGTGTGTATGGAAATTATTTATTACATATTGCTATAAAGTATTCATAATAAAAATGTGTTAAAATATGTGTTTTGTGAAATAATTTATTACATATTACTATAAAGTATGCATAATGAACAATGTGTTAAAATATGCATGTATGGAAATTATTTATTTAATATTACTATAAAGGATAAATAATAAACAATGTGTTAAAATAAGTGTGTATGGAAATTATCTATTACATATTACTATAAAGTATTCATAATAAAAAATGTGTTAAAATATGTGTGTATGGAAATTATTTAATATTACTATAAAGGATGCATAATAAACAATGTGTTAAAATAAGTGTGTATGGAAATTATCTATTACATGTTACTATAAAGTATTCATAATAAAAAATGTGTTAAAATATGTGTGTATGGAAATAATTTATTACATATTACTATAAAGTATGCATAATGAACAATGTGTTAAAATATGTGTGTATGGAAATAATTTATTACATATTACTATAAAGTATGCATAATGAATAATGTGTTAAAATATATGTGTATGGAAATTATTTCTTACATATTACTATAAAGTATGCATAATGAATAATGTGTTAAAATATATGTGTATGGAAATTATTTCTTACATATTACTATAAAGTATGCATAATGAATAATGTGTTAAAATATATGTGAATGGAAATTGTTACATATTACTATAAAGTATGCATAATGAATAATGTGTTAAAATATATGTGAATGGAAATTGTTACATATTACTATAAAGTATGCATAATGAATAATGTGTTAAAATATATGTGTATGGAAAAGAAGAGTGCACTGTCTTCCCTGTATTTTTATGGAGAAAATATAATCTCATGTGTGTACATAGTATAATACCTTAGGCATACTCCTGTGACCTTAATTAATATCTTGACCTTGACATTAATTTTCTTCCTTATTAGGATGACTAATTAATGTTCACTTCATTTTGAATTTATCTTGCTATTAATCCTTATAACATTAATCCTTGTTCAGATAATCCATATTTATACATTATGTTGCTAAGATGGACGCTGAACTTAAATATCCAAACTTTTGAGAAAAAAAGTTATCAGAATAAAATTAACAAATGATTAGTGTATATAAAAATAAGTACATGTATCACCAATTTAAAAAAGAACAAATGTTTTACGATTTAATTTGCTAATGTCCAGATTTTTCAATAACAATACACATATACACATATAGATTCTGCTAGCTAAATTTCTCCATGGCAAAGAAAATGAGTAGGGGAAAAAATTGAAATTATATATTTGCATTATTTCTGGAGTTAGTGATGTAGGTTTTGATTGTGATCTGTAAAGGAGAAGAGGAGAAAAAGACAAGCTTCCACAATGACATGTTCCCTGTCTAAACATATTGGTATATGCCATCAGAGTTATTGCAGTTTTATGGGGGTAGAATAAACTTGACACACACACACACACACAGACACAAAAGTGACTGTCTAATGATGTTTATATAACAATCTTTTTCAGTCTGGATTCCTGAGGGCTGTACTTGTAGGTTTACTCATGACTCAATTTATTTTGGAATGAAAAAATCTTTCTTTTCTTTTATTATTGATTTTAAACACTTTATAACTCTACAGCCATTGAAAATGAGTTTCTTGTATTCTACAGCATACTTTTCACCTGAAAAAGATTCACAATTCACTTTACATTGTATGTTTGATTGTAAAATTTCACTCTGTCACTTTAAATGTGAATGAAATAAGACAATACAGTGCATGGGGTAACATTTTTATTCCATGGAGATATTAGACAGATTAAACTTTATAAATGTCTCATATCAGGATGCTGGAATCCTATAATAATCACTTTTTCCATTTGTTCATCCATTTGTTCTTCTCTCCATCCATTCACACTTTATGTAACCACCATAGTTTTGCAACCCTTACACATGTGTGCCATTTTATAGGTGAATTGTTCACATGTAGATCTGTCTTTTGAAGGAGTTGCCTTTTCAGGTCCAGTTTGGCTGGAGTTATTGCCCTTATTCTGAAAACCATTGTAACCTGAATGGCACAATTGGCACAGGTCCAGTTTGGCTGGAGTTATTGCCCTTATTCTGAAAACCAATGTAACCAGAATGGCACAATTGGCACAGGTCCAGTTTGGCTGGAGTTATTGCCCTTATTCTGAAAACCATTGTAACCAGAATGGCACAAGAGCCCTTTTAATGTAATCTGATGTAATTTCATAAAAACATTGTTTCTTAGACCTAAATGTACCTTTTGTGTGTTTTGTCTCATCTACTACATATTGGACAGAGTTATGGACCTTGTTGATCAACTGCATATCTTCTCACAAGGTGTTGTTTGTAATAAGCAAAGCTCAAGAACTATTTAACATATTCTGCTGCAGTTTTTTATGTGTACATTGTTTAATTGACCTGGATGTGCCTTGTCTTCAGTTTTGTCTAATTCATTTTGGATAGAGTTAAAACCCTCTTTTGTAACACAAGGACCATTTTATGTAATCTGCTGTGATGTGATGTAAACATTATTTTATAGATTTGGATGTGCCTCTTATGAGACTTGTGTTGTGATCATTTTGGATAGAATTACGTCCATTTTTATCTGTACATTTTATTTCAATAGACAGTGTGTTATGTTGTTTATTTTTCTGGTGGATGTGATTTTCATTGCTTATGTATTAAAGTGCTGTATTCAGTAATAGTTGGAAGGGAGATAACTTATAAGTGGACTCAAATCATTTTTAATCATTATTTGCATGTAGTTGCAAATTGATTTTATTACAGTTACTGAATATGTATACTTTTGTTTTGTATGTCACAAGCACCAGTGTTTGTAGATGTTCATACAGAAATCATCTGTATTTTGGCCAAACAGAACTCAATTAAATTTGTAAATGGACCTATAATCTGTACATTTTCTTTGCTACTTACTAGTAGCCTAAGAATTATTTAGGCTTACTGTACTTTAAAATCACTGCTTTACAAACATTTCCTTGTAAGTTCATGCAAATTTACATACCAGTACTTAAACTAATAGGAATGCAATGAATATCATGTTTTTTGTTATTTGAAAATGAAATCTCTTTGCATCCTGATTTGAAAATGAAATCTTTTTGCATCCTGATTTGAAAATGAAATCTTTTTGCATCCTGATTTATAACTGAAATCTTTTTGCATCCTGATTTAAAAATGAAATCTTTTTGCATCCTGATTTAAAAATGAAATCTCCTTGCATCCTGATTTGAAAATGAAATCTCTTTGCATCCTTATTTGAAAATGAAATCTCTTTGCATCCTGATTTGAAAAATGAACTCTCCTTACATCCTGATTTGAAAATGAAATCTTTTTGCATCCTGATTTGAAAATGAAATCTCCTTGCATCCTGATTTGAAAATATATCTAGAAAATGTAGCACAGCAATAATATTGGAACTATATTGTTTTACTTAATATTGGAACTGTATTGTTTTACTCAATATTGGAACTATTTTGTTTTACTTATATTGGAACTATATTTTTTTACTTAAGAAATAATCAAGTGTTTGAAATAGGATGGCAAATTTGGGATAGCCATCGCTGGACTTTCTTTGTACTTAATATTCTGCATATGTCTCATGCCCCTAATGCTTCCATGCCAGTCTATTTATTGATGTATATTCAACTGTCTTTGTTAAGAATCTTGTTAGCATGAATTTGATATGGACAAAAATAAATTTTATAGACATGTTTGTAGATATAGGATTTTGTGCATTTTTTTGCACATTTTTGAACTTTTGGACTTTCTGGGCTACAATAAGGGTATGTGTGTTTGAAAAAAACAAATAAAATTTTGTGTAAATTGAAAGAGATTTGTGGATTAACATGGGTTACATTTATCTATTCAGGAGGATGAAGAACTTAAGAAGAAAGCAAAAATGGAAAGAAAGTTGAACAAGGAAAGAATCAAAGAAAGAATAAGGGACAGAAGAAGTAAAGAAAAAAGTAGGTCTGATGTGAGCATGTTCTGTCCTCTTCTTTAAGCACTAATGGTTGCCTCTATTGCATTCCAATGGAAGCACCTTTTGATGCCTCCATTTGATTTGGATACAAACATTTGGATGCCTTTGAACTATATGCACAGATGCACATTTCATAGTATGCAGTAAATAGCAGCCATTTTAGCTGCTTTTCCTAGCACCACCTTTGGGGAACACACTTTATTACAAATTATAGGCACTGAGATAAATTATAATGATGTCAGACCACTTGATTGCTGTTTAACATCCTGATCACTGCAGATTTCATTCGGTAGTTTCTGAAAAGTTTAGATGATGAGATTGACAATTTTGAAGGCTTCAGGGAATCATATATAGACTTAGATGTCAATAAATGGAACACTGATTTTGATAGCTTACTAGATATCAGCTTTGATGTCAGTGTAGGAAACATTGACAAATTGACAGTTTATCAGATACAGGCTTAATTGTCTCTCCATTTGCTAATACATGCCTGCAGGACAAATTAAGAGGGGTATCAAAATTTGGATGATTTGTGATGTTCAAAACTCATTCTGCAAAACTGGTGTAAATACATTTAGGCTACAGGCAATCAAATCCAAGGTTGTTCTTTTTACCCTTTTTGATTTTGACAGTTTCAGACTAGACCTTTTCAGACAAATAACTTAAGTGATTCAGGATATTTCATTCATTATAGATGGAAAAGTGGATAGTTTGTTAAGTTCTATTCCAGTTAACTTTACTAATGAAAGTTAATAAATTTCAATATGACTTATATAATATTGTTCTTCCACCATCCACAGTTGATCCTCCACTTCCATGTTAATTGATTTACTTTAGCTGTTACATCTTAATGAATGTATATATATGTGTGTGTGTGTGTGTGTATATATATATATATATATATATATATATATATACATATATAGTTTTAGTTTATTAAATGTTATCTAACCTGCCAGTATTGTTTTATTTGTTTGTATAGTCATATAGGTATGAATTATGCTGCCATTAAATTTAATTAATAGCCACTTTTAAATACATTAGTAAAATATAGTGTAGTACATTGTCATAAATTGTATAGTAACTCATTGTACATTGTCATATAGTGTACAGTAACTCATTGTACATTGTCATATATTGTACAATAACACATTGTACATTGTCATATAGTGTACAGTAACACATTGTACATTGTCATATATTGTACAGTAACTCATTAAAGTGGAGGGGGAAATTGCAGAGTGAATGGCTTATAAAAAGTAAGGATGAACAAAAAATTGGCACAAAGCTCATCTCAACTGGCTTTCTCTGATTTTGAAGGCCAATTAAAAATTCTTTTGTGAAAAACATGTATACAGCCATAAAGGTCAGATTTTTTCTCTAAAACCTTTCTGTACTTGACTAATATGTATGTGGTAAATGAAACTTAATATTTACATTGATCTGAGCAAATATGTCACTGCCAGTAATTTCCCAGGCTGTTCTGTTAGTATGGGATCAGTTGGTAGCAGTTCAGGCTGTTCTATTTGTATGGAATCATTTCGATAACAGTTCAGGTTGTCCTATAATGGTACAGGATCAGTTTGGTAACAGTTCAGACTGCCCTATTGGTATGGGATCATTTAGGTAACAGTTCAGGCTGCCTTGCTGGTATGGGATCATTTAGGTCACAGTTCAGGCTGTCCTGTGATTATGGGGTTATTTAGGATACAGTTCAGGATGTCCTATTGGTATGGTATCATTTAGATAGCAGTTCAGGCTGTCCTATTGGGGTGGTATTATGTAGGTCACAGTTCAGGCTGCCCTGTGGGTATGGATCATTTAGTTCACAGTTCATGCTGTCTGATTGGTATGGTATAATTTAGATAACAGTTCAGGCTGTCCTTTTGGGATGGTATCATTCAGGTAACAGATATTCTATTTACAGCACACTGAACTGAGTGACTTTGGCAGCACATGTATATTGACAGCTACAGAGTGACTTTGGCAGCACACATATAGTGACAGCTACTGAGTGACTGAGTGACTTTGCAGCACACATATAGTGACAGCTACAGAGCAGCAGACCATATGACGTGAAGGGCTACAAGATATTGATAATAATTGTGCTTTAGACAAAGAAAGAACTTTATAAGATTCGGGGTTTTTTTTTCTAAACAAAATTGAATCTAAATTTTAAATGTATTATATACTGTTTCTTTGTGTATGCTGTACAGTTTTTCGATAATATTTAATTGTGCTGCTGAGAATTATCTGGGTCTCACTATTTCTAAAGAGAAACAATTCTGCATTCAATTCATCAATTGTCTAATACAGTAAAACATTTTTAAATAGTTGCAACCAAAATTTTTAGTTGTTTTGTAAAGGTGGCCAGTAAAAAGTGGTTAGATAAGTATTACAGTGGCCTGATTAGGACCAAAACATGGTGTCCAGTCAACAGAGGAAGAAGGACTAATTAGGGATCTGTCTAGAGAAGTTACACAGTTACTATTGGATATGATTTAATGTACACTTTGACCACAGACTAGCAATTGTTTATCTCATGAGTGTGCGTATGTGTGTGGGAGTCTTCCTATGAAAGTAATAATTATGGATTAGCTATAAATGTGTCACACACAGATCAACTCTAGTTCACAGTGGGTATGTGTGTGTCGGGTGGGGAGAGTAACAGTGGGATATTAGTATCATGTACACCCATGCCACTTATTTGCTATAGTTCATCACGCACAGATCAGCTCTAGTTCACTATTTGGGTGTGTGTTGGGTGGGGGGAGTAACAGTGTCTACATGGGATATTAGTACAGTGTATCATGTACACCCATGCCACATTGGCTATAGCTCATCACAGAGATCAATTGTAGTTCACTATATGTGTGTGTGTGTCAGGTGGGGGGAGTAACGGTGTCTACATGGGATATTAGTATCATGTACACCCATGTCACATATTGGCTATAGCTCATCACACACAGATCAACTCTAGTTCACTATGTGTGTGTGGTGGGGGTGGGGGGAGTAACAGTGTCTACATGGGATATTAGTACGGTGTATCATGTACACCCAGGCCACATATTGGCTATAGCTCATCACACAGATCAACTCTAGTTCACTATGTGGGTGTGTGTGTGTGTGTGTGTGTGTGTGTGTGTGATTGGGGGGCGGGGGAGTAACAGTGTCTACATGGGATATTAGTATCATGTACACCCATACCACATATTGGCTATAGCTCATCACACAATTTGTGAATGCGTGTTATCTGTTTATTTTTGACAACTTTTGTTTTTACTATAGATTTATCTGAATTTTCTGGTCAGCATGTTAACTTCATTGAATAATTCTGAATCTGTAGGACAATTACTTGACTTGGCCAACTTTTTATCCATTATTTCTGACCAGCACAGTTCACCCATTTGAATCATTTAATATGTAAGAATTACAGTTGGTTACTATGCTATGAGAGTATAATGAATTTAGGTTTAGAAAATACTGTAGCTGCTCTTAAAGATAAACTATTTTTAGTGTTGTTGTTTTTATAACTCAAGTTGCTATGAATTGATTGAGTTCTGCCATATGATTGGCTGTAAATGGGCATGTGATATTGATCTGCAATTTTTTTACAGATCAAGAAATTCAGGGGCATGTCTTCAATTCCCAATCAGTTTTCAGCTCTGTTCTGTCAAGCATTGTCTGTCTATCAGCTCTTTATTGCATCATTAAAGCTACAACGGCAACAACTGTAACAAGCCACTGTGACTTATGATCAAATTTGGCAATGGCAAACACAATCTTGAAGCTCAGATATTGCAATCACATGTCCTTGTCTTCACCCAAATACACACCACTGTTATCGAACAAAGTATATGGCAGGCTTTAAGAACAAATGTACCTTCATAAAGTACTGTATATTTGCTTGACATAGTAATTTCAGTCACCTGTTATTTAGGGTCATGGTCTTATGATAGAAAAACAACAGCTCTCACTAAAAATGGAATCATTTTTTTTGGAGGAAAGATCAAACTGTAGAAAGAAGAACATAAATGCTAAATACACAAAGTATATTTGTCTAATAAATAAACCATAGAAACCCTCAGTAACCTTTGTGTTA
This sequence comes from Sinohyriopsis cumingii, assembly GCA_028554795.2. NCBI lineage: Eukaryota > Metazoa > Mollusca > Bivalvia > Unionida > Unionidae > Sinohyriopsis > Sinohyriopsis cumingii. Next base: position 55,985,155 of record CM068836.1, read on the forward strand.
TGATTTTATATGAATAGTTGTTTGCCAAGGGTACTTCTTAAACTTGACGGAATCCACTGATGACAAAACAGACAAAAATTGCAATTATAAGGATTAAATGATCGTGGTTGGATATTGATGTGTAAATTGTTACCTAATCATTCACAGAGTTAACACTGAGTCCACTGGACTTCATTAATTTTGTGATGATTAAGTAAAACTTACACCTCAATAAATAACCAACCATGTTAATTTAATCCAATATTAAAACTGTTATAAACTCAGACTTTTATCATGTGTATTTTATAACAACTTTCACTACTTTTTAAGGGTTTTTCTAACTGTGTTTCACAACTGGGATCTTTAGGTCAGCATGTATCTGAATGCATAATGATTACTAAATCTTTTGTAATATATATTTTATTTTGAAGCACTTTGCAGAATTATTCTCAGCAATACGAGATAATTATATTTAAGATTTTGATCTGGGTTCTTGGAATAGTAAACATAATTTTCTTCCCTTTAGATCAAGGCCCGGTCAACGAGTCATTAAGAGATTACTTTCAAACCTGGGAGGAGATAGACAGGGTTCTTGAAGCACCAGCTGAGAATGGACTGCCACATGTATTTGTTGACAGGTAAGTCGGTGTTGATCAGTTGTGAATCTTGTATTCTGCATACCAATATTGACAGATAAGTCAGATTTATATGTTGCCAATCCATTCTAGCTCTGTATTTTCCAAACCCATAACTCAGACTTGACCTCAGAATCATTAATTTAGATAATAATGCATGTAATAGTATTCAGACTTTCAACATTTACAAAACTACAACTCAAGAGGTATTAAGGATTTAGGATTAAAGATTATTTACAAGACTATGCATTTAATCTTGTATTATTAAATGTTGGTGCCATCATCAGGGATAAGTGTCAACCTATAAAAACCATAGCAACATTACATTGTTTATGTTATATAGTCAGCTACTATAGAAATAGTAACTCAAAAAGAAGTATCTATTTCAATAATAATTACCTGTTTTCATTAGTGCAATTTGAAATAATCCCTCACTCAGGTGTGCTTGTGGATTATGTATTAAAAAAATTACAGCTTTGAAAACTGGTATTTATATATTGAAAAACTGTACATACTTACGTTCAAGTCATTATTTGATTTTCTAACATAAAATATCAAAGAGCTTTATATGTTTATACTGGTTGCATTATAGTGATTTTGTACTACAACAGATGAATATCAACTACTTACTGCACACTAGTACTGCAACATTACTTGTTTTATACTGATAGCATTAATACTGTAACACCTAAACATCTATTTCAGCCACCAACTGCACACAAATACTATCAAATTACTTGTTTTATACTGTAAGCATTATGTACTGTAACACCTAAACATCTATTTCAGCCACCAACTGCACACAAATACTATCAAATTACTTGTTTTATACTGTAAGCGTTATGTACTGTAACACCTAAACATCTATTTCATCCACCAACTGCACACAAATACTATCAAATTACTTGTTTTATACTGTAAGCGTTATGTACTGTAACACCTAAACATCTATTTCAACCACCAACTGCACACAAATACTATCAAATTACTTGTTTTATACTGATAGCATTAATACTGTTACACCTAAACATCTATTTCAACCACCAACTGCACACAAATACTATCAAATTACTTGTTTTATACTGTAAGTGTTATGTACTGTAACACCTAAACATCTATTTCAACCACCAACTGCACACAAATACTATCAAATTACTTGTTTTATACTGTAAGTGTTATGTACTGTAACACCTAAACATCTATTTCAACCACCAACTGCACACAAATACTATCAAATTACTTGTTTTATACTGTAAGCATTATGTACTGTAACACCTAAACATCTATTTCAACCACCAACTGCACACAAATACTATCAAATTACTTGTTTTATACTGTAAGCGTTATGTACTGTAACACTCAAACATCTATTTCAACCACCAACTGCACACAAATACTACCAAATTACTTGTTTTATACTGTAAGCGTTATATACTGTAACACCTAAACATCTATTTCAACCACCAACTGCACACAAATACTATCAAATTACTTGTTTTATACTGTAAGCGTTATGTACTGTAACACCTAAACATCTATTTCAACCACCAACTGCACACAAATACTATCAAATTACTTGTTTTATACTGTAAGTGTTATGTACTGTAACACCTAAACATCTATTTCAACCAATGACTTCACACAAATACTATCAAATTACTTGTTTTATACTGTAAGTGTTATGTACTGTAACACCTAAACATCTATTTCAACCAATGACTTCACACAAATACTATCAAATTACTTGTTTTATACTGTAAGCGTTATGTACTGTAACACCCAAACATCTATTTCAACCAATGACTTCACACTGTTATGATGATATTGCAATATTACATCTTAGTATCTTTTCGTACTATTGATTACTCCTTACAAATTGCATAGACTCAGATGTGTCATTGAATATTACACTGGCAGATCAGGATCTGTACAGTTTTTGTTTGAACTCAACTTATAGATGAGTAAACATGGCAGGTTATTGAGTTAATACAGAACAGTATTAATGCAGACTCATCACTTTTTGCAGGCTGACTCCCAAGTTTGTTGGCCTCTGCCGGAACAATCCAACCTCATTAATATTATTTAATACAAATTTGATAATCCCATACACACTAAATACTATTGTTGGTAACATTTGCCTCCATATGTGATATCGGATGTGCAAAATATATACCTCTTTCTCTCCATACAACAACATTGGTTCATGTTGTAAGTGTAGTACATTCATATAACACTCCTGCACCGTGACAGTAGATATTGGTAATTTATTTATTTATTTATGTATAAAATGTATTTTAAAATTTTCAGTTCCAGAGAAAAGAAGAAAAAAGACAAAGAATTTGGACAATCTGTAAGAAGATTAAATTACAGTGCTTTTAGAGATATAAATATTCTTTAAAATGATTGTTTAACATGTTCGTCATTCATACAGAAGTTTTTGTTGCTAAACTATAGAGATTCATAGATTATGTTTAATGTACAAATTGTATTCCTTTAAGAAGAATAATTTCAAATTTCAAACATTTACTTGTATACTGTTTATTCAGAACACATGTTTATTATAGTTTGTATTTGCTATCATCTCTATATGTTAGCAATGTTCTAAATTAGTTATACTCATATTAATAATTTCATTCTCATGAATAATGTTCTATATTAATTTCATTTTCATCTTTAATGTTATAGATCAATTATCACATATTAATAATTTCAACCTCGTCACTAATGTTCTAGATCAATTATCACATATTAATGATTTCAACCTCATCACTAATGTTCTAGATCAATTATCACATATTAATAAGTTCAACCTCATCACTAATGTTCTAGATCAATTATCACATACTACTAATTTCAACCTCATCACTAATGTTCTAGATCAGTTATCACATATTAATGATTTCAACCTCATCACTAATGTTCTAGATCAATTATCACATATTAATAAGTTCAACCTCATCACTAATGTTCTGGATCAATTATCACATATTAATAATTTCAACCTCATCACTAATGTTCTGGATCAATTATTACATATTAATAATTTCAACCTCATCACTAATGTTCTAGATCAATTATCATATGTTAATAATTTCAACCTCATGACTAATATTCTAGATCAATTATCATATATTAATAATTTCATCCTCTTCAATTATTACATTTTAAACTTTCCTTCCTCATCAGTAATCAGATGTTTATAATTTTCTCCTCATGAGCAATGTTATTGACAAGTTGCAATTGGAATTTTTTCCAGTCAGCAACCATTCTCAATAAAGTCCTCAAATAGTGTACACTGACCTTGTTTGACATCATGACTTGATACTGATGGAATATAAAAATACAAGACTGGTTCATGATATTTCATACTCAGTTATTCACACACAAACTGCATACATGTTTTGTTCCAAGTCAGCAGAAAATAATGGGATTGATAAGGCATAGGGATGGATTGAGGCCAGCAAGCCAAAACATATTCATGCACTATATCAGTCGAGTTCTCTCCCCTGACATAGGAAATAACATCTGTGTGGTTTTTGTATTTATTGGATTCCTCTCTTTTGTACTTTCCAAAATATATGAGCTATACAGGATGAACAAAATTCAAAACAAATAGGGATTTATAGCTGTCAACTTGATATACTGAAGAATATCCATTTATGGACAACAGTGGAAGGAAATAAATGGTGTCTGTCTGGGTGGGCGTTACAGATCATCTATATCAAACATTGGATCAGTCATGTAAGATTAATTGAACATCATATCTGCCTTGAAAGATTAATTGAACATCAGATCAGCCTTGTACGATTAATTGAACATCAGATCAGTTATGTGTGATCAATTGAACATCATATTTGCCATGTAAGATTAATTGAACATTATATCTGCCTTGTAAGATGAATTGAACAGATCAGTCATATGTGATTAATTGAACATCAAATAATTGAGCACTGAATCAACCATGTTTGAAGATCAGATCAGTCATGTAAGATTAATTAACTAAACAGATCAGCCATGTAAGATTTATTGAACCTCAGATCAGCCATGTAAGATTTAATGAACCTCAGATCAGCCATGTAAGATTAATTCAACTTCAGCTCAGCCACAAAGGTGAATTGGATATGTAATACATTATTGCCTCATGAGTTTTGTAAATGACATTGGCTACAAATTTTATTTTCTCTTTTTCTCTTCTTCAGAATGAGGGGTTTGCAATGGAGGAGGAAACGTTGGAGGAAGCCAGGAAAAGAATGCATAAACTGCTGGATGAGACTTTTTCCCTCGTATCTCCAGAAGCATCCTCCTTGGAATTGAGGAAGGCAGCGAGATCACTTTCTCCAAGCAGTGCAGGGTATGTATATCTATTTTGTTACCAATGCATAGGTTATATCAGTCAGAAAGTAACTAGACTACTTGATTATAAAACCAAATCTTCTTTTATTTGTTTCACTGGCATAAAGTGGCAGTGTTTGTGAGATACGTACTGTTATTTGAATTTTTGATTTTATCCAGTATTCCTAACTTCTTGTGTATTTCAAAAGTTGTAATACTGCTAATGGGTGTATAACAAATTTGACAAAGCATGTAGGCGTAAAGGGTTTTCAGAAAGCACGGTGGCATAAACTCGTTTCAGTATTGGACAAATGAGACTGATGAGCCTTCAGATATAAAAGAAGGTACAGAATATAAAAAACCTTGAAATGATTGTTTTCATGACATGTACAATCAACATTGTCGGAAGAAATGTGTACAGAAAGCATTTTACTGATGAGTGATCTCAGACCCACTTGGAACTCTTGACCATGTGTACAGAACACATCCTATTGACCCATATTTCTTGGTCAACTGCTCTTTCATTTTGCTATTAGGTAGATGTCAAATAGATGAGTGACCTCGGACCCACTTGAAACTCTTGTCTATGTAATACTGTCAGTTTGACTTTTTCAGATATGCCACCAAGATTCGGTTCATTCTGATGTTAATTTCTGAGAAGAAATTTATTCAAAAATTGAGAAGTATCAGACTTGCCAATCCTGCTGGATAAACTGGGAGAATCTTGATTTTTGGACCTATCTCCCAAATCCCTGGTTTTCATCTCCCCAGGAAAAAAATTCTATATTATTTTAATACAAAAATATAATTTTATGTTTTTCTATTCCTTTGTTTGGTTAGTTTCTTAACAATATCTGGTTCCCAGCTTGGTTTCCAGTGTTCATTCACCAATTCCAAAGCATTTGACTCATATGGTGACCCTCTTTATCTGACCCAATCAGCATAGCTCAGCATAATAATCATGGATAAGTTTCTCAGTAAAAAGTGAAAAATAGAGAAAAGAAAATCACTGATGAATTTCACCATACAAGCAAATGAAATGGGATAAAAAATACTGAAGTGATTGGGAGAAGCAGTTTTCTTTCATTAATCCATCATCTTGAGCAGCCTGTCATCCATTCTGCCATTGGTGTTCACAGCATCTCTTAATATGACATGGTGGTCTTGCTGACATTAATAAACACAGTACAATAGCCAATCACAAATGACATTAATAAACACAGTACAACAGCCATGACATTAATAAACACAGTAAAATTGCCAAGTACCATGACATTAATAAACACAGTACAGTAGCCATGACATTAATAAACACATTGCAATAGCCATGACATTAATAAACACAGTACAATAGCCAAGTACAAATGACATTAATAAACACAGTACAGTAGCCATGACATTAATAAACACAGTACAATAGCCATGACATTATTAAATTCAGTACAACAGTCATGTCATTAATAAACACAATACAGTAGCCATGACATTAATAAACACAGTACAATAGACATGACATTAATAAACACAGTACAATAGCCAAGCACAAAATACATTAATAAACACAGTACAATAGCCACGACATTAATAAACAGTACAATAGCCATGACATTAATAAACACAGTACAATAGACATGACATTAAATAAACACAGTAAAATAGACATGACTTTAATAAACACAGTACAATAGCCAAGCACAAAATACATTAATAAACACAGTACAATAGCCATGACATTATTAAATTCAGTACAACAGTCATGTCATTAATAAACACAATACAATAGCCATGACATTAATAAACACAGTACAATAGACATGACATTAATAAACACAGTACAATAGCCAAGCACAAAATACATTAATAAACACAGTACAATAGCCACAACATTAATAAACAGTTCAATAGCTATGACATTAATAAACACAGTACAATAGCCATGACATTAATAAACACAGTACAATAGACATGACATTAATAAACACAGTACAATAGCCATGACATTAATAAACACAGTTCAATAGCCATGACATTAATAAACAATGTAAAATAGCCATGAACCACAAATTACATTAATAAACACAGTACAATAGCCATGACATCAATAAACACAGTACAATAGCCATGCCATTAATAAACACAATACATTAGCCATGACATTAATAAACACAGTACAATAGCCATGACATTAACAAACACGGTAGAATAGCCATGATATTGATAAACACAGTACAGTAGCCATGACAGTAATAAACACAGTACAATAGCCATGACATCAATAAACACAGTACAATAGCCATGATATTAATAAACACAGTACAATAGACATGACATTAATAAACACAGTACAATAGCCAAGCACAAAATACATTAATAAACACAGTACAATAGCCACAACATTAATAAACAGTTCAATAGCCATGACATTAATAAACACATTACAATAGCCATGACATTAATAAACACAGTACAGTAGCCATGACATTAATAAACACAGTTCAATAGCCATGACATTAATAAACACAGTAAAATAGCCATGACCACAAATTACATTAATAAACACAGCACAATAGCCATGACATCAATAAACACAGTACAATAGCCATGACATTAATAAACACAACACAATAGCCATGACATTAATAAACACAATACAATAGCCATGACATTAATAAACACAGTAGAATAGCCATGATATTGATAAACACAGTACAATAGCCATGACATCAATAAACACAGTACAATAGCCATGACATCAATAAACACAGTACAATAGCCATGACATCAATAAACACAATACAATAGCCATGACATTAATAAACACTGTTCAGTAGCCATGACATTAATAAACACAGTACAATAGCCATGACATTAATAAACACAGTTCAGTAGCCATGACATTAATAAACACAGTACAATAGCCATGACATTAATAAACACAGTTCAATAGCCATGACATTAATAAACACAGTAAAATAGCTATGACAATAATAAACACAGTACAATAGCCATGACATTAATAAACACAGTACAGTAGCTATGACATTAATAAACACAGTAAAATAGCCATGAACCACAAATGACAATAATAAACACAATACAATAGCCATGCTATTGATAAACACAGTACAATAGCCATGACATTAATAAACACAGTACAATAGCCATGACATCAATAAACACAGTAAAATAGCCATGACTTTAATAAACACAGTACAATAGCCATGATGTTAATAAACACAGTACAATAGCCATGACATTAATAGACACAGTACAGTAGCTATGACATTAATAAACACAGTAAAATAGCCATGAACCACAAATGACAATAATAAACACAATACAATAGCCATGCTATTGATAAACACAGTACAATAGCCATGACATTAATAAACACAGTAAAATAGCCATGACATCAATAAACACAGTAAAATAGCCATGACTTTAATAAACACAGTACAATAGCCATGATGTTAATAAACACAGTACAATAGCCATGACATTAATAGACACAGTACAATAGCCATGACATCAATAAACACAGTACAATAGCCATGACATCAATAAACACGGTACAATAGCCATGACATCAATAAACACAATACAATAGCCATGACATTAATGAACACAATACAATAGCCATGACATTAATAAACACTGTACAAAGGCTATGACATTAATAAACACAATACACTAGTCATGACATTAATAAACACAATACAATAGCCATGACATTAATAAACACATTACAATAGCCATGACATCAATAAACACAGTTCAATAGCCATGACATTAATAAACACAGTAAAATAGCCATGACAATAATAAACACAGTACAATAGCCAAGCAGAAATGACATTAATAAACACAGTACAATAGCCATGACATTAATAAACACAGTTCAATAGCCATGACATTAATAAACACAGTAAAATAGCCATGAACCACAAATGACAATAATAAACACAATTCAATAGCCATGCTATTGATAAACACAGTACAATAGCCATAACATCAATAAACACAGTAAAATAGCCATGACATTAATAAACACAGTACAATAGCCATGATGTTAATAAACACAGTACAATAGCCATGACAATAATAAACACAGTACAATAGCCATGACATCAATAAACACAGTGCAATAGCCATGACATCAATAAACACAATACAATAGCCATGACATTAATAAACACAATACAATAGCCATGACATTAATAAACACTGTACAAAGGCTATGACATTAATAAACACAATACACTAGTCATGACATTAATAAACACAATACAATAGCCATGACATTAATAAACACATTACAATAGCCATGACATCAATAAACACAGTTCAATAGCCATGACATTAATAAGCACAGTAAAATAGCCATGACAATAATAAACACAGTACAATAGCCAAGCAGAAATGACATTAATAAACACAGTACAATAGCCATGACATTAATAAACACAATACAGTAGCCATGACATTAATAAACACAGTTCAATAGCCATGACATTAATAAACACAGTACAATAGCCATGAACCACAAATGACAATAATAAACACAATACAATAGCCATGCTATTGATAAACGCAGTACAATAGCCATGACATTAATAAACACAGTACAATAGCCATGACATCAATAAACACAGTAAAATAGCCATGACATTAATAAACACAGTACAATAGCCATGATGTTAATAAACACGGTACAATAGCCATGACATTAATAAACACAGTACAATAGCCATGACATCAATAAACACAGTACAATAGCCATGACAGCAATAAACACAATCCAATAGCCATGACATTAAAAAAAACACAATACAATAGCCATGACATTAATAAACACAGTACAATAGCCATGACATCAATAAACACAGTTCAATAGCCATGACATTAATAAACACAGTAAAATAGCCATGACAATAATAAACACAGTACAATAGCCAAGCGGAAATGACATTAATAAACACAGTACAATAGCCATGACATTAATAAACACAGTACAGTAGCCATGACATTATTAAACACAGTTCAATAGCCATGACATTAATAAACACAGTACAATAGCCATGAACCACAAATGACAATAATAAACACAATACAATAGCCATGCTATTGATAAACACAGTACAATAGCCATGACATTAATAAACACAGTACTATAACCATGACATCAATAAACACAGTAAAATAGCCATGACATTAATAAACACAGTACAATAGCCATGATGTTAATAAACACAGTACAATAGCCATGACATTAATAAACACAGTACAATAGCCATGACATCAATAAACACAGTACAATAGCCATGACATCAATAAACACAATACAATAGCCATGACATTAATAAACACAATACAATAGCCATGACATTAATAAACACTGTACAAAGGCTATGACATTAATAAACACAATACACTAGTCATGACATTAATAAACACAATACAATAGCCATGACATTAATAAACACAGTACAATAGCCATGACATCAATAAACACAGTTCAATAGCCACGACATTAATAAACACAGTAAAATAGCCATGACAATAATAAACACAGTACAATAGCCAAGCAGAAATGACATTAATAAACACAGTACAATAGCCATGACGTTAATAAACACAGTACAGTAGCCATGACATTAATAAACACAGTTCAATAGCCATGACATTAATAAACATAGTAAAATAGCCATGAACCACAAATGACATTAATAAACACAGTACAATAGCCATGACATTAATAAACACAGTTCAGTAGTCATGACATTAATAAACACAATACAATAGCCATGTCATTAATAAACACAGTACAATAGCCATGACATTAATAAACACTGTTCAGTAGCCATGACATTAATAAACACAGTACAATAGTCATGACATTAATAAGCACAGTGCAATAGCCATGACATTAATAAACACAGTAAAATAGCCATGACAGTAATAAACACAGTACAATAGCCAAGCAGAAATGACATTAATAAACACAGTACGTTAGCCATGACATTAATAAACACAGTACAGTAGCCATGACATTAATAAATACATTACAATAGCCATGACATTAATGAACAAAGTACAATAGTCAATCACAAATTACAATAATAAACACTACAATACCTATCACATTAATAAACACAGTACATTAGTCATGACATTAATAAGCACAGTACAATAGCCATGCACCAGTGACATTAACACCGTGAAATAGCCAAGCACAAACGACATTAATAAACACAGTGCAGTGGCCAAGCACAAATAACATTAATAAACACAGCCAAGCCAAGCACAAATGACATTCATAAACACAGGACAATAGCCAAGCACAAATGACATTCATAAACAGCCAAACACAAATGTCATTAAAAAACACAGTACAATAGCCAAGCACAAATGACTTTAATAAACACAGAACAATAGCCAAACACAAATGACACTAATAAACACAGTACAATAGCCAAACACAAATGACAATAAACACAGTACAATAGCCAAACACAAATGACACTAATAAACACAGTACAATAGCCAAACACAAATGACAATAAACACAGTACAATAACCAAACACAAATGGCATTAATAAACACAGTATAGCCAAGCACAAATGACATTAATAAATACAGTACAAAAGCCAAGCACAAATGACATTAATAAACACAATACAATAGCCAAACACAAATGACATTAATAAACACAGTACAGTAGCCAACAGATGATATTAATAAGCACAGTACAATAGCCAAACACAAATGACACTAATAAACACAGTACAATAGCCAAGCACAAATGACACTAATAAACACAGTACAATAGCTAGGCACAAATGACATTAATAAAGACAGTACCATAACCAAGCACAAATGGTGGTCTTGCTGATGTTAATAAACACAGTACATTAGTCAAGCACAAATGATGCAAAAACAATACAAAAGAAGATGTATATATCACAATATATACACCTTAATCTTCTAAGTTCTGATTTTTTACCCTGCCTCCTGATTTTTAATGGTGATTTGGGGGCAGACTCCTGATTTTAATTTTTTCCATTTTGAAAGGCATGTTTAGTCTGTTTCATTGTTACAACACCCAAATACATGTATATTTTTGTATCAAAAAACTTTCATGTATTTATCATTGTCATGCTATGATCTCATATCTCTTTTATTAGTGCTCATTTTCATGTTATCTGATGTTTTTTTTATTAAATTATCATAATCATAATATGATCTCATGTATCTTTTATTATTGCTCATGTATATGTTATGATCTCATCTTTTTTAATGCTCATGTACATGTTATGATCTCATATCTGTTATTAATGCTCATGTATATGTTGTGATCTCATGTATCTTTTATTATTGCTCATGTATATGTTATGATCTCATGTATCTTTTATTAATCCTCATGTACATGGCTGCTATGATCTCTTGTATCTTTTATTAATACTCATGTACATGTTATGATCTCATATATCTGTTATTAATGCTCATGTATATGTTATGATCTCGTATCTTTTATTAATGCTCATGTACATGTTATGATTTCATGTATCTTTTGTTAATCTCATGACATGTTATCATCTCATGTTTATTTTATTAATGCTCATTTACATGTTTTCTTTTAAAGTAATATTCCTGTTTTTATTGTTTGTGTTGTGATGGTGCTTTGTACTTCTGAAAAAGACAAACAAACTTTAATGTTTCTTTCTTTCCTTCTTTTGCTGTTAAAATAATTAATGTGATGATATTTTTTGTAGAATTTTAGAATTTGTTTTAGAATTCTTAGTGTTTTGTGAAATATTGATTCAATTTTTCAGATATATTTCATTTTTTCAAAACACACCTTTAACAATTTGACTATTAAAAAAGGATCATTCCTTATCTCTTTCAAAACACTAAATGCCACAGAAAAGCCCAAATTAGAAAGCACTTTAATACTGAAAATGAAATAATAACTTCACATATATTTTTAAAGCTTTATTCCATGTATAGGAAATAAAAGATAAATAAGCATTAAAAAGGTTAATGCGATATTAATATTTTAGGTTTTGTTCATATTTGGATTGAATGAGAATTGCATTCACCTGAATGTAATGAAACTGATTTAATTTTAATTTCATGCACTTTTCATAACTCTATGTGTATTTTGTTCCAATGCAGGTCAAATCACATCATAGTTATAATTTATATACAAACATTTAATGAGATAGAAAGTTGAATATCAGATGCAGAAAGAAACACTTCTGTATTTCAGCCATTATCAGTATTTGGCAGAGCAGAAAATGGCAACATCTTGGTGAATTTTAGCACAAACCATATCATATGGTACATATTCGTCATATCATAATGGCATTGTTCAAGCATGAACCAGTTTTGTTGCATGGAGAAAAAGAGACATTCAGTTTTTCACAATAATACTTTATATCATATTGGAATATGTTACTAATGTTTCTTTTTATAATTTGCAGTCATGAGTCAGTTAAAGAAGAATTGTCCGATGATGGTTAGTATCGAATTATTAATTAACCTTAATTTTTTCATCACGATTTCCACAGTTGCTGATCCAGGAGGCCACTAAATGGTCCAATAGGAGAAAGAAATTAACAGAGCAATTAAATAATGTGCATTTAAGTGATTAAACAAGAACCAGTCTGTTGTATCTATCTAAATCTAAATCAGAACCAGTCTGCAGTATTTATCAAAAGCTAAATCAGAATCAGTCTGCAGTGTTTATCTAGTCTAAGTGCACAAATAGACTAAAAAATGGTGTTTCCTAAAATACTACAGTACACACATCATGTTTTATGGATCACCCACTATATCCAGTGGGTGTTGATAGAGGGACAAGGGATTCAGTGCCCACTATGGGTAGCAGAAGCCCACTCAATCTGGTGGATTTTCCACTCATTCTAGTGGAAATCCACTCAGTCTAGTGGACATTCATCACAGATTTTATTGCAGCTGTTGTGGGTTTTATGGCACCCCTTGCTGATTCTGTCCTCTCCATGAGTCAACACACTAAACAAACCAATGGGAGAAACCCAGACAGCTTAAACCCGACCATGACAGATGTCAAATGTCATACCTTTACCTGTACAAACTATACAGTGGTAAAATTTCTTGTTATATTTATCAGTGACCTAGCTAGGGATACATAAAGATGAACACATAACGAAGAAAAAATGAGGTTCTTAAATTTCATTGATATCTTTCTAATCTATTCATACTGGTTGTAATAAAAATACAAAAACAAAAGAGCACAAAATTCTTTATATTTATTCCGAGACCAACTTCGGAGTTTTGTTGTATCACGTGATTACCATGTTGACATGTGCTCTCTCACGTAGGGAGCATACGAAGCAGGTAACCAGACTACCCTGCTTGACGAATCAGACTGGACTAGTTTCTTGTAGTTGTTCTCAAAATAAATATGTTGAGAATTATATATTCTTTCTGGTTTTTACACAAGGTATCAGACTTTCATTTAATATAATTGAAATTTTATACAACAACATTAAAAAGGAGTTTGTTGTTGATATCACATGCCTATTGGACTTCCGATGTCGTTGTTTGAGATTTGTGAAGTAATGTGACTATTAACGCAAATGGCGAGTACTGGGTCAGGTTTCATCTATGCCGAGTTTCGTCTAGTCTGTCAGCGGATTAAAGACATAACAATTATAATACTTGCCAATTTTGAGAAAATAAATAATTTTCCTATCGATTTCATGCAGGTATGAGTCGATGTAACCTAGTTTAAATTTGCTAGTCCTGCTGGTAAGCTATCTTAGGGTGGTGGCAGATTCCAAATTTGATATGTAATTGCTCTGAACCCACACTCCATCCAAAATGTTCAAATGTGAACAATGGGGTTGGAATATTCGGCAGAAACCCGGATTAGAAAAATTTCAAATCTCTGAGCTGAACTTTGGTGTGAAACTATTACACAGTGACATGTAGCTTGAAGCATTGGTTTCAGATCTTAAATGGAATGCAGGAAAAATGGGAAATTGTCGTCCCTTTTATTATATATTAAGAAACGATAATAGCCCATTTATCAATACATTTTGGGGACTGGTTTATTGAACTACAAGAAGACAAGTTGATTTTACAGAAAACTCACTCCTTGTTTATACAACAATATATAATTTTGAAGCTCTTTTGTCAAAATTTAAATCAACCTTAAATTATGGAATTTTTAACCAAATCATCTTAAGAAGTTTAGGTTGGTTGAAAAATCTTGTTTGAGATTTTATTGGCACACATGATCATCATTTCTGACATATTTGTTTTGGAGAGTCTTGAAAGAGAAACATCTTCGGATTTGGAAAATGCATATTTTATAATCCAAAATGTTCTTTAATTCCATTCAGTAATGGTCATATGTTAACCTTGAAAAAATTAATTTCATCCTGGAAAAAAAACCTGGAAAAGACCTGGAAATTTATATTTAGAAAAATGTGGGAACCATGTATATAGTACCCTGGACGCTATTTTGCTTACACTTATAAAATTTGTATCTCAAGATCTGAAATGGAAATCACCCCTGTAAAATCAGGTAAATTTGACTCAATTTTCAAACTTGAGTCACTTGCTTATTTTTAGAATTACATCTGTTACATTGCCAATAACTTTGTTTCTGTATTAACTACAAATGATAAATGGTATATGGATGTATCTCAAGTAATGTAGCACAACCGCACCAAAAGTAGGTCATCTTTACCTAATTTTCAGGCTTCTTGAAAATTGGTATGTGAATGCATTTTAAGGACAACTTTTCCTTAAGTAAAGTAGGTCACTATGACCTAATGTTCTTGCTTGTTTGGCTTTCATATAATTTCCTTTACATCAGTCTGTGTATTGTTGGCTGCTGGTATGCAGATTATTGCTTATGAGTAAGCACCTTGCTGTACAGCAAAAGCTGTAATCTATCAGCAAAGTGTAAACCCTTGATCTGTCAGAGTAAATTGTAATCCCTTGATATGTTAGAACATGGTGTAAACCCTTGATCTGTCCAAGCATGGTGTTGAACCTTGATCTGTCAGAGCATGGTGTAAACACTTGATCTGTCCAAGTATGGTGTTGAACCTTGATCTGTCAGGGCATGGTGTAAACCCTTGATCTTTCAGAACATTGTGTAAACCCTTGATCTGTTAGAGCATGGTGTCCCTTGATCTGTTACAGTTTGGTAGAGCATGGCAAAAACCCTTGATCTGTCAGAACACAATTTGAAGGGAGATCTTGGTCAACACCCTTTATTAAATGGCATACATGCATTGAGGAAATTCAGCTGTCTTGCAGTGGTGGTGTGGGGGGAGATTTCTTTTTCAGCAGATTTTGGTTTATAATCTGCTTCATGGATAACCTCTGTTAGTATTTACAACAACACCTTCTTATATAAGAAATAGCTTTCTAGTGATAACATGTGCAATGATTGGCACTGCAAATCTCTTAGCTGCCATTATTTTTGTGTGCAGATAAGTGTTTACAAGCACATGCTAGTTGTAGATATTACCTTTTTGGACCAAAAATTCTGATAATGATTTAAAAATTAGCATTATTTGTTTAAAATAGCCTTTTTTTAAAAATATAAACTCTGCATATATCATAAACCAGACAGTAAATAAGAAAATCATTTGATATAATTATTTGGGTGATAAATATTTTAATTTTGACTTTTGAAGCAGAAGAAGTTCACCTCCTTGTTTTACCCAGTTGGTCATTATCAGTCATCATGTGACTTACACACTGGTTTTTTTCAAGTTATATAATCTAGTAATGACCTTGTTAGAGTTCTTACATCCTGCCAAAATAAAAGAAATACCAGATTTTATTACTTCAGTATTGACCAATCATATTCCAAGTTTTTCTAATGGGGTAAGAACATTGTGCTGTTTCCTAAGTGCTATTAAAGACACATTTCAGAATGTATTACTGTACTCCAGAAAACCATCACAGCATAACTGTTTTGAATCACATGTCTATTTATACAATGAAATGTGCAAGAATGACATCTCTGCCCATGAAAAAAAAAACCTAACAGTTGTGTAATTTATAGAAAAATTTCCAAGAATCCTCAACCTGCAAGCATGGTGATTCTTCTTTTTCATTTCAGACACAGCCCACACACCTATGTATGTGACCCCAGTCACTTATAGTAAGCCCATCCTAGAGACCTGGAGTCCCTACAGGGCCTCAGACCAAGTTGCTCTCATCTCCATGCCAAAATCACAAGTAAGTGTATATTTAGTTAACATTTATTTTCTCAACTATAAGTACCATATAGCAAATATGTTGTGCATATGTAAAATTTGGTCATTTATTCTAAAACAGGATATATATGTTGTAAGGATTATGGTAATATGGTATGTTTGTAAAGAGTACAATATGGTAATTTGTAAAGATTACAGTGATATTGCATGTTGTAAAAATTACAGTGATAAGGCATGTTGTAAAGATTACAGTGATATGGCATTATGTAAATACTAGTGATATGGCATGTTGTAAAGATTACAGTGATAAGGCATGTTGTAAAGATTACAGTGATATGGCATTTTGTAAAGATTACAGTGATATGGCATTCTGTAAAGATTACAGTGATAAGGCATGTTGTAAAGATTACAGTGATAAGGCATGTTGTAAAGATTTCAGTGATAAGGCATTTTGTAAAGATTACAGTGATATGGCATGTTGTAAAGATTACAGTGATAAGGCATTTTGTAAAGATTACAGTGATATGGCATGTTGTAAAGATTACAGTGATAAGGCATTTTGTAAAGATTACAGTGATATGGCATGTTGTAAAGATTACAGTGATATGGCATTATGTAAAGATTGCAGTGATAAGGCTTGTTTTAAAGATTACAGTGATAAGGCATGTTGTAAAGATTACAGTGATATGGCATGTTGTAAAGATTACAGTGATAAGGCATTTTGTAAAGATTACAGTGATATGGCATGTTGTAAAGATTACAGTGATAAGGCATGTTGTAAAGATTACAGTGATATGGCATGTTGTAAAGATTACAGTGATAAGGCATTTTGTAAAGATTACAGTGATATGGCATGTTGTAAAGATTACAGTGATATGTCATTTTGTAAAGATTACAGTGATATGGCATGTTGTAAAGATTGCAGTGATAAGGCTTGTTTTAAAGATTACAGTGATAAGGCATGTTGTAAAGATTAAGTGATATGGCATTTTGTAAAGATTACAGTGATATGGCTTGTTTTAAAGATTACAGTGATATGTCATGTTGTAAAGATTACAGTGATAAGGCTTGTTGTAAAGATTACAGTGATATGTCATTTTGTAAAGATTACAGTGATAAGGCATGTTGTAAAGATTACAGTGATATGGCATGTTGTATAGATTACAAGGATATGGCATTTTGTAAAGATTACAGTGATATGTCATTTTGTAAAGATTACAGTGATATGTCATTTTGTAAAGATTACAGTGATATGACTTGTTTTAAAGATTACAGTGATAAGGCATGTTTTAAAGCTTACAGTGATAAGGCTTGTTTTAAAGATTACAGTGATAAGGCATGTTGTATAGATTACAAGGATATGGCATTTTGTAAAGATTACAGTGATATGTCATTTTGTAAAGATTACAGATAAAAGGCGTGTTGTAAAGATTAAAATGATATGGCATTTTTAAAGATTACAGCAATATAATATGCTGTAAGGATTACAGTAAGATGTTAGTTTGTAAAGATTACAATAACATGGTATGTTGTAAGGATTACAGTAATATGGCATGTTGTTAGAATTACAATAATATGGTATGTTGTTAGATTACAGTAATATGGCATTTATATGGCATATTGTAAAGATTACATTAATATGGTATGTTGTAAATATTATATTAATATGGTATGTTGTAAATATTATATTAATATGGTATGTTGTAAATATTACATTAATATGGTATGTTGTAGATTACATTAATATGGTATGTTGTAAGGATTACATTAATGTCACATAAGAATTAAATTAATAGGGTATGTTTTAAGAATTACAATAATATAATATGTTGTAAGAATTACAGTAATATGGTGTGCTGTAAAGATTACAGTAATATAGTATGTTGTAAATTTACTGTTAATATACTAATTGCAGTCCCACTCATTTAACAAGTGGAAATGGAAGCCATTGATATTTGGAAATCTTTAGATATTTAGACATTTCATGTGTTGGATATATGTCACCAAAGAATCAAATCGGTAATAATCACAAACGTTTCCAGTGCAGATGTATTCAGAAAGTAATTTGTTTAAGGTATGTAATTATTATTTATCAGTTAGGTGTTTAATATTATACAAATGATAGAAAGGATGAATCATAATGGAGTGGCTAAAACTCTTAGTATCTTCCTCAATTGTTACACAGTTTACATTTATCACTCAGTTTTGTATCCAAAGATATTGATTGTTCCTATCTCTTTTAGCAAACAACAATCAAATCAGCTACCACACAGCCACAAACTAAACCCATGAGACGTCCAGTAGCATCATTCCCAGAGCCCAGCACTGTTGCCTCTCAGGAGCGGAAGTATACAACCAGTCCACCCAAACCCATTGTAATTACTAGCAGAGAGCTTCTCAAACCAAGCACCTTGGATGAACAAAAGCCTGTTTCAGCCCTGACACTCATTAGTGATGCCTCAAAAGGACTGAAAAATCCATCATTAGGAAAGTTGTCATATACACAAATAAACAGGGATGACACGAACTTACCACAGAGTGACCATTCAATGACAAATGGAAATGCAGGAAGTTTTGAAATGAAAGTTTTGAAAAATTCACAGGGTAAGAGGCGGAAGCATAAACGTCATGGACTGGAACCCCAAAACTGTGATGAAATAGACATTATAACCAACAAGTTAAAGACAGGTGAATCAACTGCTGATTATATTAGATCAATAAGAAATGAGATTCAGATTAAACCAGACAGAATGGATCCACAAAGAAAACTCCGAACTTCAATGACAGATATTGTGTGATTATAGATAGGGGATGGTCAGTATTCACTTGGGGAGGGGCAGGATAATTTTATTTTAGTGCTGGCAGTGTTTACAGTTGCTGCATATTCAGGTATATATTTTTGGATATTTTGTGTGTTTGAAACTATTGAAAATGGAACGAGACCCTCGTGAAGATTTCTTTTTTCTTATGTTTGTCATTTACATTATAGGTATTCATTATAAGTATTGTGTGGAAGAAAGGATTTATCAATGTATTTATATATACATGTGATGGAATGGTGGTTTGTATCATTTGATATGTATTCGTTACATGTCTTTAGGTGCAATTATATGTAGATTTACTTGTATGTAGAAGTATGATTTAATGTCTTGTAAAATGATTATGAGGGAATTTCCCAAACTGAATTTCAGCTATTGTTGTCTATTTTATTTATATATATATATATATATATATATATATATATATATATATATATATATATATATATATATACTGTGGTGGGTCCAGGATCTTTTCTAATGGGGTTTTGATTTTGAGAAGGAATTGTTTTGTTTGCTTAAAATGGCCACCATATTCTGTTTTTCATGTATAATCATTAATTAATTAAATGATAATCATAATTAAATGAGATTTTGGGTGAATATCTCAACCTTCTCTGGATCTGCCACTGTGTAATTGGTAAAAATGGGAATTACTTCCAAAGCAATTCTGTGATTGGTATTAACCATTATGCAATCTCTTCATATATCATACATGCAGGTCACAAGTTGGTATAACTTATTTTAAATTTTGGATTAAAGTGTTATTTTATATTTGTTTTATATAGCTGTAGCTACACTGTGATTTGATGAATGGGATGATCAATGTTGATCAGTTGGGTGTTTATGCACATTAATGGTGTTTATGCAGATTAGTGGTGTTTATCCATAGTAATGGTGTTGATCCAGATTTGTGGTGTTAATTGAGATTGGTGGTGTTAATCCAGATTATTGGTGTTAATACAGATGTTACTGATTCATGTAATCAGAGAGGGAGCTATGTTGATGTTGCATCGGCATTGCTTGGTAACATTCAATCTGCATCAGCATTTAGAGTTGTGGCCCCTGATTGTCAGACCAACCCACTTTTGTTTCCACACAATAATTGGTATTGCATTTCAAGAACTTTTTATGCAGCTCTGTACTGATATCACATAGTGGAGTGTTACTTTCAGTTTCCTATACAATTGGTTAGTGGAGCTGTGGCAGCTGAATGTTGGATCCACACTTTGTTTGCAGTTTTATCTTGACAAGACCTCACCTAGGTTCCATTTTCAGTGCTGTGTCATCTAATGTGTTTTCCTTTGCAAATTGTATCCCAATTTACTATATCACCATTGTCACCTGGCCCTTTCCTCAACAAAACCACACTCCTCTACTTCCTATGAAAAGTAGCAGAACATCATTCCTTTTAAGAAGTTTTTTTCTGAGGTTATAGTAAAAGTGGCCCTATTTAATTGCAGGTAAGCATCATTATTCCAAAGATCAAATCTGGTTGAATTAAGTCAAGCCATTTATGAGAAATCATTTAAAGGTTAAACCATTTATATTTGTCTTCCATAAGGCAGAGTGTATTATGCTAAGATGTTAACCATACAACCATCTGTCTGTCTATCCATCCATATGACTTTGTTATCAATTCTGTTTCAGAACAATAACTAGAGTTCTCTACCATCTACATATACCAAACTTTGTGGATGCCTTGAACTTGGGGTAAGGAGTCAGATGGTCAAAGGTCATGGACACTGACTAAATGAAGAAAAATGGTTCTAATGAGTAAAATTAGCTCTACATTACATACCTGGACAAAACTTGGTGCATGACTTGTACTTGGGTAAAGAAGAAGCCTATTAATTGTAGGTTCAAAGGTCAAGATCACAGTAGCATGAGTTCTGCATCAAATACTGGGATCAGTCTTTGTTGATAGCTTGTATGTGTGGTAAGGAAGAAAGCTATTGATTTGTGGTTCAAAAAATCAAAGGCAAGGTCACTTTGACTGAGAAAGGAAATGTGGTCTGTGTACCATAACATTTTTTTCAACATCACAAGAACTGGAACAACCTTTCTGGATGGCTTGCACTTTGGGGTAAGGAAAACACTTTTGATATTGTGCAGAAAAGGTCAAAGATCAAGGCCAAAAGACACAGTCATGGTAAGTCTAATAAGGAAATAATGCTTTCCACATAATAAGTTGAGTTGAAGACCTACCTTGATGAAAGGTCAAGGTCATTGAGACCGATTGGTTAGTAATCTCCAGAGTATGTTATGCTCTACCAGTGCTACTCAGAGGACTATTAAACATGGAGTAAGTATATAATGTGCCATTTATGACACTGATGTTAACAATGCCTAAAATTGCTCAAAATGAAACCCATCTATTCTTGCAGTAGACTTGCCACTTATCATTTTTTCTTAATGACAGTGAATTGGATTAGCAAAATTGGGTTATATATGTTTAAAGAAAAAATGAATATAGCCCTCAGAATTTATCTAATCTCACATCACCCAACTGCAAACAGTATCTGCCATTGCATCTAAAGAAACACTCAGAGCACAAAGACTCAACTGAGATTCAAAACCCCAGAATTTAAAATAGTGGTATAAACTTACTCCATATTTGTGATTTGGATTTTTTTAAATGTAGCTTTAAAAAATAATCAGTCATATCGCTACGATGTCTGCAGTGTGGCAGTTTAGTGATATCTAGCACTGGGGCATCATGTCGCAGACATGTAGCACGATGTCCCATCCAGTCACATTATCCTGACACCAGGCCGACCAGTCCTAACACTAACCTCTTAATGCTGAGCACCAAGCGAGGCTGCTGTTAGTACTATTTTTGTAAGTCTTTGGTATGATTCTGCCGTGGATCGAACCCACGACCTCCCGCATCCGAGGCGGACTCTCTAACCACTAGGTCACTGGAGCAGTACTCCATATTTATATGTTGATAGAAATACAAAGAATAAGACCATTCCCAAATTTGCATGATTCTCACTTCCCCCTGGGCATATGTATAGCAGATGTTTTTTTAATATTAAGCACGAGTTCTGGGTCTGGGTTTCTTCCAGTTGGTTGTGTAAAAAATGAGTGAATATTGTAGATAACTGATAAATTCTTAAATTTCACCCATCTACTACCAGCTTTCACTCAGTTGTTTTTTATTCAAAATTCCAATCAATTTCTAGCCAATCATGCCCTTATAATGATATATGTAATGACAGTTAAGAATACATCTGTGGGAATAGTTAGACACCAAGACAGTTTGCACTGTGTAACATGTATGAATTCAGTATGAAATTTTCACTAACAACAAAAATATCTTTAATTGGTTTTGGTTTTTACAGAGAATACTATGCTGATGAGTGCATTTGATTTTCTGGGTTCTGCTGATTTGGGATAGCCATGAGTTATATGACAGCTGATAACAATGAAAGAATATCGTTTCTTTTTATGGCCAGTATGACATTGATGAGCTGGTAGCATGTTTTTACTGTTATATAATGTTCTTCAGGATTGCTACAGTCAAGAAAATTGTGATATATTATTTTACTCTTTTCTCCTATACAAGATAATCTTATCAAATGTACTGTTATTTTGTGCCTCTCCTTATTTTTATGATATATTAACATTTTATTTACACTGTGTATACGTTTTTTTTCACACAAAGCAGAGCATCGGTCTGTTCATGGGACTCTTGTTTTCATATATGTCATGCATTTATAATATTGAATACCAATAAGTCCCATGACACATTTTCTACCTTCTATTCCCATTACACCATGATGTCCAATCAGTATGTTTGCTTGTTATGTTTATCATTGCGTTTTCTATTGTTTGTGAAAGGCTGACTTTAAAATAAATTTCTCATCTGTTACAACAAAAATAATGATTATGATTCATATAGTTAGTTGAAAAATACAGTGACTGCATTTTTTATTTTATATTTATTCCTGGTCAGTCTCGTATCAGATTAGTAGAATTTCACTAGTCAAATATTTCTCCTATTAACCCTCTGATGTCAGAGTTAGAATTTCTTGTAAAGTAATTATTTTGCAGATACCATCAAAAATCATCAGTTAGTCATGAAAAGAAATGTACACACGTATTACAAAGACTTTAACCCTTTACCTCATAGAGCATAGTTACAAAGTGCAGCACGCTATAAATAGAACACCTGTTACATATTCGACTCCATACGCATAGGCCTGCCTGTTAACTAGTGTTAAGCAATGTAGTGTATGTTACATTTAACAGCAATTTTAACCATTTTACATTTTTGGTACACATCTATTATGTGCGGAAAAATTTAAGAGTAAAATCGGATTGTTATAGCTGTGTAATTATTTTTCACAGAAGAATTTTTTATGTGCTTTAAAATCTTGAGAGAACTTATTCATCGTCATGTCAGTGAGGCCACGTGGCCAACCGTAGCTGCCATTTCTCATACTTGAAATTTACAAGTTGTTTGTCTGCGTCTAGATCACTAAGTCATCTGAATTTGATAATTTATAAAAGCTAATTGCTGCCTACATCAATATCAGAGCCTTTACCTAAGTTATTGAATCTTTCATAGTTGTGATTTCTAATCATGAAAACTTCGTAAGTACTGAATGAAATCTGCAACCTCCATTTCGGAGAGTGGAGATTAAGACCCAGTTACTTTAAATAGATATTGACCAGAACAGTAACCACATGATCTGATGTAATTGTCATTCGCAGAAATGAATGTAGTATCTAATAGGGGGTTTTCCCCGAATGTGGCGCAACGAAAAACGGTTAAAATGGCTGATGTTTACAGCAGGTGTCAAAAGGCGCTTCCATGTGAATGGAAAAGAGGCATCAAAAGGCGCTTCCATCCGAATGGAGTAGAGGCGTCCAAAGATGCTCGCATGAGGTAAACGGTTAAAAGACTTCCCAACCCTTGATAAATGATACTTTGAGATTATCTATGTCTAGGAGTTGATGCACTCTGTATCATTTTTCTCATATATGTTTCTAAGATTTTATGCACTCCATCATTTCTCGTACATGTGTATTTCTAGGACATGATGCACTCTGTATCATTTGCATGTAAAATTTCAAGGAGATGATGCATTCTGTATCATTTTTATTGCATGTGTATTTCTGGACATGATGCACTTTGTATAATTTTTATTGCATGTATATTCTTGTTTTGTGACATGCTGATAGTAAATTTTGTGAAAAAAATTAATGCATTGAAACTATATTTTGGGGATAATATTCCTAATTTTTTTCCCCAAATCATCATATTTTGTGTTGTCTTTTATGTTACTACCATTTTTCTTGATCACTTGTGCACAAAATTAGACCATCAGGGGTATTTTGAAAATGTCAAATGTAATGTTTCATAACTGATTTTGAGTACCTTTGGAATTTGTTTAAAATTTTAAAATTCTGATTTAAATTCTTGAGGCTATCAACAACACACGACAACTTAGTATGTGATGGGTTTCATTGCAGCCAATTTGAGTGACATTAGTATGTCATGGGTTTCAATGAGTGACATTAGTACGTCATGGGTTTCATTGAGTGACATTATGTGATGGGCTTAGTTGAGTGACATTAGTATGTCATGGGTTTCAATGAGTGACATTAGTATGTGATGGGTTTTATTGAGTGACATTATGTGATGGGCTTAGTTGAGTGATATTAGTATGTCATGGGTTTCATTGAGTGACATTAGTATGTCATGGGTTTCAGTGAGTGACATTAGTATGTCACGAGTTTCATTGCAACTGATTTGAGTGACATTAGTATGTCATGGGTTTCATTGCAACTGGGTTTCATTGCAACTGATTTGAATGACATTAATATGTGATGGGTTTCATGGCATCTGATTTGAATGACATTAATATGTGATGGGTTTCATTGCAGCTGATTTGAATGACATTAATATGTGATGGGTTTCATTGCAACTGATTTGAATGACATTAATATGTGATGGGTTTCATTGCAACTGATTTGAGTGACATTAATATGTGATGGGTTTCATTGCAACTGATTTGAATGACATTAATATATGATGGGTTTCATGGCATCTGATTTGAGTGACATTAATATGTGATGGGTTTCATTGCAACTGATTTGAATGACATTAATATATGATGGGTTTCATGGCATCTGATTTGAGTGACATTAGTATGTGATGGGTTTCATGGTATCTGATTTGAGTGACATTAGTATGTGATGGGTTTCATTGCAGCTGATTTGAGTGACATTAATATGTGATGGGTTTCATTGCATCTGATTTGAGTTACATTAGTATGTCATGGGTTTCATTAAAACTGATTTGAATGACATTAGTATGTGATGGGTTTCATTGCAACTGATTTGAATGACATTAATATGTGATGAGTTTCATTGCAACTGATTTGAATGACATTAATATGTGATGGGTTTCATTGCAACTGATTTGAGTGACATTAATATGTGATGGGTTTCATTGCAACTGATTTGAATGACATTAATATGTGATGGGTTTCATGGCATCTGATTTGAGTGACATTAATATGTGATGGGTTTCATTGCAGCTGATTTGAATGACATTAATATGTGATGGGTTTCATTGCAACTGATTTGAGTGACATTAATATGTGATGGGTTTCATTGCAACTGATTTGAGTGACATTAATATGTGATGGGTTTCATTGCAACTGATTTGAATGACATTAATATGTGATGGGTTTCATGGCATCTGATTTGAGTGACATTAATATGTGATGGGTTTCATTGCAGCTGATTTGAATGACATTAATATGTGATGGGTTTCATTGCAACCGATTTGAGTGACATTAATATGTGATGGGTTTCATTGCAACTGATTTGAGTGACATTAATATGTGATGGGTTTCATGGCATCTGATTTGAGTGACATTAATATGTGATGGGTTTCATTGCAGCTGATTTGAATGACATTAATATGTGATGGGTTTCATTGCAACTGATTTGAATGACATTAATATGTGATGGGTTTCATTGCAACTGATTTGAGTGACATTAATATGTGATGGGTTTCATTGCAACTGATTTGAATGACATTAATATATGATGGGTTTCATGGCATCTGATTTGAGTGACATTAGTATGTCATGGGTTTCATTGCAGCTGATTTGAGTGACATTAATATATGATGGGTTTCATTGCATCTGATTTGAGTGACATTAGTATGTCATGGGTTTCATTGCAGCTGATTTGAGTGACATTAGTATGTGATGGGTTTCATTGCAGCTAATTTGAACGACATTAATATGTGATGGGTTTCATTGCATCTGATTTGAGTGACATTAGTATGTCATGGGTTTCATGGCATCTGATTTGAGTGACATTAGTATGTCATGGGTTTCATTGCAACTGATTTGAATGACATTAATATGTGATGGGTTTCATGGCATCTGATTTGAGTGACATTAGTATGTGATGGCTTTCATTAAAACTGATTTGAGTTATATTAGTATGTGATGATTTTCATTGCAACTGATTTGAGTGACAAATAATCTTAAAATATGCATGTGAATGTGGTAAATTCCATTTAAATAGTGCCACAAATATAAATTTTTCTTGTCTATATTTGAAACCACACATTACAAATTAGTCTTCAGAATGGAATTTAATTTGCACCCTACCTTCAGATTATTACCATATTCAAATGTAGTCGATTTTTTTTCTTTCAGTTGTTTGAATTGAGTCACATTCACATTACTACAAGACAACTGATAGAATTTCAGGAAATTGTGCTGCATGTATTTTCTCTCCA
This sequence comes from Sinohyriopsis cumingii, assembly GCA_028554795.2. Classification (NCBI taxonomy): domain Eukaryota; kingdom Metazoa; phylum Mollusca; class Bivalvia; order Unionida; family Unionidae; genus Sinohyriopsis; species Sinohyriopsis cumingii. Next base: position 56,012,925 of record CM068836.1, read on the forward strand.
TTCCTGGCAATTTCTGTTTTGTCTGTTATCTTTTATTAAAGTTATTTTATGATGAACAAATGATTTTAGATAATACTATTTTAATTTTAATCTTGGTGTTAAGTGGATAAAATTTACAAACTTTTATAAGGAAAAGATTTTTTTTGCAAAGAAATAAAGTGCCAAAATTAAATTATAATTTGTATGGGCTCATTGTGTGGACAGTTCAAAGGGTACTCAAAATTACATGGAAGGTAATACTTTCTCATAAATGTTCATTAAATATTGGTGCTGTACAGGATGTAGAAATAAATATATTTTATGCACAAAAGTATATGATTATTGGACACTATTTAACATATACAATGTTATCTTTTTATTGATTCTTGATTTATTTCAATCTCTGTAAGACATGCAAGCAAAAACTTTTAATACTGTATTAATTTGAACAAAATAAACATTTCTAAAAAATATATTTTTCCTTTATTGCTTTAGATATCCATAAAATGTTCCATCATTTCTCAAATCTAAGAAACTCTTGATGTTTTGTGCTACCCCAATGTTGTCATAATATGCATTTATAACGTAGTTGACAATAAACAAGATAGCCCCATATCTTCCATTTCATACTGTCCAGGGCCAGCAGATCAGGGTCTAGCTGTTAACTATCTGCCATTACATATTTCACCAATAGATCAGGGCCTAGCTGTTCACCATCTGCCATTACATATTTCATGAATAGATCAGGGCCTAGCTGTTCACCATCTGCCATTACATATTTCACCAGCAGATCAGGGACTAGCTATTAACCATCTGCCATTAAATATTTAACAACAGATCAAGACATATCTATTCATCATCTGCCATTACATAATTTACTGGCAGATCATAGACTACCTATTTACCATCTGCCATTACATATTTCACCACTGATCAAGGCCTAGCTGTTCATCATCTGCCATTACATATTTCACCACAGATCAAGGCCTAGCTGTTCATCATCTGCCATTACATATTTCACCACTGATAAAGGCCTAGTTGTTCACCATCTGCCATTTCATATTTCACCACAGATCAAGGCCTAGCTGTTCATCATCTGCCATTACATAATTTAATGGCAGATCATGGCTGACCTTGATCTCCGAGCACATAAGGAATAAGACTATGAGTAAATGTGAAACAGTGTATACCTTGATCTGCCAACATATGTGTGAGACTACACAAGTAAATGTACATGTAAACACTGTATACCTTGATCTGCCAACATATTATGTGTGAGACTACACAAGTAAATGTACATGTAAACACTGTATACCTTGATCTGCCAACACATTATGTGTGAGACTACACAAGTAAATGCACATGTAAACACTGTATACCTTGATCTGCCAACATATTATGTGTGAGACTACACAAGTAAATGTACATGTAAACACTGTATACCTTGATCTGACAACACATTATGTGTGAGACTACACAAGTACATGTACATGTAAAACCATGTATACCTTAATCCGCCAACACGTGTGAGACTACACAAGTACATGTACGTATAAAACCATGTATACCTTGATCTGCCAAAATATTATGTGTGAGACTACACAAGAACATGTACATGTAAAACCATGTATACCTTGATCTGCCAACACATTATGTGAGACTACAGATGTACATGTAAAACCATGTATACCTTGATCTGTCTGCACATTATGTGTGAGACTACACAAGTACATGTATATGTAAAACCATGTATACCTTGATCTGCCTACACATTATGTGTGAGACTACACAAGTACATGTACATGTAAAACCATGTATACCTTGATCTGCCTACACATTATGTGTGAGACTACACAAGTACATGTACATGTAAAACCATGTATACCTTGATCTGCCTACATATTATGTGTGAGACTACACAAGTACATGTATATGTAAAACCATGTACACCTTGATCTGCCAACATGTTATGTGTGAGACTACACAAGTACATGTATATGTAAAACCATGTATACCTTGATCTGCCTACACATTATGTGTGAGACTACACAAGTACATGTATATGTAAAACCATGTATACCTTGATCTGCCAACATATTATGTGTGAGACTACACAAGTACATGTATATGTAAAACCATGTATACCTTGATCTGCCTACACATTATGTGTGAGACTACACAAGTACATGTATATGTAAAACCATGTATACCTTGATCTGCCAACATATTATGTGTGAGACTACACAAGTACATGTACATGTAAAACCATGTATACCTTGATCTGCCAACACATTATGTGTGAGACTACACAAGTACATGTAAAACCATGTATACCTTGATCTGCCAACACATTATGTGTGAGACTACATATACATGTAAAACCATGTATACCTTGATGTGCCTACACATTATGTGAGACTACACAAGTACATGTATATGTAAAACCATGTATACCTTGATCTTCCAACATATTATGTGTGAGACTACACAAGTACATGTACATGTAAAATCATGTATACCTTGATCTGCCAACATATTATGTGTGAGACTACACAAGTACATGTACATGTAAAACCATGTATACCTTGATCTGCCAACACATTATGGGAGACTACACAAGTACATTTATATGTAAAACCATGTATACCTTGATCTGCCTACACATTATGTGTGAGACTACACAAGTACATGTACATGTAAAACCATGTATACCTTGATCTGCCAACATATTATGTGTGAGACTACACAAGTACATGTATATGTAAAACCATGTATACCTTGATCTGCCTACACATTATGTGTGAGGCTACACAAGTATATGTACATGTAAAACCATGTATACCTTAATGTGCCAACACGTTACTGTGAGACTACACAAGTACATGTACATGTAAAACCATGTACACCTTGATCTGTCTGCACATTATGTAATAACAAATTATGATATAAGCTATTCACAGATAAGGATCATGCTACAGATAAGGAACTACAGGAGTAAGAAATTATGTCCAACTAGTCCTTTCACTGGTTGATAAAATTTTAGGGAGTTTATGTGTTACTTTTATATAAATGTTACATAATTTTAACAACTTTACTATTTATATTTTATCTTCTTGTACTCGACTTTTTTATCATTTGCAAGGGTTTATTTTCTTAAATTTTTGTGGATTTCTTTTTCACATTTTTCAAACTTGCCTTTAGTTGGCATCATATAGCCAATACTGTGCTGAGGTGACATAAAAAACTGCACACACACACACATACACAGCTGGACATAAGTTGCATTATATCTTGCACACATGGAATATAGTAGGAGAAATACAACTGAATGTTGAGATATTAATGCATTAACCCTTTATTGAACATCAGTCAAGAGGTTTCACTGCCTGATTTGCACAGGATTTATCCATTCAATAATTTGGCACCCCTTCTGAGCTTACTTCTGGTGCAATTATACATTTCTTTTTGCAAGAAATTTGTTGGATATTGGTTATATTCCATTTATGCATGCAGTGGATGAAATTGTTGGTAGCTATGGCAACCAAATCCAGATAGAAATGTGTAATAATCATTACAAACGTACATTTTGTTTTTATTTAAATTAGGCTTGCTACTTTCTTGCCAAACTGGCCATGCTTTGAATTTTGTTCAATTTATGATTGAGAAAAGCTAGATTTTCAAATTATTTGGCTTGGGTTGTCCAAGTTTCACCTAATATAGCACAACAGCTGTTTTGTTTTCAATGAAGTGTTAAGACTGAACACTTTAAGTTTGTAAAGTTCTGACTGTGTATTCTGTGCTTATATTTTTTTCTTAAATTTACTCACATGGTCTTTGACATTTCAAATATAAAAAGTATTTTGGTGTATCATTTCATTTGTTGAAATTTATATCAAATAGCTTGGTGACTATGGTAATATCATATGCAGTAATAAGTTTAATAAGATATTTAATGCCGATTTTATACTATGTCTCCCAAAATATGAATGCATGTGTTCAGGTTCAAAAGACTTGAAAGAAAGCTGAATGAGAAACAATTCATAAAAAAGCATGAAGATAACAGTGTAATCAGTCTTATACATATCTGTTGATATATATATATACACACACACATATACATGTACCTAGGTACTGCATTCTTTTGATTAAGGCAGGTGGAATAATGCAAAATGACTAGTGATGATGAATCTTGAAGCTCTTGAATCCCAAAATTAGAATTTTAACAAGAAAAATAGATCTGCTTTCAAATGTGTTACAAGATTTTCCTGTGGATGCAAACTTTAAACAAGTGGTGATAGTATACAATCATGTATTTATTGTTTTGCATCATGGAAACACATTTTATGTTTAATGCCTGAAAAGACCACAAAATTTAAATTTTATTGATCAATTCATCAACATCTAAGTGTGCTCCTCTTTAATTAAAATCTCTTGTTTATTCGTAAAAACTCTCCAAAACAAATTGCTAATTAACCAAACACACTTTAATTATTCCATTCCAATAGGTCTTTTGCATGCAGTATTTAACAAGCCTGCTGTCTTGTAAAAAAAATTCTATGTACAAGCCAGGTAAGTACACATGTACTCAAAATGTCAAAAGCAGTTCAACCCACATTATAAAATCCTATCAGTACAAGTGAGTAAAAGTGCAAAGAATCAGATAAGCTGCCAGATTTAAAGTATTCTGAATAAAAAGATTGAAATAAAAAAATGTTTTGGGTATAAACTAACTAGATACATATAAAGTACTTTCTGACTGAACTGTGAATTATTAATATTTTAGCAGGTACAAAGAATATAACAGGAAATCTGTTTATGTAGTTTGTTTAGAAACGCATGATTTTAAGTTTTAGACTATAGGTAGAAACTAATTATGTACTATATTAATTTTGGAATTTTTAAAAAAGTTGTCAAAATTAAAAAAACAACTTTATGCATTAGTTCCTGAAATTAATAACTGCAAGATCAGATAGTATATATATATATATATATATATATATATATATATATATATATATATATATATATATATATACACATACACACACACACACCACATACATTAAAAACAATAAATAATGTGACTTTTAAAGTGTTGGTATAAAGAAATTGGATATACCAATACTATTGGTAAAATCAAATTGTGATCACCCATGGTGCATTAATACACATATATAAATATTGTTGCAACAGTAGGTTCTGTTTGAACAGTAAGCTATCTCGTTTATGCTCTCTAAATCAGTACAGAATTAATTTCCACTAATAATTTAATCATTAGCAATGTAAGAAAATAACAGGTGAGAAAATAAAAATCCGTTTCAAAATGAATTAAGCATTCATCCAAATTATCTCTGATTTTCCTTTAATCTCGCTAAGGGACAAAATACAGTAGTCCCCTCTTATAAGGCCACCCCTATTGCATCAGGGAAGTGGCTTTATAATGAGGGTGGCCTTTCTAGAGGGGGATGACAAATGCGAATAGTAAATACATATGAAGAAAGTCACAAGTACATTTAATTCTAAAACATTTAATATTTTCATTAAAAAATCACATGTATGTTGTGAAATAAATGTAAAACAAACTGTTTCATCATTTTCAAAAAAATGTTATGAATAACCATTGATATACAATGTAGTTTTAAAACTGTCTTTATAATTATGTTACAGATCATATCATCTGTCACTTTGTTGGTAACAGTCCAAAAAACAAACCAGTCTCGTCACAATTAAAAATATCCTTGCTGTCATATCTCCAACATATATCATTTAGTCTTTTGTTCCAATCTTTGACAACTTCATTATTAACATCAGCTGATTCTCCACTAAGGACAGAGCACTTAATATTGTGTCGGACTTGAAATTTGTGCAACCATCCGTTACTTGTGGTAAAGTCGTCATATCCCATTTCAACTGACAAAATTGTTGCTTTTTCTTGAATCATTCGACCGGTGAGTGGAATTTTCTTAGCAAAACCATTTAAAAACCTTTTCATTCAAATCAGCATACAAACATCTTCTGGCTCAAACAACATTCCTTTCTCCATCCATTCCACTTTCCCACTTCTGTAAATTGTTTCCTTATCTTTCATGATATTGTTTATCTGAGTCTTTCCAACATCAGTTTTCTGCGAGGATCCTTGACCGGAGAAAAATTCTCAGTATAGAAGAGAAAGTGAAAGTAATTCAACTGACCAAAGGTGGTGGGGGGTGCCTTTTGGCCAGTTGGATTACTTTCACTTTCTCTTTTATACTGAGAATTTTTCTTTTCCTCGATGACATGTGGATCTTTATGCAGTAAGTTATTCAAGTTGTAATTCTGTACTACCTTCAACAATCGCAAACAGCGATTCCGCCCAACCCAATGCTGGACCGGTCGAAAAGCATATATAAAATGAAATGTATACATGTGCTGCCACCAGACTATCTGACATGCACAGAGAGTGGATGTGTGCGCTGACTGGTAAAAACGGTCCGACATAAACAGAGCTCAAGTAAACACTTCATGTAAAAAAGAAAGCGGGGGAGGGGTAACTTTAAATTTTAATGTAAACAAGTCAAAAAAATTAGCCAAATCATGTATTAAAGAACTACTTCAAGTAAATTACACATTAAATTTCCATCCACCATCACAATATTAACCTTAGTGGTACATGTACTTTAGTCAACACCTCTTTTAGTAATGAAAACTTGACATTGGGAAACAGAAATCGGATTACTTAACACACATTATGAATAAAATACTGGATCTGGATACATATTAAAATAAAATGCGGCCGATTGTGAGGGGTAAATGTTATATTATTGCACTAATATGCTGGCCCATAGTTGTGTTAGCCGGGTGGACTTTCGTGAGGGGTACGTTTGAACACAAACTCGTCGGTGCCAACGGATTCTGGCCGTAAGGAGCAGGTGGCCACTGGTCAGGGGGGTCGTACAGGGAAATCTGTGGAATGAGAGAAAAATATAGCACTGAACCTGCACCAAGTAACCTACACGAACCTGGGTCTTCAGAATGGTTATGTGTAGACGTTCCATGGGATTTTAATACGGTATTCACAATACCAGTGATACAAAGTTGCAATAGCCTGTCAAGAATGTAAAGTGCATTTCTTTGCTGGGAGGAACACACATACTGTAATCTATTTAAAGCTTTTTTCCTCCTACTTTATATGATCTATTAATAATGTTCTGAAAACAGTAATATTTAATTTTAAAATGTTGACGGTTCTCCCCCCCCCCCCCCCCCCCCCCCGTCTCTCACTCAAAGACTAATCGAACAATAAACCACTACTCTCTCTCTTTCTCTCTTTTGGATGGTCTGTAAGCATATCAGTTTTATCTCTTTTTCAACCATCGTAAGAAGATACCACCAAGCATGCCAGATTTTCAACTGTCATGCATCACACAATGACATCACTGGGCCTATGAATGATTCAGATTAATGGTCAAACTGAAAGAGGAAAGATAGAAATCAAGGATAGAAACGATTGTATGATCAGTAACAATGTTCATTAAATCTGACTTAGATCACTGAAAATTCAAATAAATGTTTGAATTGCCTCTTGTTGGTTTGTCATTTGGCTTTGTTTATATTTCCCTTTCATTGGTAAGTGAATGGTTGTGTTCAGCATTCATGTGGCTAGTCTAACCCTGTGATTGCAGTGCACGACTTTCTACATTTAAACCAGCTTTCATGCTTAAATAATACATGTGGCTAGCCTAACCCTGTGTTTGTAGTACACTACTTTCTACATTTAATACAGCTTTCATGCTTAAATAATGCAAGTGGCTAACCTAACCCTGTGTTTGTAGTACACTACTTTCTACATTTAATACAGCTTTCATGCTTAAATAATGCATGTGGCTAGTCTAACCCTGTGTTTGTAGTACACTACTTGCTACATTTAATACAGCTTTCATGCTTAAATAATGCATGTGGCTAGTCTAACCCTGTGTTTGTAGTACACTACTTTCTACATTTAATACAGCTTTCATGCTTAAATAATGCAAGTGGCTAACCTAACCCTGTGTTTGTAGTACACTACTTTCTACATTTAATACAGCTTTCATGCTTAAATAATGCATGTGGCTAGCCTAACCCTGTGTTTGTAGTACACTACTTTCTACATTTAATACAGCTTTCATGCTTAAATAATGCAAGTGGCTAACCTAACCCTGTGTTTGTAGTACACTACTTTCTACATTTAATACAGCTTTCATGCTTAAATAATGCATGTGGCTAGTCTAACCCTGTGTTTGTAGTACACTACTTGCTACATTTAATACAGTTTTCATGCTTAAATAATGCATGTGGCTAGTCTAACCCTGTGTTTGTAGTACACTACTTTCTACATTTAATACAGCTTTCATGCTTAAATAATGCATGTGGCTAACCTAACCCTGTTTGTAGTACACTACTTTCTACATTTAATACAGCTTTCATGCTTAAATAATGCATGTGGCTAGTCTAACCCTGTGTTTCTAGTACACTACTTTCTACATTTAATACAGCTTTCATGCTTAAATAATGCATGTGGCTAGCCTAACCCTGTGTTTGTAGTACACTACTTTCTACATTTAAACCATCTTTCATGCTTAGATAATGTATGTGGCTAGCATAACCCTGTGATTGCAGTGCAATACTTTCTACATTTAAACCAGCTTTCATGGTTAAATAATGCATGTGGCTAACCTAACCCTGTGTTTGTAGTGCACTACTTTCTACATTTAATACAGCTTTCATGCTTAAATAATGCATGTGGCTAACCTAACCGTGTGTTTGTAGTAATGCATGTGGCTAACCTAACCCTGTGTTTGTAGTGCACTACTTTCTACATTTAAACCATCTTTCATGCTTAAATAATGCATGTGGCTAGCCTAACCCTGTGTTTGTAGTGCACTACTTTCTACATTTAAACCATCTTTCATGCTTAAATAATGCATGTGGCTAATCTAACCCTGTGTTTGTAGTACACTACTTTTTACATTTAAAACATCTTTCATGCTTAAAAAATGGATGTCTTTTACATTTATTCAATCAATATGAATGAAAACAGAAGTTCAAGTTTGCAAAGAAGATTTAGATTAGCTGCAAAAGGTTAAGGACACAGAGCAGGAACACTGGGCAGGAATGTGCAAAGTTCATTCATTCCATCCATACACAATTGCCTATTGTCAATCTTAAGTGATTTTGAAACTGCAAGTATGTGTATTTGCATGTGATATAAGTACAATATCTGTATATGTATGCTGTATTTTTGAAAATAGTAATCACTGTATCAATTTTTCATTGAAAGGAAACTGTGTGCCTCTTTACCTTTCAATGAAAATTTTATACATTATACATATTGGGGTACATCAATGATACAGCATATATATATATATATATATATATATATATATATATATATATATATATATATATATATATATATACGCACACACATACACAAACACACTGTACATAATATATGACTTGGACAATGGAAATAATATCCTTAAAGCTGGTTGATTTAAAACAGAACACTCTAGTTGTATACAAATAGTGTGAAAATCAAATTTCACAGGGGTATGCAAGAAGGGAATCTTCTGCAAAAGTGGCCATTTTTGGACAAAGGGATAATGTTAAAACATAACGAAAAGGGCATAATGGTATAAGTATTTTAACCCAAAGAAAACACTTTTGGTAAAACAATAAATACTTGGTACCAGTGTTTAGGATCTCCTTTTAAAAATAAAGAATAAGCATGCTTCCACTCAATGAAGTATTCTATATCAATTAAAACAATATATGAAACACAGCAAAGTTTTAAGAAAATTTTAATAGTGATATGAACAATGGGGAATGGATGCTAGGAAAGCAGATATGGGTACCACAAAAAATTCTGTGTGCATGGGATTTTGATTTTTAACATAGCTTTTAACAACTTTCAGTCATATCGTTATGATGTCTGCAGTGAGGCAGGTTATAGTGATCTCTAGCACTGGGGCATCGTGATGCAGACATGTAGCATCATGTCCCACCCAGTCATATTATCCTGACACCAGACCAAACAGTCCTAATACTAACATCTTAATGCTGAGCGCCAAGCGAGGCAGCTGCTATTACCATTTTTACAAGTCTTTGTGTATGACAATGTTTGAACCAGCGACCTCATACATCCAAGGTGGATGCTCAGACAACTTATGCCACTGGAGCAGTTCAAAAAAAAATTTACCCTAGTTTTTCTTAACAGTTTGTCCAATTTACCTCTGCTGGTCTTTAATGAGGCATAAACTGTTAGAACTTTTTTACTTTTTAACACTCCAAATCCAAAACATTTTATTTTGTGAATTATAACCCAAGGAATACCACCACTTTACATGCTCAGACCAGTCAAGGTTAACTGCTTCCCTGTGCCCTTGGGAAAGGTGTGAACTCCCATTTTGTTGGGATGATATGGAATCGGGTCACAATTAGTACTTCCAGTTCAGTAGCCATGAATGTAGTTCTAGTCTATTTTTAGAACATTTTTTCCTCTCTCATTTTGGTGGTGATATAAGAGTTTTATTTATGCATTTTTGGTAGGGGTTTAAAGGTAATTGTTTATTCTTGATAATATGAGCTCAGGGTGTTGTTGTCTGTGAGTATTTCGGCGACAGTGCACAGTGAGTTATAAGGCCTTGGTGATGATCCAGAAGTGAAATCTGTGTTCTGTTTACATGCTGCTTTGTTGACAGTCCAGCACCTCAAAAAAAAGCAGGTCAACCTTTGACAAGAACTTCACAATGAAGTCATCTTTGAAGGTATTTTAGATTAACATATGATTTGCATTGATTGTCACACTGTGGAAAGGTCAGTACTGAGAAACAAATGTAGAGAACATGTAGTAAAATTAATTGTGTTTTATGTCCATATAGCCATAATGTGCCTTAGGTACCATTAAAACCTAACCACTTTACCTTCATGTTGAAGAGTGACATTTAAACCCAACCACTTTACCTTCATGTTGAAGAGTGACATTTAAACCCAACCACTTTACCTTCATTTTGAAAAGTGCCATTAAAACCCAACCACTTTACTTTCATGTTGAGGATGCATGAAACATCAAGTACTTGAAGAAAAAAAAACAACAAGATTTTCTAAAACAAGACAAATATTTAATAATTTAAATCAGGAATAATGAATTACAACACAGCATTGAATTTAGTGAAGGATTTATGACAAATAAAAAGCATTACCATATCTGCTTGCTTATAAGTCAATTCAAACTGCAATCAACAAAGATCCTGATCTACAGTAGCATAATACACCAGTCCTGCAGATCAGGGTCTCTGTTGTTTGTTCCACACACTACTCCTAACGAACTGCACAGACCCAGATCTGCCAGCTGGGTCTGTGCAGTCTGCAACTGGTCTCAACATATAAGTGAATGTACTGTTTCTTTAATTTTCCAACTTAAGATAATGTTAAGACAACACGAAACACTTTTACAAATCCAAATATTTATATTTAATATGATATAAATTCTTAGGATGAATGTTTTGTCTGACTGACATTAATTTAAATATTTTTGTAACACATTTTGAAAATAAAAAACTGTCCAGCAGTTAAAAAGACCTTTACTGAAATGAAGTGAGTCACCTGATAAATACAGGAGTCCCTTAAAGGCAGTACTGCTGTACAGGCTGAAAAGAAATTCTGTAATCCATGACTGTTTTTTTTAATCTGCTGAGTGCTGACACCATTTTTGATCTTTTGGGTGATTACAGGATTTTAAAGATCGCCAACATTGGATGTAAGATCAGCAACATATTCATTTTGGACCAACCAGACAACACCATATAACTTTATTATCCAATCAGATAGAGAAGTGAAGAGAAGATTTTCAAGATGGCTACCCTGGTGGCCATACTGGATGTAAGATCAGCATCATTAGGACCAACCAGACGTCATAAGAAGTTATCTGGTGAAAACTTTGTCGATATGGCCATCCATCCAGGAGGTATAGTGATGGCAAGGTTATAAAGATGGCCACCTTGAAGGTCAGATCAGCACCATTTTCATTTAGGACCGATGTCACAAGAAATCTTCTGGTAAGAACCCCCATGACACTATGACTTTCTATTTAAGTACTGATAAGATGATATTCAAAATGGATGACATGGTAGTCATATTAGACATCATTTCAACACCGTTTTCATTTAGGACCAACTAGAAATCATAAAAAGTAATTTAATTAATCTCCATGTTGATTCAACCATCTGTTAAAAAAGAGTTGCAATGGCAATATCTTATGATCAGTAGAGCTTAAAAATAAAAAAAAAACTCAAGAAAGAATATAAAAAACAGAAGCAGGTACCATTTCTGATAACAAAGAAATAACCTATGATGCATTATATTTGAGGAACAAGATTTGTTACTGTAAAAATGGATCGGCTGAAAATTGTGATGTTCACAAAGGTTTAATGAATGATCTATACAGTTTTCCTGGTACCTAAAAGAAACCCCATGTCCAAATATGTCCCACGGATACAAAAAAACCTGTAGGCACACCGCATGATAGGATCAAATGAGGTGGGTGTGTGTGTAAACTATATCACTGTGATTCAGTTTAATCCCTCAAGGATAGTATAAACCAATGAGTAATAATCTATTAAATACAATGCTCACCTCTGTCAAGATTTTTGTACTCTCCAGAATCCACTGTAACATTAACACTAGTCCCTCAAAAGGTCAGACACTCTCATGGGCAAAAAAGAATATTCCACCATTTTAAGATAAGACCATTTCTTTCCTTTTAATGGTCAAATATTGAAACCATCTATGATATTCTTCAGCGATAACAAAATTTTCAGATTAGCTTCTGTGGTGCACAAAATAGTTGTCAGTTTTGCACCATTTTTATTTCAGATGAAGTAGACATCATTAGAAGTGTTTTTGTGAAAACACCACGTTGTAATGATCATCCAATCAGTGACAGCAATATTTTTAAGAAAAACATGGCAGCTGGCATATTGGATGTATGATTTTCTCCAAGGCATGGGCTGAACAATTTTTAGAGCCACATCCTATGATGTAAATAAGCTGATAAAATCAAGTGCTGACCATATGTTGCATATCCCTGATTTAGGACCAACAGGTATCGGAAAGAAACTATTGCTGAAAACCCCACATTGATGTAGCCATACATTTGGAAGGAGATAACATTTTCAAGATGTTACATACCATTCTGGTTTACCAATAACAAGATTTTCAAGATGGCTGCTGTGGTGGCCATACTGGAAGTCAGATCGGCACCATTCTGATTCAAGACCAACTGGACATTATAAGAAGGCATCTGGTAAATCCCTATGTCACCATAAACTTTTGTTTAAGGAGAGTTGTGACGATGATTTTTAAGGTGACTTAACTGTGGCCATGTTGGATATCAGATTGGCACCATTATTATTCAGGACTAGCAAGACATCAGTAGAAGTCTTGTAGTGAAATCCCCCATGTTGATATGACCATCCATGTAAAAGGATTAGGAAAAAAATATTTTTAAGATGGCTATGGATGTCAGATCGGTAGCTTAAGACAAATTAGATGTCATCAGAAGTCCTTTACTGAAAAACAAGTGTCCATTCAGGAGTGACAAAATTTTCCAGCTAACTTCAGTGGCAGAAATATTTGACATAAGATCGGCCCCATTTTTATTTAGGATGAAACAAACATAATAATAATTCTTTTAGTGAAAACCTGTAATGATATGACCATCCATTGAGGAGAAGTAGCAATAACAAGATTTTTAAGATGGTGGCCATGATAGACATCAGATAGGCACCATTTTCATTTAGAACAAACCAGACATTATAAGAACTCTAAAGGTGAAAATCACATCTTGACACGACCAGCCATGTAGGAAGAGTAGCAACAAACATATTTTTAAGATGGCTGCCATTGTGGCCATATTGGATGTCAAATAAGCATAATTTTTATACAGGACCATGTAGACAAAGTCTTTGTTTTAGTGATATTAATATAAATGCATACAATCCTCTATTTTATCATTCTAGTATGAACAAGCTTGGCAAATAAACACACAATCTAACCAGTCAGAGAGGCATCAAAATTGTGTCACCTTGACAGTAATCAATCTAGTTTTTGACATTAAGCTGAATATAGCATACAATTACACCCATCATCACAGTCAGTCACTTCATAAATAAATCTGACACTGTTGCCAACCATGTTTACGCTGCTATGTCATTATTGTAAGTATGATAAAAACAAGAATTATCACATACAAAATCGCTATTTATGTAAAAACCCTGTACACAATAGCTATTTACACAGACAATCTATGAAAATCAAAGCCTTTTTATGGTACAGATTGATTTTTCATAAATGTAATAATGTAAGAAATCTCTAGTGACTCTGGAAGGTATGTACTGTTCCCGAGTTCGTTCTGAGAAAACTTTATTTGCATGTACATGTACAAGAAATTAGTCTCAAGAACACAAACATCTGGACAAGGTGAAATCAAACTCTGCAAATTCTGTGCTTGAGAAAACACAAGGCCTTCAAGAAAACAACTATTCACAATGACTGAATTTTAACTAATAATTTGAGTGAATTTTCATGCAAAATAAGAATCATAACTCTGTGAACGTGGACATAAGCAATATGAATTACAGTAATTACGGTATTAGCATAACTGCATGTTCAGAACTTTGCAGCATTTTAACAATATAGAATGAACCTAACCAACCAACTAAGAAAGCAACTGTTTATGAGACTCATTTAAGTCAGAGTTAAGTGTAATGACAGATCATGAATGCATAGATTCAGGGAAAATCATGTTCCTGTCAACAGATTGTAGCAGATGCTTTCCTCCCACAGAGCATGCTAGGATCAAGACGGCTATTCTGACAATCCAAAGGGGCGTGTAATTATTAAGGCATGTGTGGCTATTACGGTGAATAGGGAACTCATTTTCAATTTGTTTTCTTTCTTCCCATTTCCACATTTTAGTACTGTCCCCTATATCCCAGTAATTTCTCGTTGATTTCTTTTTGAAACATCATTTTTCCACCAAAATCCACTTCAAAGAACTGTACATTTTGATTCATGTTAAACCTATCTAAATGTGACAAAACTATTGAGTAGAGTGTCATAGAGGACTTCAAAATAAGGCAGTGATAAACTTTAGTCTACATAATTTTGAGAACATCTTATTAATAAGTTACATGTATACAGACAAGTATATACATTAATTCTAAAACTACTACTTAAACACCAAATGGTAAACTCCTTCAATAATGGGATATTGTGCACCTAACCAATAAATATGTAAATTTTGCAACCATATAATGTAGGGTTGTTCCATTTAAGCAGACATGGTACCCTGACAAGACAGCTTTTAAAACATACATGCCATGGTACTCTGATTACTCCAAGAGTTCTAATAAAAATGATAAACTGCATCTAGGAGCTCACTTCTCCACAGTGAAAGTGCTTCCCATAGGTCCCAAGTATGTTTTACTGGAACAGCCCTTACTGTACTTACTTTCGTCTGACTCTCAATCTACAACAGACAATTAAGTCAGAGGGGAATGGGAATCTCCCTCTACAAAGACAATACCATGTATAATTGCTTATAAGATGAGTCCAACTGCAAACACATAATGCACTGGCAGATATGGGTCTGTGCAGTTTGTTCAGAGCAATATGTGGAACAAACAACATAGACCCTGATCGGCAGATGCATTATGCTATGGCAGAAAAGGATTTTTACTATCTGAGGTTTGACTCAACTTATAAGCGAGTACGTATGGTAAATGAGAGGAAAATGGGAGTGCAGACAAGACAGTATAATAACAATAAAAGTTGAAAAAACTGTGCACACTTAAAACTGTTCCTTTAATAATAAAAAAGCTTGAAGAATGGTTTATTTATCAGATCTTACGTACTCATTATATGATCCAACTACATGCACAGGAATGTTTCATAAACTATCAGATTATAAAACGTTTGCATGAGTGACGATTAAGAATTCTATAATTTTTCAAGAGTATTTCAAAATATAAAACTAGTGGTCCATTCAGTCACTAATTCTTCAAGTTAATTTCTTTTTCTCAACTTCACACTTTATCTTGAAATAACACTACACTATCATTTCAGAATTAAATTAATAAAACCAATTATTATTAAAATATTCAACCTCTTTCCAATTTCTTTACAAACAGAAATTCCCCTTAAACACATGGCATTCCTTGGATGTTGATAGTTCTCTTCCTCCCCAAATATCCAAATTTTAAATCAAATAAATACTTCACAGATTCATTTGCTAGGATTATCTTTTAAAAATATGTGGTGGCATATACCCACTCAACCACCCCTTCCCATATTATACCTCTAAAAAAAATTGTTGTCATTACATTCTATAAAGTGCTGAAACAACTGTCAAAAACACTATTTCATACATTCACACATAAAAAGTTAACAAGAAACTCAGTAACTGAATTATAGGTTTCAAAAATGTTTTAGTGTTACAAATTTAGCTATATCTGCACCAATAAGCTGACATCTCAAACTAATTAAAAGTGAACACATAAACAGATGATGCATGTAAAAGCAATAAATTTACAAACAGAAAAAGACAAAGAAATTCTTGACTCTTTTACAAACAAAAGAAAGGAAAAAATATAATCCCTATATTTATTATATACCTATCAATTTTCAACCCCCAAAGGAACTAGAATTTTACTGTCATTTCCTGGAAACCGATACTATAGATTTATGATTCTTTATTATATTATTATCAAAATGAGGCTGGACTAAATTATTATCGAGGTTTCCCGGTTACAAGAGCAGGGCCCTTAGTGATGGAATGCCATCACTAGCAGGAAACAAAGTTCTCACAGTGACATTTCGTTATACCTTGCATTATATGTTAAATATCTGAAACGTCCAAGCCATGACAATATTAATACAACAATCAAAAAACAGTTATTCCTTTTCTTTTTAAGTAGATAATGTAGCCAAAAGAAGATCACACTCAGAAATAGTGTGCTAAATTGTTACTGTACAGTAAAGCACATTTATGGAAGTTCATAATTGGTAATGATGATAAATTTCCCTGCAAAATGAATTTGAAATTATGAATATTACAATTATCTCAAAATGAACAGGTATATAACAAAATATCAATGTCACAGTATTGGGATTTGATTGCTAGATTATGTCTTGTTAGCACAAAAAGTCAGGATCATGACTCGACACTTCACTTCAAATAATGGTCCAGGTTTTCTTATACTGACAACCTGGCATGATCTAGCAATCAAAATTGTGATACTGTGTTTATATATATATATCTTTTAATATATTATAAATGGAGGTTATTTTGCTAGTTTACACTGATTTGTCAGTGATCAAATATGAAAATAAATTATCTGTGAACATCAAAATTTTGTGTTTGCTGAAAGCATTTTTTTTGTGTGGATAATTATTCTGATATGGAATGAAACTGTCTTCACAGATGCATGATTCTTCATTAAGTCTTTAATTTCCTGGTTGTAGTAACCACAAAACTCATGAAAACTGGTACCCTGTGAAAATTGGAACCATAAGAAAGAGTCAATTCACAGTGTGTAATAATGCCAACAAATGTCATTATCAATATATGACAAATTTACAACAGAGGTTTAAATATGAAGTATACTTATATCAATATAGACATTTTTCCATGCCTCGAAAAACAAAAATTATGGTTCAACCCTTTTAGTGGTATTTAAAGTTATGCATACAGTATCTGTTAACATTTCCAGACATATTGCAAATTGATGATTCAAGTAATGATGGATTTCACAATATCGATATTTGCTGTAAATGAGAGTAAGACTGCATCCTGACATCCTTCATATAGACTGGAGTGCTCTGCCTTTACTGAATCTTCAATGTAGATTTGCATAACTAGTAATTTGTTCTATTTGTCACATTGATCATTTCTGCAGCTCTGCAAACAGAAAATGTGCCATTAAAGTTAGACATTAAAAAATATTCTTAACTAATTTGGATATGTCCCTAAAAATATGAAAAGAAAAAAAAAACATGACATAAAATTACAACAAAAATGAAGCTTCACTGAAACTATTTTGCAATCACTTTTGTGAGAACGCTTAAACTGTAGAAGACAGGTTGAGTAACTTGTGCACAATTTTTGCTTTGCACTGTAAAATGGTTTGAATGAATAAATAAAATGATATGCTCATGGTTCATATCCCAGAAAGTACTAGTAAGGGGTAGGTACTACATGCTAGATATAAATTATAATTGGACAAAGAAATCGAACTTAGTTAATGACATGTATCAAACAAGGTGTAATACGAAAATAACTATTGGTCATTTTTGTTGTGTAATGAATAGAAGGCTAATTAGCCTCTCTCAATAGCCAATTAACATTAATAGGTGGTCAAGTAAATGTTTAGCCGCACCTTTCAATAACCATGTTATGAAGTACTACAATTATATATATATGGACAGTGCCATAATGAGGGAGTATTGTATCATGCACTTCATTATAATGCAGTCTCACTATAAAGCAATATACTGTATGGGCCCATGGACAGTGTTAGAGAGAGAGAAGAGAGACAGACAGAGAAAGAGAGAGAGAAAGAGAGCTTGAGCATGTATAAGGTAATATGCCTTTACACAGTGATAATTCTTTGGAACTTTTTAATACAGCTGGGGGCCTCAAGGTCTTATTACTTAACTGAGTTACTATTAATAATGACATTATTATTATAAATAAAAGTAATAATAATAATAGTAATAATTATAATTATTAAACTTAATAATAATAATAATAATATTATTATTATTATTATCATTATTATTATTATTAAAATGGAATAGGAAATTATAAAATATACATGATATGCATATATGCAAAAATAATTTAAGACTGTACATATCTATTTTCACATTTATGTTAACAGTAACAAAACCAATGTACTTGAAAATCCAAATACAGCAATCTCTCAATATAAGGACTTCATGATTTCTGTTATAAGGTGAGTATAGTCACTGGTCCCATTCTATTATGAAGTACTACAATTATATATATATACGGGCCCATGAACATTGTTATAATGAGGGAATGTTGTATAGTGTACCTCACTATAAGGCAGTATAATCTATGGTTCCCTTGGACAGTGCCATAATGAGGGAGTTCTGCATCGTATACTTCATTATAATGAAGTCTCACTATAAGGCAATATACTCTATGGCCCATGGACAGTGTTATAATGAGTAAGTGCTGTATAGTGTACCTCACTATAAGGCAATATACTCTTTGGGTCCATGGACAGTGTTATAATGAGAAAATGCTGTATGTCAACAAACAAAACAGAAAGTGACAATATCAAAAATATATGGTCTTTACTTTTATATATTAATTCCTGAATATTTCTGCAATAAAATAATGGCAAAACATAAAAATGGTTGCACTCATTTTTTTTTGAACAGAAATTTTTTATATGGGCAAGACAAGAAAGTGATAGTAAGAAACTAGAGATTAAAAGTCTTCAACATCCTAAATAATATTCAAAGCAAGCATTACAAGGTTATTTCCTCAAAGAAGTTAAGAGATTTTAAATACATGGCCCTAAGTCAAACAAGCGCTACAGGATGATCAGCTTAATCAAAAGAGAACACCAACTGTGGTACAGAAGGATTACAAAATATTGGCAACAGTGACCTTATTTCCACTGATGGTTGTCATACTCCTTATGAAACAACTGCATACCAAGTCGTCTGACTGTACAAATAATTAGCATCTGAGAAAATTATCAAATCAAAATCCTTAGCCACAACCACACTGGTACAGTGTATATACCAGATTGACAGATCTCTGAACAAACTTCTGGACAGACATCACCAATCCACAGTGTTTATACCAGATTGACAGATCCTTGAACAAACGTTTGGACAGACAGCACCAATCCACAGGCAAAAACAACTTCTATATCAATCCAAAACTACAACTTTCCATACTTGGTTCATTTATCGCATGCACCTAATAGCAGTCCCAGTTGTTCTGTTGTTATATAAATGCATATGAGTGTATACCGTATTTTCCTGCATATATCCCGCGGGTTATACCAGATTTTACAAACCCCGGGGGGGGGGGGGCGTTCGGGTTATATAAGGGTGCAGGCTATATCACAAATGTTTTACACGTAATAATATTTCAATATATTTCCTTGGCGACGAATTCACGAAAATCATCCATCTTCTCCCAATTCTCGGGTAGACGTTGGCCGACGGTCGTTCGTGTTCTGACTGACAATTGGTTCCTCTTCATAAATTTATATACCCAATGCACTCCTCCTTTAAAATCATCAATGTGCTTCTCTGCCACCATGAGTTTGGCCTTCAGTTTGATGGCAACTGTCGAGACTGGTCGGTTGTTTTCCCGCTGGGCCACTTCAGCATACGCAATGGCAGTTAGCTTGAAGTCGACTGTGTAAGACTTTCGTTTCGGCATTTTTTAAATTAAACAGAAAGAAATTATTTAAACTTGAATCTACAATTAAAATGAATACAAGATTATTTAGAAATGTCCGCGTTTATGTAGCCTGTAGTTGAGGCACAGCTCCTATAGACAGCCTATGCGCACAAGCACTGTGTACCGAGCCTGAATACCGGTAGTTAACTGACGTCATGCGAGCTACATTCGAAATCGACAATTGTGGCATTCAGCCTCAGGACCTCACACCACTGCATATCCGGCTCACAAGTACCTGGCTTCAAAATTCAAATCTGCCGGCTTCCAGCCGGAATATAGTGGAGGCAGGGTGACTAACTTGAACTGATGCAGAGGGATGAATATGGACGGGGGACCGACTGGCTTGATAGCGTAAATACAAATTTGCATGTTGGGCGGGTGAGTGAAAATGTAGTAGTTGTAGTATCGTTCGTCATCCACATGTGAGCATTGACGAATTCAGTCCTTCTAAAAACAGTAATGGTAGACAATGTGAACATACACAAAAAACTTCATCAATCTATGGTTGCAGGTTATACAAAGGTGTGGGTTATGCCAACGATTTTTTACACAAAACCCCAAACCCGCGGGCTATATGAGGGTGCGGATTATCTGTGTCTGCGGGATATATGCGGGAAAATACGGTAATATACTGAATGATATATAGCATAAGCCCAGTTGTTCTGATGTCATATTAAGTGTAACAGTGTGAATACTGCAGATGTGAGCAACAGAGTTTTATCTTATTGTTTAAGCGCTTTCAGAATGTAAAAATTACATCATGTAATACAAGAATTGGCAATAAGGTAATCATTACTAATGAAATATTCATTGGTGAAATCATTCCCAAGTGTCATTTTCATGTCTTAGTGACATAAAAAAACAATAATTCTATTAAATGCGTTTTGAAATAAAAGATTTCTTTGATACTACTTACCCAATCATATAACATTAGAACATCCATTACTATGCAAATCCAGCTATCCCAAGCAAAAAAAAAGACGTAATAAAAGTGCTAAAACAATGGCTGCTTAACAAGACAGAAGTCTGATGAAAGTAATCTCCCACTGGATATATGAATTGGTGCTGAATCCTATCATTTGTCAGTTACTACTAGGGCATAAGTGAATGGTCTGTGTGGGGTGCAATGGATGGGGAGAAGAAGTGCCCAAATTATGATTGGGAAAGTATTAATGAAGAAACAACTTTCTTCAAAAATTGGTTTCTTCTTCTTTTTCACATTTTTGGAACTTTATTTGTAACTGTCACCTTACTGACATTACAGTGCCAAGGTAAAGTTACATGCTACTACATACCTTTACAAGTACATCAGCTGATCATAATACATTAAAAGATAGGAATGAGTTGGTAGGAGTTATGTTCCCTAACTGGCTCACAACATACATAGAACAAAATCACATTCCAAGGTTAACAAAGATCAATAGGAAGGACATGATCTTAAGGAAAATAATTTCAGTTATGCAAATCGAGCAAAAGTAGAATAACCACCATCACTATGAAGCTGCTGAGTGACCTGAGTAGATAGCCTGTTGCATTGCTGACAGTTCTCACCACCTGGGTAGACAGCACGTTGCATTGCTTGACAGTTCTCACCAACTGGGTAGACAGCCTGTTACATTGCTTGACAGTTCTCACCACCTGAGTAGACAGCATGCTGCATTGCTGACAGAGTTCTCACCACCAGGATAGACAGCCTGTTGCATTGCTTGACAGTTCTCACCACCTGGGTAGACAGCCTGTTGCATTGCTTGACAGTCCTCACCACCTGAGTAGACAGCATGTTGCACTGCTTGACAGTTCTCACCACCTGAGTAGACAGCATGTTGCATTGCTGACAGAGTTCTCACCAGGTGGGTAGACAGCCTGTTGCATTGCTTGACAGTTCTCACCACCTGGGTAGACAGCCTGTTGCATTTCCTGACAGTTCTCACCACCTGGGTAGACAGCATGTTGCATTGCTGACTGAGTTCTCACCACATCAAAATAAAAGGGCTACCTGATAAAAGCTGAAGAATGTTATATCAGGTAGTTTCTGACCTGCATGTTTTGAATGATGTCAGTCAGTCAGGAACAGGTTTTCTTGAATCCTATGCTGGTACTGACCACTGTAATCTCATGACCTAAATTAAGTAGTTCAGTATGGTCCTGGGTTAAGTCCTTGTCATCCGAATGAATAATCCAATGAATTTTGAATGAAAGAGCCTTTTGGAAAATATTTTCCCTTCCTTCTTTTTGGGGTATAAACAAGCAATATCTTCCATTTCTGATTGGCCCAGTAAATTTTAGGTACCACTTCAATGCCCTAATAGGATCTGGTTCTCCCTGACCCTTGCCATTCAAGGAAATTTACAACAGTCAAGTTATTTTTAAACAAGTGTCTCTCAAAGGGCCTGATCTCTACTGGCTGAGAAGAATTTCCAGGGATTCAAGGTAAGTCCATTTCTTCCTGTTAGTACCCTTTTTGTAAGTCTTTGGTATGACTCAGCTGTGGATTGAACCCATGACCTCTAGCATCTGAGGCGGACGCTCTAACAAACAGGCCACTTGAGTGTCGCACAAAATGTACAGTATCTGCAAAGCCTTGACAGCAATAATGCTGACCAGGTATGATCAAAATGGACAGACCAAGGATGGAATTTGGCACAAATCCCTCTAAGGACAGATGATTCTCAAATGATTTCCATCTCTGTAAGTAGACAATATTTTAGCATTTTTACTGCAAAAGCACCAACAAATATGGTTAATGCCTTTTCTCATTTGAGGTCTGGATTTGCAATGTATGTATTATGACTGAGAGGTCTGGATCTGCAAGATAGTGGATCCTCTCCTATGCATTATGACTGAGAGGTCTGGATTTGCAAGGTAGTGGATCCTCTCCATTGCATTATGACTGAGAGGTCTAGATCTGCAAGGTAGTGGATCCTCTCCACTGCATTATGACTGAGAGGTCTAGATCTGCAAGGTAGTGGATCCTCTCCTATGCATTATGACTGAGAGGTCTAGATTTGCAAGGTAGTGGATCCTCTCCTATGTATTATGTCTGAAAGGTCTGGATTTGCAAGGTAGTGGATCCTCTCCTATCTATTATGACTGAGAGGTCTGGATTTGCAAGGTAGTGGAATCTCTCATATATTTTGATTGGGGGTCTGAATTTGCATTATGTATTATGATTGGGTAAAGCATCAGAAGAAGAAAACAGAATGGTTAACATAGTGAAGATATATAGCATTGAACAAAATCATACTCAATAAAAAACCACCTCCGACTATAATCGAGCCCAGTGAGCACCATCAAGTATGCTGTAATATAAAACATATTCTTGGAGAAAAATGGCAGTTGTTATAACATGTAAACTCTTTCTTTGTTATCTAAGACTAACAGAAAGCCCTTTAACCTTCCACGACCATTCTAATATTTCTGACTTGGATGGCTGGAGGAAAGTTATGTTATTCATACATTTTAGAAAGAAAACTCAGCACATGAAATAAAAATTATATCAACTTCAGTATCTTGCCATCACATATTCCCATGAATTTAACTGCAAATTTCCAAACCACACACTCTAAGACAGTAACTATAACTCGGGGCTGGTGATGCAAAGTCTGTCTTGTAAGTGATGCACATTACCATAATGAAGTTCCATTAGATAACACAAGAAAGTGCCACTAAAATTTCAATTTACATATTTGAGAAAGAAAAAAACATTCATAATGCGCATTGATGTGGGATTGGGAAATTACACTCTTAGAGTCGGAATTCACCAAAACCTCAGTCATACCAATGAATTCCAATCCTTATGTGACAGTTCCCTGCCGCATATCAATGCATATGATGGATTCTATTACTTCCATAAGCACACAAAAAGTCTTTTCACTCTCTCATTTCTGTATCAAATAATGTAGCTGAAATCATAATGGTGATTAAATGTAAGGGACATTACTTGTGTCAAACATGAAATGAGGTCATCAGGTGCACTTGTGTGGCAAATTCTTCTTATTTCTATATATTTGTATAAAGTCGGCCCATGTGAGGAATTTATGTGGGGTTTCACGTGACCTAGAGAATGTCTGTTACCTCTGCAGCATAGTCCAGTGAATCAACATGTAGCTACGTAAAGTGTCAAAACAATAATACACGATACACACTGGTTAATACAGATATTCCACTTACAGTCGGATCCTGACAAAAAATTCTGGCCTTAAAATGCATTTCACTAACCCACAGTCCAGTCAACAAAAGACTATTACTGTCCATAGAAAACAGCAAAAGGTTTATGCTATAAATGTCATCTTAGGACACATGGTTAGCTGTTTGTATGATATACAATGACAAATTTGGTATAGCTGAGTTTTCTCTAATACATTAGCATCTCTCAAACCCACCATCCTCATCCACTAACTTAATCTAAGCAATGTATCCTCCAGGGGTGTAAAATTGAGGGTAAAAAAAAAAACAACCTTGGTGTCAGAACTGGGGGTCAAATAAAAAATGTGGGGGTCAAAAATGTACTGACAAATTTTCATCTGACTCATACTTTTTCAGCTTGAAATAGGATATTGCAACTTGTACAACATACCCTCTCTCTCTCTAAACATACAAATAAACCAACATGCACAATTAACAAACAAAGGCATTGTCCATTCAAAAAATAATTTTATTAGTTAATTCTTCTTTTAAAGCTGTACTTTAAACAGTCTCCTTATAATCCTTTTGAAGCAATATAATTATAGACCAACACATTACATACAAGCCAATACAAAAAGCCTAATAAATCTTTTTAATCAAATGGGAGTTATTTTACTGCCTGTCATAAAATATTACTATCATCAGTTTCATTGTACTTCGTCCTATAACACATTTATCCAAAAATCAAAAAGGTTAATGATTAATCCTATTTCTAATAAGTTACACTTGAACTTTAAGAATTTTCTTTTATTGCAACATGGTTAAAAACCAACAAAATCTGCAATGACCCCTGACTTTGTAATCCAAATAACGCATCTGTCTCCGAAAGTTTACTGATTTCTTTGCTGTGAAAGAATGTCTTGGGATATATGTGTTCTCCAGATATCTTGTGGCGAATGAGGGCAGATTTTTTAAAATTCTTAAACCCTGTCATGAAAGGATTATTCATTTTTGCAGTCTTGCAATCACGTGATCAGAAGTCACACCAGTAATCCTAAAGGATGTGCTGTATTCCAGTCAAGGGAATCATTTCCTCCATTTTTCATAAAAGTTAGTGCCACAGTTACTCTTTTGTGTTCTGCTTCTTTCAATTTCTTCGCTAATAATTCTTAGTGCATGATGTTTTAATCTGGAGATCAATTGCTAGTGCAACAAGCATTGAGCTTAAACATCCAGATGACATCTAGCTGAGCTCGATGGAAATCATACGAGTGCTCATGAGATTAGGGGAAGCTACTCCATCATAACACTGCCTATGCTAGTCTGGTTCCTTGTTTCGTGTGTTCCCTGCGTTGCACTCTGCTATACGAATAGAGGAGCGCAACGCAGGGAGCAAACAAAGCGGGAACCAGTCATTGTCTATGCTCGAAGTATACACGATGCCATCTCTTGTCCAATGCATTGGATATGAAATAAATCCTGATTGCATTATGCGAATCTTTTGCATTAAAAAAATGCACAGCAACAAAATGTGTGTCAATTCTCTCCAGCGTGCGTCCCTGACGCACAAATGTGCATAAAGGGAAACAATGCCTGTCACTAACCCAACCTATACATAATCTAAATACCCGTCCACTTTATAGTATCCCTGTGTGTTTGTCAAGCACATTAGTTCCATTATTCTCTTTCACAAGACCTACCCATACACACCTCAACATCCCTCGCTTTTGTATCTTTAAGTCTGAAATCTCATAACACATTACATTATGCAGGAATTGTTTCCTGAGATCAAATGTATATTTTCCAAAGCAACAAGAATGGGTGTAGGCTGTCTCTAGAAAATGGGTGTAGGATGTCTCTAGAGAATGGATGAAGGCTGACTCTAGAGAATGAGCAGCTGACAGGGTGAACAGACCATTCTGGTAAGGGTTAATTTAAGAAAAAGCAAATTTTTAGTAAATTATGTTTCTCCAAGAATACTTACCCGATCACATTAACGTTAGGAATATAAGCCTGCTACCTCTCGAATCCAGCCCTACTAAAAGACGAAAATTCGTCTTTTCGGTCTATCTTATATAGACCAAAGGGCAATAACTCTTGCCCCTTACCTCCCCTTGCCACCGCCAGGTGTCGCTAGTTTTTAAGCTGAGCGATATATATTATACGAGGATGCTTGCATAGCGGGGTGGTTGGGAGGGTTTTTAAGTAATGTGATTGGGTAAGTATTCTCGGAGAAACAATTTACTAAAAATTTGCTTTCTCCTTCAAATACGTTCCCCGATCATATTAACGTTAGGAGAATAAGTAATAGGAGGAGGGAATGCTGAGCATCCTACCTCCACCCCAGGTACCTTCTAGGGAATGATGGCTGGATTCCCCATTTGAACGATAACCCGTTCTCCTAATTTCATCAGCAACACAGCCTAGGGTCATGTGATATGTGACCCCTATATACGGTTAAGAAGATAGTTATTGAAATCTTTTTACCAATGAAATTTTACTGGCGAATCCAGCGAAGCTGATAGGCTGTGCTGATTGTTTTAAATGGGTCTGGTGGTCATCTGGGCTGCCGACACCTGACCTACCATATTCAAGGTTTGCCTTTGAGAAGCCAAATCTCTGAGATAAAAACTGGAGAAGGTTGACTCTGCATGCCAGCCAACAGCTTCTATTATATCTCGGATCGAAACATTGCACTCGAATGCCAGGCTCGCTGAGATTGCTCTAATCTCATGAGCCGTAATCTTCATGAGGCGACTCTGATCTTGTGAGACCTCAGAGTACGCTGAGCGTATAACCCACTTCAGCCATGAAGCAAGGGCTTGAGGGGTGATATCCCATTTACCAGCTTCGACCAGAAGAAAGAGGCGCTTACGTGTGTCCCGACACGCCTGTGCGTTTTAAATAGTGCTTGAGTGCACGAACAGGATCTTGCATGGCTGCTGCTCTTGATTTATCTATGGAAGAGAGCGAGCGAATGACAATTCTTTGATTGCCAATGGATGGTAACCTATTTTTGGCTACAAATCCTGGCTGCGTCAGGAGGACCACCGAACCATCTGATCTGAACTGAAGAAAGTTTGGGTCACTGGAAAGGGCATGTAACTCGCTCACCCTGCATGCTGAAGCTAAGGCTATCAAGAAACATGTTTTGTATCATAGTAGCTTTAACGAAGTGTGGCCTAAAGGTTCAAATTTGTCTGAATTGAGCCATGTTAAAACCCAGGACAGATTCCATTTTGGAAACAGGGTGAGGGATTTTGGTCGATTGAAATCAAAATTGGCTAAAAGATCTGATAGATCTTTGTTATGCCCAATATCACATCTACCATGATGGTGGAATGTGTCTGATATCATGGAGCGGTAGCCTTTGATAGTAATTGGGGCCAACTGTTTCTCCTCGAAAAGCCAGAGAAAAAAGTTGGCCAGTTGAGGGATTGAGACACTCAAAGGGACGATGTTATTGATATGGCACCAGTCCCTGAAAACACGCCACTTTCCCTCATAAGCCTTCAGAGTGGAGGGCCTTCTTGCTCTTGAGATTCTCTCCACAATCAAAGGTTTAAATTGTTTGTCTCGCAAGGCTGCCCGGACAAGAGCCAAGCGTGAAGAAGAAGACGGTCAGGGGTGGAACACCCGTGACCACGGTTGTTTGAGAAGATTTGGGCTGGTTGGAATCTTCCTGGGTAGATCTATCGCTAGATCGAGTAGATCGGTAACCAGGACTTGTTCCATCTGAGAGGGGCAATCAGAATCATCCGACAGTTCTGATCCCTTAACCTCTGGATTATTTTTGGTACCAAAACCATGGGAGGGTAGGCAAACGCCCACAACCCCTCCCAGCTGATTGACAGAGTGTCCACAGCCCAAGCCTCTGGGTCTGGAACCGGAGAGACGAAGGTGGGCAACTTGCGATTCCACCTTGTCGCAAAAAGATCGATCATCAGACGCCCCCAAAGTGTGCAAATCCGAAGAAAGACTGACTGATGGAGTGACCATTCCGTGTGAATGACTTGACCTTTCCTGGATAGAGTGTCGGCCAAGACATTGAGTCTGCCGGGAATGTGTCTGATTTGTACGTTGATGTGGAGGTTGTCACACTAACGTAGAAACTGCCAGATCAGAATGCACAGGTCTGGTGATTTGGTGCCCCCCGTTTAATGAGGTAAGTCACCACCACAGAGTTGTCTGACATAATGAGGACAGTTTTTCCTGAGAGTTGATCCTTCCAGAAATAAAAGGCATTGACGACAGCCCTCATTTCTAAAAGGTTGATGTGGAGAGGCCTCTCCCCTGGCTGCCGCTGACTGTAGCAAAGTCCGGCAACAGGTGGGCACCCCAACCGTAGGTACTGGCGTCAGTACATACCGTTATCTCCTCTTGGGGCATCTCCAGAGGAATCCCTGTGGACAGCCAACCTGGGTTGTGCCACTAACTCAGGAATGATCGTATCTCGGGCGTGATCATTATTGTTTGATTGAGGGGACTTGAAAAGGGCACCATTGTGCCAGTAATGTCATTTGTAAGGGATGCATAAAAAGACGGCCAGGGGCCCCGAGTGGTCTAAAGCGTTCTCCATTACGGATCACTGCCATCTCACCTCTGTCTGCGCCGGTTCGAGTCTCAGATTCAGCCAATGTAGGTATGTGAGAAAGCATGCCAGTAGCTTCTCGTGGGTCGGTGGTTCTTTCTGGGGGTTTCCCGGGTTCTTCCTCCACCATTAATACTGGCCGCCATATATAGCCTATCGTGTGCTGAAAAATGGCATTAAACCCCAACAAAAACCACAAAACAAAAAAACAAAAAGACAGCCAAGCAGGATCAAGTCTGCCGCCGCATTGAATAATCCGAGGAGTTGCAAGAATTCTCGGCCTGTTGGAAACGGACTCGACGCGTTCGACAATCTGAATTACGCGAGCGCGAAGAAGCCGTACTAGATTCAGATTGGTGAGAAACTCCATAGCCAGGTGGACAAAACGCTGAGATGGATGGAGATCGGACTTTTTCCAGTTCACGAGAAAGCCTAGATGATCTAAAAGTGCTAAAAGATCGTTTCTGCCTTTGAGCAGAATAGAACTTACCATATGTCTCTGGAGGATGTCGTCCAAGTACACTGCCGTCCCTGTAGATAAAGTCGAGCGGAACAGGGTGACGACGCAATCCATAACCTTGGTAAAAGCCCAAGGGTTGATGTTGAGGCCAAAGGGAACTGATAAACCGCGTCGCGGTAAGCGAATCTGAGAAATTTCCTTGACGCGGGTTGGATAGGGACATGAAAATATGCGTCAGTCATATCTAGACTGACGGCATACTTGTCCCGCCGGATGGAAAGACGGATTGATCTCGCTGTTTCCATCTTGAATTTTGGTGGTAAAATGTATTGGTTGAGGCAACTCAGGTCGATGATCGGCCTCAACTTGCCATTTGCCTTCTGGATAAGAAACAGCCTGGAATAAAACCCCGGCGATTGCAGATTTTCCACAATCTCCACTGCCCGTTTTTCTCTGAGTGACCGTATCTCCTGTTGTAGAAAGGTATCCTTCTCCCGATCGGACAGTACGTCCGTGAAGAGGGGAGAGGAGGACAGGGGAGGGGGTTGGATAAATGAAATCCGAAGTCCCTCCAAAATGACCTGGATCACCGAATCGTTCTGAGGAAAAAAGGTGGTCCAGTGGTCCTGAAATTGCAGGAGGTGGCCGCCCACAGGTAGGCTGTCCGCAGGTGGTGGAGAGGGTATGTCAATTTTTAGAGTTAGGAGGATTGAAGACGGAGAAACTTTGTTTCTTACCGCCTCTGTATGGTTGCCTCCTAGCTTGATTAGACTGTTGTCTCCTGGCACTGGATTGAGATCTATACTGCACATTTGATTGTAAGGATCCCTTGTCCCTGGTCCGCCAATCATCCCTCTGCTGTGGCAGGGGCTGATTTTTTTCTAAACGCCTGCGAGGGCTGGGCGGCGAGTTGGAGGGGCAGTTCCTGAGCTGCCTGCTTCCTAACTTCTTCAATCTTTCCTCCAAAGAGTAAAGGCGACCCAAACGGAGTCATCCGTAAAGCCAGAGTATGATGGGGCTTGAGTGACGTGGACCGCAGATATGCGTCACGTCGTATCAGGTCTAAGTTGGCAGAAGCAGTCAACACATTAGCCATGGAATGGTAAGCTGCCCTGTTAATAACTCGAGCAATCCGGGCCGTCGCTTCCCAAGCGTGGTCATTGTCGGATTTTTCTGCGAGTTGGAAAATGGCTAATGAAGCCAAGTCTAACATTGAAGCCGTAGCGAATACGTTCCAGACTAGCTTTGACGTGGCATGGAACACATTTTTGTCCACTTTGTAAAACAGTGGAGAGGACATGTGAACTGCTGCCATATTTTTGTCCAGGGCCGGAAGATCCGTACTGAAGGCGTCTGAATGAGTTTTGTACCAGCGACCTGAGAATGTCGCTGGTATTTGGCTTTCTGAAAAGAACGCCTTAGCATTCCCCGGATCATATATTCATCCTGATAGATGATCGTTGATCTCCTTAATTTTTGCCAACTGGGGAAGGAGCCGGAAGGACGGCGTCTCTTCCTCCCCATCAAGATCTACAGACGCCTTAACTTTGTAGTCTTGAGTGGCAGTAGGAGGTGGAGGGCATTCTGAAATTGCCAACACCCTATAAATTTCTTCCACTGCTGCCTTGAAGCCAAACTCAGTCCGTTCCATGGTTGGATCTGTGCACGGCTGATTTGCAGGAGTTTCGTCACCCTCACTGTGTGCCGAGTCATGTTCTGTAATAGCTTGCATTTCTGGATAGAGCATACCAGGTGGCATAGATGACACGATTCCATCATCCTTAACACTGTCACTAAGTCTCCCTTGTGGATAAGCCGTGAACATATGGACGGTCAGCCCTGTCGGCTGGTTTGTCTGACTAGAGGTCGGTCTGAATGTTGGCGACGGTCCTGCTATCACCAGTACCGGCTGCTCCAATGGCCTGGCTGGACGGACAGATTTCTCACTAAAATCTCCACCATAGTATTGGTATGTTGCCGGCGGTACAGGTTGACGGACGGATTTATCACTAAAATCCCCGTAAGTCATGTTTGGTCAGATCGTTTTACCAATAGGGTCCCCATGCTGGGACAGTTGGACGGCCAGTGACGTAGAGGTTGTATAAAGAAATGGATCCGATAAAAACCCCATGCGTCCTGACTTACAGGCCCAAAGGCCATGCTCGGACATGCGGGGGTACTTACGCCCACTGGGCAGCCTAAAACTGGGGGAACATTCCTCCAAAGATTCAGAAAAAGCTGTGGAAGCGAGCGAGGGAAATAAGGGTAATATCTGGCCTGATGTCAATAGTTGCGTCGTCGTTTCCTGGACCAAACGACGCATCTGTTCAAAGTTGGACTGTTGTACCCTGTCAACATTATTTTCCTCCATTGCCGCTGATGTTACTGTGGCTGACGGTTGCAAACGACGAACTTTAGGGGGAGGGGGGACTCAAACGTCCCCCACAAGGCTCGCAATGGAGGCTGTCTTCGGATGTATACTGAGGACATCAATGCTATCTTTCTTCGACTTATTCCGTCTATCCCTCCCTTTTGCTGCCTTCTGGACTACATCAGCCCACATTTGCTCTGTCCAAGTATTACAGATGCTGCATGGTATAGATGATGTACACTTGGTACATACAATACAAGAGTCATGGTTGTCTTCTTTTTCTTTGAACTTTTTGCATTTCATGCATTTGGTTGACATTTCTACTGAAACGACACAAGAATTAGCAATTCAGCATGTTATTAATTCGCTAATACCACAACCGTTACTAACGGCGTAAGCAAAATTAGTCAGTGTCGCGTTAACTCTTAATTAACAACACGAGTTCCGCAATAGCGTGTGTAACATGGTCTTCAGTAAACGAAATCTGTAAGGGTGACAAAGTCACTCAATTTTGAGAAAAATTGTTAAAATAATGTATACAACCTGTAGAAGAATGATTGTCCAACACAATAAATCCAAATTTAACTTCGGATGGTCCAATTTAACACTAAGATGGCTTGGATTGTTTGGAGGTATAATGTATGTGTTATCAGTACAAGCAAAGCTTAAAAACTAGCGAGACCTGGCGGTGGCAAGGGGAGGTAAGGGGCAAGAGTTATTGCACTTTGGTCTATATAAGATAGACCGAAAAGACATATTTTTGTCTTTTAGTAGGGCTGGATTTGAGAGGTAGCAGGCTTATATTCCTAACGTTAATGTGATCGGGGAACGTATTTGAAGGAGAAATCAAGCTTTCTAAGAAAATGAAAAATACAAGGTCAATAACACAAAACCGAAGCCTCTAACGACCAATATTTTCTCTAATTATGTTAGCTTATTTTGTTACTTTATTTTTTTCGCTCATGTATTTCAAATTTGTATATGTGTTTGTTTACCTGTCAGACATTCATTGTTGGTTGCACCCTCTCTGCTACTGTAGTATGTGCATAATTAAATCATTATTATATCAATAATGGAATCTCACACAGCTAGATTAGCTGGAAAGCAACTAGAGGCAATTAAGAAACATCTCCCCATCTGTGATTCTGTCAAAAAGCAACTACAAGAGCATCAGGAGTCTCAGGTGGAATTTGCAGAGGGTGCAGAACAATTATTTGAACTGGTTACAAAGGCAACCAAATTTTGTTTTCCCACGTTGGGAGCAAACTGCAAAAGCAACTGGGAAAATAGCAGAAAGAACTAAAACAACAAAAAAGATTCTAAGAGAATTTCTAAGTGAAACCGCTGCTGCTCAACCAGTGTGAGAAATACTTGAAGGTACTGACCAAGCTTGTGATGAAATAGGTGATATAAAGGATCATATACCAGAACCAGAACAAAAAAAAGAAAAAATTGAATTGATTAACAAATGTACTGACAAAAGTATTGCCATCATAATTTGTAATAAAAGCCTGGGTCAATTATCTGAAATTGCAGCGGCAAGTTTTAGTAATAGAGAATTTTTTTAAAAACACGATTATGCTAAAAATAAGAATGTAGATTGGAAAACTTGGTACAAGTGGATATTTCGAATATACTATGATGCTGATCAGGCCAGAGATAGTGATATAAAATATATAGCATTTATCGATGGAATAGATCGATGTTTCTCATTTTTACAACGAAAACCATAACCACCACAACCTAAAATTAATTTTATTGATAAATTTATGCCTAAAGGTATTAGCGCTATCAGAGATCCGGAACAAATAGTAAATATTGCAGCATATGGATATGATGAAAGAAAACAATACGTAAAACCCAAATATGTTAAATCTCTGAAGCGTGAAAATTTGATTAAAGATGTAGATATATCCAATGCTATAAAAAAAAGATTTGGATGAAGCCATTAATTCAGCAGAACAAAAGAACAAATCATAAAACAAAACAAAATCGTCTTTTGACAGATGTCAACATGGTTCAGCACCTCAAGGAGATTCTTGATTAAGTCTCTACAGAATCGGGAATATTTTCATTTTCTAAAATATTTCTTAATATGGCTGCATGATTATTAATACTCTTTCTTTTCTCGTATTTGTCATAATATATCTTTATTAAGTTTAATCACATGAGCAAGGGGAGCAAATTTAGAAATATCTTCACTGACATAAGAAGTAATGATTATTTTCATTGCATCAATTTTATAATATATTCATTTGATAATGAACATTTATTGCATAGTCATGATGTCTCTATTGAATTAAATTCACCTTTGATTTATTCAGGATTAAGTATCTCATATGGGTTTTTATCAGTTTTATTATTGCTGGGTGTCAATTTTAACAATCCTGTAGATTTTAATTTTTCAACTTCACTTATGATATTGTTAATATTTTCTTGATTCATATATCATATTCAGATACCTAATTGCTTGAATATGACAGTAAAATTAAACACAATAATAATGCTATCCACTGATTATATTCTTTTGAAAATGCTACATAAGATCTATTGTTGGCAACATATTTTACCACACATGATTTAATATCAAAGAATTTAGCAGCTGCGTATATTGATTGAAACTCAATTTCACTAATTTCAATGACTGCGATAACTGGTCTGTTAATTTTCCAAATTTTACCAGTTTTGCCATTTTTACAATTTTCTCTCTGGGTGACAGCTTTCAGACTGGATTGAGTATTATCTGTTGGAATTGAATTAATATGATCAATTACAAGAACTTTCTCAATCAGACCACTAAAACATTCATAAACAAATCTATGAGAAAGGTACACGTTATTTTTAATCCTGAGCATAACTAAACCAGTATTAATGATATACCAATTTGTCGTTTTAATCTACAATTTTTAACGATTCCATCACGAGATGCTTCACATTCCTTAATTATTGGGTGTTTTACAAATTCTATTTTTTCCATCGCTATAATAATGGTTTATTCAAATATCTACTTGGAAATTTGTCTGTATAATCCTTGACACTTTTAATAACATCAGTATTATTATTTCTTTTATAATACCATATTAATTCTCAACATTTTTTACTCCGCATTTTGCACAAAACTGTGTTTTTCCTCGCACCCCACATTTACAATTTACACATGGAATTGGTCCTTTACTTCCATGTTTTATGTACTGTGTGTGAGATGCACAATATTCGTTTATACAGTTGCGATTACAAAAATCTGTAGAACCAATTAACTTCCATTTATATTTGTATTTTTGCTCAGTCATTATAATAATATAAAAAGTATTAATTAGATTATACTTGCTTAAGTATTATATGGATGAATCCGTTTTGTATGGACTCAACGATACTGTTTACAGATTTGACCTTGATCAAACAGACCAATTGTAGGTAGTAAGATTGTTAGGTACATCATCCACAGATAAACATTTTATTGATCATATCCGTAAAGCAAAAAAAGAATTTCATAGTGATGGTGCAACTCATGTATGGACAACATTCAGAATAATGTGCAACACCAAAGGTGTTACAGATGGTGTCGCCAAAGGTGTTATAGATGCTAGAATGAATGATTGAGCAGCAAAGCTTATAAATTATCTCGACAAAGACATCGCTGAACTTGGAAAGATATTAAAATCTTGCTCTGAAATATACTGCATACAATGATGTTGTCAAAACTGAACAATTACTGAGTAATTGGTTTTTTCCGTCACATCAATTGCTGCTCATTTTGCTCAGAAGGAAAATTCAAGGAAACCAACACAGTTGGAATTTCTTGAAGACGTCCAATGCAGTTGTATTGAATATGGGGACGGCAGATTATGGAATACCAGATTCGACTATAAGGATGTTATGTCAGTTGATATGATTGTATGTTATCCTGGAAGTTTTCTCAGAATGGGAGAAAGTTCTGAGTATTTTAAGCGATTCGGTCATCCAACACACGAGATGACCAGAGTTGCGATAAACTGACTCTTGCCAAATTTTGACATGACTGGATTTGCACGAATTAAATCATTTAAGTTTGCCAAAAGTCTTCTCTGATTTATTATGTCTGGTTTGGCAAACACTTTTCCTAAAAAATGTGGGCACCTGTAGTATTAATATAATTCATTCTTGATACAAAAATATTAGAATCGGCAACTATAGACGAAGCAATTATATCATATAGTTCGCAGAAACAAGTTTGGTTACCACAACAAAATAAATATTCTGATGACAAAAATCCCGATATATCTGATTTATAGAATAGACTCGCGAAAGATCTTGGCAGAAAATTAATTGGTAAATTTACACAAGGAAGATTGTATGATTATAAACAACATTGTAAAAGATTAATTATAGATGCTGCTGAATTAGATTTTATAATTGCTGATACAACGAAGAGAAATATATTTATAAGTCGAAATAATGTTAACTTACCAGATGGAACTAAATTAGGTACAATTGTGAGTTATACCGATGGTGAGTCACCACAGTTTACTCATTTAAGATCTTCGAAGCTTGCATATGTTTCAATAAATTTATTATCGATGATAAACAGATTTCCTGATGCCGCTGTTAGAGTCGCCACAGATTCATTTTATATCCAAAAAAATATGCAGGAGCAGTTGAATCTAGTCTGTAGATTGCAGGTCTACCTGTAGATCTTACCACATTGGAATTGTTATGCGTTGTCACACTAAAAAGTTCACCAGGTATATATAAATATCTTACAGTCACATTACCTAGTACTGGTTGTTTTCAGGAGGAGTCAGGTTATTGTAGTGGTATATGATTTTTCGTGATTGCATTGATGGGTCTCATAGAAATTGAAGGAGTAATTTCATTATTTAACGCAGCTATTATACTTGGCAGTCTTGCTACCCATTCACGAGATCTCATGTCTCTTTTAACCTTCTTCTGGGATATTTCCTGCACATACTGATATCCAAATAACCGCTCAGCAAGTGTTTGATTAAATCATTTAACAATTGCCTGATCGAGATGAATTGCAGTGTGCCCTCAACTGATTTTGACGTTATGTATTTTTCATCAGAGATGATACTGCACCAAGAAATTCTTTGCCAGGATCAACCTGTAGTAACTGTGGCCATTGCAAGGGTCCTCATTGATAAATTCATTCAAAAGCAGATGCAACTTCATTTGCTGTTTTAGTTGATAGTTGTTCTGCTTCTTTATACCGACTTGCAACTTTAACGTGTATTTGTATGTGCATGATTGATGTCTATGTGTTTTAATAGTATTGTGTGTGCTTGATGAAATTTGCAACAGCAAGTGCACTAATCGCTGCTCTACCCCATCAATATCCTCTTGGGCTATAATAAACCGATTCTATTATTTTAATAATCGGTTGATTAATTACCAGCTCCTAATACTAGTTTACCTTTCATCACAGATTTTACTAGGAAGCTAGCATGTTTTTCTCTGAGAGATTTATTTTTTATGGAATTTAACGAGTGAATTAACTTCACATCTGCAATATGTTACTGTTGTAAATTCTTATTTTTATACACTACATCATGAATGTGACATGCTTGATTGCATTTATTGGCTACTCTCCAGGTCTTGGTTGATCTCGCTTGTCAAGTTGGATATCAAGTCGAGTTCCAGGACCACAATAATTATACCCAGGTAGATGTTTTTCTCCTGGGTATTTAGCCCATGGAGTTCCTGGTAATTTTCCCAGTGAACCAGCGATATCACCACCCATGACATTAGTCTTGGATGAAATTAATTTATATTTTCTGTACCACATTTCACACATTTGCCTGTAAGTGCATGTTTTATTTTTTTTAATTATTACTGTTGTTAATCCACTGGTGGAGGTGGATGCTCTGCATCAAACACAAAATAATCCATATTATTTAATATATTTGTACAACATGGATGTCATTGATTTCTCAGCGACACGAAAGCAAGAGCCTGTAAAACATCAACCAGCACTACCAAATTCTATCAGAGCAATTATTATAGGTCCATCTGGGTCTGGTAAGATGCAATTATTACTTAATCTGAGAATGAGATGATCAGAAATGCTACAATGTGCTTAAAGATTTTAATGAAAATGCCAAATTGCTGGATGAAGACGTTGATGATATTATTGATTTTATCACCGATATTGATGAAGTCCCATCTGTGGATGACCTCAATGGGTTTATTAATAATCTCGTAGTATACGATGATGTGATGCTGGACAAACAATCAAATCCAGCCCATATATTTTTTTGAGGCAGACACAAAAACAGAGATGTGATTTATATTACTCAGCGATACATACAAATACCTAAAGTGATCAGAGATAACTGCAAAATTTTAAGTTGTGTTTGTATTAGTTGATACACATACTCTGCAAATATTCATCAGACTTGGTGTTCAGGGGACATGAATATAATTAAATTTTTTTTAAAAATTCTTCAAAAGCATAAGCTACCCCACACAGCTTTATCATGATAAATTTACATGATCCTCAATTGTGATATCATGTATGTCTTAAAAGAAACTTTGGTTAAGAAACAGCAGAAGAGAGGGTGTGACCAACAATGAATGTCCAATGGGTAAACAAACACACATATAAATTTGAAAAACATTAGCGACAAAAATAAAGTAACAAAATAAGCTAACCCAATTAGAGAAAATATTGGTTGTTAGAGGCTTCGGTTTAGTGTTTTTGACCTTGTATTTTTCATTTTCATAGAAAGCTTTATTTTTCATAAATAGACCCTCCCCAAAATGGAATGTTAACCCTCTCTGCTAAAAAATGGGTGTAGGATGTCTTTTCTGTAATACTTGCTAAAACATAACCTTTAAAGACACAAATCTTGTGTAGATTGTTGTTTTACAGTGGTCTCTCACTACAGCACCTCAGTACACCACTGCCAATCTAGGAACACATGTATAATCAAATGTCTCATTAAACTGGACTCTCAATGTAAAGCTCCCTCAATATACCACTGCCTCTCTGATAATGGGCACCATCACATGTCCCAATAAATTCATCCCTTACTATATCACTGCTCCTCTAATAACACAGGTACAGCAAAATGTTTCATAGAATTGGTCCCACACAATATGCCCCCCCAGTATACAATAGCCATTCTCATAACACTGTTACAGTAAACATATCATTAAATTAGCCTCTCACAATAAGCCCCTTAGCATAACCACTGCTCTATAATAACATGGGTACAGTCAAATTTGTTTTTTAAACTGGTCCTTCACTAAAAAGCCCAGAGATTACCACTGCCCCTGTAAGTACGTAAGTATGGACAGATATCTCATTAAATTAGCCCCACACTATACCAATGCCACTATATAAACACAGGTATGGTCACGTGTCTCATCAAAGTGGTGCCTCACTAAACCACTGCCCCTCTAAATATACAGGTATGGTCATATGTTTCATTAAATTGATTCCTCACTATCAACCTCTTAGCATATGACTGCCTATCTAATAACACACGTGTGGTAAAATGTCTCATTAAACTGAACACTCATAATCAAGCCCTCAGTATATCATTGCCCTCTAATTACAAAGGTATGGTCATATGTCTCACTAAAATTGTCCCTAACTATACCCCTGCCCTCTAATAAGAAGGGTAAGGTCAAATGTCTCATTAAACTGACCCCTTACTATATAGCCTCTCATTATACCACTACTTCTGATAATGGGTCTAGTCACATGTCACATGTACCAATAAAGTTAACTCTCACTGTAAATCAATGCACCAGAAATAACACAAGTACAGCAACCATGCCTCATTAAGTTGGCCCAATCATTAAAAAAAAATTACTGCTTACTTTTTCCTCTTAATTGTTGTCTTTGGCTCATGAGAATCATGTGATTTTACAACATTAAATATTCATTTAATACTT
Source organism: Sinohyriopsis cumingii (assembly GCA_028554795.2). Classification (NCBI taxonomy): domain Eukaryota; kingdom Metazoa; phylum Mollusca; class Bivalvia; order Unionida; family Unionidae; genus Sinohyriopsis; species Sinohyriopsis cumingii. Next base: position 56,052,880 of record CM068836.1, read on the forward strand.
GTATGTGATTTAATGTTGTATCAGTACACATTTTTATTGAAACATCCCTCAGGGTTAAGAAACTTCAAGCATAGTGTGGGTCACTTTGGTTCCCATAACCAGCATTCATAGGAAGGGAGAACCATACTCACTTTCTGCCCCACTTCAGGTGGATGATAAGGAAGATAACACCCAGCAAAATACAGATACATCCCACTACAAGGTAAGCAATGCCCAGGAATGGGTTTTTCCCTCCTAGCCATGATGTTGTTGTCAGTATCAAACTCTTGGTCCCTTGAAAGGAGGTCACAGGGTATGCTAAAATAAAAAATAAATTCTCAAATAGTATACAATTCTAAGCCATGGTGACATCAACTGCAAGCTGCATACCTATTAAGATTTAGTACAGAAAGGAAAATTGGTGTGATGAAAATGTGGGACCATAACTCTGCTAACGATGGTGCTGCATGCTAAACATGTATATTGACAATTAAACTCAGCATAGATCTCATTAATATTAAGCTGCCTACACAAAGTATTTAAAAAAAAAAAAAAAAAGACAAACAAGGAAGTCATTCAAGTTCAAGCACAAAAGCAGGTGTGTCTGATGTCATACACTCTCATCAATGATGTTAAATGCTGACAAGTCAACTTGGCCAAGGTCTCATTCAATATGAAACTGCACACCAAATTCAGCTGAAATCTAATTACAAGATGGAGTTATTGGGCATAAATGAAAGTAAATAAATCCATAAAGAGGGTCTATAACCCCATGAAATAATCAGGGATCGTCCTGGGCTTCGCCAATGTCGCAAATTGCGATTTTTTTTCCTTATTGGCGACAAAAATATCCCATCTGGTGATTTTTTTGGCGACATACTTTTTGGTTATTTAATTTGTACATACAATCATGGATTTGGACTGGATAAATTAAAAGCGAGAACGAAAGGAAGCCACAAACCTGACTAAGCAATGCATTGGAATCAATCTATTACACAAACGATCCTTTGTTCGTATTGACAACCCCATCTTTACAGTGCATTGTTACATAATAATCTGCTTATGCTGACATCCGGGTTGAGTACTGTATGCTGTGATAAAGTCAATCATGCTACCGCACTATACCTACAACTGACCAACTTCTGAAGATGTGAATAGAACAGAAACAATTAAACTGTATGGCTAATCCTTCTGTGTTTTTTTTTTAAACATATACCAATACAATAGTTTTGCTAAACCTTCATAGAAAACTTATAACCTTTGAAGTACCGACTGTGTATAAATACAAAGCAAATGGAAAAAAATCTCAATCACAATTATATCTGTCGCCAGTGCAGCATTTTACTCATTGATCTTTTCCTTTTGCCATCAATTCCGTGTTACGGCTGCAGAGACTTAAACTCCGCAACAAGAAATAGCAAAAAAAAAAAAAAAAAAAAAGTTTTGCATAATTAATAATAATTATTTATTTCTCAAAATACAGGAGTGAAAGAATCCCTAAATTGGGTGTGAATTTATGCTTATATATACAGTCCAATATTGCCAGGTGTTGACTCGTGTAAGTTTCATTCGTGGGAATGGAGATCCTATTTTGCTTGTCGAGAAAATTTATACCGCATTCAGTGATCATTCTTGGGATTTAGGAAGCAATTCACTACAAGCTTTGGGATGCTAGCCATGGGGGGGTGGGGGGGTTGCTGAGAGACTACTGGTGTCACCTGTCAGCACTGTAGACTGTGAACATGGATTCAGTAAGATGAACCTCATATAAACTGACATCAGAAATAAGCTCTGCATCTCATCTCTCGAGAATTTAATGAGAATCAGCATGTACAGATGTGAAAAATTAGACTTTGAAACTGCATTCAACAAGTGGGCAACTCTAAAATCGCGACAGATCTTCATGTAACAGTTTGTAACATTTTGTTAATGCTTGTTGTAATTAAAGTATTAACTAACCCATCTTTTGTAATTTTCATTGCCTGTTACATTAATAGACTAAATTAACACTTGGAAAAATGTACACTAGTTTTGGCGACACTTTTTGAAAATTGGCGACAAAATATTGAGGTTGGCGATTTTTTTGGCAACAGCTTTTTAAAAGCCAGGACCATCCCTGAATAATGATGCAGAATGCTGACAATCAACTTCAGTTGACATCCTATTAATATCCTGTTGTTGACCCAATTTGTTTGAAATCCAATAAGGGAGTTGTTGTAAGGAAATGAAAGTGGATGGGCCCATCAATCATGGATTATAACCCTGCTGAATGATCACACAGAATGCAGAAAAACTAACTCAGCCCTGAGTTCATCAATGTCAAATACAGAATTCTCATTATCTTTTATAGTAAAGGCAGAAACTTTAAAGTCAACATAGGTTGACAACTGCCTACAAAATCTGGCCAAAATCCAATAACAATGAAAGGAATTATTATGGCAAAATGACAGCAGGTAGGTCTGACAAATCAAGGGCTATAAATCTACTGATCTATGCAGAATGCTGACAATAGAACACAGTCAAGGTCTCAACAAATCAAGATGCCTACGATCCTGGTTATAATCCAGTAATAATTAAGAAAGTTACTGTGTGGAAATGAAAGTGGGGTATCCGACAATCAGGGACCATAACTCTGCTAAAAGATAATACTGAAAGAGGGCTATCACTCTACCAAGGTTTTATCAATATTACATTAAAGGAGTTATCCTGCAGACTGAAATTAAAGTGTGTGAATCTAACAATCAGGGGCAACAGAACAGTACACAGAAAGATGATAATCAATCTCAGCAAAGGTCTCTTCAGTATCAGGCATTATCTTAGATTTGGTTGAAATCTAATAATAGACCAGTAGACGAAAGTGGTTTGTCCAATTATCTGGGGTTACAACTCAACTAAATGATGCATAACAGTGTCATAAGAACTCAGCCAAGGTGTTCTCAGTATCAACCTGCATAACAAATTTAATATTAAGGGAGGTAATGTGTGGAACCCAAAAAGGGATTGATACACAGATGGATGAAAGGACATAAAATCAAAATTAATATCATCTATTTTCTGTGAAATGTGGGGGCACAATAAAAATGCCAAATACTAGAATAGTCCAGCATTCATAAAATTATAAGTAAATAGATTTCTTAAATATTTAGATTTCTTTATTTGAAAACTGAGATTAGCCATGTCTGCAAGATTCTTTCACATACTACAGCTGGCTAGAGGTAAGAAAAAGGGCAATAACTCGAACAAAAAACTGCAGAGCAGTGATTAATGAAATGCACTTCTTAGACAATGATCTTCCTCTTTCCACAGATCTCTGTGCATCTAGTTCCATTCATAATATTATACAAGTCAAATATTATTACCACAGATCTCTCTGAGTCTAGTTCCATTCATAATATTATGCAAGTCAAAAAGGGCTCAAATTTACATGGTGTTTTCAAACTTTTCTCAAACTCGTGAGACATATTTCAGCTCAATGTGCATTTCTCAAATTTAACTCATCCTCAGTTATGACTGAACTCAGTAAAGTTATTAAATGTTTATGCAGCCTCAACGAGGCAACTCCTGACTGTAAATATTAAATGTCCTGCAAGTAAACAGGTGTACATTTGATTTGTTCATCAACATTTTGTTTCCAAGATTCAAACTAGTTTTATGACTGGAGACAAATGTTTTGAACCAATCAAGCAATAAGCAGCTCTACCTAACATAATGTATAGAAAAAATGTCAGACTACAGAGTTCTATCTTAAAGCTTAAAACCTCACATCTTTGTAAAAATGCAATCAAGAGTTCATGGATATGATTCGTCTTTCAATTACATTTTCTCCTATAGTTATTAAAATTAAGCAAAACTGTTCCTATTTGCAACTGTTATATACATTTTCAGGAACATCAATTGTGGATCACTATCAAGTTTGGACACAAAGTCAACTGGATATCAGTAATCTCTCTTAAACACATACACAGAAACATACAGTTTCCAAAACAATGACAACTAGGCAAATGAAGGTGTAAGTCATCAACCTTACAGTGTTTATGGGATGACGCCAGAAAAGATAATACAGACTTTAATGCCAATTACCTCTATCTTTCTTAGTATGATAAGTGAATCAGAACCTAAATGTAATTGTCTGATAGGAAGTTTTTGGGGTTCTGAGTAAGCATTCCATTCCTTCAATATTTTTGGTAATTACTGCTTTAAACTAGTTAATGGTAATATTTATTAATCATGCTACTGGCATAATAACACATTATGACTGATAAAGTGAATGCCACAAAAATTGTGGAGTAATGACTGTGACCTCATAACGGGACCCCCAACAACCTTCCATTAAACAATCTCCAGCCATATAAAGATTTCCAACATGGCCATCAAGGTAACCATTCTGGAGATCAGATCAGTATCATTTCAACATTTCAATATATGAACAACTATATACTGCCATAGAGAGATGTTTTTCTTGCTATGTCAGTATCATCATCTGTTCAAATGAATAAACAGTTAAGAGATTCTTCAATACCTTATGTATGAATGACAACAGAATTATGAGAAATAGCTGTAACTAAATTTTCATGATGGCTACCACAGCAGCCATATTGGAGGTCTGATCATTATTTTCATTTATGACCAACTACAAATCATAAGAAATATTTTAGGGAAAAAATCCTATGTCACTAAGACAATCAATTCAGGTGAAGTAGCAATACCGAAATCTTCAAGATGGCCACAATAGCCACAAACCTTATGGACTGATTAGCAACATTTGCATTTAGATCTTTAACTCATTCATCCCCAGCACTGTTATCAGTACCACTGCTGCTATGCTCCAGAGGCATTAAGCTGTGTCTAGCTGCTTGTGCCCCAGAGAGTCTTTACCTGTTTGGATTTTTTTTTAAAACATCATGCACATGCATTCACTCTTACCTTAATTTTTCTTCTTATATCCAATAAAAAAATCCACGAAATTTTCACCAATTATTCCAAATGAATTTGTCTACACAGTGATGTATTTTTTTCAATACTTTTCCAAGTCTTTCACAACATATTTATACACTATTTACAAAATTATGTGCAACATTTTTAGAAATATGTCATCAGAACTATCATCATCGCTATCAGCATCCTCCTCTTCTGACGATTCAATCTCAGAAACTTCTATGTTCGAATCTAAATCTCACAAAATATCCAACTGCAAAACATATCTTTCCTCTGCTTGCTCATTATTTTCCGAGATCAGACCCAAGAAATTCCTAATTTTTGCTCTCATCACCATTAAAAAATCACTCTTACGTCTGCCATTATTTACGATTTTTCATGAAGAGAACACATGTTGTGAAACTGCTCTCAATTAGTAACCTTGGCTTCTGAACAATTCAAATTTACACAAATGAAAGTAAAACCATTTCTAACTGGTGTAACATTGGTCTGATTTCTGGAAAAAAATAACCATTTGTAACCAATCAGAGACATTGTATCTAACACATATTCACCATGACTAGAGAAGGGATCAGCCACTAAATGCAGTAAACAAACCACGACTACAGGTGGGATCAGCCAATGAATGCAGAAACCGGATCACGCGTACAGACGGGATTGGGGCCGAATGAATTAAGTTAAACCATAAGTAGATATATAATCATCCTTTTGGGAGAAGTAGCAAACAACCATATCAGGTCAGTACCATTTTTATTTAGAACCAACCAGACCTAAAATGAAGTCTATTAGAACTTTAAGAAGCAACATTAATAAGTTTTTTAAGATATGCTGTTGGATGCTAGATCAATTTTTATTTAAGACCAACTAGACTCATCAAAATCATTTCAGTGAAAACTCAATGCTAATACTACATCCATATAAGAGGAGCAGCAATAACAAGATTTTTGTGATGGCCACTGTTCAATCTTTTCTTAAAGTGTGAATAAATTTCACATAAGTGTGATGTTGAGCAGAAAAAGACAAAGTTGCTGAAAACTGATTGTACCCTATGTCATATAACATTACAGATCTCTCTGATTAATTGGTCCTGCTGGCAAAAAGTTCTAAACTATTTACCTTTAAAAAACATGTTCATTAACAGAATCAGCAACAGTTTTATTTAAAACAAAGAAAATTTCTCTCCAATCCAAGCCGCTCCAGTTTCTTTGGTCATTATAGATCCTACAAGAACACCCCATGCACATGTCAAGGTAGTACATGTACATCCAGTTGCATTATAATTTTTTCTCTTATATCTTGAATGATACTAGATGTGTAGATAAACAGCATAAACACAAAATGCCACCTAGTGTTGGAAGAGATACTGGATGTGTAGATAAACAACATAAACACAAAATGCCACCTAGTGTTGGAAGAGATACTGGATGTGTAGATAAACAACATAAACACAAAATGCCACCTAGTATTGGAAGAGATACTGGATGTCTAGACAAACAACATAAACACAAAATGCCACCTAGTGTTGGAAGAGATACTGGATGTGTAGATAAACAACATAAACACAAAATGCCACCTAGTGTTGGAAGAGATACTAGATGTCTAGACAAACAGCATAAACACAAAATGCCACCTAGTGTTGGAAGAGATACTGGATGTGTAGATAAACAACATAAACACAAAATGCCACCTAGTGTTGGAAGAGATACTGGATGTCTAGACAAACAGCATAAACACAAAATGCCACCTAGTGTTGGAAGAGATACTGGATGTCTAGACAAACAACATAAACACAAAATGCCACCTAGTGTTGGAAGAGATACTGGAAGTGTAGATAAACAACATAAACACAAAATGCCACCTAGTGTTGGAAGAGATACTGGATGTGTAAATAAACAACATAAACACAAAATGCCACCTAGTGTTGGAAGAGATACTGGATGTCTAGACAAACAGCATAAACACAAAATGCCACCTAGTGTTGGAAGAGATACTGGATGTGTAGATAAACAACATAAACACAAAATGCCACCTAGTGTTGGAAGAGATACTAGATGTCTAGACAAACAGCATAAACACAAAATGCCACCTAGTGTTGGAAGAGATACTGGATGTGTAGATAAACAACATAAACACAAAATGCCACCTAGTGTTGGAAGAGATACTGGAAGTGTAGATAAACAACATAAACACAAAATGCCACCTAGTGTTGGAAGAGATACTGGATGTCTAGACAAACAGCATAAACACAAAATGCCACCTAGTGTTGGAAGAGATACTGGATGTGCAGATAAACAATATAAACACAAAATGCCACCTAGTGTTGGAAGAGATACTGGATGTGTAGATAAACAACATAAACACAAAATGCCACCTAGTGTTGGAAGAGATACTGGATGTCTAGACAAACAACATAAACACAAAATGCCACCTAGTGTTGGAAGAGATACTGGAAGTGTAGATAAACAACATAAACACAAAATGCCACCTAGTGTTGGAAGAGATACTGGATGTGTAGATAAACAACATAAACACAAAATGCCACCTAGTGTTGGAAGAGATACTGGATGTCTAGACAAACAGCATAAACACAAAATGCCACCTAGTGTTGGAAGAGATACTGGATGTGTAGATAAACAACATAAACACAAAATGCCACCTAGTGTTGGTAGAGATACTGGATGTCTAGACAAACAGCATAAACACAAAATGCCACATAGTGCTGGAAGAGATACTGGATGTGTAGATAAACAACATAAACACAAAATGCCACCTAGTGTTGGAAGAGATACTGGATGTCTAGACAAACAGCATAAACACAAAATGCCACCTAGTGTTAGAAGAGATACTGGATGTGTAGATAAACAACATAAACGCAAAATGCCACCTAGTGTTCGAAGAGATACTAGATGTCTAGACAAACAGCATAAACACAAAATGCCACCTAGTGTTGGAAGAGATACTGGATGTGTAAATAAACAACATAAACACAAAATGCCACCTAGTGTTGGAAGAGATACTGGATGTCTAGACAAACAGCATAAACACAAAATGCCACCTAGTGTTGGAAGAGATACTGGATGTGTAGATAAACAACATAAACATAATATGCCACCTAGTGTTGGAATTGATTTACGGATGAGTAGAATTATTAAATGAAAATAATGTGCCACCCAATGTTGGCATAAGAAATGACAAACATTCATTTCCTCTAACAATGCTGTGGAACCATTAAAAAATATACTCTATGACAATAATTCACTGAAATGGTATGTCTTCCCTGATCCACTGTGGCATAATCCTAATATTTTGAAAAGTTAAAAGAGTATAAATGTAGGTAACTGTGATCTAATTTTGTCCACATTAAGCTGTACCCTCCATGATGATATCCCAAAGTGCCCAATTCAGTCTGGTAGGACCTAATTTTGTCCACATTAAGCTGTACCCGCCATGATGATATCTCAGTGTTTCATGACTATACAGACAGCAGTGTCAGAATAAATGAGCTAAATGCAACAACAAAAATGGTATCAATGGAGTGTGAAAAGTAGGTCACTGATACATGTCTGCCTTCATTTCATGACTGTGCATACCAAAGTGTCATAGAAAGTGAGCTAAATAAAAGAACTAAAAACAACAACAGCAATGCAATCTGAAAAGTGGAAACATTGATCCATGCATCTCACAACTATCATATATTACCTCAGTGAATTAAAACTGTAAGCAGAATGCTCCCTATAAATCTGATATAAATAGATCAAGCAGTTTCTCTGAAAAAGTTCAAAATATCAAAAGTGGAAATATGGATGTAATAACACTGACAATAAATGATACATGCTGGAGCCATTAGGTATAAAACTGAACACATTTTACTGCCCTAGTGATAGGCCATACAACAAAACCACTGAGATTTACAGCCACTGCACAGGTGTAATGAACACATTTCTCTACAATATATGCTTTTAGCTTGCAGAATTTCCACAAGTTATTGTCTATAAGAAATCAAATATAAATCTCAAATAAAGATGGACACAGATCAGACTGTTCAAAGAAAGGAATGATGATGACATACCATATACAATATTAACTGTGTATGTTCCCTTTGGCAACCCTTCTTTGAAAGTAGACACACTGTGGTTAATGCGGCTGTGCAGTTTTCGGAAGGTTGGAAGGGCAGCTGTCCTCATCCATACAATAAGTCTTTCATTTTTGTAGCCACCTTTTTCTGAAGCATTGTAATTCCAGTTGGGTGGGTGAGTTAATTTGTCCCAATCTAAAAGAGATTTTTAAAAAATGTACGTAAAACAGAAAAAGGTTGAAGTTGGACTAATTTTAAAATCCCTACAAGAGCACCATAAGTCCCAACAGCATAATAATTATAGTACGTAATACTTAAAACTTACTCTGTAGCAAACAGGTGTTTATTTATTTTAAAACTCACCATGAGAACTGAGCTTAGGTACCCAATTATTTTAAGTTAGCAATGTGTTTTGCAATTATACATGTGAGAAACGTTTCTTCAAAATAACTCTGGAACTTCAAAAGTTACAGACCTGAGAGACAAAATGAGTCATTCAAAAATGTTCCCTTGTAACGAAGTCACAGATTGGGTAAGCAAATGAAGGTGTATGGATGGGAAGATAATGGGTGATACCATACCAAAATATTTCAACCCATGGCATGATAAACAATCATATAAATATATCCTGGAAAGCATAGTGATCAACTGTAAAGCACCTTATGCGGATCTGGGTTCAAACCCTGATTCAACATGTGCAAAAGGAAAGTATCATCCAAATAACTATCTCTGATTATATTTCATAGGAAATCATGATTTGAATTAAATGAAACTGATACATGTTTAGATTCATTATTATACAGTAACTTAAGATGTTGTTGTTGTTGTTATAGGGTTTAATGCCATTTTTCAGCACAAGATAGGCTATACATGGCGGCCAGTATTAATGGTGGAGGAAGAACCCAGAAAACACCGGAAAGAACCACCGACCCACGAGAAGCTACTGGCAAGCTTTCTCACATAACCACATTAGCTGAATCCGAGACTCGAACTGACGCAGACTGAGGTGAGATGGCAGTAATCCATAACCGTGAGTGCTTTAGACCACTCGAGTAACTTAAGAAATAATGACTTTAAAAAACAGGTCTCTATTCCAAAAGACAAATATCTGCATTCAATATTGCAGTCTGGAGTAATTACCAAGTGCAAAAGATTGCATTTATTTAAAATCTGCGAAAAGTAATTCTTGTTGTTGTTGTTGTTTTCATGGGGCCATCAATGAATTCTGGTATTTATCTATTTTCTTGTCATTACACCAGTTCTAAAATAACAAATTGTTTACACCAATTTCACTTGCTTACTTAGTACAACAGCATGCAGGCATTTCACTCAACCATTGGATGTGCACTCATGTTTGTATCAGAATGTTATGTTATACCAAGTGTTATAGTATCAGTGTTGGTGACACATCCCTCCAAAGGGGCCCCGAGTGGCTGAGTGTTCTAACGCGCTCTCCGTTACGGATCACTGCCATCTCACCTCTGTCTGCGTGGGTTCGAGTCTCAGATTCGGCTAATGTGGGTATGTGAGAAAGCTTGCCAGTAGCTTCTCGTGGGTCGGTGGTTCTTTCCGGAGTTTTCCCGGGTTCTTCCTCCACCATTAATACTGGCCGCCATGTATAGCCTATCGTGTGCTGAAAAATGGCGTTAAACCCTACAACAACAACAACATCCCTCCAAAAGAGGTTTTTACTGTGCGTAATAAATGACTCCTTTTCTCCATGCAACAGATATGCAGACAATGTGTTAATGACAAAATTTCAAATAAATATTTTACTGCCAAAAATTAACAGCAGCTGGGATGGATACAAGTTCTAAGAGCTTAAATCATCCTTTCCCTACATGACACAGAACGAGAGTTAATGAACTACATTATGCTATATAACACACATAACAAAATCAAATAACATAGCAAATGTAAAGGGAGATAATTCAAATCTTTTGGGATCTCTTAGATACTTCTTAAAATCTAAACATATACCACAATTTTTGTATAAGAACATTGACCTGTACTAAACTCATAAGATAATTACATGATTATTAATAGTAAAAGCTTATCTAAAAATATACCAAAAAATTTAACCACAGACAAGAATTCTAGATAAAGAACATGAAGACAGGGCCAGCTATACATTGTGAAAGCTTTTATTAGATGCTCAAAGAAAGCTGACCTTTTTCCTTGATAATCTTAAACAGAAAAATATGACAATTTGACTTGGGGGAACTAAATTATCACAGAACAGCACTGCAATGTCATTTTCCAAGAACATCTTCAAGTGATGGTTAATTAAAGTGGATTTAAGATCTCCAATACCAAGAAATGAAAAATAAAAAGATTCACAGTAATGAACAAAAATACTTTTGTTTAACATGTGTCAAACTCTGATTCCAGTGTCCAAAAAGCATAGAATTATCAGGTCTATATTGCAGCTAGTCATTCCAATAAACAAGAAATGGCCAATAATGTGTAGACAGATCAGTCTATGTTGCATCTAGTCTTTCCAACAAACAAGTAATAACCCATAAGGCATATAAGATCAGTCTCTGTTGCATCTAGTATTTCCAACAAACAAGTAATAACCCATAAGGCATATAAGATCAGTCTATGTTGCATCTAGTCTTTCCAACAAACAAGTAATAACCCATAAGGCATATAAGATCAGTCTCTGTTGCATCTAGTATTTCCAGCAAAGTAATGTCCCATAATGTGTAGACAGATCAGGTCTACATTGCATCTAGTCTTTCCAACAAACAATGTCACATAGTGCATAGACAGATCAGGTCCATGTTGCTGCAAGTCTTTCCAAGAAACAAGTAATGTCCCATAAGGCATATACAGATCAGGTTTCTGTTGCATCTAGTATTTCCAGCAAAGCAATGTCACATAATGTGTAGAAAGATCAGATCTACATTGCATCTAGCATTTTGATCAAATATAATGTCCCGTAACATGTAGACAGATCAGGTCTACATTGCATCTATTATTTCCAGCAAAGTAATGTCCCATAATCATACATGCCAACCCCAAACGAGGAAAAAGTGTAATCCAAGTGGACAAAAAGATGAATCCAAGCAAAAAACAGATTTTCATGTTGCATTTTAAAAAACTTTGTACTAGCTGAGACCATGAATGTTTTGCACACCAGTAGAACACAAAGTACTGGGTTACTGAGCCTGGATCTAAATTCAGTTTTATTTTTGTTAACAATATTGAACAATCTCTCACAGTCTTCATTAGAATGGTAAAGAACCAATATTCCTTTCATAACCTGACAAAGAAGAGGAAATTTATATCTTCCAGTGATTGTGTCTTTTAGCTGGGAAATAAGGTGCCACTGCACATCAACTCTATCTGCATTAAGTATATTGTCAGGAAGAATCCCAGCTTTATACTTCAGGAATTCTCCTTCCAGATGATACAAGGTAGACAAAGACGATAATAGAAAGGGATATCTCTTGACAAAGAATCTAACACTTTGAAGCTTTTTGACTGTCTCTCATTCACATCAGCAACTGAAGCATTTAAAATCACTTCATCTCCATAGAGGAATTTCTGGAGCATGTAATCACAGGCTGTAGCATAATAATCTCTAACATTATCACAAAACACCTTTACAGCTAGAGTAGAATTGTGTTCTATGAATTCTCTTGCTTCTGCATCAATAGCAAGATCTTCATTATCTTTCTATTAAGAACTCGGTAAATAACACCTCTGCATTTATAACATTCATGTCCGCACTTTAGTTCTGCTGTAGATAAGAAATTACCTTGGTATTGGAGTTCGTAAGACGAGCTAATTCGATGTGTTTCTTTGTTTTCAAGTGTTTCTCCACATAAAATTTACCACCATGCCCAATATTAAAATTGTTTATGCACAGACTGCAATGAGCATGATGCTGCCCTAGAATACAGACTCGTATCATTGCTTAAAACTGACCCGTAATACATGTACTATATAGGACTCACGGTACTAATTCAACTCCAATAGTAAACATATGGAAACACTTTCATATTCAAAATTCAATAACTTAACATTTCTGGGTGCTGATGATGAGACCTATAATTCTCCATGCACATCTAACCTTGGTGCAAGCTTATGTGTGGAGAACACCATATGAGCCGCGGCATTTTGTTTATTTACTTGTGCATGAAACACATGTTATTGATTCTGCACCAAATAAATCAGGTAATACTTTCATTACTGAGTACTCTGGAGTCAAGCCTGTAAAAATACTAAAATTACATATAGGATAAGCTGTCAAAAGATATTTTTACTAAAATATTAATTTTCATTATAAACCAATTATGGACCACAAAACCAGTAAATACTCTATTATTTGTTCACCCATTTCTAGACTGGTTCACAGTTCTTCCATATAATTAGTACCGTGTGTCCTATAGTACATGTATGACAGGTCAATTTTAAGCAACAATACGAGCCCCTGTACCCGAGAATGGAATGCTGTATTATGCCATTCATGTATTCATCTTTGAAGGATTTTCGTTTTTTTGTCTTTTTCTGATCCACCTGTGAAATTCTTTGAAAAAATAAACGTGCTCTAACACAAACATCGACTAGAATACATCTGAAGACTTTTAGCGCCAAATAGTAAAATTATTTCCACACGGCCTGCAATAGACGTCACGTGATGCTGCCCACGTGTCCTCATCTTGGAGGATCCTGTTATTTTACGTTTTGTTTATTTTTGGCCTTTTTCTAATCCATCTGTGAAATTATTTAAAAGGAGATATTTTTGCTCTCATACATGCATCGACTAAAACAAATTATACTTTTTAGTGCCAAATATCTAAAGACTGGTTCTGTACTAAATATAAAAAAGAAAAAATAATCTGCGAGTAAAGATTAAAAAACCAGTCTGTTCTCTCCTCACTAAGCCATACAGCTGCTATAAATAGAATACAAGGTCAAAAGTTTGAAAGTAGAACCAGCTTGTTTCTGGGTAATAGGATAATTGCTATAAATAGAACATAATACTGTTAGGAAAGTGCACGCAAGTCCACGGACATGCATACTCTTATACTGTAGTTACATAGAAGCCCGGGGCCCCGAGTGGCCTAAAGCGCTCTTCGTTATGGATCACTGCCATCTCACCTCTGTCTGCGGCGGTTCGAGTCTAAGATTCAGCCAATGTGGGCATGTGAGAAAGCTTGCCAGTAGCTTCTCGTGGGTCGGTGGTTCTTTCCGGTGTTTTCTGGGTTCTTCCTCCACCATTAATACTGGCCGCCATGTATAGCCTATCGTGCTGAAAAATGGCGTTAAACCCCACAACAACAACAACTACATAGAAGCCGTCTTTTCTAAAATACCATCTGTGGGATTAATGGGATGTTAATAAAAACGAGAAAACAAACAACTGATTTTTTTGGGAAGGTGGATATACCAAAAAGGCGTAATCTATATACATTTAAGCATAATTTAGTGAAAAAAAGCGTAATGACTACACCAAAAGTGTAATGGTTGGCATGTATGCATAATGTTTAGACAGATCACATCCATATTGCATCAAGACTTTCCATCAAACAAGTATTGTCCCATAACATGTAGACAGATCAGGTCTACATTGCAGTTAGTCTTTCCATCAAACAAGTGGTGTCCCATAACAGGTAGACAGATCAAGTCCTTATCTTGAAGCAGATTTGGGGCTGTGCTGTTTGCAGTTGGCTGCTTGCAGTTCATTGTGCTATTTGCAGGTGTCTGCAAGTGGCTGTGCTTCTTGTAGCTGGTTGTTCTTCTTTACACTTATCTGTGCTGTTTGTGTTCTTTCAGGTATATGTGCTGTTTGTAGCTGGTTGTGTTCTTACAGGTATCTGTGCTATTTGTAGCTGGTTGTGTTCTCCCCGGTTTCTGCGCAATTTTTAGCTGGTTGTGTTCTTACAGGTATCTATGCTATTTGTAGCTGGTTGTGTTCTTACAGGTATCTGTGCTATTTGTAGATGGTTGTGTTGTCTGCAGTTAATTGTTTCCAGTTGACTGTGCTGCTTGAAGCTGATTGTAGTTGACTTTGCCATTTGAAGTGATTGTGTGCAGTGTATGCCATCTGAAGTGACTGTTTGCAGTGTATGACATCTGAAGTGACTTTCTGCAGTGTATCATGCTGTTTATAGATGGATGTGCTTAATTTTTCACTTAACTATGCTGTTTGAAACAGATAGTCTGCAGTTGACCACGCTGTGTTTATAATTGTTCGCAGTTGATTGTGCTGCTGTTTGTAGCTTACTGTTTGCAGTCAATTGTGTTGTTTGTAGCTGAGTGTTTTCAGTTGACTGTGCTGTCTGCATCATTAGTGCTCTTTATAGCTGTTTGTAACTAACTGATTTTTAGTTGTTTGTACTGTTTGCAGTTGGTTGAATGTGCTGTTTGTAGCAAATTGTTTGCAGTTGGTTGTGCTGTTTACAGCAGGTTGCCTGCATACATAAATAGGTAAATAAGATTTATGAAAACTTACTGGGAGGGTTTTTGAATTTTTCTTCTCTGTCTGAGGCCCAAGCTATGTCGTTGGACAGCAGACAGACAGTTGTATTGTTCGTTCCACCATTGTAGGTAAGTTCATACGAATCTGAAAATTAAAACAGTGACCAGCAAAAATGTCAAAGTATTAATGATATGTCCACAACAGTTTTCAGTTTTATTCTGCTGACTTGAAAATAAAATGATTGCAAAGAACTACTTAACAAAGTGAAATTACTTGAAATTTGACCAACTCAACAGTAAAGCTAATGTTATTATATCCAGATCAAAAACTGATTGTAAATATCAATTTCTAATATCTGAACAAACTGACATCAGTTTTACTATATGCAACAATAGTGTGTGTGTGATGTGATTTGGATTTTTAATGCAGCTTTAACAATTGTTCAGTCATATCTCTTTGATGTCTGCAGTGTGACAGTTTATAGTGATGTTTAGCACTGGGGCTTCATGCCACAGACATGTAGCATGATGTCCCACCTAGTCACATTATCCTGACACCAGGCTGACCAGTCCTAGCACTAACCACTTAATGCTGAGAACCAAGCAAGGCAGCTGTTAGTATCATTTTTATAAGTCTATGGCATGACTTGGCAGGGTTCAAACCCACAACCTCACACATCCAAGGCAGATGCTCTAACTATTAGAACACCAGAGCAGTGCAACAACAAAATTATGTCAATATGAAATTCTTGAAAATAATCTTTGTATAAAAGATACTGATGTAACCGGATTGTACATTTCCTTCTAAAATGTACATTTCACATCAGAGCTGAGTTCTATGAATTTTAATAACAGAACCAAAATAGGTCACCAAGTATGCATCCAACAAAAAGAACCACAAATAAACTGAAAGTTAAATTCCCCAAGCAAGTTCTCTGTCATAAATACAATTCTCAACAAGCCCAGCCATGAATGTTTCCATATGGCCACTGTATTAGGACTGTTACTTGGCTCTCTTCTCACAATGTTGGGTTCTGATGTGTATTTGACAATTTAAGATGCAAATAAGAGCTTCTATGTCTCAAATATATGTCAAACTATACATTATAAAAAGGAAACTACTATCATCTTAGAAGGCCATAAATAACAAACAGTTAATTCTTTCTGCTAACCAATATTTGTACTCAACACTGATCATATTAAAACTGGATAACTTTCTCTGCTATTGACGACTCCAGCTTTCCCAGAAAGGCGGAAAATATGAATTTCAACCTAAAAAAAATTACAAAAACAAAGGGAAACAACTCTTACAGGTTAACTCTCATTCTACCTACTAGATAGCGACTGCTATGGGGGCACTCACCAGATAAAATGTACTTTTGAGAGAGTGACGTATGTAAGGTGAAGTAGTTCGCATTTAAAACATGCACAATGGAGAGAATGTTTGCATACTTCTATGCTACATTAATGTAATGTGGATAATATTTCTTTTGGATATTGTACTTTTGGAAATTTTACACGATTTAAGCACACTGCTAACTAAAATGACTGCTCCCTTATGTTAAAAAATCAGCCTGAATTAGTCTAAAGTACACTATACATAGCAGCTATTAAAATATGGAAAATGAATTTTGCCAGACTAGACAATACCAGCTGCCGAATGTGCAATGAATGAATTACCAATATATAAAATGTAAAAAAAAGCTATCGGCTCTTTTTTATACAATTTACCTCTGAAGTTCAGGAAGTGAAAATGACCAAGTAGAGAAAACACTTTCTTGAAAGGTGCACATCTAAAAGTAAGGCCAAGCTGTATACTCTATAACCCACAGTACACCCATCAATCATGCACCAAAATAAAGGGAATTAAAGGTTCTTTGTATTATACCTAATATATACAAGGTCTTTTTTAAGTAGCCAGTATAACCAGTGAGGAAAACTGGGGAAATTCTTTTTCTTTAAAATCCTAACCCTATGCAAAATACGAAACTGTAGAGCACCACCTATACAGAGTTTAAACCAAAATTTTACTGAAGCAAAACCTTCAAGGATACCATGCATTGTGGGGAAGAGTGGGTGTGTGTGTGTGATTTGGATTTTTAACATAGCTTTAACAATTTTTCAGTCATATCGCTATGATGTCTGCAGTGCGGCAGTTTTTAGTGATGTCTAGCACTGGGGCATCATGCCGCAGACATGTGGCATGATGTCCCACCCAGTCACATTATCCTGACACCGGGCCGACCAGTCCTAACACTAACCTCTTAATGCTGAGCGCCAAGCGAGGCAGCTGTTAGTACCATTTTTGTAAGTCTTTGGTATGACTTGGCCAGGGATCGAACCCACGACCTCCCACATCCGTGGCGGACGCTCTAGCCACTAGGCCACCGGAGCGGTCGGGAAGAGTGGGAGGAATTATTTGTAATGTGATCCGGTAGTATTATCAGTGAAACAAAACTGACTAAAACCTTTGCTTTCTCCATCAAATACATCACCTGATCACATTGCATTTGGAGAACAGGTAAGAGGATGAATTGCCGAGCATCCGACCTATACCTGTGTCACCCAAAAGGAGTTTGATTGTTGTACTAATAGGATCAACTTCTCCTAATGTTAGTTTAGCACATGAGACAATTTCTTTATACACATGCATGAGAGATCCCTGTGGAATTCCACATTTGATAATTGTCTCACCATCAAAGGTTCCCCAGTCAAAGCCAGTGAAAGTGGCAAATGCATGTCTGGGTCAAAGGTTGTGCTTTCATGAATAGGGAGCAGTCACTCTCTGTGCAGATGCCACTAACCCAATGAGATTCAGTTATCTCCTTAAGAAGGCCATGTCATTAAAATGTAAACTAGATGAAGCAGATTGGGCATGCCACTCTGCTGACTCCTCTATGTCCCAAACTGAAAAATTACATTCAAGGATATGCTCACTGAAATCGCTTAAATCTTCATGGCTGTGCCTGATCCTGTGAGAGTTCAAGCACACTGATTTAACAACTCCCTTTTGCCAAGCAGCCACTGGTTGAGGGTCATGTCTTGCATTCCTGCCTTTAGCAGTAGGAATGATCTTTCACAGTTTATGTGGATATTGTCTGTACCCCTAAGATAATATCCAACACTACTTACATGGCCCTGCATGTTTGCTTCTCTTGACAGACTGATCTAGGAGTGGGAACAAACAGTTGTTGTTTTTCTAAGAAGGTTCCTGGAAGGACAATGCTGTATGAAGCAGCTGTCCTAACCAGATGAGTTGGCCAGAAAACTGAGCTAGACTTGAACTTTGCTTGGCCAGGAGACTGCCACTGCCAATTCACTTGCATGTTTCTTAACAGGGCTGATGGCTGCACTGAAAGTTAAAAGGCAACTCTTTCTTGCTTCCTCAATTGGACACTCACAGAACTGGAAAACCAAAAGAGAGAAACTGCACAGAAAAACAGCAATGATTGTCAATGGCTTTTTCACTAGACAAAAAAAAAAATCATCAAGATGAGCTTTGTCAAATAGGAAGAAGTGAACACATGGTTCCAGAATAACCTTGTCTGTGCACCTTATCTGCATCCAGATAAGGTATGTGCAGACAAAATATCTCTGAATGTTACTTTTTTTTATTACTGGAGTTAGAAAGTTGCATGCAACTAACTCACAACAAAGATGCACTAGCGAATGCTCCAAGACATGCCTGGTAATGTTTGAAATCTTTAACAAGTGTAGCAAGATTAACAGCTACCAAGATGGATGACAGTATTTTGATGGAGACAAAATCCTGTAGATTTCCTCTATTGCTGCCGTTAACTAAATTCCATCCATTCTATTGTTGGATCAGCATGTTCCAATATTTCTGTTTCATCATTTTCATCATTGGAAAATTGATGATGAAGTATCATCAGCATGCATTATCAATCTGCTATTCCAGACAGCTGATGCAGTTCGCTATGAATTTCACAGGAATGGTCAGCCAACTTGCCAGTCATAGATAACTCAGTCATGACCACTGCAGACATACAAAGCTCATATGCATGGTTGGTTGGCAGTCATAACGGCGTACCAAAGACAGTATATACACTGGTCTGGACAGCCAGAGTGGAATGGTTGGTACAGCAAGCTGGATATTCAGTCTGTCTGGACACGTCAGTTTACTGGTCAGAGATAATCATACATAGCTCATTTGTAATGCTGGAACAGTTTGTTGGCAGTTGGAACAGGATAGCAAAGACTACATATGCTATACAGACCAGCTGATGCAGTATGGTCAGTACACACCATCCATCCATATTGTACTGATATGGACCATCTGTCCATACTGCACTGCTCAAACTGCAAATCTTACATCCAGCTTGTTTTCTTATTATCGTCATGCATGGATGGAAAAGGACTGCAAGCCCTCATGCATAATTGGCATGGTCATAATTGTTTGTGACCCATGATGCAATCATTGACTGTACTAGGATTTTCTCCAGTGAGATTACAATATATTTGTCATATTGATAATATACAATTGCTTAATTAGAATCACGTGTATTTTCTACTGCATACATGGATACAGGATGTTCTGGCACTGTTTTAACATCTGCATGGGGAATGTAGAGGGCATGTCAACTAGCCAATGATTCTATTGTATTAACATACACATTATATTCTGGCACTATTTTGCATCTCCTTGATGGCAGAGAGGGAAAGTAACCAAAGTTCAAACACACTGCATATGTGTGCCAGTGAACAAATGCATGTGTAGACATGTCTCATGTCTATCATCCACAACTTTAAATCGATTACACTTCTTGCATTTGCAAATCATCTCTGTAATGATGAGGAACAAACAAGTGCATACAAAATGTATGTATGTATATATATATATATATATATATATATATATATATATATATATATATATATATATATAAAATAAACAATGTTATTAACATGAAAGTGTAATAGTTGACAAATAGTGCACAAAATTTTTCTAGTAAAACTGAATGTTACAAACTAAAATCATGTGACAATAGTGAACTGTACAATAATCGCAGAAATACAAGTAAATTAACCCGAATTCCCAAACATTTGGTAGAAATAAAACAAAATTTTGACTTACTTTAACACTGAAAAACAAACATGGATGATTACAGTTATAGAATTTAACTGTAGTATCTGAAGATCATCTTTACAGCAAAAGTAAAAACTGATTTAAACTAGGCATAATGGACACCACCCACATGGTAGAAAGTGGAGTTAACCTGTGATAGTTACTTCCCTTTGTCTACATAATATATAAACAGAAGGATGTTTTTCAGTCTTTCCAGGAGGACATTTGGAGCTGGTAAAGATAGTTATCATAATGTACTGTGATCAGGTACTGTACTTGACAGAGAAATTTGACTACTCTACAAATGCCTGGCAATTAACTTACAAGCAAAACTTAATTAGACAAAATGGACAATGGTATCACTATATGATTCTACCAGTCACAATATAAATTAACCAGAATTTGACAGATGGATACCTATACAATAACTCACGGGGGGGGGGGGGGGGGGAGGGGGGCACGAGTGGTCTAAATTGCTCTCCATTACAGATCACTACCATCTCACCTCTGTCTGCGTTGTTCGAGTCTCGGATTCGGCTAATGTGGGTATGTGAGAAAGCTTGCCAGTAGCTTCTTGTGGGTCGGTGGTTCTTTCCGGGTTCTTCCTCCACCATTAATACTGGCCACCATGTATAACCTATTGTGTGCTGAAAAACAGCGTTAAACCCTACAACAATAACTCACCCGCTTATAACACGTGGTCAAGCATGAATCCCATTTTTTAAACAGAAAAGAAATCAAAATACGTATCCTTATTTGTTGAACTTGAAGAAAATTGTGATCAAAACTGGTAACGGAAACTTTGATATATCGCTCGTTTTATCATCAAAAATGGTAGATAGGACCTGGAAATTTTAACCAGCATTATGAAATATCAACTTTTAAGTCATATAATTTGTTACATTTTCTTCCCAAATGACATTCTTAGTACACCATAATTAACAATATTCAAGGAAATTATGATGAATGTAAAATGTCACTTAACACCTAGTGGAGGCAGTACTTTAATAAATAAATACCAATTAAATAATTTTTTATCAACTGAAATTTGTGTTCTAATTCTATATTTTAGTCCCTTTTAAGTGCAATCATCATAAATGCAATGTGTCCTCCAGTAATTAAATGTAAAATGTGTCAATCTACTGTAACAGCTGTCTGCAACCATTTCTCTGAGAACCTAATTAAGTGCCGACCATGTTATTATATGGGCATAGTGGATCATTTGTTGTATTGTTGCACTTATTAAAAAGCTAGCATCCTTTTCTATTATCACATTAAATACATCATTTGAATCAAATAAATGAGGTGGAATATAAAATAAAACGTTAAAAAGCATATAAATCGTACATGCTTAAGAACCAGTGGCCCCATTCATATGTCGGTTACCTCATTTCAGTTGATCAATCAAACACTGTTATAAATGTTGTTGTGTACATAATCTAATTCAACTACCTTAAAATAACTGATTGTGGTTCTCTGGATGCTTAGCAGAGTTTTGGGAGGTCCCTCGGTAACTTGCACCCTTGCTTGTAGTGCGGTCTATGTTTTTGGACCTTGATGTGCATGAGTTATCAAGGGAGACCTATATCACTATATGAATCTACCAGAATCTGACATATCTACAATGCTATCACTATATGAATGTACCTGAATAAAAATGTATCACATCAAAAGATCGGACATCAATGCATTAAGTTAACATTAACAATACTAAGTTTAATCTGCATGGACACTTTGTGCTGAATAGGAGTTCACATGGAACCAAAAGAGAATGTCCTAACCATCACCATATAAATACAAATTTATAATCAAAAGGTCATTTTTGTAAGCTGAGGCACTGGAGACTGCAGGAGGAGATGCTGTAGAAACAAGAGAGTGGGAGACAATTACTAATTACCATTAAACAGACTGTTAGCTATAGCACCACATGGTGCAATGCCATTGTCACCAGATTTTTTGTATGGTTCGCAGTCAGAATTTAGGTTATCGGCAGAAATGCTCTCTCCATGAAGCTGGGCATCATCACGGGATCGAACATAGCGACGATGGTTCTGGTAAAAATTGGTCAAGCCATAGTACATGTAAACAGTGCCCTGAAATGAAACACAAGGCGACCTTAAAATATAACAAAATTAAAATGACCTAGATGTATATTTGCTGACTTTTCCATACAAGCAGGCAACTGGTAAAACATGTCTGGACTATTAAGAATTGCATTTAGGAAGTGACCCTGGGAAAAATCCAGAACTGGAACAACTGGGCACTGGTCAAGCATTTTTCATATTTTGCTGCTGTCCACCAATGTCCTATCTTGAAGCCCTAGAAAAAATAATTAATTATGCATATAGTAAAATTAAAATAAAAATGTAAAATTCAAACCTCAAGCTGTCCTTCATCAAGTATTTTTGAAAAAATATCTGCACAGCTATGCATACAGTTCATTTAAAAATATTTTGCCATACTCTGGGCTTTCCTTTTCAGATCAGCTGGGAGCAGGATGACATACCTGGCTACCTTTACTTTACACCCAGCTACTTTTAAATAGCCCTGTACCCCCATTGGAGGAGGTCCCCCCAAACCCCACCCCAACTTTGGCAACTCACCCTCCAACTTTAAATCCAATGGAAGACCATGCATACCAATATTTTTATATTTATATGATAATACTTCTAGGTATCACAAATGACACCCAGATTACTAAGTCTAAATATAATGACTGTATTCTTTATACGGATATTCAACACAAACTGGCCCTATCAGTCAACTCTATGCTAAATGTTTCCCATATGACACACCCTCAAACTAATTTTAGCAGTGAAATGGAATGCAAACAAAATTCAGAATGAATACAAATGAAATAATGAAAGCAACAAAAACAGTGAAGGTGCAAAATGCAGAACAACAAATAATAAACCAACAAAATGTGTGAACAAATCTTATGAATGGACTTGAAAATCAAAGTACATGCTGCCAAATTTTCCAGGATCAGATTCTTTACACCGACAAAGAATAAGCACTGAAACACTTATCACCAACGTGATGTTACCTGTATCTATACAATCTGTATCTCACATGATATCGTCTGGTGGAAACCCAGTCTCAAAACGACTTTTCATTAAGGAGTAGTAACAAGACCTTTAAGCTGTGGCATTGATATTAAATGTTTGAGTGGGCACCATTTTTGTTCAGGACCAACCAGACATCCTAAGAAATCTTACAGTGAAAACTCCATTATCTTATGACCATCAATTCAGGAGGAATCACAATATACAGATTTTCAGTTGATGAGGTAGCAGCAACATTTTCATTTGGGACCAACTAGACACCATCGGAACACTTTTGGTGAAAACCCCAAGCCAATACTATCTTTCATTCAGAAGTTGTAGCTATAACAAGATGAATTTTTACATTTTCTTTTAAATTAAAATTTTTATTTAATTCTTTTCTTCACACTCCTAAAGTGCTCCTTGCGGTAAACTTAATTGGAAAACCCTGAAATCTCTTAGATTCACAACAAATATCATGCATTAGACTGGACTGATTAAAAAAAATCTTAAATGCAAGAGAGGTCTCTAGATCCTCCCCCAGCTGGGTTCAAAAGGTACAAATTCCCAATATTTTTGGGTGGAGGGGCTTATGGCTCTTCTTGTTCTTGTTATAATTGTCTTTTAACCAGTAGCTAATACTTTGTTGTATTTCTTTATCAGACATAGCAGCCAATAGCCTTTTTCTTCCTACTTTAATATATCCTGGAGAAAAGCTGAGAGACTTGGGAACAAATTCAAACATCCATTCATGATATAGCAAATCCAAGAGTATTGATGGTAGCATATCCGAGTGTAGTGATGGTAGCAAATCCATGTGTATTGATGGTAGCATATCCGAGTGTAGTGATGGTAGCAAATCTGAGAGTAGTGATGGTAGCAAATCCATGTGTATTGATGGTAGCAAATCCATGTGTATTGATGGTAGCATATCTGAGAGTAGTGATGGTAGCAAATCCATGTGTATTGATGGTAGCATATCCAAGAGTAGTGATAGTAGCATATCCGAGTGTAGTGATGGCAGCATATCCGAGTGTAGTGATGGTAGCATATCCAAGAGTAGTGATGGTAGCAAATCCATGTGTATTGATGGTAGCATATCCAAGAGTAGTGATGGTAGCATATCCGAGTGTAGTGATGGTAGCATATCCGAGTGTAGTGATGGTAGCATATCCAAGAGTAGTGATAGTAGCAAATCCATGTGTATTGATGGTAGCATATCCAAGAGTAGTGATGGTAGCACATCCGTGTATTGATGGTAGCATATCCGAGAGTAGTGATGGTAGTATATCCAAGAGTAGTGATGGTAGCACATCCGAGTGTATTGATGGTAGCATATCCGAGAGTAGTGATGGTTAACATATTGATGCGAAATGATGTTAGCATTTCTATGTGTACTGATCTAACCTGTAATCAAACTAACATTTGGGTCATCCTAAAAATCAGTTAAAGATCATGCTGAGATGGCATTATTTTGCAGTCGATAATGGCCAAATTAGTTCACCATCTGCAGGTCATATATGTGCATTATTCAATATACAACTTACTGTGAAATAAATACAAGACATCAGTCAAGAAGAACGAAGCTACCTGGCACATGTACTGACAAATGTGTAAAAGGCCTAAATATATTAAATTTTATGCTGCTCCTAAAAATATGTCATCACTGCTCCCTGGCACATGTACAGACAAGTGTAAAAGGCCTAAATATATTAAATTTTATTCTGCTCCTACAAATGTGTCATCACTGCTCCTGCAAATATGTCATCACTGCTCCTACAAATGTGTCATCACTGCTCCCTGGCACACATACAGACATAAGTGTAAAAGGCCTAAATATATTAAATTTTATTCTGCTCCTACAAATGTGTCATCACTGCTCCTGCAAATATGTCATCACTGCTCCTACAAATGTGTCATCACTGCTCCCTGGCACACATACAGACATAAGTGTAAAAGGCCTAAATATATTAAATTCTATGCTGCTCCTACAAATGTGTACATATTCTACAGCTGTTGTGAAGTATATGCTATCTTGCACTTATTACATGGTTGTTGAAAACTGAAGAAGAAAAAATAAATAGGCCTTAGGTATCTTCTGATTGGGTGTTCTTACAATTTGAAAAGTATGACAAGATCTGCAGCATTTACAAACATCACTTTTAATTTTTGGCCAAAAAAGTGGTTCAAGATCTTATGATAAGTCTTATTAACCCCTAAATGACCAGCCGAAAGAGTTTCATGGACCAGACTAAGAATTTCCTGTCTGTATGATTTTGGAACTACAATTTGATAGTTCACTGATCACTCATCACCAACAGGTACCTCAGGTTCTCCATTTTCTCATAGGAATCCCATTTTTAATGAAATAACAAACAGGTACTTCAGTTTCATTAATGGCCCTTTGAAACAAACAGGAGATCTCTGGATCTTTTTCCTGTTTGACCACAAGTGATTGTCATTTGTCACCCTGATTAGAATAAAGAGAATGAGTAGTTAAAAGAGGATCCCTTTGATCAATACCTTTTGATTGAACCAAACAAGAAGTGAAAGTGACCTCATCAAAAGCCTGACCAATACATGTGTCAGCTAAAGGAATACCTTCCTGATCAACATCATTCTCAAGAGCTTTCTTTGCCATAGCTCTAGTAACTGCACAAGCTGGATATAAATCAGGGAATTCTTTTTCAAAAGAATCTACTTTCTGATACAAAAAAGGCTTGTCAGTTACATGTGGATTAACCACAACCTTATCTCCAGCAAAGGTCTCTGCCTAATAATAAATGAATGCCCTCAGTGGGTGAAGAAGACACTGTTCCGAGTGTCATGGGTCCTGCGACTAAGTCTGATAACATATTTACATAATGGAGATGAACATTAACAAAGCCACACTCTACTCACTGAATAAGAACACTTTCATTAAAAGAAGACTTCTCAGAAAAAGGCTTAGTACCTGATAATAAAAGACTCTGAGAAGCTCCCATTTCCCTTAAAATTTAAATAGAGATGGGATTGGCTGAATCACCCATGAGTGATACAGAGCCCTTCGACATGAATGGTTCATAATTCTCCATAATAAAATCAGATTGGGGTTTATTAGACCCAACAAATGCATTGGTTTCAATACATGACCATGACCATGACCTCTTAGAAATAAGAGCATTTGGAATAGGCCTGTCTTGATTATGTTGCTTACTTTTCAGTTTGCAGCAATCAGAAATACTGTGTCCTTTCTTCTTGCATTAGGTACACATAGAAAGAGATAAGGATTTCTGATCAATCTTATCAGAAACTTGATTTCTAAAAGTTGTGTCTGATTGAAATTAAGAAGGGCTCATATTAGGATGAAATACTTTTTTACCGGACGACAGCCGAGTGGAAGACCTGCTTACAAAAGAAACTTTATGAGCTAAGGTATACTCATCAGCAGAACGAGCGGCATTTTCCAAGTTATCGACCTTATTCTCATCAAGATAAGTTTAATGTCGTTATGGACACAGTTCTTGAACTCTTCAAGTAATACAAGTTGTCTTAGATTTTCGTAATCTTGATCAACTTTCTTTGCTAAGCACCACCTATCAAATAACTGCTCTTTTTCTCTTGCAAATCTGACATGAGTTTGTCCAGTTTCTTTTTCACAGTTCCTGAATTTTTGCCGATAAGCCCCAGGGACTAAATCATAACCCTTTAAGATGCATTCCTTAACCAGATTATACAGGGATGCACAGATGTCTCAGGCTTTGCCAAAAAATGTAGTCTGTAATAATAGAGTCCAATGCTCTCTTGACCATTTCAAAATTTCAGCAATTTTCCCAAAATGAACAAAATATTGACCCACTTTGTTTTCCAGAAAGGGGGTACTACTTGATATTTCTTAAAACATCAAAAGTAGGGGAGTGTTTTTCCCTTGCCAGCTCTAATTCTTTTAATCTAATCTGAAATTCCATTTTCTTTGCTTTTCTCTTTGCATTTGCCTATCTTCTTTTTCTTTCTCAAATTCCATTTGTCTTACTTCCCTCTCTCCTTCCATATGTATCATTTCCATCTGAAAATGAACCTGTCTTATCTCTAATTCCAAAATTCTTTGCTGTTTTTCCATTTTCAAAATTTATAACCACTCCTGGGTAGAATTCAAAAATATTCTCTACTATTGATGATATTGTAAAAAGCTTGCTGATTTCACTAAAGATTTCTAAAATGTGAAATAATACTTGGGATTTAAAATTCCGAAACTAGGGGAATATAAATTTCAAAAACAAAGTTTTCTGAAATATTTTGGCAAAATTCATTCCCAAGGATGAATGCCCAATTTTCTGTTATGAGCCTATGCTCTTAAAATATGTAACAGAAAAGAGTGAAGACAACAAGATTTGTAAAATTTAACAAATAATTTATTTTCCTAGAATACAAAGTGAGAAAAAAAAGAGAAAAAAGAACTTGCGGTATTACGAATTAAATCTAAAAATGACCTGAGAATTGAAAACACAAATCCTAGGAAAAAAAAGTCCTGAATGAAACTGAATTCAAGTACCGATGAGATCAAAATTTGAAGGGGATGATATCTGTTATGGTCAATAAAGTGCTGAATGAAACTGAGTTAAAGTCCCAATGAGATCAAAATTTTAATGCGATTATGTTTGTTATAGTCAATGAAGTGCTGATGTGTCAACAATCTCTTGCTGAATCACATAAATAGTATTCTAGGATTGAATTCAGCATAAATTCCAATCAATGTCTTTATCCAAGAATTTGGTCAGAGCAATTTTGTATTTCCAGAGAAAATAATCACTTGAATTCAATAACTTGAAGAAAATAAAATACAGCACCAGATGTTAAAGCACAACTAACAAACCTTTATTAAAACATCAGTTACATGATTAATTTTGATGCAAAACAGATACCCAGATAAGGGTCAAAAGTTCATTCTTCTGGAAAAAAATAGAAGTTTGTTACCATCTGACACATGAAAAATATCATGTAGTCCAGGTATGACCATGACTCAATGATTCTTACTCTGAGAAAGAGAAAAAAATATTTTTAAAAAGTTGTTTACCAAAACTGTCACTGATTCTGGAACAAGGCCATGAACTAAATACAATGTTTCATTACCCATAGCATGTAACAAAAAAAAATATTAAAAACTAACAAACAAATTAAATTAAATATTCATAACATTAATAATATGAGATTTTAACCCACTCTTTGAAATATTAGTGGCATATGCCTCATCAGAAAGGAGCAATAAAGGAGCACTTTATTCTTTTATTCTTATCCTCCTTGACCTCAAAGTTCTGCCTTCTGTCCTAGACTGAGCAATTTGTTACTTAAAACAAACAGAGCATAAACCTACAAACCAATATGCACATCTACATACCAGTATACACATCTACTCATCCATTCCTACAATATTATATGCTTTGTTGTTGTTGTTGTAGGGTTTAATGCTATTTTTCAGCAAATAATAGGCTATACATGGCGGCCAGTATTAATGGTGGAGGAAGAAGCTGGGAAAACCCCGGAAAGAACCACCGACCCACGAGAAACTACTGGCAAGCTTTCTCACATACCCACATTAGCCATATGCTTTGTAGTCTCAGTTTTAGATGATGTTATAAGATATTACACCACACACATGTTCAAGCATTATTACACAGGAAAACTATTCATCTAATATACTTACTTTAAAATCTGTCTGTAATTCAATGGTTATGTTACAACTGCATGAGTTGCTAGTACCATTGGTATAATTCCCTATAACATCTGCACATAGTTCATCAGCTGAATTTTTGCAATTTGTGTAATCATACTTGTATTCCTGCACCTGTAAATATAGAAATGAATGATAACAATTAAGCAACTGTTAAATAACAAATTAATGAGATAGATTAAGCTAAACTTGCAGTTGAAACCATATCATCAAAACATGCTTAGCTAATTCAGCCCATCTGCTTCCTAAAAGACCAAATTTTTAAATAAACAACCTTAATTCTTAAAAAAATGGCTTACTGAAATTTTACATAACCAGATTTGTTATCATAATACTTTAATGCATATTGCTTTTAATTTAAACAACATAATTAGAATTTCAGTTTTTTATTGTGATTGGTCTTTCTGCTGTTGAATTAAATTTAAAATCATATGGCTATAGTATGCTGTTTTCTTGTGTGACTTTGAACCTGAATTATCAGGATCAGACTAATCTGTGACACAATTTCCTTAAAACTGATCAACACTGTGGTCTCCATCCTTTTTAAAGCCACCCAATCATGAAATAAAAGGTTGACTACTGAAGAGCTTCAATTCCTGTGAAGGAGAAGAAAATGGTAGCACAATTATACAATTTTCGTGTCAAGCAAAGTTTGATGGGAAGATCTCTCTTGATAAAGCAGGTCAAGAGAGGTACTCCTTTGCACATCAGGGTACACTTACGCAACCAAGAGAGGTACTCCTTGCACATCAGGGTACAATTACACAGTCAAGAGAGGTACTCCTTGCACATCAGGGTACAATTACACAGTCAAGAGAGGTACTCCTTGCACATCAGGGTACACTTACACAACTGAGAGAGGTACTCCTTGCACATCAGGGCACACTTACAGTCAAGAGAGGTACTCCTTGCACATCAGGTTACACTTTTAAAGTCAAAAGAGGTACTCCTTGCATATCAGGGTACACTAACACCGGCAAGACAGGTATTCCTAGCATGACATCACTGGTTTTTGCATCTGTACAATTTTAATTTTAGCTGTCTTCTGGTGAAAACCCCCATGTCAATAAGAGTTTTTGTTCAACAACAATAGCAACACCTGCACATAAAGACAGAACTTCCAACATATCAGGGCATGCTTACACAAAAAAGACAGGGTTAGACAAATGCAAAACCCTGACATGTGCAGATCTTGGGGAATAAGACCAGAGCTGTGTAGCTACAAAAATTCATGTGTTTTCAATACAGTACACTGAAATGAATGTGCTCGAGTAAATGTCCATTTCAAGACAAACATCACTAATAATAAAGTTTTTCCTGATGAAAATAAATTGGCTGCCTTTATAATTCCGATCATTTAAGTACTAAATTAAACAAGAATTCAATATCCGGTATATTTTGGTGAATATGCTAATTTTCTTCCCTGTATATGCGTGTGTAAATAGTAGATGTGAAGTGGGGGGTTTGTATCCAAAAGTTCTGTGAGCTCCTCAGGTCTGGTATTATTATTAGTCACGAACAGCTCACCATGTCTAGTATTAACTGTAAAGCAGCACACTCTAAAGCCTCACACTTCATCCCCAAAAAGGCCTTTGGATCTAGTATCCCCTGCCAAGAGCTCTACCCCAGCCAAAAGATCATCCAGATGTGGAATTAGCCAAACATAGCCACTTATAAATCATGGGAGGGATAGTCTTCATTGTACTGGATACTGCGAGTCTACTGGATAAAAGCAGTAAGTAGTATGGCCTTACCCATGTCCTTGACATCCAACAGCACCAGAATGGTCATGGAGCAGACTCTTACCAAACATGACCAAGGCTATTTCTAGCGCTGGGATGATAACACAGTCAACAACAATATTAACTACATCTTTAGCCACCATATCATGATACAAATAGTTGTTGACAGCTCTAAACAGAGACAATGCCTGTTTTAAACTCCTAACAACCATGATAAAGGCAAGGATGATGGCTACCACAACCACTACCAGATTTCCAGCCAACCCATCTATGATGTTACCCAATGTCAGAAATAAGGAGACAATGATGCCAATAATCCCAGGCATCACTGCTGCAGCCTTTTCTCCTAATGTCATTAACATACCCATGAAAGTTATAAGCATCTTTTTGATCCACTTGTAAACTCCTTCCGCCCCACGCAATGGAGACTAAGTCAGTGGAGGCATAACCAGAGAAAATGCACATTCTCTACTAGTAAGAGGGAACAGAATGGTGCAAAAAATAAATTTTAGCACCATAAGAAGTGATGCAAAGTTGATGCCTTGCTTATGAAACTGGGTTCATAACTTTTTAGCCATGGACATGTTTTCAAGTAACAACTGCTTAAAGGACTTATGGGTACTAACAGCTTTTAAATCAGCCATCTAAATATGCAAACACTTTTTCTATGACTCATGCTCCATTATCCCTCCCACCTGCTGAGCCTTTAGCTGTCCTCATTCTTCATGATCAATCAGTTTTAACTTTAAGAGCTATCTCCTCCTCCTAAAGTGTCTGAGTGTGCTGCGTTTCAGAATTTTAATGCAGCTTTAACACTTTTTTAATCATATCACTACGATGTCTACAGTGTGACAGTTTTTAGTGATGTCTAGCACTGGGGCATCATGCTGCAAACATGATGCATCATACCGCAAACATGATGCATCATGTACCACCCAAACACATTATCCTGACACCAGGCCGACCAGTAAATACTACCCCATTAATGCTGAGCTCCAAGCATGGCAGTTGCTATTACCACAAAGACAAAAACTGCCTGGATACATGGGCATGATATAAGGTTCTAGCACATCAGTATATAAAGGTTACACATAACTAAGTCACAGCTGAATACAGCTACAGAAGTACATGATGTGACTTTCAAGTACTGTAGCCCAGCACTGTAACATACTATGACACCAATTTTGTTGTCACCAGAAGTAATATATACATCTTATATGTCTTGCCTAAGATTTATTTTGGGAAGAAAAACAGCACGGTTAGAGTTTCTCTTATATAAGTACTTACATTATTAGAGGTAACTAATAGTACTACCCCAAGGGGTATAAATGCCACACCAATAGCAAAGAAGGCAGGCAAAACTGTCCCTGCTGTCAGTATCGGCTGCCATGCAGGTAGCTTCTGTTGTTTAAATTTGGTATCTGAAATTTTTAAATGATTTCAATTAAAAATCCTTCATGACGACCTATATTTTCAACAAAATCAACTATCATGATATACCATCTTTGTTTGGAAAGAAATTATATTCTACTGAACTGGGAGGTCAAACTTGGAAACAACATTATCTTGGTAACATGTCTGTGTTGCTGATTTTGGAAACCTCACTTTCACCATCATATTCTTTAAAACTTAACATGAAACCTACTTTGGTTTCTCTGGGAAGTTATAAATGCTTCCAAGATCTGACTTGAAAATTTCACAAAATACAAAGACATTATCTTTAGGTAAAACTTTTAACAAAATTATGAATCCTCAGATGTCTGCCAGTTATGCAGGCATCACTGGGCTGCAGGGTTGCCTGATTAATATCAGATCTTTTAAAATGGCTCCGAAAAAATCATCCAAATGATTTTTATTTTTACATATGATTATAGGGCAGGCCATATGTACTTGGTTATATGAGTGCAACTGCAAACTGCATGGACCCAGACCTGCCATTGCATAAAGCACCAACATATCTGGGTCTATCCAGTTTGACAAGAGTAATTGGTAGATTAAACAATATAGACCCAGATCTGCAGGCAACTTATGCTAAGACAGATCAGGACCTTTGTTGTTTGCAGTTTGACTCATCTAATAAGCAAGTATATATTGTATGTGGGTTTAAATAAAGACATCAGATCTGCTTAACTGTAATTGTGTGTTTGTATATCAAATTACCAAAACATTCAAAATTAGTCTAATTTCTAAATAAACAAATATAGGTAGGATATGCCCCACTAATCATAACTGGCAATTTTGTATTCGAATTTTAAACATTTAATTCTATGATTGGCTTCAAAGGGCCAAATATAGCATGAGTGGCTTCATTCAATTTCAATTACATGATAGCTGTGGGTTTCAGCTTCTCACTTCATTTTTTTCAAAGTTAGGTTTTAAAATAAATTATAGCGTGGCTTCCTAACACTCCAGCATTAACTATAAATCAGGCATGACACATATAAGCTGCATGTTCATTTGGTCAGGTAGCATGAAGAAGAAAAGCCATGACTGACCTCATAGACTATGGAATCTGTGAATATCTATATTACACTCTGTGAATATCTATATTACACTCTGTGAATATCTATATTACACTCTGTACAATGCCTGAAGAAAACAGAATTGTGTCTGGTTCTACTTTGACTGGATGTCAGTTCTGGAATAATTGGGTGACATACATTACTTTAAAATATAACATTCTGCAAATATACTGAAAAACCTAAATCTATTCTTGTATTTACTATATAATCATACACTTTGGCCTAATAACTTCAATTTAAAAAAACAATATCTGATTAAAATTAAAAAAGTGATTTTTTTCCCACATTTTCATGACTTTTTTAAACTCTGATGTACCACCATGTTTAATATCACTGACCCTCTTTGGTGCATTTGCTACAAATATGTTATTAACGTGTCATTTTTGAACACAATCTGAGAACCACTGCAAAGGATCACTGTTGTTTAACTGCTTATTGTGTTTAGTACCACAGATCCATTATATGAATGGAAATAAATAGCAGCTGCGACTGAACAAATTACATAGTGGTCTAAGCTGAAAAGAAATCTTGACTCGTACTACCCAGATTCATGTCATTTGTTACTCTATTCTAAGTTTCCCACTCAAACAGACATGATCAAATTCCAGCTGTGCCTAGATTAGCAGCTGTAACTTGTACCCATTTGCCCAAGAAAAGAGCATTCAATCAAAACATGGACAATCCCGCTTGTCTACCTTGGAACTGGGAGAATAAAAGATGGTTAATGGACCATTTTATAAGCCCATGCTATGATGCTTTTTGTTGCTGAAGTACAAATCCACATATAGCTTCAATACACTATCTTTTGTTTATATACGAATGTTGTGCTGAGGATATTACCAACCTTGAGCATGGCTTTCTTTTGCATTTTATAGAGAAAGACTAGGCAAACTGGCATGCATTTCTCTCAGAAAAAGACAGACCTGCCAAGAGAAGTGATCTAAGTCTGCAGCACACACTGAACATATGCATTGCACAAAACCAAAGGCACTTAATTCCTTTCTATCATGACAGTATTTAGACTCAGAAAAAGTTCTAACACTAAAGAGGGATCTAATAATCAACAACAAAATCATCAACAGTAATTCTTTCAATGATTTACACTATATGTTATTTTCTTCTCATATTTTTGTTCCCTTTCACTGAAATTCCTTACGAGATCTGAACAGTATACATGGGAGAAACTTGTGTATACAAGACCTAGTTTCTATTCAAAAGCAATGCAAAGTAAGTCTGTATCAGAAAAACAAAAGGTACAGAGGCTATTTTTTTCCACATAATCATTCACATCTTTATATCATTCTTATATTTTCTTATCTGGTATTACAAGCTTCATTTTAAATCACTGTGAATGGCCAGTATTTTGAACACAAGCAAGACTGGCTGATCAAAACCTGGCTGGAGACCATATCACTGTATTCACCAACACACAACTGTTGTACTGACTTCTATGGGTTAAAAATACACAATAAAAATATACTACAAAATCTTAAACATAGTACTTTGCAAAATGGCCAAAACCGCTGGGAATATTTTAAAGCAGGTCTAAAACCAACATTAAAGGAATCACGTGCCCAGCCTTGCTGGCAATTCGAGTGATTTTAAACACATGTACTAACTAACACTGCACTTCAATTATTGCCATATCCTGTTGCTATATTGCAAACTTTTACTTATTATGCATACCTTTAAAAACACCCTCACAACATGATCTTTAAAGTAAAAATTTATGTCCATCCAAGATATTTGCCCAATGGTCAAAACTGGTACAAGGTCTAAAATGGTCCCCAGCTAAAGTGTGTGTGATTTCAATTTTTAATGTAGCTTTAAAAAAATTCAGTCATATCACTATGATGCCCCAGACGTGTTGCATGATGTCCCACCCAGTCACATTATCCTGGCACCAGTACTAACCACAGCTGTAAGTATCATTTTTATAAGTCTTTGGTACGACTTGGCTGTGGTACCAACCAGTGACCTCCCACATCCTAGACGGAAGCTCGAACCACTTAGGCCACTGGAACCTCAGCTATAGTAGAAGTCATACAGGTCATGTAGGCATTCAGAACTGTTTAAGTAATGGGTGGCATTGGTTAAAATTTGATTATACACACCTTTAAATAGCAATTATTCATTTTATTTGGACACTCAAATTTTCAGAAATATCTCACATATTTGCGCTTTTCTACAAATTAAAGTCACAATATTTTAGTCCAACTTTACTTCCTCTGATGTCTTTTTTTAATAATAAATTCAAATTTTAACACAAGCAAATGGAAATGTTTCCAGTTACATTGGCCTACATTTCAGTTGGCTGGAATGTGATGGAAGCCAGGAATACCAAAATCGGTTAAAAGGATGATAAGTATGCTGAACAAAATGAAGTTATCTAAAAACTTTCTTCAATATTAATATATTTTTATTTGTTTTGTTAAAGCAACATACTTTAACTTAATTCAATTTCATCATTTTTGGCACTGAAATGGATTGCCAATTTTGAGATATTCCTGAAAATTTAACTACTCATTATGTTAGGTGACATCAAAACATGCTACACAGCCCCATTATTTAGGCAGTAAGACCTCAACCCCCCAAAACATAAACATAAGGGTTGATGTATTACACCGTATGACTAGAAGTTTCTTGATAACAGTTATGCAGGTATCGTCCTGGGCTTTGTCAATGTTGCAAATTGTGATTTTTTTCCTTATTGGTGACAAAATATACCATCAGACCAATTTTTTGTGACAACCTTTTTGGCTGTTTAGTTTGTACATACAATCATGGATTTCAAAGGGACCACAAACTTGAATGCACAATGCACTGGAATCTCTGTATGTATGTGTGATTTCGATTTTTAATGTAGCTTTAAAAAATTTTCAGTCATATCGCTACAATGTCTGCAGTGTGACAGTTATAGTGATGTCTAGCATTGGGGCATCATGCCGCAGACATGTAGCATGATGTCCCACCAGTCACGTTATCCTGACACCTGGCTGAACAGTCCTAACACTAACCTATTAATGCTGAGCACCAAGCAAGGCAGCTGTAGGTACCATTTTTATAAGTCTTGGGTATGACTCGGCCAGGGTTCGCACCCGTGACCTCCTGCATCAGAGGTGGACGCTCTAACCACTAGGCCACCAGAGCGGTCATATATATATACATAACCAGATACTTTGTTCGTATTGACAAACCCATCTTTACATCCTAATCTGCTTATGTTGACATCTGGCCTAAGTACTGTATGCTGTGATACACTCAATCATGCTAATGGATTATACCTACACTCGACCGACCGCTGAAGACGTGAACAGAAACAGCTACAATTCATTGAATGATGGCTATTCCTTCTGTTGTTTCTTTTAAATGTACCAGTAAAATAGTTTAGCTGAAACTTCATAGAAAACTGATTACCTTTGAAGTACCAATTATTGTATATAAATACAAAGCAAATGGAAAAAATCTCAATCGGAATTTTATACTGTCAACAATGCAACTTTATCATGGGTAAAGGAAAGTTTACTGTTGCATGTTCATCGTCTCATTTTAAGAGTAAGTTAATAAAATTAACAGCATTTGAATTTATTGCAAATTCATCAGACAACACAGTCACTGAATCTGATGTTATACCAAACAGTCCATGAATGTCCATGGCTGAGATATGATACAAAGTATAAGCAGATGTTCCGTGATATATGTATCAAGGCACAAGTTGTCAATTCATTTACAACTGGTTGTGGTATTTTGAAGAAAGAGTGTATCACCAAACATGAATCCAGACAGGGTAAGTTAATTTTGCTCATTGATCTTTTACCTTTGCCATAAATCTCATGTTACCACTCCAGAAACTTAAACTATGCAACAAGAAATAACAAGACAAACAAGTTTTGCATAACTGAAAATAATTTATTTCTCAGAATGCAGGAGTGAAAAACTTAAATTAACTTACAGCGTGGTGAATAAATTCCTATTACCTAAAAGTCCTTTCAATTCCAATTGTTCCAAGAAATCTGAATACGTCCCAAAAAAAATGCCCTTTCTGTGTTGAAGTTACAAATGTACAGAAAGATTTCTAAAGAATTCAAATAGTCATTGAATAAATTTAGTTAATACCCTACAGTTATTCTAGTATGTCATACAAAAAATAAATCTTTTCGAAAACCAAGTCGGGAGATTGAATGCACACAGATTGGGACCTACCATCGGGAATTTTTTGCAGCATATTTAAGCATCATTTTCACTAAATATTCACAGATTTTTCGGGTCCAATACACATGCAATTCTCAAAGGACATGCCGTTTGTCCCTATGGAGTGTGTTATCCCATCCCCACATGCCCCCATTTCATATTATGGTCAGCTGTACCCAGACTGCACAATAGCTAAAGGTTAGACTCAAGCCTCTTCGACATACTTCAAAGAAACTGTCTTTTGTACATTGAATGAAAGCACTGGCAATTGATTGAGAAATAAACAATCCTCTTTTTTATTATAACTAACAATGACTAAAATGGGTGTGAATTTGTTAACAGTTCAAATGTGGTCCCAAGCAACCAAAATGTGATAACTATTTCTCACATTTTATATCCCATCTTATTTCCTTATTGTTAACTCATATATACAGAGAATACTGCTTACTAAATAACATATTCATTCCGAATAAGTTTTTTGGGGGCAGATAGGATCTGTATGTTTCTTCATTCCTTCTTTTAGTTTAATGATGGTAATTAATGCTTATATATACAGTACATTAATGCCAGGTGTTGACTCATGTAAGTTTCATTTGTGGAAATGGATATCCTAGTTTGCTTGTAGAGAAAAAATCTACAGCATTCAGTGATCGTTCTTGGGATTCAGGAATACAATACAAACAAAGTGTTTAAACTACAGCAAAAATAATGTTCTGAAGTCCTAGTTGATGGCAATGTATACTTTGTGATGCTAGCCATTTAATTCCTGAATGCCATGAAATCGATGATCGCATTATACATCACTTATCTTACATTGCAAAGTACGATCATAGGGTTTTAGTATTAAAATGTCATTAACTAAAGTTCCTTACAAAACTATTTGGAAAATAATATACATAATATAGATCTGCTTGAAGCCTGATGTCTTTATTTACAAAATGAGAGAGAGAGAGAGAGAGAGAGAGAGAGAGAGAGAGAGAGACTGTAGATGTCAGGAAAGTAGATATTTTACATTGGATAATGCATTTATTTCAGGTGATAACAGTCATACATATGCACTAACAGTGATGCGGGATGCAAAGACCATGGAAGTAGTGCAAAACAGTCATGTAATGATTTATTTTGTAATATTATGGCTGTATTACTTGTTGTCAATAAAGTAAGAACTATCCCATCTTTTTCAATTTTCATTGCCTATTACATTAATAGACTTGGAAAAATATTCACTACTTGCTTGATGACATTTGTTGAAAATTGGCGACAAGATATTGAGGTTGGTGATTTTTTGGGTGACAACTTTTTAAAAGCCAGGACCATCCCTGGTTATGGTGCAAAGCATTCAATAATCAGGATTGAATAGACAATGTTCCCCTTACCCTCATATGTGCTTCAGAGACCCCCCAAATTTTGCTTACCCCAAGATTTGATACCAAATTTGTTTTTTTACTCAGTTTAACCCTCCAGTTCTGGCACCATGGGGATTTCTGACCCCTCAATCTTGCACCCCTAGGGGATACACTGATAGACTTTGTTTAAACTATAGTAGTTTAAATTTTAGAACTACAATTAAGGTTTAATTTAAGATGAGCAAATGTACCTACATTACCACATTGATATACACATTAGTAAAAGTCACACAGATCATACAGGCATTCAACACCGAAAATTCCAGTAATGGGTGTCATTTTGTACAATTTGATTCTACATACCTTTCAGTGGCAAGTATTCACTTCATTTGGATTCATATACATCCATATTCCTTTGGAAGGTCATTATTCTGATGACCCAAGAGGTGCATATGACAAAATCAATGTTAAAGTACAGATACATTTTTTGACAAAATTAACCTAAAGGTGTGATCCAGTACAATCTGGACTGATTGTCATGCGCTGTGATGTCACAATGAAAACTACACATATTGATAAACAAATTCATACTACCCTCGACTGTGATGATTCCACTCAATGAGCTCTTGTTGTGACCCAAGTTTAGTACATGGCCACCATTGTAAAGGTGCAGTGCATTCAATACTCAGGATTGAATAGACCCGAGTTAAAGAAAATTAGTGTTAAATTTTAAAAGAACAATTTATATTTAATTCAAAAAGAGTAAATGCGCATACATGATCCATGTGACTTGTACAATAGACCTATTTAGGATCTGTAAACGATTTCGGTGAGGATGATCAAAATTATATATATATATTAACGAACTGAAATTCCTTAAGGGACTACATCAACACATCTAAAGCATTCTGTACATAAACTGGTTACCTGAATCTTATGTACGAGTCTGTAAAAGAATTCTTTTAACAAATATTATTAGCAAACTTTAAATTCCAAGCACATAAAAAGATTGATGATGATGACAAGAAGGAAGATCCCTCCTAGTGAACTCTTATTTTCAAACCCTACAGTAACTTCAACTCGGTTATATGCTAATACAAGTTTTAAAAAACGTAGAAATGTTAATATTCCAATGATATGTGACCTTTAGGTTTTCGACTTGCTGGCTTTTCTCCTTCAGCAGGTGTTCCTGGAGTCCTAGTCGCCATGTTTTGATAAACAAAACTAAGAATAGATTGAATCAATACTATTTTGCCTCGAACCAGTCTAGCTGTTAAATATCTACTCAAAGTAAGCGACCGTTATATTCCGGAATGGTTTAATGATTAAAATGAAGAAAAAAAGAACAAAAACCCGGATAATTGTGAAAAATATATAAATAACATGTAGCTACCCCTCTATGATGATTGATCATCCCAAAAAGTACGTTCTGTATGTACTCTACTTATAACTAAGTCTTAAACTCTGTTTAAGAGTATCAGAGATATGATCGGAGACGCATCTTGAGTAACTAAACGATAATGGTATTATGATAATAAAATAATATTATAACAAGAATAATATTGGTGAATTATAAAAGTAAGAAGAGAGGATATGGGTGAAATTGCATGACACTAAGTTGATACTGCATTTCCAATCCATGAAATTAACGATTTTATCTTCTTTCACGTTTATATTTAGCAAAATGTTAAGGTCAGGGCATAGAATGAACAAATGGTTTTTAAGATGTTGTCTCAACTGATTCGCCGGTACATGGTCCGAATCTAAGTTAAGCTACTTCAGCAAGCAAACAAAAAAATTAAATAGTGTATAGAAAACTGTGATACATGTAAATGGGGGAGGGGGAGACCGCAGAAATCCAATGAACATTAAATGTACTAGTCAATAGTTTTTCACTGACCTTTCCCACACCGTTTTAGATATTTGGACTGTTCTCTTTGGTTGGAATGTCAGAGCCAATCCCATATCGAAAATATGGAATTAATCCAAACCACACAGTAAACAGAATAATTATCAACCCGTTACTGACAAAATAAAAGTATTTCGTCGCCTTAAAAAGTCAACGCACGAGTCCATTCTGATTAAATTCGAAATCAGGTTAGCAATAAAATGGGGTGGGATTATAGCCATGACACCCTACTACGGGAAGGACCGCCTGTTCGGTGCAGGTCGTGGGTGAAGGCCTCGACAGCGAAGTGGCTATGCGAACACTTGAGCACTCTCTGCTAACAGTACAAGACAGGAAGCAGGTCTGAAGGCAAACTTGAAGGTAAGACCAAATGCAAGTTTAAAGGCAAGCACGGAGAAAAGAGCTTGAAAGATCTGATGCTATGTCTGCAGGCAGACCTAGTCTCTCGGCGTCTGGTGGTTCCAAGCAGATCTCCTCGTTGTTCAAGTTCCAAACCATGTGGTTTTATACCTAACGGACAACGGTTGTTTATGCAAGTGGTCGAGGGCCTGCGTTCGGAGCCGGCTCGTCCTAGCCGTAGGGAGCCTGGCTTTGCGCTAGATAAGAGCTGATGGTATGCAAGGAATGTACCCAAATACCCATAACTTAGATTTCTGGTTGGGAGAATGTTTCGCCGAGGTTCTTGTCTACACAGTGTGCTACTTTGTCGCCTAAGCCCTCGTTTACGTTAGTACAAACTCTCTGTCAAACAAACTGTTTGAAAAGCTTTCCGCAGTACAGAACATCTAGTGGGCAGGTAGCCGACAAGAAACAAAAAATAGCTGGTTCCGACACTGCCCTCATTGTTGAACATCTTACACAGGATCTCTGCTAACAATAATGAATTTGGGCAACTGGAAGGCATGGCTCTGCACTTGATACTCGAGCATATGTCCCTGCTAGAGGGTCCCGGAGAAGCGGTGAGTCATTAATTCTGTGAAGTACCTGGTCTATCAACGATGTCTTGCAGTGGCAGTATCTCCATTTGTAGGTGCGCTGGCATCTATGTATTAACCGTCTGCAGCGCAACCAGTGCCTCTTTGTAGAGATCCCAGCTATCAGCAGCAATCTGTTACGACTCTCTGGTCACAATCTAAGTAACAGAAAGAAGCAAAACCAACAAGTTTTGTAAAACACAACAAGCAATTTAATTATCAAAGTCATAAATGAAAATTTGAGGGGAACTTACAGTATTATGAAGTGAATCCAGAATAATCCAGATACAGTTCAAAGAAAGTCCTAAATGAGTTAAAAGTTCTGCATAAAATTCAAAACCGGAAATGTACTGGTCCGCCAAGAATCGTGAAGTTGTCATGATGGCGTCGTACAGAACTCATTCGAAAAGCTCACAGCAAAATATAATATTGTCCAAATAATGAGCACTTTCTATTTCCACTGAACAGTCCAAGCAAATTGTTCTCATCTCGAACATTATCTAAGTACAATTTAAGACACGTCTGTAGACATACAACACGAACGCAAAAAAAAAAATGACGATGACTCCAAAATCGGAATGAATCTGATTTCTCGGCTAATTTTCTTGTACACACCTTATATTATGACTGTATTTCACAATATAACCCTCGTAACGGATCTTATTACTCATTTTGCCTCCAACTTTCCTATTCATGTGACCTAGCCCAACCAATGGGAAGTTACTGGATTCTTCAAGAATCGTCTAAACCCTATCAGCCATTGAAAAACTAAGTCAATGGTGCCATTAAGTCTTATTATTAAGATTATGATTGTTACTAGCCAGGGGTCTTTACTTGACCGAGCGGTGTCAAATTCTGGTGCGATTTCCGCTAGAAATCATAAGTTTACCCCAAACTTCCAAAGACTTCCATACAACTTCAGTTGTAAATTAGAAAGCCTGACGTGTCCGTTCAATACATAAATTTTACTCTAATGAATCATGACCACAAATCTCACAACCTGCCAAATATCTATCGACCGCACATCTGCATGGTTTCTCTTCATCAGGTTCCGTACCGTCATCAGTGCATGCCGTAGAAACTATACAACTATCCCCTAACACATGGAACTATCTTAACTACGCCACCTTAAGCCAGTCAATCCACGGTTTCCAGGCACATTTCGCCAGTACAACTGCATGACATTTGCCACCATGGCGATATAAACGGTATCTGCCGAATCCCTTCTTATTTATTCCTTTGTATAATTTACCGGTTTCCTACCGTAAATAATGCCACTGCAGTCACACCACCTATGTACACCACTAGATTTTAATAGGGACTATGGTACGACAGGGTCACTCATTCGGTTTTGATCTGAATTCACTACTAGTGAACCATCGCATCATGGAAACTCACTAACACCTCACTCCGTGACGTTTGCTCCCAGTAATTGCTAATTATTTCGGGCCAAGGAATATTCCACTGCACAGAATTCCAAAAATCAGAAAAGTAATCACAAAAATCTAAGAATTCCTTAAAACGGGGCGCTATAACCATATGCGCATACTCCAAATTTATTACATTATTAATAATTTTCAGCACATACGTATGCATCTATTTATAGATCCTATGTAATATAATGCTCTTAGCAGACTCATGTCACGTAGGCAAAATCTAATTCAAGCCACGTAGGCAAAATCTAACTCAAGTCACGCAAAATCTAACTCAAGTCACGTAGGCAAAACTAACTCAAGTCACGTAGGCAAAATCTAACTCAAGTCACAAAGGCAAAATCTAACTCAAGTCACGTAGGCAAAACTAACTCATGATATTCTGTACAATTTGCACATATTAGCAGACGTTAAAAAAATTAAATAAAATCATATACCAGAAGTTTTTATAAAAAAAAATATAGATATACATAACAAATCTAATTCAAGTCGCAAGCAATATCAACACCGTAGTAGAGCTCATACGGTTAGAAATACCCCAGTGCGGTTCTTTTTTCCCAGGTAAGTGAGTATATATAATCCTTCTTTGTGGTCTGGCATATGAGGTTAACTTTTCTGCTGTACTAACTCGGTATGAAGGCCCTCGTAAAATAAGCAGGCCACCCAGGCCATTGTGCAGTGCTGGTTACTACAGAGGTAGAACTCGGTGCTCAAGGATCTTCGGGAGCAGACCAAATTGATCATTCTCTGCAATGGCTGTAACAGCTTTAATAACTGTTCAAACATACGCATCACCGGTACACTTTCGACATTTCTTTTCTGAGCCTTAGTTTGGCACACGTCTGCTTAAGACTGACCCGCCTGCGAACTATATGCTATCGAAATGAACGTGCTAGCCCGCATGTGGAAAGCACTAAATACCATCCAGCTTATAATTTTGGCCATCGCGGTATATTAGACTTGGACGCCTGCACAAGTGCATGCCATACGAAAAGCAATAGACTGCGACAAAATACTCGACCAACTACTTTCTGAGTCGGACGGAATCGCTTAGGAAAAGTGAGTAGTAACAATCGCGATGACAAAAGAATGCGTGCACCCGCTAGAACGTGAACCG
Source organism: Sinohyriopsis cumingii (assembly GCA_028554795.2). Taxonomy (NCBI): domain Eukaryota; kingdom Metazoa; phylum Mollusca; class Bivalvia; order Unionida; family Unionidae; genus Sinohyriopsis; species Sinohyriopsis cumingii. Next base: position 56,097,372 of record CM068836.1, read on the forward strand.
AATAAAGCAGGCCTATCCGCGTCGGTGGCTGTCAGTAGTGCTAAGTACTTTGGACGACAGGTCATCTTATCTCATCAGGACGAAATGGGTCATGATGAAATTGAAAAACTCTTTGGCCGATAAGAGACTCGAATTGGAGTCATGATAACCAAAATGATGGGGTTTGGTATACTGTGTATGTACGCACATATCACTTTGCTAGCGCTTTCCGTCTCCGCAGAGAAGCGGAACAAGCTCGTAAGTGATCTCGAGAAAGGCCCATTTATTGGACACGAACTCACCACAACCTGCTCCGCGGTATATCATTGCTGTGGCACGTTCTTAACGCTAATTACGGCCTCACTAACCACTGTCAAGTATTGTAAATTTGAAAAGCAATGTAACAAGAAAACCCGATAACATCTGAAGGACATGAACGCTGTGGAAGCAACAAACCTGGCTGCCGAGGAGTCTGATTTCAAGCGAAAGTCGACTGCATGACCGATTCGACGGGAAATAGGAAACGGGTAACCATCATGCCAAAAGTGGAAAAGCACACCAAAGACCAAAAAGGTGGAGACCTGTCGAAAGGGATCATCAGGGGCTAATTGTTCAGCAACGCAAAACTATGCAAAAACCAATAAAATAAAATATAAAAAATTAAAAAAAAATCAAGAAAGCATCCTAGAAAGGTAGAAAAGACATAGAGGCTTCCATTTTTAGAAAACGCGACGATCGACAAACAACAAAACTCAGGACGACAGTCGCGACAAGTGCGGCGACTGACTTAGTCATGCTGCTGTGGGGATGTAATCCTAGGTGTGGCTGTGGCTTTAGCAAAGCGCTGTGCAACATGACCAGCGAACCCACAAAGCGCAAAGCGCTCTAAACAGTTGGGCGGGGGTGGGGGGGAGGCGCGAAGTCCAAGCAAACAAAAGTTGAAGTGAGAGCTTGAACGGTGAACCAAACCCCTTTATTATGCAGTAGAATTGCACAAGTACTCGGTAACAAATATTTAGATGTCTTTAAAAAGCAAGGAAATAGTCAGTATGGCACACAACACTGTAAAGACTCTGATAATGAGCGAAAGGTCACGATAAGACGTATAAAAACTCTGGGCCGCACAAGCTGAGTCATCCCGATAAAGATGTAGGATAACTCCGGGCTGTACAGCCTTAGTGATCACGCAGATGAACAGAATGCTGTTGTTGTTGTAGGGTTTAACGCCATTTTTCAGCACACGATAGGCTATACATGGCGGCCAGTATTAATGGTGGAGGAAGAACCCGGGAAAACCCCGGAAAGAACCACCGACCCACGAGAAGCTACTGGCAAGCTTTCTTACATACCCACATTAGCCGAATCCGAGACTAGAACCCACGCAGACATAGGTGAGATGGCAGTGATCCGTAACGGAGAGCGCTTTAGACCACTCGGCCACTCGGGGCCCCCAATGAATAGAATGCCTGAACTCGGTCATTGAGGAGATCCACCACAAATAATACGCCGACTCACGTTCCAAGACGTCGATGAAGCAAATGCACGGGTAATACCTGGTCAATGGTGAGAGAAAAAAAATTATGCTGCAGTGCGAATCCACCCAATTTGATTTTAATGTACCCAATCAAAACCAAAATGACCACGAGGTGGTCTTTATTGTCCTTGGAGTGGCTGTTATATCCTTTACCACCCACAAGTTGGCATTGTAAAGCTTTAGCAAGCCAAGCCGCATGGTCTACTTAGTTTTTAGCGTGTTATATACTGATTTTTTATTTCATTATTGGAACCAAATCTTTCGAAATTTTCACATGTTGCATACACTATTTATGGTGTTTTTCAAAGGTGGTTCTCATTTGATAAATTTACATCGAGACATATTTCACAGACATTAAGTACAATTGCAACATTAATTAACTATGCAATATATGATATATGGCAAAAATGCATGAATTCTAGAGTTACGCAATAAATATTTTTAAATTTACATTCCGGATTCATGTTGTCCGCAGGCAACATGTTGCCAAGCTTCGCAAGGTATTCGTGCATTGATCTCATAAGGGACACTGAAAGGAAACTCCAAATGATGGGAATTCTTTACACACATAATAAACACGGTTTCAGTCGGTAATACGATACCTTCAAGTAAAGTATTGTACTGTCATTTTTTCTTCTTCTTCAAATATATTGGTAGTGGATAATTCAAACGTAATTAATAAAATGGATGTCTTTTTATCCACTTATCAACTGCCCCTTAACCAACCTCTCCGTTTAATTTACTGACGTCAGTATCGAATACATAAATTCTCCTGGTTGTATTGATCGGGGATTTTTCAATAGTTCATCTGTCGTATGTCACATAACTCTGTTACAAATACTCAAGTATCTCTGATAAAAGCAGTCGACATCTCGTCAGCTTGCAATATAGTTAGTGTTTGCTAACAATCCAGTACAGGAAACCTTTCTGATACACAAACAAAATATGTAAGTCTGACAAATTTTCAACTTTTTATGGTGATTGGGTAGCTTCGTCTGCTTTGGTGATGGAAAAAATCTTAACAATTGTTGTAACATCTTTTTATAACAAAAAATAGATGTTAATAATCACGCACGTGAACTCATTATGATTATAATGAATACATATGAGCTTGATGGTTTGAAAACGTACTTATTACCGTCGTTTCTGCAGCAAACGTTAATTAAATCATCTGGGTCGTTACCTTTTATCTCTTGTACTTTTGGTTAAATGAATTTGTCTATCCGCGGATTTTTTACAGAGTTTGGTATAGTTTAATTGGGTTTGGTAGGGATTGGTAGGGTTTGATGAGGTTTTGCAAGGTTTAGAAGGTTTGGCAGGGTTTGTCGGGGTTTGGCAAGGTTTAGAAGGTTTGGCAGGGTTTGTCGGGGTTTGGCAAGGTTTAGAAGGTTTGGCAGGGTTTTGTGGGGTTTGGTAAGGTTTGGAAGGTTTGGTGGAGTTTGCGGGGTTTGATAGAGATTGGCATGGTTTAATATGGTTTAGCAGGATATGGTAATGTTTGATTGGGTTCGACAGGATTTGGCAGGCTTTGATTGGGTTTGATTGGGTTTGGCAGGGTTTGTTTCGGTTTGGTAAGGTTAGGCAGGGTTTGATAGGGTTTTGCAGGTGTTTGGCAATGTTTGGCAGGCTTTGGTAGGGTTTTATTGGGTCTAATTAGGTTTAGTTGGGTTTAGCAAGGATTGATAAGGTTAATAAAATTTCTGCCATTACCATGTTTGCTCTCAAGCTTTTGCACAGTGTTTAAAAGCTAGGATTGTATAGATATGTGCCGTTAAACCATGTACATACCAGGCCAAGTCATACCATACCACACTTCTTGGGTCTTGCTCGTAACCGACATCATAGCTATATCTGGTTTGAGTGTGCAGTGAAATCTTAGAGTTATGACCCATGCATCTGGACACATCAGATACCTCTTACAATCGATCGTATTCATCTACGCACGACACACGTGTTGATATAAGACATAATAAACCACGAGAGGTCGAGCAGGCTGGGCCGAAAGATCGGGAACTAAAACTACAATAAGTAACAGAACGGAATAGACTCTGCTCTATTCGCTCATTGTGCAGTTTGTTGTCCTTTGTTAAAGAGTAAATACCGAGTTTGACTTAGTTGATACGCTTTATCATTCCTCTGTTGAGCTTTGTTAGAAAGCATGTTGTTGTGACATGCCCACCCCCCGGCCATGAAATTTTACTCGACTCCCACTGTTACTCGAACTATTCTTACTTTACTCGACTCCAAATGTTGCTCAAACTGTTCTGACTTGACTCGGCTCCATATATTACGAACTATTCTGACTTGACTCGACTACAAAATCTTGTTCGTACTATTCTGACCAAGCGAAAGGCTGCATTTCTACCTTTCCAGAAATATTTCCAAATCTGAAGTACCAATTATTACTCGAACTTATAATATTCATTTAACGAAAGAAAGACCAGACGTAAGACTGTCTCTCATCTCTAAAAGTTTAATATTTAAATTTTACAAGGTTACTGCACCCCTAACCTTTCAATGTAACCTTAAGGTAAATGAAGTTCCAACAAGGCATCATTATATCAATGACTTGCGAGGTGACTGAACTTAGTTTCCCTGATTCAAGATATATTCAACTTATTTTATCTTTTAAAAAGTATGTCTACCGTTTAAAAAGTCCAATAATCACACCCACAAGTGGAAAAGACAAGCATAAAATAGCGTGAATGAAAATGATTGGGGAACGGTCTACCAAAATTATGATTATTTTTTAAATTTTGTCATGGAAGTATTTTCTCATATAATAATAATATTGGTCATATTTGCCCACACGTGGTTGTAGCAGTAGTAGTTGTTTTTGTGGATTTAACGTACGTGATAGGTACACATGGCAGCCAGTATTACCGGTGGTGGAAGAATCCACAAAAATCCTGGGAAGAAACATCGACACATGGGAAGCTATTGGAAAGCTTTCACAAACCCGAGATTTGATGAAATGTCACTGATCTGTAGAGGCGAGCGGCTCAGACCACTGGCCCACACGTGACCTTACACCACTGGTCCACGGGTGACCTTACACCACTGGGCCACACGGGACCTTACACCACTGGGAAACACGTGGCCCCTGGCAATATTAGTAGCAGTTGTTGTTATCAGGTTTACTCGTAGTTACTTTCCAATTCCTGCTGTGTAGAACTAAGAAAGCGAGAAATATCTCCATGTGTTCTCTTTTACTGAAGATTTAAACATGAAGATGAGACAATTTAGCAACCATTGACTCCATCCTTCAGTAACTAATACTAGTACAAATTCTGCTGCTGCTATAACAACAACAACAATTTATACTACTACTACTACTACTACTAAACCATTCATTATTAGTCCTGAATAGAATGGCCCATTAAATCAAACACACAACTGAGCGCCCTGACATATCGTCGTGCATTTCACCGTAAACGGGGAGATGAGATGGAAAATAACAATAATACATATTTACGTTGCTACCGGCAAAATTGAATCAGATATGGAATGATTAAGACCCTGTGTTCAGAGCACGGAGGATGAAATTTCTATGTGAATGGATTATTACAACAAATGACACGCCACCATACTACGTTGTTAATAAGAATGCCGCCTGATTGATTTTTTCACCTAAATTCCGCAAGTCGTGTAATATTAATCACAGTGGACCTTGTTTTCGCTGTCTGTCCGTCTATCTTTCTTTGACACACACACACACGCACACACACACACACACACATGTAGGTAAAATGTCAGGTGGTTTCTAAATGCAAAAAGCTGCTTGTTAAATATTAATGTTCCTATTTAAGGCTCTAATTATAGGTTACTGCGTACCGTAAGTGTCAGAGAAACTTGACAAAGATTTTAAAAATGAATGTAAATTGTAAGTGGTTGATAAGGAGAATATTTTGAAATTGCTGTGTGTTGTAGCTTGTAATAATTTGTTTCGATAAGCTTTTCTTGATTAGAGCCATGTCCAAGGTTATTAGTCTCTAGTCATTTGTTTAAAACCGTAATAAATAATTATGCAAAGCTAATTGCCGACATAAGCATAAGTCGATAAGAATCAGGCTATGTCACATATGGATAGTATTCATTTTACTGTCAATTTTAATTAGGACACTTATTAGATATGATGTCCCTTTTTCAGGAAATAAAACCCAGACACTTGTGGGTTATGTCACGAAACCTGACGTACAGATTCACTTCATATATCTGTACATAGCTATAAATACATAGCTGTGTAATTGCTAAATTGTACGATTGCTTTACAGACACATGTACTCAATTGGCGAAGATTGCCCTTGCAAAACCCAATCGAAATAGATCGCCCCCTTAAAATTCAATCACTACTGCCCTGGTAAAACTTAATCGACATAGACTGCTCTGGTAAAACCCAATTGACATAGACTGCCCTCGTATAACCCAATCGACATAGACAGCCCTCGTATAACCCAATTGACATAGACTGCCCTGTATAACCCATTCGACATAGACTGCCCTCGTATAACCCAATCGACATAGACTGCCCTCGTATAACCCAATCGACATAGACTGCCCTGGCATAAGCCAATCGACATTGACTACCCTCGTATAACCCAATTCAGAAAGACTGCCCTTGTAAAACCCAATCGAATAGACTGCCCTCGTATAACCCAATCGATATAGACTGCCCTCGTTAAACCCAATCGACATAGACTGCCTTCGTATAACCCAATCGAACAGACTGCCCTCGTATAACCCAATCGACATAGACTGCCCTTGTAAAACCCAGTCAAATAGAATGTCCTCGTAAACCCAATGGACATAGACTGCCTCGTAAACCCAATCGACATAGACTGCCCTCGTAAACCTAATCGACATAGACTGCTCTCGTATAAGATAGATGTCTGGTTGTGTGATTTCTTGCTTCTTAACAAAAATATTTTTTATATATAAAAAAAAACACAAAAACGCGAAGTAACGGAAACGTAAGTTGAAATATAGGCATATGTGTGTGCTATAAATTAGCATATTTTTTGACATAAGATTTATTAAACATCTAGAAATGCAATCACGTGACAATTTATGAAGCGGTCTCCTAAATATGCGGTAACCTAATGTATCCATTTCCGACATGTATATGTGGCAATCACAAGAAAATGAAAATCATCAATGTATAAAGCCACGTTGGGCATATGGAGGGGTAAGGGTTAGTTGATTTAAGCACACACACGTGTAGTAGTTTTGAAAACATCCTGAATTTAAAATAAAAAAAAATTTGCCCCTACCAGCTGATTAATGTCCGGTGAGTAATCTAATGTTGTTATACTATATACGTATAAACGCGCATGTATTGTAAGTTTAGTTCAAATGAAATAAATTTAAATCAAAGAACATGTTTAGTCGCTTTGTACTGATATATAACATCATTTTGTCATTTTTTTGTGACGTAAACAATTGTTGTTAATACCATACTCGATGCGGTGTACAATAATAGAAATAAAAGAAGAAAGAACACCTACCCCCCACGTTAATCATCTCCATGTCGGTGCTGAAATTTGTGGAAATTTTTGTATATTTAAAGTTTACCAAAAGTTTACTATTTAAGCCAGTCGGTGCCGTAAATGTTAGACCAAAACCTTATTTATCGCGTAAGGATCACCAAAGCAAGACGAGAGATTATTTTCACAATACACGAGTATGAAGAAAAAAATAGTCCGTCCTTTGACGCCCAAATTTACATGAATCGTTAATAGTAAAATGTAAACGGATGATAATGAAATGTTTGAAGAAAACTTATAATGATGTGTACTAGTATTATTTCATCGTATTGCATGGTACACGGGTGATACAGCAAACAAATCAAATGGCACGTGTACAGTATGTCGTTCTAACCTTTTGAAAGAAAATTGCAACAAAGCTGCTTGAAAAAGTTTCGTTCTTTTTCATAATCATGTCATTGTAACGTAAGCTTGTCATATCAACTGAAATTTTGTTTCATTTTGGCGGGTATCCTGTGTTGTTTTCTTTGCAAGTGTGACAGAAAATATTACGCACATTCGTCTGCTCAAATTCTGCACATTAAATAGACGAACAACCATAAGAAGAAACATCACCTACAGACACACCGCCACTGACTTATTATGTGTCGTGGAGATCAGTTGTAATAGCCACACAGCGCATTTTATAGAAAGTTTCCATTTCAAAAAGGTAAAAAGACGTTTTTTTTTAAATAAATGGCTTAGGCCATTAAGCTAAACAGTTTCCCACTGAAGGTTGTAAAAAAATCAGTCGTTATGCGAACAGAGCAATATTTTGAAAATGTTCGTTAATGTCTATTACATTTTAGAGACAACTACAACCTGGCCTACCTTCGCTCGACCATCTTTTTTCAAATCACTGTTTTGGAATGTTATGTTATTACTTTTAACATATCTTAATGACCTCCATTTATTCAGTCATTTAACACACTTTGGTTTGTATTTTAAATTCTTATTTTACATATTCATTACAGTTTAAAGATTTGTGATACCAGACATTGTTCTGACTTCCGTTTTAGGAAAAACAAAAACATATAGCAAAGCGCAGCAGCAATCTAGTTCGCCATGCGATTATGCGAAGGAAAAGAAAAAGATTAAACCAAGGGATATATTTCGAAGCCATTGAGAACTAGATGAAGAACTATTTTCAGAAACATTGCATGATACAGTAGCGGAAGGAGACAGAGTAACAATTGATATACCACCTACATTTTAAGTGTCATCTTTTGTGATGCACTGCAACGCAGGCGAACCATTCAAAATCATCAAATGCGTGTGTATTCTCACAATTATTTTGTTTTATTGCGTTTGATAGAAAAGGGCCAAGTGACGTTCCAATCGGAAAGAAAATGAGCGAACGACAGGATGTTGTTTGTTTGGATTCGATTAGACATGAAACTTAATAATAAATAGGTAATATTTAGTTCCGAGCCATGTTTTCCTGGACATGCGTGTATAGACTAACGTGACACAATGTGCATCGTTTTCGTTCTTTTGATGTATGACGTAATCTACGAGTTGCAAGAAATAATGATTCATATTCCAGTAAAACTCTCGTATATTCTTGACGGTCATAAAGTCACGTGACCGAGAAGAAAACCGTTAATGAACGTTACGAACAAATACTCAACACTTCGGAGTGGGGTGGAGAGAGTTACCCGTAATCGAGCTTAGACAGAGCATCAGAAGATACTAGCGACCAAATGTGTCAGTGTATTCAGTCTTCTAGGACTTTGCATTTTACATACATTGTTTTACTTATACGCGTTATATAAAACAACTTCCTTCTCAAGCTTTGATCTTTGCACCTAAAATGAATATGCAAGCCTCATAACATCTTACCAATGTAGTGTAAATCTAAGGAAGAATGTAAAGAGGAAGAAGTGTAAGATTTATCCATCACAGCTTTGTGTGTATTCCTCCTGTACCTTTACCCATACACTCCCAATTTTCGGGTCTTCTGACACTACTGGATGACTGTACCTCATTCCACGCAATATGAAGCCTAAAGGAACAAAGGTGACCAAACAATAAACCATTTAGCCAGTGGGGATTCCAAAATGACCAGAGACAATGACATGGTATAGTTTAAGGTTCGGCCAAAAGCAAAGGACTAAGAAAACATTTGTTGCACCTATTAAATAAACTTTTGCTCACGTAGAGTTGTATTTCGGTCTGAAACTGTTACGTATATTTTCCAAAGAGGCTCTGATTTCGAGCGAATGTCACTTTTGGATCTGCTCAAATCGGCAACCGTGGTCCGTCATTGGGGAAGGTACTTTACTAAAATCGGCTCAGTACTAAATAATCTATTTGTGTTGTTGTGCCCTAAAAAACAAAACTATCATGATTTTTGGGCTCAGGAACAGAAACAGGAAACTGCCAAATGTCCACAGAAAAGAGCACTATTTTTGGTCTTAGAATGTGTAATAATTTATAATGGCAATTAGAATATGTAACAATTTATAATGGCAGTTAAAAATGTGACAGAAATAGTCTTCTATATTTGCTTGTGTTCGCTCTATACCATACTGCATAGGAAAAAAAGCTTTACAGCATAATCATAAACAAGGCAGAAATAATATTCATAGACCATTGACAAACGCTAATTAATTATCCCGCTGCGGATACAAAAAGATTTAAATAATTTCTATCTAATTTGCAACGCGTTGGATGTGATGTAGTTGTACCTTTTTGCAAAGATACAACAAGATATGAACGTTCCTTATTCGTCTTGACGAGAAAGTGGGGTGGGTTGGGTGAGTAGAGTTGGGAACAACCAAAACAATATTGTGTCTGTGCTCATTCAGAAAAGAAATTGGGCCTTTTTTTTTGTTTACTGTACAGAATAAAGAAAATATAAAATAGCCCGAATTTTAAACACTTTCTCATGGTACACCAAAACACGTATACAAGTGAATTATTCAACAATGAACAAAAGTATAACCCTTTGCCTATATAACACAGTTACGGATATTTACGTTCAACAACCTATATGTTGCAAAAGTAATATGTTGAACAAAATGTATGTCGTGAAGCCGGTCTTTAATCGTTATTTTGTTTCACGACAATGAACACAAGGCGTTAGGTTTTCGAAGCGGAAGAATATTATTTGTACCTTAAAGATTATGCATTGTTCATCGCCTTGTAGTTGGGTGGATACACGTCGTATTTTCTAGTTTGCTGCCTTGCCAATGTTTCTTTTGTGGGTGTGGCATATTAAAGCTGTTGGGAATACGTTTGCACTTTATACTCCTGAGCTGCAACGGAACGAACAAGTGTACTGCCTATCAGCAACGGGACCACCAAATATACTGCCTAACTGCAACGAGATTACCAAGTATACTGCCGAGGTACAACGGAACAACCAAGTATACTGCCGAGCTACAACGGGACGACCACGTATACTGCCTCTCAGCAACAGGACGTCCAATTATGCCGCCTCTCAGCAACAGGACGATCAAGCATACTGTCTATCAGCAACGGGACGATCAAGCATACTGCCTATCAGCAAAGGGACGACCAAGATGCCACATTTTCGTCGTCTGACCTTCCGCGTTGAGAATAAAGCATAAACTTTGAATCTCTTTATCTCGTCAAACGTTTGTATGCGTGTATTTGTTTTTGTTTGTATTCTCGGTCTGCAGCAGGGTGAATAGGATGTTGTTTAATCTTATCCGCTATCTTCTGAATGCTAACCAGTATGTATCCTTTGTCAGAAGCGAAGATGTTATTATTAAGTTTCTGTCTTTTATGCAACCGAATTTGTTTACTCTGATGCAGAACAATTCAACAACCGATTGTATTTTGTACAGTGCGTACGTTTCTTGACTCGTAGTTTGAGAAGATCGTATCTTTTTGTAAAACAAATGATATAAGAAAGACCAAAACCTGTTGAAGATTAATTATATTGGTTAGTATAAAGTCAACGTATCACATTGCTTTGGTGATTATTTGATTGAAAAGAGGCAATGGGAAAGACATGGTAAATTTAGTGCATCTGCAGGCGTTCTGTTTTCAGAGCTTAGTCGTTGATTAATCACACATTAGTACTTCCTCTTTGTGTCATACAGTGTTCAGCTTTGCTGCAGAAAATAAGAAATATTTCTCCAGAGTACTGATATAATTAAACAGCTAACTCGTCGACACATCGTATACTGTGGTTTGAGGATAAATGAACATTTGTATTTCTTATAATTTCAGGCTGAATGTTACTACATGGCGAATATGAAACAGGTAGCAACTTAAAAAGATATATTTTCCTCGATTAAGAACCTTTCGAAATTTCGAAATATTATCCAATACCGTTCAGATATGGAGCAAAAATATGGTTCAGTCAGCTCCCTATTTCGAGCATGTGATTTGGATGGTTCCGGTTACATAGATCAGTCAGAACTGGCAGTGATATGTTCTGAGTTGACCAATGAGGAAATTCGAGACGTATTCGGACAACTTGACAAGGATGGAGATGGGAAGATTAGTGTTGAGGAATTCTCAAAGGGATTTCGGGAACTGAGCGAAAACTTCAAGGAAAGACGAAAATCCAGATTTAGTAGTACCAACTCTCTAGATGACAACGCAGCAGAGGAGTTCATGGGAAACCTCGATGAAGGGTTGAAATCTCTCTCATGGTAAGAAAGTAGTATTTTAAGAACATTTGTTAGGAATGCAAAAGGTCTGTCGAAAGAGACATAACAACTAACGTGGGCAATGTTGTTCTCAAATAGCCATCTTGTATCCTGTTTCTTTGTAACAGACAATGCTAACAATTTAAGATGCAAACAGGTGCCTGCTTTTCTGTTACAAGTATGGCCATCTTTGCTTGTGTAAAAATAGAAATATACCAGTCTATGTACATTTCAGTCATTTGAAAAACCTGGTGCGAGTTGTCGTGTAACTTACCCATGAACTGGCCCTTGATCGCCTACGAAATGCTATACTATCCTTTGATTGCTGTACAACATGACAAAAGCTAGAAAGAAAATTATATCGCTAATGATAAAAAATGTATTATTACACTTTATTTTCTTTTTACAACAAATGTATATTATCATCTGCTGACAGCATTTTGTTAAAACCACAAAACAGGTTTTACAACAATGAAACGATAAAGCAGCCTATGATCACTATATTGGTCCAAGTAGAGTCACAATTTCGTCAGAAGTGCCTTATATGCAAATTATATTGTCAGAGTGGCCCACAATACCCAGATACTATTTCACAGGTATGTTAAGTTTAAGAATGGGTTTGTTTTGTGCTCATTCGGCAATCATCCGCAGCAATCGGTTATGTACCAGATGCCTACCGAATGTCTGAATCGCATTAAAAAAAAACTGTTTTGCCTCTTGTATTTTCTAGTGCCATTCTTATTCTCGACATCGCCATAAAATTCATGCTGTCTCAGCGTTATAACCATTCATACCGTCGTCACCGGTAAAAAATTCTACAATCGTCATTGCTTACATCAATATCACGACTACTATTTCTCCAAAAATAAGAACCTGCCTGATGTTACTTGGTACCGACCTTGCCGTAATCGTGAATTACGATTGTACATTGTTCGACTTTAACAAAAGTATCACTTTCCAAATGGTAATGAAGTGAGTCCAGATAAAGAATGATGTTTGAGTATAGTTCATTCTCATGTTTCCAAACTTCTGATGACTATTTCAACAACCTACATTACTGCATTTTCAAGACAGTATCTGACTTACGAATTTATTTTTAGGATAGCTAAACAGACTCCCAATTGGGTTTGGATCAGTTTCCATTTTTAAGATCTTGCACAAGAATGTCATGAAAATTTACAATGAAGCATAAAGCTAAGTATCTTAACATGGCGAGGTCAACATTTTCATAAATCATCGCCGTCAAGACTTTTGGGGTAATGATGGCATGGTCTTAGGATCAAAGTAGGTTTGGATTTTGAAGCTTTTAAACAAATGAATTCCATCTTACAACTTATTTTGAAGCACCTTTTAGGCCGCAACTATTGTAAATAAAATCCAGGTATTCTTTGAGTGAGAGGATCAGTCTTACAAAGTAATAATATATTAGCTAAAACATTCAGTCATTATAATAAGATACACACAGTCGATGGGATCTACAACGGCAGCAGTCTTTGAACCTTCAAAGAGTTGTATAAATTGTCAAGTTAGTTTATTTTGTTTAGGATTTTTACAGCACATAATACACCATAGTTATCAAGTGCAATGGTTTATTGCAGTCGCGTGCCTTGCCAAATGTCACACCACGGAAGCCGACCTCAGAATGATCCGATTATGGAATTGAAAACTACATCCTTCTGATCACGAGACCGGCATGCTTACCAACAAGCCAGATCGGCTTCTTTAGAAAGGTTTATGTTGTTGTGTGTTTAACACCATTTTTCAGCAGAAAATAGTATTTGTGGCGGCCAAGATAACTGGTAGAGGATGAACCCGGGAAAACCCCAGTAAGAACAACCGACTCGCGGGAAGCTACTGGTAAGCTTTCTCACATAACTACATTTGCCGAGCCCGAGACTCGAACCCCCACGGTTACAGGTGAGATGATCGGTAAAGGCGAACGCATTAGATCACTCAGCCAGCAGGGATCCGCAGAAAGCTTTAAAGTCATGATCAGGGTGTATGCCCCCACATATGACGAAATCAAGAGGGACGTGAAAGAAATTTTTTGTCAAAAAAGAAATAAAAATACTGTAGCATTGTCTTTGATGTTTGCCAGATCATATTAATAGTTTTAACATAGCCATTGATACATTATGGTGTCCAGAAGTTATGAAACAATCTATATTTATTGTGCATGTGCATCAGGTAGAACATAATTATAACCATCTTTTGACATTTTATAGTCGTATACAAATGTCGTCTGCTTCATATGGCGCCAGTGGTTCAACCATCTGTTGCACATAATTAACATAGTCGATGTTTGAGTTTTAGTAAACACATAAAGCATCGGGTGTTTTCATTGGTGTATGGCCACATACCATGCATTGTTGATGAAACCCACACAAATCCTGTTTGAACAGATAAGATTGTTGTTTTGACTTTAATGGCTAATATTTCAATGATTCGTGTTTTATCGAGATTTCGATTTCATGCATTAAATTAAGAATATTTACTTATGGGTTTAGTGACTTTACTAGGTCAAGAATGTATATCAGGTCCACAAAAAAATATTTGTGACTTAGAAATGTTGTCAGTGATCACTATTTGCAAAATGTTTGTTCGTCGCACGAAATCTAATTTTTGGTGCAAATCATTAAAATTCTTAAATCAGCAATTTCAATGATTTAATTCTTTTTATTTCTCGAATGAACTCGACTTCGAAAGAAGTGTTGGCCTTCTTGACACGAGGATTCCAATAATTTACCTGAATTTTATTGAATTGATCTCAATAAACTAAACCAAATTTTGCGATTTTTTTTATTGCGCATGTGTAGTCATTAAAACCGGATTGCCTTCCATTCTTTTCCAAAACGACTAGACTAAACCCCGTGAGAACCTTTGCGAGTGCATGGACAAAAATTTACAACAATATTACCTGTACCACCTGTAATCTCACATGATCTCAAAGCAATAATTTTGCCCATTTTGTTTTAAAAAGAAACTTTTATTTAATTGTGCGGCTAATTATAATTCTTATTGTCTTTTTTTGTGTGTTTTTTTTCGTTTTCATTTATTTAATTTTTGTTCCATATATTTATAATAATATGTTATGTTTCATTACGGGGAGGTGGAGGTAGAGAAAGATATTTAACACATAATGGATGAACATTGCCAGAGTCTGTTTGACTGAGCAAAGCAGTGTAAATCATTTTGTTAGCAGCTCACGTTGTCAGTGAAACCAAATCCTCATTTTACGTTTATAAAAATTTCTTTCAATCAGAGTTCAATTATTTTATATCGTATATATTAAAAAAAAACAGTTTCCTTTTGGCTTAAAAATAAGAAATCCAAAACTCATAAGGTTTGCCGCCCAAGCATCGATTTCACACTGCAGTGAAAATGTTTCAAACTACAAAAAAATCACATTGAAAATGTAACTTTTAGATATACATTTAGACCTATCACGAGCAAGTACAGCCAAACTTGCCTTCAAGGTCATCTGAATGTCACATTTTAAGCATACTTTTACTCTAGATCCTACACTATATATTATTGTAATAAAACATCTCGTGTAAGCAAGAACCAGTCGTTAGTGGTCAACGTCTTCACATTCCAGGGGTGGCCTCATCAGAAACATGTCATGTATTTTGATTTTGATACTGGGTTAAGCGACCTTCATAACATTTATCTTCCCTCTGAAATAGAGAATAGATGCTTTTTGCAAGACGCAAAATGGAAAGAATGTTGATATAACTATATGGTGTTTTCATGCATTGGATCTGAAATTTATTTGGATATTGTACGTGAGGAAATTGCACATGGTCAAAGCACACAGCTAAATAATGACTGATCCCATGTGCTTAAAATATCAGCATGATTTAGCCTGAAGTATTCAATTTCTTGCAGTTATTGAAACATGGGAAACTAACTTTTTACCAGAACAGAAAATAACAGCTTCTGAAAGTGCAATGAATGAATTACAAATATATTGAATGTATAAAAAAATGGTTATCGGATCTTCTTTTACAATTTACCTCTGAAGTCCAGAAAGTGAAAATGGTCATGCGGAGCTAGCAGAGTTTTTTGTCGTT
The DNA here is from genome assembly GCA_028554795.2 of Sinohyriopsis cumingii. NCBI lineage: Eukaryota > Metazoa > Mollusca > Bivalvia > Unionida > Unionidae > Sinohyriopsis > Sinohyriopsis cumingii. The sequence continues at coordinate 56,113,108 of CM068836.1, forward strand.
GACATTTGCACGTCTGAAGAAAGGCCAAGCTGTATACTCTATAACCCAAATTACACCAATCAGACATACACTAAAATAAAGTGAATTCAAAGTATTTTTAACAATACCTAAGATACACAAGGTCTTTTGTAAATGAAAAAGTAGGGAGCCACTTTGTTCATATTTTAATGCCCGGCTAAGATATGCCCATACCATTTAATTTCCGTCTGGAACTGAGTATGGTTGCGTTTATGACAGACTTTGATACTGGGCTAAGCGACCCTCATAACGTTCATCTTCTATCAGAAGTGGAGTATAGTATACTTTTTGGCAGATTCGCATTATTTTGTTTTTGTTTAAGCTTTTATATTTATTTACTGAAATTATAAAACAATACTTTAAATCTGAAATTATTCAAAGACAGCAAATACAAGTTTCTGATGGAAATGTAGATGGAAACAATCCACACAAAGGAAACATTAGAGTAAAACAAACAGATATTATCACAGGCGATTATCACGAGAAATTTTAAAGTGGAGAACTTCCGCCTACAGAACAGATAGTATTTACCATGCAATAATACTGAACTAGACGCAGTAACAATTCCTGAATCTTTTTTAGAACATCCAAATCAGACATTGAAGCGTATGCCAAAAGCAAAACATCATCAACGAAATAGATGCCACCATACAAAAATCAGTCGTAACAGCTTTTGGAAGATGTTTAAAGAAAAATAGTGCAGGTAGTTGGACATTTAATGGAGCTGGACAGCAATTATATCGAACGAAATTGCAAAGGTTTTATCCAAAAGTCAGAGAAAAGTTACCATTAGGCAAAAGATTGTTCCAGGAGAAACGCATACCAATTGAAACGACTATAACAGCAATATGTATGATTGTATCAAGTCCTACACTATCCATAGCAATATATATGACTATATCAAGTCCTACACTATCCATAGCAATATGTATGATTGTATCAAGTCCTACACTATCCATAGCAATATATATGACTATATCAAGTCCTACACTATCCATAGCAATATGTATGATTGTATCAAGTCCTACACTATCCATAGCAATATATATGACTATATCAAGTCCTACACTATCCATAGCAATATATATGACTATATCAAGTCCTACACTATCCATAGCAATATATATGATTATATCAAGTCCTACACTATCCATAGCAATATATATGATTATATCAAGTCCTACACTATCCATAGCAATATATATGATTATGTAAAGTCCTACACTATTCACAGCAATATATATGATTGTATCAAGTCCTACACTGTCCATAGCAATATATATGATTGTATATAGCCCGACACTATCCATACAATATGTATGATTGTATAAAGTCCTACACTATTCACAGCAATATATATATGATTGTATCAAGTCCGACAGTATCCATAGCAATATATATGATTGTATCAGGTCCTACACTGTCCATAGCAATATATATGATTGTATCAAGTCCGACACTATCCATGCAATATGTATGATTGTATAAAGTCCTACACTATTCACAGCAATATATATATGATTGTATCAAGTCCGACAGTATCCATAGCAATATATATGATTGTATCAGGTCCGACACTATCCATATCAATATGTATGATTGTATCAAGTCCTACACTATTCACAGCAATATATATGATTGTATCAAGTCCGACAGTATCCATAGCAATATATATGATTGTATCAAGTCCGACACTATCCATATCAATATGTATGATTGTATCAAGTCCTACACTATTCACAGCAATATATATGATTGTATCAAGTCCGACAGTATCCATAGCAATATACATGATTGTATCAAGTCCGAAACTATCCATATCAATATGTATGATTGTATCAAGTCCTACAGTATTCACAGCAATATATATGATTGTATCAAGTCCGACAGTATCCATAGCAATATATATGATTGTATCAAGTCCGACACTATCCATATCAATATGCATGATTGTATCAAGTCCTACACTATTCACAGCAATATATATGATTGTATCAAGTCCGACAGTATCCATAGCAATATACATGATTGTATCAAGTCCGAAACTATCCATATCAATATGTATGATTGTATCAAGTCGTACACTATCCATAGCAATATGTATAATTGTATCAAGTCCTACACTCTCCATAGCAATATGTATGATTGTATCAAGTCGTACACTATCCATAGCAATATATGTGATATTATCAAGTCCTACACTATCCATAGCAATATGTATTATTGTATCAAGTCGTACACTATCCATAGCAATATGTATGCTTGTATCAAGTCCTACACTATTCATAGCAATATGTATGATTATACCAACTCCTATAATATTCATGGCAGTATGTTTCTATCAACTCTTGTTCTATCCAGAAATATGTATGACATTATCAACTGCTGCTATATCGATATAAATATATACGACTCTATCAATACCTATTCTATCCATAGAAATATGCATGATTGTATCAACTCATGCTTTATCCAAGGCAAAGTTGTTAAAGGGTTTAGCAAGAGATGGTTAGATTTCTGGAGCTGGAAAGGATAGCACATACACAGTCAATTGTTGGCAAAGTCAAAGAAAGCATACAAAAGTATTGGCAACTATTTATTTGGAGCTATCCAAACATGCAGTAGCACATTTGCACTGTACTAATGGGAGTGCAATCAGCTGGCTATTGAAAAATGCTGGGCAGATTGTTTCTTTATTGTTTCACTGTGTCATGTTACTAGTTTTAGCACTGTCTGACGTTTTCTTTGCAGTTTGGATGAGGACTGTAGATGCCACAACCAAATGGCTAAGATCAAGTCATGACTTATTTCAAAAAGAAAAATAGGTCAGCTCATGTAACAATTAGTCCCAATGTAAATCATTGTTTGTTTCATGACATTTCGTCTAACATTATATGTAGTTGGGATTTCAAGACTGTCATCATTTTTGTCCTTCTCGTCATCATTTTTGTCCTTCTCGTCATCATTTTTGTCCTTCTCGTCATCATTTTTGTCCTTCTCGTCATCATTTTTGTCCTTCTTGTCTAATTTTTTTTACCTACTATTCCTTCTATTAATTCGTTGTATAACTTTTCAAGAATTGTTACAGAAGTACACACTCACACACACACACACACACACACCTTATCAACAGCTTGAATCTTTTCGTCACTATATCGTTCTAACCGTATCACTCAATAATACATGTATGTAGCATAAACAGTATAGTAGAAAATATATAAATGTATGCCATCACCAACAGTAAATTACTCTAGGCCTACATTTCGATATGTAATATACTGCTGAAATCGTATCGTCATATTTTTTCACAGTTGTATCTTTATTGCCAAGATTAATTTTCAGAAATAAATATCTCTAACAGTGTCTTCATCAGTGGACTGTGCAACGCTTGTCCTATCTGAATCTGTGCACCTAAAACACGTATGACATACGGCCTGGTTCTCTGATTTAATCTTATTACTGTTTGCTATCTGTACAAATAAGTTTATCCCGCTTGTTTTTCATTACCTATTACCACCGAGTTAATTTCATCAGCCGGCATTTTTATCCCGTATTAAACAATACTGTACTAAACAGATGTAACGACGATTAGTAAAGCTCTGGCACATCAGCAAGTCTAGGTTCTTCAGAATCCTGGTGTAAAGTTTTATGTCATTTAGGTCCATTATCAATTAAAACAACAACAAATAATTTCCCTTAATGTACATTCAGTCTTGATTTGGTGAAATGTTAGTTGCATAGTATGCTCTACTGCGTCAGATTTATTTTGCTGTTGCTTGGATTTAAAACTTAGGTAATAGTATTGCATATTCAGACGAAATTTTAGTATTTGAAAGAAAACATCAAACCTGCATACCGATTTTACTTGAGTAAGCTTTGTGTTTTTTGTGGGGGCTTTTGTATTTGTGGGGTGTTGCTGTTTTCTTTTTTCCTTGTTTATTATTAGTGGTAGTTTGCGTAATTCTTCCTTCTTTGTTTATCTCCACGTTGTATACATGTTTGTGATTCTAAAGTTTCTTCTATTATATTCTCCTAGTTGTCCTTTTCATAGTTTTTGATACCTTTATATGCTATGTTTATCAAACGACATATAGTTAACGTCCTACCACACATGCGTTTGAACATTTCAGCATCATTGATCTCCTCTATGAAATAATAAGTCATCGAATATTTATGATCACTCTTAAATTTAGTGTACAATACTTACATCGTTGCTATTTCCTTCTGCAGTTTTCAGTCTCTTCTAGTTTCTTCTCTCTTTGGCAGTTGTCCGTTTGACCTTTCATTGACATGCTTATTATGGCCAAGTCCACTACCTGTGTGTTTGACTTTTCATTGCCATGTTTATTATGGCCAAGTCCACTACCTGTGTGTTTGACTTTTCATTGACATGTTTATTATGGCCAAGTCCACTACCTGTGTGTTTGACTTTTCATTGCCATGTTTATTATGGCCAAGTCCACTACCTGTGTGTTTGACTTTTCATTGCCATGTTTATTATGGCCAAGTCCACTACCTGTGTGTTTGACTTTTCATTGCCATGTTTATTATGGCCAAGTCCACTACCTGTGTGTTTGACTTTTCATTGCCATGTTTATTAGGGCCAAGTCCACTACCTGTGTGTTTGACTTTTCATTGCCATGTTTATTAGGGCCAAGTCCACTACCTGTGTGTTTGACTTTTCATTGCCATGTTTATTATGGCCATGTCCACTACCTGTGTGTTTGACTTTTCATTGCCATGTTTATTAGGGCCAAGTCCACTACCTGTGTGTTTGACTTTTCATTGACATCCTTATTATGGCCAAGTCCACTACCTGTGTGTTTGACTTTTCATTGACATGCTTATTAGGGCCAAGTCCACTACCTGTGTGTTTGACTTTTCATTGCCATGTTTATTAGGGCCAAGTCCACTACCTGTGTGTTTGACTTTTCATTGACATGTTTATTATGGCCAAGTCCACTACCTGTGTGTTTGACTTTTCATTGCCATGTTTATTAGGGCCAAGTCCACTACCTGTGTGTTTGACTTTTCATTGCCATGTTTATTATGGCCAAGTCCACTACCTGTGTGTTTGACTTTTCATTGCCATGTTTATTATGGCCAAGTCCACTACCTGTGTGTTTGACTTTTCATTGCCATGTTTATTAGGGCCAAGTCCACTACCTGTGTGTTTGACTTTTCATTGCCATGTTTATTATGGCCATGTCCACTACCTGTGTGTTTGACTTTTCATTGCCATGTTTATTAGGGCCAAGTCCACTACCTGTGTGTTTGACTTTTCATTGACATCCTTATTATGGCCAAGTCCACTACCTGTGTGTTTGACTTTTCATTGACATGCTTATTAGGGCCAAGTCCACTACCTGTGTGTTTGACTTTTCATTGCCATGTTTATTAGGGCCAAGTCCACTACCTGTCCGTTTGACTTTTCATTGCCATGCTTATTATGGCCAAGTCGACTATCTGTGCATTTGACTTTTCACTGACATGCTTATTAGGGCCAAGTCCACTACCTGTGTGTTTGACTTTTCATTGCCATGTTTATTAGGGCCAAGTCCACTACCTGTGTGTTTGACTTTTCATTGCCATGTTTATTATGGCCAAGTCCACTACCTGTGTGTTTGACTTTTCATTGCCATGTTTATTATGGCCAAGTCCACTACCTGTGTGTTTGACTTTTCATTGCCATGTTTATTATGGCCAAGTCCACTACCTGTGTGTTTGACTTTTCATTGACATGTTTATTATGGCCAAGTCCACTACCTGTCCGTTTGACTTTTCATTGACATGCTTATTAGGGCCAAGTCCACTACCTGTGTGTTTGACTTTTCATTGCCATGTTTATTAGGGCCAAGTCCACTACCTGTGTGTTTGACTTTTCATTGCCATGTTTATTAGGGCCAAGTCCACTACCTGTGTGTTTGACTTTTCATTGCCATGTTTATTATGGCCATGTCCACTACCTGTGTGTTTGACTTTTCATTGCCATGTTTATTAGGGCCAAGTCCACTACCTGTGTGTTTGACTTTTCATTGACATCCTTATTATGGCCAAGTCCACTACCTGTGTGTTTGACTTTTCATTGACATGCTTATTAGGGCCAAGTCCACTACCTGTGTGTTTGACTTTTCATTGCCATGTTTATTAGGGCCAAGTCCACTACCTGTCCGTTTGACTTTTCATTGCCATGCTTATTATGGCCAAGTCGACTATCTGTGCATTTGACTTTTCACTGACATGCTTATTAGGGCCAAGTCCACTACCTGTGTGTTTGACTTTTCATTGCCATGTTTATTAGGGCCAAGTCCACTACCTGTGTGTTTGACTTTTCATTGCCATGTTTATTATGGCCAAGTCCACTACCTGTGTGTTTGACTTTTCATTGCCATGTTTATTATGGCCAAGTCCACTACCTGTGTGTTTGACTTTTCATTGCCATGTTTATTATGGCCAAGTCCACTACCTGTGTGTTTGACTTTTCATTGACATGCTTATTAGGGCCAAGTCCACTACCTGTGTGTTTGACTTTTCATTGCCATGTTTATTATGGCCAAGTCCACTACCTGTGTGTTTGACTTTTCATTGCCATGTTTATTAGGGCCAAGTCCACTACCTGTCCGTTTGACTTTTCATTGACATGCTTATTAGGGCCAAGTCCACTACCTGTGCGTTTGACTTTTTATTAGTATAATTATTAAAGCCCACTCCACTTGGTGAATTTCGTATACTGGATATAAACCAGTGCACACAATCATTTAAATCACAGTAAATGGATGAACTGCAGTCATCAATTTTCTAGTGGACTGGGTCCTTATTGTTTTTGTTGTTTTAGGGTTTAACGCCATTTTTCAGTACACGATATGCTATACATGGCAGCCAGTATTAATTGTGGAGGAAGAACCCAGTAAAAAGCCGGAAAGAACCACCGACCCACGAGAAGCTACTGGCAAGCTTTCTCACATACCCACATTAGCCAAAAAATCCGAGACTCGGTTCTTATGAATATCCACTGAAAGGTTAGATCAACAGGTCATTTTTTTTAGGCCTGTATTCATTACATGCGGATATTACCCAACGTGAGAAATATGGATGATGAAACAAATCGGATAAAAATAATTGTTTTGTGTCGGTTTATTTTTTTTTCTTGGGGATGGGGTGGGTGGGGGTGGGTAGGGTGGAAGAAAGTGGCGGAGGGAGGGTAGGTACGAAGAAAAACTTAAGTTCTGCTATTAAAATTTGCATAACAAAGCATCCCTCTTCATCCAATATTGCCTGGTCCAAATCATTTTATATGTCGTTGGGTGGGGAAACTTTTGGACAAAAAATATCGGTTAAATTATTCAGTTATAATTTGCATATTGAAAAATCAGTCGCAAAACACTATCACCTAGAACAAATCACATAATATGTCGTTGGTTTGGAGGGTGTAATTATAATTTATTAATTACCTATATCATTTGATAAACCACGCTCTATATTGAAAGATCCACACATGGTGCCACATTGTCTCTAATAGCAATAACATAATGATATGACAGTCTGTAAATTGAACTGCAGTTTTTAAACTCAATATTTGATTAGTATAGTTTCTCCCTGTGTACGATGTATCTACAGGCATAAAGTGGTTTACATATGCATGATGTGTGTACGTTCGATTTCTGGAGCAGCTGGCTTGATTATGTCCGTATTTATGAAATGTTAGCTCACTGTGACTCATAGCCATTTAAACGCCATCTGCGTCGTTTTATCTGATATAACTAAATTTCGCATGGGGAAATTATATGAATAGTAGATAAAAACCAAACTAAATGAACCCAAACTCTATTAACCAAATAACTCCATGTGGTATCAAAACAAAGCATATTTTAAAATAGGAGTTAAAGTTTATGGACCTAGTTACGTGAAAAGTATTAAAACAAAGCATTATTCTCAAATAGGAGTTAAAGTTTATGGACCTAGTTACGTGAAAAGTATTAAAACAAAGCATTATTCTAAAATAGGAGTCAAAGTTTATGGACCTAGTTACGTGAAAAGTATTAAAACAAAGCATTATTCTAAAATAGGAGTCAAAGTTTATGGACCTAGTTACGTGAAATGTATGAAAACAAAGCATTATTCTAAAATAGGAGTTAAATTTTATGGACCTAGTTACGTGAAAAGTATCAAAACAAGGCATTATTCTAAAATAGGAGTCAAAGTTTATGGACCTAGTTACGTGAAATGTATCAAAACAAGGCATTATTTTAAAATAGGAGTCAAAGTTTATGGACCTAGTTACGTGAAATGTATCAAAACAAAGCATTATTCTAAAATATGAGTCAAAGGTTATGGACCTAGTTACGTGAAAAGTATCAAAACAAAGCATTATTTTAAAATAGGAGTCTAAGTTTATGGACCTAGTTACGTTAACAAAGGTTTCCTATATCATAAGAGTCATGCGTATTTTAAGAAATGTGAAAAGTATTCTGTAACAAAAATGCTAGCAGTAAAATTCCCATCATGCAAAGCGTCTACCTGCAATGAGCCCTTGAACGCAAATCTCTCACTAAAAAACACTGGGATGGTTAAGAACGATGTTGTCTAAATTATAGAATATCGCATAATTTCATCAGAAATCTACCTTTTAGACCTTCAGTATTTTAATAGTTCAATCAACCTATTTATCCAAGTATATCGCGTACCTAATCAGAAATAAAATTGATTCTGGTTTGCCCTACTCATCTGAAAACAGGATTGACCATAATTTGATGCAACCCTACTAACAACAACACCGATCCCGATCTGCTGTGCAAACTTTAAACAGCGTTAATCCTGATCAATGTATTCAAATGGGAACAGCATTGACCCTAATCTGCCATACCCAATTGGGAGCAGCATTGATTCTATATATGTCGTATCCTACTGGGAACAGCATTGATTTTAGATATGTCATACACAAGTGTGAACAACATTGATTTTGGATCTGTCCTACCCTACTGGGAACAACACTGATTTTAGATCTCTCGTACACAAGTGTGAATAGCACTGATTTTGGATCTGTCCTACCCTACTGGGAATAGCATTGATATTAGATTTGTCGTACCCTACTGAGAATATCATTGATTTTAGATCTGCCGTACACAACTGGGAACAGCGTTGATTTTAAATATGTCGTATCCTACTGGGAACAGCATTCATTTTAAATCTGTCGTACACAAGTGTGAACAGCAATTATCCTGATCTGCCGTACCCGGCTGGGAGCAGCATCAACCAAGATATGCCGCACCGACTGGGAATTGCATTTTTCCTATCTGCCGTACCCAACTGGGAACAGCATTGATACTAAATCTGTCTTACCCAGCTGTGAATAGCATTAATTCAGACCTGTCGTAATCGAAAAGTAGATTGTATCCCATTCTGTTTGCACAACTTATAATATCAAGCAAACATCGTAGACCCTGACCTGTTGGCATTCTTCATAGTTGTGATTCGACATTCAGAGGAATCATTTCGTTGTAGTTGATAAATAACTTCCTTTATTCACAGTGTTGTATCTCACTCCCATCCATATTAGAAACCAACTATTTCATTTTCGGGAGGGGGAGAAACAAGCATACTTTTCGTGGGAGGGGGTCGAACCAGGATATTTTTTCTTTCACCTAAATGATAATTTATTTTTTTAATTTATATCATGGATAATATACAAATCAGAACAAAAATATTTTCTCAAGCTCTTTGGCGTTTGAAATACTAACAATTGATACTAACAAATCAATACTAAAAGTCAATTTCAACAAGTAAAAAGTTGCATTGATTTATATACGTACCAAAATACAGCAATGCTGCTACAACTAGAAGGAAAGGAAAGTAAATTGAAATAAATGTAAAACAAATTTAATTTTAAACAAAATTTCATCTGTTAAATTCACTACATTATAAAGATTAAGCAGTTTATATATATATATATATATATATATATATATATATATATATATATATATATATATATATATATAGAGAGAGAGAGAGAGAGAGAGAGAGAGAGAGAGAGAGAGAGAGAGATTGTTTCACACAAAAGGAACTCATTACAAACGAATCAATCACCTGCGACTGAGAATGGCCTAATAGTCCGTCTTTTTCCCCAAATTCCAAGAACCTCAAGACAACACTCGTTGTCAACTGAAAGGTTATTAAACGCGCAAACACTACATTTTTTTCTATTCACCTAATGACCACACATCACGAAAGTGTAATTTCACACTTCCGTGGTTTTGCTCGTTTCAAAATTGCATGATTCACGAGCAAGCCTTTTCGAGTCGAATATTAGCACTTTGCGCCATGGAGTATTAAACATGACCCAAACACAGAATAAAAAGAATTTTTTTCTGTTTCAAATGACTCAAAACGTATTCCTAAAAATATCAAGATAATTCCCTATGTTAAGAAATTAGGGTGGGTCTATTTCACGAAATTAATCCACGCTGTCATAAAGTCTCGTGAAAACAGTACATTATGACGTCTTCTCCTAGAAAGTGGCTAATAGTCCGGCTGATAAATTCTCCTCAACACCGAGTCCAGGTGATCAATATATAAACACTAAATCTAACAAAGCTGTAAACGGAGACTTTTATACAATGAGCACATACTCTAGGTTTATTATATATATATATATATATATATATATATATATATATATATATATATATATATATATATATATATATATATATATATATATATAGTTTAAAAAGTGCATAAAAAAACAAGCGAAATAAAGATCAGTGTAAATAAACTGAATTTTTCAACAAATAAAATAGATTACTGTTGAGTTCTTTTAAAACGCTAGTTTTTTTCAGAAGCAGTAATTCTATAACTTTGGTACAATTTGATTTGGCCGACGTTTTGTCCTTAGACTAATAACACACGGCCTAAGCACGCCGCTCAAATACTTTGGATGGGGGGACGGGGTAATGGGGTGCTTTGTCTAAATAGGATCGAAAACGTCTTTAATAGGATGCAATTAAAAAAGTATCTTTATATCTGTTCTAGTGTTATTGTTTTTCAAAAGTTCACGAAAGAGAATGTGAAAGAACTTAATTTTGGGGCAGTTTTCAATATCAGTACATTCTATACAAAAATTAGAATGAAGCGTCGAAGTTTTTGTAACATTTGTTGCTTATCAGTCTAGGGTGGTGTTAAGAAATGTATTCATAGTAGTATCTACCAATCAATTCATTTGCATGTAAATATGCTGGTCAGATTAAAACTATATTTGGCATCTATAATCTTAGGATTAAATAGGGCACTCTAATATCAAAGCCGTCACTTTTAGGAGCCAAACCCAGTCAGTGTAATATGTTCTGCGTGATGTTCTTAAGTATTGTGTGTATGTTTTGTTTCTCATTGCATCTGCTGCAGTGCGTGTGCTTGAGTTACCTTGTAGCAAATATCACGCGTTCTGGATGTTCACCTTATAACCTGAGTGACGTATCATATTTTAGTGTACATTTCATGCAGTGCCGGATTACCAATTAGGCAGAGTAGGCAACGGCCTAGGGGCCCCGCGACAACGGATCAAAATAATATTGATAAAACGTATTAGGAGATAATTTGCGAGGGGGGCCCCAAGATTTCGACTGCCTAAGAACCTAACGGCCTCCACAGGCTTTAATCCGGCACTGATTTCATGGGCTTTCAGGACTCACGGTGCTAAAGATATGGTGTCATATTTTAGTGTACATTTCATGGGCTTTCAGGACTCACTGTACTAAAGATATGGTGTCATATTTTAGTGTACATTTCATGGGCTTTCAGGACTCACGGTACTAATGATATGGTGGACTGGGAACCAGTCTAAAAATGGGTGAAGATAAAATATAGCATATATGGGTTTGCCTGGCCAGGATTTGTTGTTTTTTTAAGGAAAGTAAGATTTTTAGATTTAAGTCAAAATAATCTTTTGAGAGTTTATCCTAATTGTAACGTTGTGTTATTGACAGAATTTAAGTCCCTTTAAGAAGACTCTTTACTGAAATCAGCATCTGAAATTTGGTGTGGTATTAAAAGCACATGTTTCAAACACATGCAAGTCCAGAAAATGCTGCGGCTCATATCTTTTCCTCAACACAGAAGCTGACATCCAGGTTTCGTCTATACTAACAAATATAGGTTTGATCATGAGCACTCAGAAATTTTAAGTTATTGAATTTTTAATAATATGATGTTTACATAGGTTTACTATGGGAACTGAATTAGTACCGTGAATCCTTCAAGGGTTTAAATGTGTCCACAGCTAGTTCCGTGCGTGATCGCATTTGTGTATATGCTAGTTGCAGCTGGCATTTTTCTAAAAATTAGTGACTGTTTTGTGTTTCTTTTCTTGTAATGGTTTTGCATACACATACAGCATGTTACATGTCTTTGGCACGATGTCCCAGTGTTAGACAACACTGTAAACTGTCACAATGCAGACATCGTAACGATATGACTAAAAAATTGTTAAAGCAACGTTTAAAATCAAAATCACACACATGTACACACACATATACACATTCTCCATGATTGCTGAATAGACGTTGAAGAGTTATGTGTGATTAAGTAATTCGTCTTTATCTGCGATGATTAAGATGAAAACCTAAATATCACGGAAATGTATTCATCCACACATGACGTCTTTGTCTACTTCTTGTATACCTTGTATTAAGTATCTCGTCAACTCTGTGGACCGCAGACACTATGCTATGTCTAAATAAACTTTAACTTTTTTATTGGTTTTCTTCGTCAACTCGTCCAAACTCACAAAGTTACACATAAGGGGACATCCATTTAGTTCGCACGCAAAAATCTGGCAAAGCTTGACCCCCTCCCCCACCTGTACACATGCGTACTTTTTCTGCGCACACCCCTGCGTACGTACGCTGACGCACATCCCTCCCGAATTCTATAGAACGGCCTACATTTAATCAACGCAGAAACCATAAAGGAATAATACTATTAACGTGTTTAATAAAACAGATAGTCCACCGACGTTGAATGTCTGGCTGCATCAAAGAAATAAGCTGCGTAACTTTAAACAGTTTGTCTAGTGTCCGCTAACATTCAAACGCCGACTGAATCCAGACGAACAGGTTACGTATTAGACAAATTATTATCGAGGCCCCCCCCCCCCCCCGTTTCTTATGCGTACGTACATTATCACTTAACCCCACCCCACCCATACGTAAACGTATGTACTTTGGTTACCCCCTCCCCCTCCATGTGTACGTACTAAATGGACGGCCCCTAAAGAGGCAACAAACTTGGCTATAAAAGAAACATAAAAGTGGTTAGACCAACCCAATCCTGCCCAAAAATGCAATACCTGCTGTAAAAAAAGAAAAAGAAAAAAAAAGAAAATGTCATAAACGAAATTCTTCGCTAGGCCCAGAAAAAAAATTCTTTCATCATTGGCACATTGTTTCAATTTCATATGTGAAAATGCGAATGTCTCATTTGTAAAATGCACAAAATGTTTAGAAGCCCCAGATGGCCTTCACCGATTGCTGCCATCTAACACCTGGTTGCGTATGTTCAAGTCTCGGGCTCGGACAATGTGGGTATATGAGAAAGCTTGCCAGTAGCTTTTCGTGGGTCGGTAGCTCTTACCGGGGGGGTTTCATTGGGTTATTCATCTCTTAGTTTTACTGGCCTTCATGTATAGCATATCATGTGCTGAAAATGGCGTTAAATCCACAAGAACACAACACAAAATGTTTAACGTCAATGGAGTGAATTATTAGCTCAAGACAACACGTCGGACGTACCACAGAAAGGTTTTGGAATCAGAAAATCACTTTAAAAAAGCACGCGGATAGATGTCAAGGTAATTACGCCTTTTTAGGAACGGTCTACTGAAAGATTTAAAAACTACATATTAAATGTGTTGATCTTCACTCATCTCGCAAAAAGTATGCAATGACGTGTATAACTGTTATCTAGTCTCACTCTTAATAGATACTATGTTTCACAGTTCACGCAAGGGTTTTTCTTCACCTTTTTTGATTGATTTATTTTTTTAAATTAATCGAATGACCTACATTTTCATAATCGGATTTTGTATCTAGGGTTGTATAACGGCTCGTCGAATTTTGTTTGATGTTTAAAAAGTGGTATATTCAATACACTGACACATTTAAGATATTAGATGCTGTTGTCTGGGTGGGGTTTTTTTGTGGGGGAGGGGTCCTTGGAGTTCCAAGATGACAATGGTAACACTAATTTGTTTGGTTTCTGGGATTACTTGAGTGACTGATCAAGCCATTTGTGCTCGGAACTGTCTGTGGCACACTTGGAAAGGAGATGCTGCTTTGGTTTGCTTGATTAATAGAGAACGTAGTACATTTCTGAGATTTACGATCCTCGCAGTTATGTAGGTCCAATATGGACGAGACTGTGCCAGGTGGAGCTATCCTGTGTGAGATATTCTCAAGACTCAGGGTCAATGTGCAAGTGCTGCAAGGATGACTTGAGGGAATCTTTAAGCATTTCTTCTGACCACCCTGAGATCGCAGATCGACGTAGAATATCGTCTTAAATAGTTACTCTTCTGACACCCTGGGGACGTAGGCTGCCCATCTCAACTCTGAGTTCATCAACTCTGTGGATGCTCGGAATGCCTGCCCGTGTGACAACCTAAGAATCTGGGACCCTGTTTTATCATCTTACCCTCATCAGTTTCCTCATGCAGCCATGTGAAAATGGTTGAGCTTCTTGGCAAGTGTCTGTACACCGTCCAAGTTTCGCAAGCATACAGCAGGGTGATCAAAGCAATGTCTTTGTAGACCTTATGTTTTGTTTGTAGAATGATCCCTCTGCACTCCCACACATTTGCGCATAGTCAGCCAAAGGTCACATTCGCTTGGGCAATTCTGGTGTTAGTTTCATCACCGGACTGCTCGTGACATTGTGCCGTTAAGAAAAATGAACTTCTCCAGTGTCAAGAGCTTTCGACCATATACTGTGACGGTAGGTTCTGCGCAAGGTTTTCATGGTACAGACTGGTGCATCAGATCTGTTTTCTTGATACTGATCTTTAGACCGAAATTGTTAAAAGCTCAAGAGAAATGTTCCATACTCTGTTGCATGTCAGACACAGATTCTGCATTCAGGGAACAGTTGTCAGCAAAAAGGAGATCGTGAATGGTCTCATCCTGTAACTCCGTCATAGCCTGTATAAGATATTATATATTACATTACATTTGATATTACATACGTTATATTTCAAATACTATCAGATATGTGATATTTGTGCACTCATGTGATTGATAGACTGGAAGTACTCGTCAGCGTGAACCAATATTGATATGTACGAGGAGAATACACTTAAGATAATTAGAGTGACATGTACGAGGAGACTACAGTTGAGCTAACAAGAGTGATATGTACGAGGATAATACACTTAAGCTAACTAGAGTGACATGTACGAGGAGAATACACTTAAGTTAACTAGAGTGTACGAGGAGAATACACTTGAACTAACTAGAGTAATATGCACGAGGAGAATACACTTCAACTACAGTGATATGTACGAGGAGAATACTCTTGAGCTAACTAGAGTAATATGCACGAGGAGACTACATTTGAACTAACTAGAGTGATATGCACGAGGAGAATACATTTGAGCTAACTAGAGTGTCATGTACGAGGAGAATACACTTGAATTAACTAGAGTGATATGTACGAGGAGAATACACTTGAACTAACTAGAGTGACATGTACGGGGAGAATACGCTTGAATTAACTAGAGTGATATGTACGAGGAGAATACACTTGAACTAACTAGAGTGACATGTACGGGCAGAATACGCTTGAACTAACTAGAGTGACATGTACGAGGAGAATACACTTGAGCTAACTAGAGTGATATGTACGAGGAGAATACACTTGAGCTAACTAGAGTGATATGTACGAGGAGAATACACTTGAGCTAACAAGAGCGATATGTACGAGGAGAATACACTTGAGCTAACTAGAGTGACATGTACGGGGAGAATACGCTTGAACTAACTAGAGTGACATGTACGAGGAGAATACACTTGAGCTAACTAGAGTGACATGTACGAGGAGAATATACTTGAGCTAACTAGAGTGATATGTACGAGCGAGGAGAATACACTTGAGCTAACTAGAGTGATATGTACAAGGAGAATACACTTGAGCTAACTAGAGTGATATGTACGAGGAGAATACACTTGAGCTAATTAGAGTGATATGTACGAGGAGAATACACTTGAGCTAACTAGAGTGATATGTACGAGGAGAATACACTTGAGCTAACTAGAGTGATATGTACGAGGAGAATACACTTGAGCTAACAAGAGCGATATGTACGAGGAGAATACACTTGAGCTAACTAGAGTGATATGTACGAGGAGAATACACTTGAGCTAACTAGAGTGATATGTACGAGGAGAATACACTTGAGCTAACTAGAGTGATATGTACGAGGAGAATACACTTGAGCTAACTAGAGTGACATGTACGAGGAGAATACACTTGAGCTAACTATCAACGATACCAGCATTTGTTTGACTGATGATTACTGAATGAATACGACAAAACAATCCCTGCTAATTATAATAAATTCGGTGATTATGTTACAATAAATCAAATTTTGGCTTTATTCTCATGTCTGTATTAAAGACGTTACAAAAATTGTACATGCTTTTAAAAAATTTAACTCAATGGGTGAGGAACAATAATACTTTTTGATGTCATTGGAACTGTAATAAATGCAGATATATTCAGTGAATAGATAACTGCATAACGAATGAAGAAACCAAAACCTAATACCTGCTTGAAACAAGTTTGTATTGAATACATGAAAATTTAATTAATTCCAGCTTCAGGTTACACTGTCTTCATTATTAGGTGATGTTTATTTTAGCAGCAGAGGGGGCGAATCGGACATTTTGTCCAAACGTCATTTGGTTTAATTAATACCTTCTGCACTCAGCGGATCCAGCATCGTCAGCGCCTGGTAAAAAAAAACGACGTCGTCGTCGGGGGGTAAATCGAACGTCATTTAGTTTAATATACTTTCTGCGCGCCGATCCCAGTGTCGTCAGCGTCCGGTAAAAAAGCGCGACGACCGCGTTGATGTCATCACCCCCTCTGCTGCTAAGTGGCTATTTACAATGAAAATTATTTACAATTTAACCGAATATTTGGTCAAGTCCGATACGATATCGTGTCCGAGGATCATGTAAATTTATCGTTACAAATCCATGTGGGGTCGACTGAGCATGACTAAAAAAGTTTCGAAAAACATTAAAGTCCATGTCACCGCCGCACCATGTCTGCCAAATATTTCGTAGCGTGTGTGTATCAACGCCGTTGAATACAGCAAGAATATTACAGTTGTCTCTGATTACTTTTGGAATCTGAGTGTATCGTTGAGTAACATATATCACGTCGGTGTTTTTATGCCTGCCTCTGGAAAATATCCTAGCTGGGTTTTTTTGATTGTCTAACATAACATCATCGTACACGACTAGATTGTTAACGACGCCATCAATATCATCGATACCTGGTGCATCATTGATATCTGTAATAAACTCAATAACATTTTTTTCAGCGATCGCTGATGCATTCTCGTTAAAATCTTTTAACACCTCGTAGCATCGTTGATCATCTACGCTAGGGGCGATTAAATACAACTTATCCCACTTCATCCATCTCATTATTAAATTAAGTAACAATTGCGTCTTGCCGGATCCAGATGGTCCGATGATAATCATCCGGATCGAGTTTGGTAACGCTGCAACATGCTTAACTGGTTCTCTTGTTTTAGTCGCCGAAAAATCAATTATATTCATATCTCTATACATAAATTATGGATCTATATTGTGTGAAGTGTAGAGTGCGTACTGGCACAAATGATATGACAACCGTTACAACAAAAAATAATAGATCGGCACTTACTGGTAAGTGTGTACAATGCGGTATAAAGAAATTTAGATTTATTTCTATTAGACCCGGGGGTGTTTTAAAAAAAAGCGAGGAGGTGATATTGCAGCCAAGTTATCAAAACTCCCCGGAACACCGTGGGCAAAGTATCCAGGAGAAAAGCACCTCCCAGGATATAGCTACTGTGGCCCCGGAACACGATTAGATATCAGACTCGATGATCAAAATCAACCCCGGCCCGCTGAGTATCCAATAAACGCTATCGATAAGGCGTGTCATGCTCATGATGTTGCTTACTACAAAAGTAGCGATCTGCAACAGCGTCATATCGCGGACGTAAAATTAATTCACGCGTTAAATGCTATTCCTGATAAATCATTCAAAGAAAAATTGGCCTCATGGTTGGTAAAATCGGCTATGAAAGTAAATTAATGATGGGCGCTGGTAATTAATAACAACATGGAATCCATCTATTATTCTCCGAGAGGATACTGGAAGGGGAAGGCCGCAATTGGTAAGCTTGCAAGCGCTGCAAAAGTAACGAGGGCCACTGCGGCTAATTGGTTATCCAAACAGGCTATATGGCAAATCTATCTACCACCGCCTAAACAAATCAACTTCTCGCGCTTTGATGTCAGCGTACCTAATGAAGTTCATCAGGCTGATATACTATTTTTGCCGCATGACAACGGTTACAAATACGCGCTAACCGTAGTTGATGTTGCGAGTCGATACAAACAAGCGGAGCCGTTAAAAACAAAGTCAGCAACTGAAGTAGCCGATGCGTTTGGGCGAATTTATCGAAGAGGTCCTCTGCGCTGGCCAAATCTATTACAAGTTGATCCTGGCAATGAATTTCGCGGCGCTGTTTTATCAACGCTGAAACATCATAGCGTCGCGGTACGACGAGGTCATACTGCGCTACATCGTGATCAGGCAATTGTTGAACGATTCAATCGGACTGTTGCTGAACGGTTATTTGGATATCAATACGCGAAGGAATTCATCCAAGAAAAACGATCTCGTGAATGGGTCAAAAGGTTGCCAGGCGTAATTGCCGCGTTAAATAACGAGATTACCCGAGCAATGAACATGAAGCCCAGCGACGCGATTAAAAAAAAGTATATACCCGGAAGATCAAAAATAAATAGCGTTTCCAAGCCGATTCTCGGCGATGTCACTGTTAGATATCTGTATGAACCAGGAGAGCTTGAAGGCGGTAAAAAAAGAGCTACTGATCCTATTTGGAGTGTTACCACACATAACATATCAACGATAACACGATCAACTGATAGACCACCGATCTATAGACTGGATTCAACTGCCCCACAGCGGGGGTTTACACGCGAGCAACTACAAGTGATACCTGACGATACACAATTACCCCTGCGTGGTCTTAACTAGCGCCGTTGCGTCTATTGCACTCAAGACAGGTCAACCTCACATTGTTTTTGACATGGCCGAGACTGTTATCGATCCTGTCCACGGTAAATTGGCGGGCGTCTTTATCCGAATAACGCCAACGCATTACACAATTACAACTCGCGCAGTGATTATTCTGTTGTTGTCGTAACGCAATTATTAATTCGGCATCAATATCAAAACGCCGCTGTTTTTTTTTATCCTGTTGGCGGTAACCCGAGAGTTTTCTATCAATGACGCTTGCATCGATGATATCGTTGGTGACTTTGTCAGTGACTCCGTCACCGGCTTCGTCAATAACAATTCTTCGAAGCTGATTTATCCTCCGTACTCGGGACACTGCAAGATAGACTAGATTTGACCATTCGATGCGATTATCAACCATCCAAACAATTGTGTCCGTGATGGTTAGTCCCTGCGAGGAATGTATTGTTGTTGCGTATCCTAGCATCCACGGGGATTTATCAGCACGTAGCGCGTCCTCGACGACGCTGATATCAACGAGCACGATATCATTCAGCACGAGAACTTGTTTTTTTGTCCCTGACGCCGTCGGGCCCGGGATTTCAACTTCAATGTTCTGCCGCCGTGTGTCCGCGGGTCTATAGCATAACGGCACTGGACGCGTTGGAAACTTTTCCTTATGCAACGTAAACAACTTTTGCTGAAGTGTGTCTCTGACTATCTTTCTACTCGCTACAATCAAATCGTTTGGTCTCCATGTTTCCCAGAATTCATTTAACGGCGTTTCCGGAATCACCTCGCGAATTATTTCACATTGAATTCTATCCGGCTGTAATCTGATTAATTTTTTAACCTCGCGCAGTTGTTCATCAAGTGCTCGGTAATCAGTATCGGTTTCTTCATAATAGTCCACAAAACCCTTTAACCAATCATGTGGACCCTCGCCGACAAATGGTGGTGGTTGGCCACGGTCGCCACACATTATCACCGCTGTATTCGCGCGCAGCAACCACTCAAGAAACATTTGTAAAACATCTAACGAAACAGTACATATCTCATCCCAGATGATAACCTCAGGAATAAATTTTTCCCCCATTCGATCAGGAGTCCACTCACCACCGCTGTATCGAAAAAAGCTGTGATAAGTAACGGCGTCAACATTTCGTTGTTTTATCTCTCGCGCTAGTCTATGGGTTGGTGTAAGCACGATTATACTTACCCGCGTTCGAAATAATTCAATTGCCCGGGTCGTCTTTCCTGACCCGCCACAGCCGCTTAAATAAACTGTTTTATGTCTACAAATTGGATCAAAACACGGTGGTGCATTAGACCATTCTGATAGATTATCACCGCGTAAGTAGTTGTTCTCAACGGTGACATCTGCTGATGGTGAATAATCGCGTCGTATTTCATTTTTAATTCTCCATGTGCCCCAACTCTCGTCCGGACTAGTAAACTCGGCTATGTTTCCCTTATACTTTACGTCAATATAAAATGAATCAATCGCAACTCTAACTGCGGTGTCGGGAAATTTATTTATCATCGAGAATAAATTTATGCAAGCATAACCCAGCATAGACGCCCTCAAATGCGGGTATGCTGGGCTGTCTCCATCGCTGTAAGTAACAACTGTACCCAACCTTGTTCCATTGGACAAGAAAGCTGTTTTACAGTTCACGTATTTATTTTTCGCCACTTCGTCCTTGATTACGAAATCATATTCTGCGTCATCTATAATCAGCCGTGAGCAATATCGTTTGTAATCGCAGTTTTTTCCACCTTGTGTGAACTTACCAATTATTCTTCTACCGAGATCTTTTGCCTCTCTGTTTCGTTGGTTGAATATCTTTTGGACCATTCGACGATATATTCCTCGTCGGCATCAATCTGTTTTCTGGATTCGTCAATTATACTATCTAGACGCTCCGGTTCTGGTAACCAGACTTCAGTCTGCGCTCGATATGATACAATCGCGTCACTGACAATCAACGAAACTAGCATTTTACAATCAATCATATACCGTAGCAGCGCTATTGGCAACCACTTCTTTTCATTCATGTGTCTACCGATCCAAATATAGCAACAGCGATGAAGTCCTGCCGCGAACTCATGCGAGCGAATCCGGTTAAATCAAAATCAGGCAGTGGTCCATTAATAGCAACACGAGTCATTTCATGTCTGGGGTGTCCAAATCGTTTAAAGTACTCAGCGGCGGATCCATACCCGAGAAAACTCGCTGGATAACAGGCAACCATATCAACGGAAATCATAGCGTCGCGGTTGTATTCAGTGTTCCATAGTCCACCGTGATAGTATTCCAAACAACTGGATTGCACATCCGGTAGAAATTCCTTGCGTGTTGGACTCCACGCATTTTTCTTTGCTGCAACATGAGCCGCAACCGATGGAATCGTAAAACAATTTGTTAGCAGTTGTTCATCATGCTCTTCAAATTCCATGGCGGTTTTTTTCATCTTGTTGTGAAACGCTTCAGTGCGATATAATTCACCGTTTGGTCTTATAAACTGATCAAAGGTATCCGCATCGTTTTCAGCGCTGCGAAGTAACCACACTGATACAGGGTCGTTTTTACACAAGCAGGCAATAGCATCAAATAGTTTCCTCTCCGCGAGAAAACCGTCCTTGGAGAATTGTTCGCCCAGGAATTCTTCAGGTATATACTTTACTGTTCTATCCCGTGGAAATACTGTGATCGCGGACGTCCATGCGTGTTCGTTATGATCAATAATTTTGATTGGGGCTCCCTTTGATTTATACTTTGATTCGTATAATACTTCACCGGTTATCGTTGTAACGGTTATTGGAAATCTCAGCGACGTTTCTAATCTCGCTACGTCGCTGATGGTTGCTCCACGCTCGCGCACTGTCTCCTCCCACTGGTTGATTTTGCTACGTCGTAAATCGGTCAGTTTATTTCCTCGACATGCATTTGTAAAATGCTCTATTACTCGTTCTGCTACACAATTTATCCCCGTTGACTGTTTCATCGACGCTAGTTTTCCGATATCAGGTTTCTTATTTAACGGGTATATTCCATAAACAACTGCTGTTTCAGGATACGCTCGTTCATAGTATGGTCTGTCAATTCCGGTTAACAACCCCGGCTTGGAGTCGCGGCTAACAATAACTGTTTTCTTGTCGCTGAGAACTGGTTCAAATTTATCACGTATGATCCAATTACCTGATTCCACCCGGACAATGAATTTTACTCTGAAGAAATACTCGCTGGAGCCAAGTTGTGATGTTATCGTTGCCGCGCGTTTGTCGTTCATGGTAGCATCAACAACACCATCAATTCGAAATGTTGACCAACTATGAGATGCACCATCACGCTTGAATTCATTGATACAATCACGGATTTTATTCAACAGGGTTCTATCGTTTATTAACGCTTTTGGTGTGTCCTTGAGGACTCTATCGAGATTGAATTTAATATTTTTCCAGGGCTTAATTGCTGCTAATTTTTTGAACTCCTCCTCCATATAATTAAAACAAGTATTTAAATAAAAGAATATAGTATAATGAATCACTGCAAATGGTTGATGATTGGTTCGACAACCCCGTGCAATAAATCATGTAGAGGTGAATTCTGCGGGTATCATTTACAAAGCGTTCGTAATGGTTCTCTTGGCCCCCTCCCGTGCTTGGTTTGCCACGTTGGGGTGCGTGGTAAATCACAATTATGTATCAATTGTGGCGGCAAACGATACAGGGAACTAAAACGCTATTATGACAAGCGAATTAAAAACGCCGTCATTGACCCCACCGCTGACTTCGTCAAGGACAAAATCATCAAAACTCCTCAAGACTACATTGAAAGGTTTATAATTAAACCAAATAATGAATTAGACAAGTATTATTATTATACAAATGGACCAAGAGTTCAGACCTCACCCTGTGTTTGTTAATTACGAGGCATCTCGCGACGGCGTTGTTAGAAACCGCAGACTGAAGAAGCCGGTTGGTACCGTAAATAATCACGGATACTTGCGATTTAATGCTGGGAAAAAAATCTGTCTTATTCACAGGATGGTATATGAAGCGTTTAACGGACTGATCAACGACGGTCTCGTTATTGATCACATTGATGGATGTTCTCAAAATAACAGACTGTGTAATCTAAGAGCTGTTACACCGAGTCAAAATTCCAAATTTGGAAAAACAGGAGGGATGAGAAAGGCAAAACCCGTAAAGTCATTTGATACAATAACGCACGAAGAAAAAATATTTCGCTCTATGAATGCGGCTGGTAAATACTTCGATATTTGTAGTAAATCAGTTCGAGATGTTGCAGAGAATATAACTAAAACAGCGATCTCAAAAAAGACCGGACACAAAATTCGATGTTCATATTATCTGAATGGGCATCAAGGGAGATAACTCGTTTTGTGATAGCGTCGCATGACAAGAGTTACGTCCCTTGAAGTCCAATTAATGTTACGATTAATTAATCATTTTACGATGAAAACTAATGAAATACACGCTGTTATCTAACAGCTGTATTCTTTTTTTTAATGTTTTATTCAAATATTTGGTTTCATTTAAACGCTGTGAAACACCATTAATAAGTATTTAAGGATTTAACGATTCAAGGGAATTCAAATTAACACACACCTTGTGACTGACGCGGTTGTACTAGTCACCTTATATATAAGATGACTCGTTATAAGCCTGAGGCTTCCTTAAGCCAATTCAACTAATCAAAACTAACCCACGCTCTTGACCCGGGCGTGTGGTTGTCTTTTGTTCACAATCATGCAACCGGGTTAATTTAATTGGGTTGCTTTTGATTGGTTGAATTGGCCGTAGAGTTCCGCCCCGCCGTTTTATGTTTGTGCTGTCTTGTGCCGTCCCATCATCCATCAATCATTTCATTGTAAATATATCCATCCTTAATTAAGTACATGTAGTGATGTCCCCCCAAGCATATCTTCTGGGCGGTCTACGATGACGTTTGTCACCCTAGGCCTCCCTCCCGGAGATGTATGTTTTGGGGTTCCCTTGGGCTCAGATGGATGCGAAGGCACCCAAGGGGTTCCAAGATGTGTTGTTGATGAATGTCTTTAATTAAGTAACCGATGGGCCTCTCTGACGTCATAGGGCGCCAGCGGGGTTGCCAAACGGGTCTTTTATGTATGTGCCGTCCAATCATAATACTCTCTGTTAACACGAAGATGCGGTGGCAACTTTATGTTATACGAGTCCATAATCACGCACATATTTCTCTAGGCAGTAAAGATGTTAACAGCACCTTTATGTGCCTAGAGTTCATTTTGTAAAACATTTTTTTTTATATTAGAAATAAAGATGTTTATAAGAATATGAATATCGAAGACATCAATAACATTTTAACTGAAATTTCAAAATTAAAAAATCAAGGAATTGTATTATCTGATAAGCTTGATAACCAAAAAATATTGTCCGATTATGAAATTATTAACGAGCAATCAAAGAAAGGTCGATATACCTTGCCACGTGAGTATTCTTTTATAAAGCGATTACAATATACGATCAATGAAAACCTGTATGGCAATGACGTAAATGCATTTATTGGATTGTTTACTACCGTTGAAAAAATACGACGAAAACTCGGACAGGCTTTTGAACGGCGTCGAGAAATCTCTAATAAAATTAAAAACATCAGGAAGATTCTAGACGAAGACGCTGCGGAGGAGAGAACTCTCTCAATTGAAATCACCGATTATACTCATTGAAGTTACTTGTGTGTACAAGTAAAAAAAAAATAAAACGTTAAAACAACATTTTTTTTTTGCCATCAGCGAAGTCATATACGTGTGCAGGTATATTTCTACATAGGATTTTCTCCTCCAAGAATTCTTATCAATCTGGATTTTCCTATACAACTATGTGCGTACTGAATTAACTGTTCGTGGTCGCAGATAATTACTGCGACACCGCCGTTTTCACGTAGTCGCTGATATTGCTGTGGTGTTAGCAAGAATCTATCATCACCGTGTTCAGCAACCACTAGTTTAAAACCCTCCCCGTGATTATTTTTGAAGCATTCCCGGATTGCGTCGTATAGTTTGACTTTGTCGTTGATGGATACTTTGACTTGGTAGTACATTATTAAATAACTTAGTACTTAATTGCAATGACGTGTTGAGGGTTTGTATTATAAAATTAGAAGAATTTTATTTATAATAAATGGTAGGTGAATCACTTACAACGAGATTAGCACGTGAAAGACTAGCAGCGCTTAAAAAGTTTATACCGTTACGAGACAGAGTGAGAGAGAAACTTCAAACGCGGCAACAAATGCAAACTGATTTTGCTGTTGGAAGTGAACAGTTATTTGCCCCGGTAACTAAAGCGACTAAGGATGTTACAGCGGCAACAGAACGAGCAATATATGGAGATATTCCTAAGGAGGGCGAGCGACGAAAAGTGCCTCTTCTTCCTGTACTTGAAAAGATAGCAGCAGAGACCGAACAAACAAAAAAGTCTCTGGAAACACTTCCCGTGGATATAACAACTACTGGACAGCAACAACGACAAAAAGAACGAGTACTAGAAGAACTACGACGACAAGGTGATACTGAAGAAGAGGAAGGAGACGTTACTATAAAAAAATGTATTTACCACAAAATATATTTACACACGATGTATACAATAAAATTAAAAGTTTAGATGTCACTGAATTAGCTAAATTCACCGCGCTAAATTTTTCACCTGATCTAAGAGAAAACGCTGTAAACAAAATGTATAAAGAGTATATAAAAAATGACAAGAATTGGATAAAAAAAGTATACCTGGCAAAACGTGACAAATTTAAAATCACAAAAAATATCCGCAATGATTTCGAGGATTTTAAAGAGATGGTATTGAGTAGAGTGGATAAAGAAAAGTCAACTGGATTTCTTGGTAAATGGGACACAACTAAAGAAACAACTGGAGATGGATATTTAGGCAGCGGCTTAGTTGGAAACGCTAGTGTTACTTGTCCTGGTAATGTTCTCAGTGATATATCACGGTTAGAAGTACTTATCGGAGGGAAACGAGCCGGAAATAATTCCAGAGAAATTATTAATGAAGCCGCTGACATTTGCAGGCGGCTATTTGCCGGCGGTGTAATGGGTATTAATACATATCGAATGCTCATAAACGAACTCGTGGATGGTTTTGATGACCACGGTCATCACAGCGATTGATCAATCACTGGTGATCACAATTACTAATTGGAAAACATTAACATGATAATAATAAGATGATCATACACTACAACCATGATAAACCAGTACTCGTCTACGTGGTAAACTCGCGATTGCCTGTTTACCGCGCGTACTATGGAGATGGTCTCGGTAATACCATTGCGGGGTTATTTACAAGAATGGCTCCAAAAGTAGTGCCATTTGCCAAATAATTAGGAATGAAGGCTATTGATGTTATTCGTGATAGGGGTATTAGTGCTATTGGAAATGTTGCCGGAAAGGCGTTTTCTGCCGCACGAGATAAACTAATGTCGTTGGTGAGAAAAAGAAAACAGAAACCACCGGTGATGCCATCAACGACAGTGATGCCTGCAAATGTCAGTAAAGTAATAAATAACGCCGTGGAAGAAAAACTAGAGTCATTGGCGGCTCAGTCATTGATGACGACTCCGTCGTTGGCGGCTCAGTCATCCACCGATGCAACAACCAACGCGCTCATGAACGCGATAGCGGGAAGTGGCCTTAAACAGAATTCAAAGAATTTACGACGAAAACGACGTTGATGGATTTCAATTGAAAACACCAACATAAATAATAATAAAAATGTTTGCGCGAACCGCTGATCCCGCGTTTGATATGGATGCCCCAGTGCGCAGGGATGATTCTGTCCGTGATTATCAATTTTATTCCTATCAACCACCACAAGCCGACCTACGATCGCGAATTGAACTTCAAGTCCAAGATACCAGTAAATACTTTTTGCCGTGTGAAGCGTTTATCGAAATTGAGGGAGAACTCGTGACAAATGTTGCCGCTAATACACCATACGCAAATGATGATCGTGTTCGAGTTGGTTTCGTCAACAACGGTATCATGGCGTTATTTGAGAGCGCCAGATATCTTATTGACGGGCGAGAAATTGAATCAATAGAACGCGAGGTTGATGTTGCAACAACGATAATTGGGTTAGCGAGATACTCGGATGATTATACAAGATCGGCGGGCCCATCTATGATGTTCGCAAAGGACACCACTAATAACGCTGATCATCTTCAGTACATTAACGTGCTGACGGCAAGATATAACGCAGTTGACCCACAGGCTGAAGCAGCTAACCCAGACCGCAGGGCAAGACCAGGCGCTGATTTCAATATTATAAAAAGTATTAACGATAATTACAATCTAGGATTCGCAACACGAGTAGGAATGTTGCAAGGACAACGCCGACAGTTTTCATACGCGATTCCACTCCATCACATATTCGGATTTTGCAGAAATGTCTAAGCATACAATTGTGCTAACGCGAAAGGGCGATGATAACGATGCAATATGGCGTGCTGCTGGCGTCGATAACGGTAAAGTCGTTTTAACTAAAATAGCATTGTGGATGCCGGTGTTGACTCCATCAGTTACCACGGAAGCACGATTGTTATCATTTATGGAACAGGGAGGAAAATCGTTGTTGAGTTGGCTAGCGGTAACAACTGATGCTAAAGAGGATAATGTCGCTGATACATTTACATGGCACTTGGCATCAAAACAGGGTGTTTCAGCCCCGCGTCATATATTCATAGCGCTACAGAATAGGGAACGATTGGGTAATCAAGAACGCAGCCATATGATATTTGATCAATTAGGAGTCAGGGATGTTTCGCTGAGAATAAACGGACAACAGGAACCATCCGAGGATATACAGCTTAATTACGGCGACAACCATATCGCACGTGTGTATCATCGATTGCTGTCATACATGGGTCGTGATCAAAACGTCGACACTGGTTTGCAAATATCACAACTTGATTTTAAAAAACTGTATCCGATTTATTATTTTTCGTTGGAACATCTTGATTTAACGAGACAATCCGTCGTTGATATACACTTCCGAGCTCGTATAGCCCCGGTGGTGCTGATTATAGAGCGGTTGCTGTCATTCTCAGCGATAAATCAATGCTGCTAGAAGGTGTTGGTGGACGAATGAGAATCGTTGATGCGCCAGTGGAAAACATGTAATTGAAAACACAAACGCGTTTACAATAAAATGTCGTATAGTGTTGTCAGTGTAGAGTTGACTAATGGTCAAGTCAAGAAATTACGATCAAAGTCGGCTAAACAATGCGGAACCACAATAACGCTGAAGCCGTCACAGATGGCAGGTGGTAATCATAAGATATCGTTGACGGCGCGTCAAATAAAACATTTCAATGATGCGATGAAGAATAAAAAGGGTGTTCAAATAGATTTTTCGGCCGCAGCGATTAAAAACATGGAAAAGACCGGTGGGATATTTCCGCTGTTAGCTGCGATTCCGGCATTGATTGCCGCGGCCGCACCAGCAGTGGCTAAGGCGGCGGCGTTAGGAGCCGTTGGTACCGCGGCGGGAATGGCATTGAAAAAGGCAACCGGGAAAGGTTATAAAAAAAAACGATCCGTGGCCGGAAAGGGTCTAAGACTACCGGGAACCGTTTAATGACTCCTATGTCTAATTTTGATTTAATAGACGCCGCCGACGCGTTAGCGATAAAAAACTTCAGGGGTGTTTTTATGAGGGATCAATTACCGGCGGCACCAAGGAATATTGAAACCGGCATAATTAACCTCGATGGGTCCTCCGGAGCGGGAACTCATTGGGTTGCGTACGCGATTGATCCGCGCGCGATCGTCTATTTTGATTCATACGGGTTAGCCCCGCCGAACGAGTTTATGCGGTATATCCGGGCGTGTTCAGCCCCGGTTTTTTATTCCACGCTGCCAACACAGCAATTAAGTGACCCACCGATATGTGACCGTGAGGTATTGAACGTGCTCGCGGCGATTTCATCATCGCGGAAACCACCTCATGTGGTTGTAAACGAATACACTAGTGGGGTCGTAGAGGCCCGGCGGGTTAATTAAAAACACTGGTTTTTTTTACAATAACGATGATTGATATTTGGGGACGACCTATCTCGGCGCTGAGAGAATCCACGGAAACGCCCGCCACCGATGACATAAAAAAACTAATCGAGGATGAAATCGCTGATACGTTAAATCTAACCAGTGTTGACCCGGGCGAAATAGTTGTATTTCAAGACCGCCAGGGTAAATTAAAATCCAGTAATGTGTCGCTGGATGACGTTTTAACACGACAGCGTGATGCCGCCGAGAACGCTATCGCGTTGTATACCAGCGACGGACGACTCAAACCGGGTGAACATCTGTCGACGGTGACGGATAGGGTAACATTAGTCCAAGACGGTTTTATAAGGTTAGATAGATCGGTGACCGAACTTAACGCGCAGGTGAAAAAAATCTGTCACCGAGGTGAAAAAATCTGTCACCGATATACAACTCACTACCGCTAGTTTTTTTGGGACCCCGACGGTAACCGAACCAAATCTTGCAGGGATAAAAAGTACTATTTCGGAGTTTACAACGCTGTCGGGCCAATTTTACACGTTACGAAAAAATGTTAACAGGATCGATGACAACTTTGATAAATTCTTTGGTAAAAAAAATACCAAGCTGGATGAAATTACAACAACTATAAATGATATCACTGCGTATGGACAGGAAATAAAAACAATCAAAACTAATGTTGCAGCGAACAAGAATAATGTAGACGCGAATGGACAGGAAATAAAAACAATCAAAACTGATGTTGCAGCGAACAAAAAAAGTATAGACGCGTATGGAGGGGAAATAGGAACGATCAAACTTGATGTTGAAGCGAACAGAAAAAGTATAGACGCGTATGGAGGGGAAATAGGAACGATCAAACTTGATGTTGAAGCGAACAGAAAAAGTATAAACGCGTATGGAGGGGAAATAGAAACGATCAAAACTGATGTTGAAGCGAACAAAGGGAATATAGACGCGTATGGAGGGGAAATAGAAACGATCAAAAGGAATATAGACGCGTATGGAGGGGAAATAAGAACAATCAAAACTGATGTTGAAGCGGAAAAATTTAATGTTATATCGATTAGAGGAAATATAGACGCGCATGGACAGGAAATAAAAACAATCAAAACTGATGTTGCAGCGAACAAAAGGAATATAGACTCGCATGCAGGGGGAATAAGAATAATCAAACTTGATGTTGAAGCGAACAAAGGAAATGTAAACGCGCATACACAGGAAATAGGAGCGATCAGAATTGATGTTATGGCGAGCAAAAGGAATATAGACGAACATACACAGGAAATAGGAACGATCAAACTTGATGTTGAAGCGAACAGAAAAAGTATAAACGCGTATGGAGGGGAAATAGAAACGATCAAAACTGATGTTGAAGCGAACAAAAAAAATGTAGATGCGTATTGGCGGGGAATAGGAATAATCAAAACTGATGTTGCAGCGAACAAAAAAAGTATAGACGGGAATACATATGAAATAGGAACAAACTTGATGTTGCAGCGAACAAAAAAAGTATGACCGAGAATACACGGGAAATAGGAACGATCAAAACTGATGTTGCAGCGATTAAAAACAAACTACCGGGAATGACAGAGCAACTCGAAAAAATGAGAACACCTCATGGGAGCATCGGCAATAGCGTATACACGGTTCAACACGGATCATTCGATTGGACTCCTACGCATAATACAGTAAATATCACCGCAATTGTTAAGGGCATTTATCGATTGACATTGATTTCAGCGATGCAGTTCAGTATATCATCGTCGAGTTCATCCGGGTTTAACAATACAATATCAACAATCGTTGACAAAAATGCAACCGAACGGTTTATAATTAAAGCCGTTGATAGCGGTCTATTTAGGATAAACATTACATGGTATGTGGAATTTGTAGTGGATTTAAGTGAGTAATTGAAAACACTAGCTCTTTTAAAATAAAATGACCACCAGGGTAATTGAATCAGAGATATCACCGACGTCACATCAATATAGATTCGATACCGTAAAAGAATTATCCGCGAACTTGAAAACGCTTTCCGAACAATACCGCGCAAAAATAAAAAAATACCGCCGAAAAATAACCGCCATCGACGTGGCCGTGTACTCGGTGTCCGGTATAGTAGCCGGTACCGGAGTCATTTTATCCACGATGACCATGATGGCCCCGATCGCTGTTCCAATCGCTATCTCCGCGGCGACAACAATTGCTGGAGTCGCCAACGCAATCACTAGAAAGATATCATCGTGTTCTCAGAAAAAACTCAACGAGTATACAGTAAAACATCAAATAGTATCCGACGCGTACTCGAAATTATCCGGGTTGATCTCGTTGTCGATTGATAATTCGTTCATATCCGATGTTGAATTCTCCACGATGGTCCAGTTGTATGGCTCCGCGATGTCAAAAATCGAAAATTTTCAACTGGAAGCCGGAAACCACGTCGCTGAAACCACTTCAATGGGCTTAAAGCATTCTTCTGAAAACAAGCAAGTTGTTAATATTCGGTGTTGAAATTAAACACTAAAAACAGCGAATAATAATAATGTCGCTGAACCCCGAAGGGTTTCAATTACTTCAACGGATCGCGGAGAACACCACTCCGGTACAAACAAGTATGATATCGATAACGTCAACGAAACCCGAATTCAGTGTGAACTTCCCATCACCGGTTCCAGTGAAGGAAATAGCGCTGGCAAAATTGCGAGTATATCACAGTTGGCCTAATATCCGAGCGGACGCATTTAACGGACAACAACCTAATAACTCGCTGGTTTTTGCATGGACAAATAAGCCCGATGGGACCCCAGACTGGAAGGAGGTTACAATACCAACTGGGTCATACCAAATAGAACAAATCAATAAAGAATTTCAACGCAGAATAAAATCGATCACAGGAAAAGAATCAAAAATCGCTATTACGGTTCATGAACCGACGTTATCGTCGACGATTGAAATAAGCACACCGGGGTATATGGTTGATATTTATAACAGTTCAATAAGAACCATACTAGGATGGCCTAAGAATCCACCTCATGAAATCTCCGCGGACTTGCACACGAATGCGCAATCGTATCATGGAATTAATCCCAGTTATCAAGATGATTTGTCTATTATAAAAAGCGCGTTATTACCCAGCAGGTTTATATTTCAAAACAGGAATACCATGCAATGGTATTTTCCGTATAAGGAAACTCCTGAATCGTCCGCCGTGGTCACAGTTAATTTAAATGATATCGCTGGTGCGTTTGCCGAGATTAATCGTAATTACCAATCACAACTAGAACAGCTACGGAAAACGAAAGCACGAAAACACGTTGAGGTGTTAAACCAACTTATATCAGACATGGAATATATCAATGAACGAATCGTTAAAACAATATCCGCTAACAGCGATGATAATAAACAAAAATTCCTAACCGAGTATAATATCACAGAAGCCAATTTACCCGATTTCAAGTTTCCAGGATACAACGCACCAGAACTAAGAAAATCATTAAGAGATTTTCTCGGCCCATCAACTGTCCTCAGACACGATAACGGAGAGGGTGGTAGGCATATTGCTCCATACAACGTAAATATTGCATCGGTGATAGCAATCAATCTAGTGTGTGATGCTATCGAAGGAAGTTACCAGGTGGATACCAAGCAATCAAATCAGGCTCAACAGGGGTATATCCTTTATTCATTTTCACCAACAGCCCCTCCGGGATTTTTAATCGTTGAGAGTCCAATTAATCCGGTCTATATGCGATGCCATAATCGGTTTTTAACAAGAATTAATTTCAGACTTACCGATCAGTCAAATAACCTAATTGATCTACAAGAGGAGGAGTTAGTGATCACTCTGTTTGTAAGATCATTGTAAATAGCCACTTAGCAGCAGAGGGGGCGATGACATCAACGCGGTCGTCGCGCTTTTTTACCGGACGCTGACGACACTGGGATCGGCGCGCAGAAAGTATATTAAACTAAATGACGTTCGATTTACCCCCCGACGACGACGTCGTTTTTTTTTTACCAGGCGCTGACGATGCTGGATCCGCTGAGTGCAGAAGGTATTAATTAAACCAAATGACGTTTGGACAAAATGTCCGATTCGCCCCCTCTGCCGCTATTTTATTGCGTTTGTCGAAATTGTTAATTGCAGACATGGATCTTAAATACATTTCTCACTTGTATATCATCGTAATGTAAATGTTGTCCACTTTATCTCGGTAACCTGCGAATGTTGCCTTCCTCTGAATAATGCATGATGCTCCAAACAGTAATTCCCCCAGTCAGAGCAGCCCGGATCGGCTACTGTGGTGTGTCCTTGAGCGAAAGTTGAGTCCCACAATTGGATCACCCTTGATCGACTACCGTGGTGTGTACAATGCACTTTACCCTACATATCCCGGCACGATATAATCTTCAGATGTCGCTATGCCTTAAAAAAAAAAAAAAAAAAAAAAAAAAAGCCTGCCATACCTATGTGCATTAGGAAGCCAAGCATGAACAAAACAAACTATCATAAGTAGCCCAAAGAAACAAACAGAAAATACAACGAATTTTGTGATTACAACCAGGGACCTAAACATGAGCTTTGACAAATTGAAAACTTGAGCACTTTACTTCTGTTCACTCTAGTATGGTGTTCGTTTTGACTAATCTCTTCTATTTCAGGTGAAAATTTTTGAAGGTTTCTGATATATAAGAAACAAGCTTTGCATTTCAAGGAGTGAAAACAGAAAAGCGGACCTCGTAACAATTGTCCACTCTACATACACTTACATCATAGTATCCGCAATTAACTGCAGATATTTTTAACAAATCCGTTTTTCTAATTAAAAACTGTGGATTGTCAGATTTTACATTGACCTGTTTGCATCTAGGACGTAAAAACTGTTCCACTCCGTCAATCGCAGTTGAAGAAATAGCTATCGTCTGACTGATTCAGATTTTTGATACAATGATCTGTAGTAATTTAGTAGTAGTATAATCCAGGAGAGCTCTGGATCACATCTTAAACCATTAACTGATATTTCGAATCTATAGTAAATAAGACAAAATTACAATTGTCAAGGCTGGTATCATACCAACGTCTGACACAATCAAAACTGTTATATTAATTTCAATAGGATTCGACTTGAGGTAAAGCAGACTAAAAATTTCCTCAAGACAACACGTCGCACGTACCACAGAAAAGCTTTTGGAATCAGAAAATCACTTTAAAAAGCACGCGGATAGATGTCTAGGTAATTACGCCTTTTTAGGAACGGTCTACTTAAAGCACACGGGTAGATATCTGGGTAATTACACCCTTTTATGAAATGTCTACTGAAAGCGAACAGACTAGGTAATCATACTTTTAGGAAAGGTCTACTGAAAGCATGCGGATCAATGTCTAAGTATTAATACATTTTAGGAAGGGTCTACTGAAAACAATTCATTTACTTCTTTTACCTCTTTATCTTCTATCTCTTGTAAAAAAAAATCGTATTTTTTTTAATCATTCTCCTAATTTTCTAGATCTTAAACCTGGCAAAGTTGTCTTTCTGAAGGTTTATTTCGTACGCCAGTAGATTGAAGGTTTCCTCTGCTGTTATTTTTATCTGCTTTACAAAGGTTTACTTCCACATTTTTGTTATCAATTTAAGCTGTTGCTCTTTATTCGCTCCCTACTTTCCATCCCATGCATTTAATTTTTTACTTTTTATTCACTCGTTGTTGTCTGTCTCCTGTATTTAAGCTTTTGTTTTTTATTCACTCATTGCTGTCGATCTCTTCATTTAAGCTGTTGCTCTTTATTCACTCATTGCTGTCGATCTCTTCATTTAAGCTGTTGCTCTTTATTCACTCATTGCTGTCGATCTCTGCATTTAAGCTGTTGCTCTTTATTCACTCATTGCTGTCGATCTCTGCATTTAAGTTGTTGTTCTTTATTCACTTTTTGTCTGTCCCCTGCATTTAAGTTGTTGCTCTTTACTCATTGCTGTCGATCGTTGCATTTAAGATGTTGCTCTTTATTCACTCATTGCTGTCGATCGCTGCATTTAAGCTGTTGCTCTTTATTCACTCATTGGCAGTTTATTCCCTGAGTTCAGCAGCATCTTTGGGATGTGTTTATATCACGTTCCTTAAATTTGACCAGTGAGGGTAACTGAATGTTCTACACGAAGAAGAACAAATAAAGAAAACTGAAAGGAAAGAACATCTTTTCTCATCTCAGAGTGTACAAAATATATGACATTTAGATTGGGCATGTACAGAAAGGAAGCTTATACGTTGACCATAATCTCTGAAGTAAAGTATTTTCGACTCCAAGTGAGTTTTCCAATAGTTATGTAGAATTTGTATTCAAGACTAGTGACTGTTATTATTATTATTATTATTATTATTATTATTATTATTATTTACATGTATATCTTTCATTGTGCCAACAAGAAAAGGAATGTTATAGATTGTATGACGTTTTTAATAAAATTGGACTTAACTTATTGATTAATATTTCATTACATACAATTTCATCACATACTATTTCATTACATACTATTTAATTGCATTCTATTTCACTGCATACTATTGCATTGCATACTATTTAATTACATACTATTTCACTGAATATTATTTAATTATATACCAACATGCATACTTGTTCATTGCATACCGTTTCCATTATTCTCCATTACAAAATACAGTTCATCATTTAGATCTGCTGACAAGACTTCTTACAATTTACAGCAATGAGTTTATCTTAGAAATCTTAGAACTTGTTTCATTGCAAACGATTGCGGATAAGCTCTCTCTCTCTCTCTCTCTCTCTCTCTCTCTCTCACACACACACACACACACACACACACACACTGTCACAATGACTCACGAGCCCCAAGACAGCAAAGCCGACAGCCTACACACATGAACAACTCATGGTAAAATATATTACAATTTAATAAATATTACTAATGAATAAAACTATTCAAGCGATTTATGGATATAAATCTTCCAATTACACTACACTCATAAATGAATACATTATTTTGACCTGTTAATAAATGCCTTCTTTATTCCATCATATGAGAGTTAACGTCTTAATGTGAGAGTCTCCTTTCAGTGAGTAGTCCTTTGTACTCATCTGTATTTGTTATTTCTTCTTCTATTCTCCCTTCTCCTTCCCTCCTGCACCCATCGTGTGCCACTCCTTATGCTCGTTCCTTCCGCACCTCGTCTGTACTAGTCATGATGCTTCCTCGTTCCCTCTCTTGAAAGTTTAGTGTCGTCTCTTACGTGCACCCTAGGAGCTTCCTGAAGAAAGTATAAGTGACGTGCATCCTGTTCTCCGTAATCTACTACTCATCAGACAAATGGCGAACACTTTACCAGGCCTTTCTCGCACACTAACGTATCTCATTCCATGCACGCCTTGCATTACATACAAATAATATTACTTACGAAGTTTCGTAACACATCCACACCGTATACATGTTTTATTTGGACGCAACAATTTACCGTTGTTAAAGTAAAACGGTCACACTGCCTGTGTCCTACGAATAATAGAATGATACACTGAAATACCTAAATACATGTGCATACAAATCCACTCTGTCTACTTACATAAGTCTTAGTCTACATACTAATAAATGCAAACACATATCCAAAATTCAATTTTTCTAATAGATTCAATTATACACTATGATGTGATATTCTGTAATAGTTCTACGATATGTTATGTTCCATGTCCTAATAAAATAGCTACACTTTATAATACACAATCTATTGTAACGAGTCTATGCTCTTAAAATAAGTCACAGAAAAGTGTGAAGACAACAAGCTTTACAATTAAATTATATATAAATAACACTATTAAATTCATATCTGCAGAAATATACACAAATATTCGTCTGAGATATTTTTTTTTCCTTTAGAAGCATTCTGTTCTTTCCCAGTTCAATTCCTCTTCCACCTTTTTACGAGTCTCTCGCTCTGAATTGTCTTTCCCCCCAGAATTCCTTTTGATACCTCCATGTATTTTCCATTCTTCCCAAACGCCAGGAAACCACTGATTCACTTTACACAGGTATGGCTAGATATTGCATTGCCCCCATCCCGTCTGTACAAGACATTAGCTCGTCCTGCTGGTAGATTTTTAAATTCCTCTGATTCCGACTGGCTGGTAGGCCTCGTTTGATGGTCGGCGCTTGGGCCCAAATCCTTTGACATATAGCTGTGAGCACAGAAACATGGCTTCTTAGCAACACAAACAGCTTAATCCGTTTTGGCGACTAGCCGACTCAACCGTCTATTTACTGAATAAACACATAACCTGTCATCTGTTCTGGCATCACACCCTTAAACCGACTGGCATAACCTTACGTAACTCTTAACCAGCAAGGAAGTTAGAATCACGGCCGTAAAGATGGAAAATTCTGACTATATTTCCTCACACACACACACACACACACACACACACACACACACACACATATACACACACATTGCACAACTGCCTCCAAAACGTTGAATCAAAATAGTATTAAACGACGTACTGTGAGTTTTTGCTGCAGTGTAATTATGGCACTGTTTAACAAAATGCAGAAATTTCGTGGGTATTCGTACATGTATAGTGATTTCGACACAGTTTTATTAGGCTGTAGATAAATTTCATTAACACTTTCAATGATATCTCGTTCAAATGTTACGAACAAACTGCTTCCGTTTTACGAACGACATATATTACACTTTCCACAAAAACGGCTTATCAAACAACATCATAATCAAATATGTCAATATGACTGCACAAATTGTTCGATACTAGCTTTGAGGGAAGAGTACTTTATTTAGATAATCAGTTGTTCGGCAACACCTACCGCTTTCAACCATTCTCGTTCCCTGCAAATGATGGCATCACATGTAATCTGATTACAATGAAATCTCTACAGTCGTACATGGAGATCTGACAGACACCGATAATAGTTCATGTTTTGGTGACCTTTGAAATTCCCAGTCCACTTATTTTTAGTAAGGTATCATATAGATCATCACACATTCGTGTTAGGGAGAAATTAACGATACATTCCGAATGACCTGTGTCATTTCAAAACTGAATATTGTAATTTGTTTGGTGAACTACAAGATCAAAAGAACATAGCCTCCCTTTTAATTTCATCTTTACAGTTCAAGAATTTTTCGTGGGTTATGGCTTTACTTCATTGTCGTAGGTTCTGCAGCCACATGAAGAATTTTTGTAAATAAAAAATATGAATATGTTATGGGAGTAACAATACAAAGACAAAGAAAATACACATTGTTGATGTAAATTATTACACTCAGACTGTGAAAGATTGATGAACTTCCACGACGATGTATCCATCCTTAAATACATACATACATGAGCAAATAATGGCAGACAAAAAGAAATGCTTTACATCAAGCAGCAGCTAGCCAGCTCTAGAGACAAACATACTTGGCTGTATTCACGCTCACACAGAAAGATTAAGCATTTTTTTTTTTAAAAAAATATTGTTTCAAAAAGCGAATAAGACGAAATGCCATAAAATTATCGAATGTTTTGTTTTAATTCTATAAATTGTTTGAAAGCATTCTGTGTAAAATATTGTAGCAATTGTGTGTGTGTGAAACATTTTGTGCGCAAGTACAGTTTACACATAAATTCAAAATGAACACTACCTTATAGTACTTGTTTGTTTGACTGATGAAATTAAATTTGTTATAATAGATAGTCATTATTCATGATTGAACAAGATGATCTTGGGTTTCTTTACTTACAGGCTCGTTACAAATTACTATAAAAAAAAATAACCGTCTGTCACCCATTAAAGGCCTCTACAAAGTCAGTGAAGCACAAAAAGCACAAGTCCAGATTGTGTATATATTTTAACAGGGGTGCTATATCCGAAAAAGATCAACAGGTGTAATTTTATTACCTGTCCCAGATACGAAAATAGTGCGACTTATTTAACCACCTGCCGACTCCCACTTACTCACAGACTGGCCAGGAAAGTTAAGAGGGCTTTCACTTGTTCTGATAAATTCGACATATCGCATCTCTGTCTGAAGGAATGAGTTACAAGGAAATATACATGTGGACTTCTCGATACGCAGATTACTATCCGTGTCGGCGTAACATACCTGGCCAAATTCAATGATAGTTTTGTTAGGTTCATCACGTTTTTAGAATGTACGCGTTTTTCACCTTGTGAAACAAGGTAAAATGTATTT
The DNA here is from genome assembly GCA_028554795.2 of Sinohyriopsis cumingii. Classification (NCBI taxonomy): domain Eukaryota; kingdom Metazoa; phylum Mollusca; class Bivalvia; order Unionida; family Unionidae; genus Sinohyriopsis; species Sinohyriopsis cumingii. The sequence continues at coordinate 56,152,746 of CM068836.1, forward strand.
ATGTACGCCTACGATCTACATTTATCCGTGTTTACTTAGCAGTGAAAAATGCAGTTATGTCCAAATGAAAAATGTACTGATAGGACGTACAGGATAATTTAAGGGTTCATGAGACATATGATAATTGGAACTGTTTTACGGCTGTTATGACGCCAGTGCTGATGTTATTCGTTGAGGTATTCTTGGATTTTTTTTTTAATGCAGCTTCATACCAGATATAGATTAAAACTTTAAATTCGGATATGGCAGAGACCGAATTAATCGAGTCATTTAAAAACTACAAAAGAAATGACTAGTCCATTCGGTTCACCGCAATATTCATTTGACTTCGAGTCAAGCCGATTGCTGGACTTAATTAAAGCAGACGTAACGTTAACGTCAAAGGATGACGTTACCATCACAAGAGAAAGTTTGGCAAATCTCTCTGGAGAATTAAACCTCTCATCGCAAGAGTTGGATATTATATTTTCTGCTTTGGATAGTGACGATGATGGAGTCATTACAGCAAAAGATATTAAGCAGCGAGTTAAGCGTGAGCAAAAAAGAGAACACGAAATTCGTCAGGCTAATATGAAGGCCTCCATGACGGATCTCCCTGTTGACTTTGATGGTTTATCGGAAAAAAGGTTAGTTTTCCTTCTCGATATATGTACGCGAATATGAAGAGAGAGAGAGAGAGAGAGAGAGAGAGAGAGAGAGATATGCAGGACAATATGTGCATCTTTTGTGCTATCTTGGGGTTTCCATGCACACTACACATTATCTCATAGTACATTATTGCGCACCGCAATGCAATTTTATGTATTTATGTATTAAAATTATACAAGTATACTTAGATCTGTTAAAGCTATGAAAACGTACCTCTGCATTTGTCATTACTTTCTGTACTTATTAAATAAAAAAGAATTACCATATTCATAACTCATTATGTGCATGCACGAGATCGTTCAAGTCACAGTATATCTCGTCAGTACTCACGAGGTTTCGATTGAGGAGAGCAACCTAGTGGACTTCTCCACCACCAATAACTATAGTTAGTAAAGAGTAATGTCGTCATTTTTGTGGGTTTTTTGGGTATGAAAGTAATATATATATATACATCATGCATGGGGTAGTGCTACAGTAGAGATAGACCCACTATGTATCACAAATAACATGTTGGAAATTTACTGACGGTATCTAAGACAGAAATTTAGATAAATGTTTTAGCTTTGTTGAAGAGCTAATTAATCAGTTAACTTCTGTTTTTGTTTTTTCTGCTTAAAGTGTATAAATTATAAATAGTGAAAAAGCCGGGTATAGATGGTAATATTATCACAACGGCCTATTGTATCGTCTCGAGTACTATTAAGATGATTAATTCGTTGTCGGCTATTTTTACATTAAATCATAAATTAGGTGCGCCCGAAGGCGACCAAAGAGGAAAGATAATTGTTTTATTGGTCAATTTAATTTTAAAAAATTAAAAATAACCCACTACAACCCCATTCAAAAAGAACGCCTATTATAGCTCATCATTATTCATAATAAATACTTCAGTTACAGGTTTTATTAAAATTAAATGAAAGCTCAAGCAAGGTGCAACACGATTTTATCTACGTGTAAATTTAAGGTCATATTTCACTGAAGTTTTCTTTATTAATCATGACAGTCGGCACAGTGACATAGTATATAGTACACCTAGCCTGTATGTAATATCAACAACGTCTCACGTGATTTCTTTGCAGCGATCGTGTCTTATCTTTCAGTAGTTGAACGGTTGACGATTTTTAAACGTTTTCTTTTTATAGTACATACTTACAAAATGATTTCGCCAACTTTCATTTGGCTGAAATTAAATAAATTAACGCAAACAATCTTAGAGGGGTTAGGGTGTGCTGCAGTGAGGGAGAAAGTAGTGTTTTGATTGTACATTTGAGGGTTAGACATTTTAATTTATCTTTGACTGCTCACACTTTTTTACCAATTACTGTTCGTTTTCATGTTAACTGAGTCCGAATTTGACCATGCCGTAAAAAGCACGCATTATCTGCGAGAAATGGGTAGTAACAAAAAAAAGGGTAGTAACAAAAAAGGAATGTTAAAAGGATATATTGCGATGAAATTGAAACCTTTGAGTTGATTGAAAAGTTTGCTAATCAATCAAAAGTATATGCTTTCTGTAAACAACTTTGCCCATTTGTTTTATTAATAGCGGAATTATGAATTATTTCTAAAGGCATTAAAAGATAAAGGTGTTACTATTTTTAGAATTATTTTACACTTTATCTATTATTTCCATTTTAAAAAGAATTAACTCAAAATTGGTGATACTTGCAATACCATTTAATTTGATGTTAATTAATAATTTTCAATTACAAACCGTTAAAAAAAATCGCTAACAAAATGTATATAACATAGTTTTCATTGTTTGAGCGATGTATTTGAAATTACTTGAACTTTTGTATTTCTGATCAAGAGAAGCAAACAAACAAACAAGCAGAAAAAAATCCCTGTCACGACACCAAGTTTCACCCCATGTAACCTCTTCCAATAAAGAGCAAAGGTAAATAGCCAGAGGGAACAATTTTATTGTTTTCGTTTGATATCTGCTAAAACGGTGACTGGGAGCTTCAATAATGATAAAGGAATCAGACAGGTCCAGAAAGGACTTATATACCAGTCGATATGTCCTAGATTAGACTTATGGCGCATAAACAATCGTTGTCGCATAATGTAGAAACTACAGTTCTGTTAAACGCATGTTATGAATCCCACAATTGATGTGTGTACCACTTGCTAATCGTATTAAGGTCGATATATACCTTTAAAAAGCACATCCGACAGACATCGATGAAGGTTCGTGCTCCGGTGACAATTAACTTATTGTTAGTAACCTATCAGATAGATCGTTGCATTTCGTGTTTGTTTGAAGTATTTTATTCCGAGTAACAATTCTGACATTGATAAATGTTTATGTGAAAGTTGCAGTTCGATAGGTGAATCGGAAGGTCAACAGAGCATGGCCTGGTCTCCATTCTCTCGGAAACCCGTTTTAACCGGATTGGGTGTGTTACATAATGAAATTCTGGGACACTCTGGATTCTTTTAAAAAAATGAATCCAGCTTTAGAAGCATCCCGATATCGAACTGTGTCAAACTGCACCAACGACCATACTTAAACTGTAACACACGTCAGGTTTAAAAGAGGTGGTTGTACGATTGGCCATAAAAAGCAGGTCACGATGATCTAATTGCAGAGCGCGAAAAATTTACTCAGAGAATTACACGTTGAATAAGTTAAATACTTTTAAAAGGTCGTTTCAAAATATAGCATTGTAACCTAGTTTTACGTGTATGACAGATAATCATAGAGATCGTTTTATGCAATTTGTATGACAGATATTGTCGTATGCATTTTGTATGACAGATATTGTCGTATGCATTTTGTATGACAGATATTGTTTTATGCATTTTGTATGACAGATTTTGTTTAATGCATTTTGCATGACATATTTTGTTTTATGCATTTTGTATGATAGATAATCACAGAGATCCGTTTTATACATTTTGTATGGGGGGCCCCGAGTGGCCGAGTGGTCTAAAGCGCTCTCCGTTACGGATCACCTCTGTCTGCGTGGGTTGGAGTCTCGGATTCGGCCAGTGTGGGTATGTGAGAAAGCTTGTCAGTAGCTTCTCTTGGGGCGGTGGCTCTTTCTGGGGTTTTCCCGGGTTCTTCCTCCACCATTATTACTGGCCGCCATGTATAGCCTATCTTGTGCTGAAAAATGGCTTTAAATTCTACAACAACAACAACAACAACATTTTGTTTGACAGATAATCATAGAGATCCGTTTTATGCATTTTGTATGACAGATAATCATAGAGATCCGTTTTATGCATTTTGCATGACAGATTTTGTTTCATGCATTTTATATGACAGATTTTGCTCAATGCATTTTGCATGGCTGATTTTCTTTTATGCATTTTGTATGATAGATAATCCTCGAGATCCGTTTTATACATTTTGTATGACAGATAATCATAGAGATCCGTATTATGCATTTTGTATGACAGATAATCATAGAGATCCGTTATATGCATTTTGTATGACAGATTTTGTTTTATGCATTTTGTATGACAGATTTAGTTTTTTGCATTTTATATGACAGATTTTGTTTTATGCATTTTGTAGGACAGATAATCATAGAGATCCGTTTTATGCATTCTGTATGACAGATTTTGTCGCTCATCCTTCAGGCAGCAAGCATAAGGAATAACGAAGTTTATCACGTAATCTTACAGTCTCCCAGAACTTTCAAATTATTACTGGGGACCTAGATAGGGCCATTCTCAAGGAAAAAGGGTTAGTATCTTTTAAAAAAAAAGTAAACGTTGCATAAAAAAAATAAGCATGATGCAAGTGTTGGTACTGATTCTTACCGGCGGGCCTCTGCAGTCGCTCAAAATTGAAGTCAACGTGGAGCATTAAACATTTATCGTAGGTTGTCACAAAGTTTGTCAATCGGTTGTCGTAAAATTTGAGTTTATCGTGCATTGTCATATTTAGGTGCCCGTCATTTACTTATGTTTGAAGCTAATGTTTAGTTTGGTGTTTTATGGCACAAAAACTCAGATTATTTAGTGCCGATACAATTTGAGTGAAGAGCTTTGCCCAAATACGGCTTCGATAGTCGACCAGGGTTGATTCAGTAGTAGGATTCGATCCTGGTCCTTTCCTGTCATGAGTCTGGCACGCTAACCCACTGAGCCGCCGCTACTCTGCATACATCAATAACATCTGACGCAACGCAGGAGGGCATACTCTGCATTGTCTGAGACCGCAGAGGGTGTGAAGCTGAACACCGTACCGGTGTGTGTTGTCGTATGACCACTTTTTATTTCAACCTTTTTATGTAAATAATAATAATAATAATAATAATAATAATAATAATAATAATAATAATAATAATAATAATTTTGTTTTAGGAGGGTAGAGGGTAACTTAGTTATAATGTACTATTCCCCCTGACGTCCACAGGATGAACAAACTATAAGAAATTGTAAATAAAATAGAGAAGAAAACAAAAAGCAAGAAAAAGAAAAGAAATAAAGTAAAGCAGGCTTAAATATGTTAAGTATGACAACACAAATTATATCTGATATGCATTAACATAATAAAATGAAGTGCAATGTATTTTAATGTTTAGAACGAAAAACTAATGGCCATACTATTTTGCATTTACCAGATTGAAATTTCTTCCTAATCTAGTGGTTTCGGAGAGGTTTATTGCATAAAATATCACCAGAGTAATTAGATCATTTGTAGCTCTACTGGTCATAGACGTCGTCTGTCGTCCGTCCGCTAGCACACATTTTTATTTTATTTGCTTGAGGATTACCATAAAGCTTTGAACACACACATTCATCCCCTGGTCTAGTTGGTCCTAAATGGAAATGGTACTGATCACGCATTCAGTATGGCCACCACAATGACCATCTTGAAAATGTTATCGCTACTCCTTAATAGGTGGTCAAATCAACATGGAGTTTTAACTAAAAGACGTTTTTGTGATATCTTCTTAGTCCTGAATGAAAATTGTCTGTTATTACGTCAAGTATTGCTACGATAGCGGCCATGTTAAAATCTTGATATCGCGACTCCACTTACATGGATGGTCATATCACCATGGCGTTTTCAATGAAAGACTTAATATGGTGTCTAGTAGGTGCTAAATTAGATGGTGTCGATCTAATGTCCAATGTGACCGCCATAGTGGCCATCTTGAAAATATTGTTATCGCTATTCGTCCTACATGGATGATCATATCAACATTTTGTTTTCACTAAAAACCTTCTTACAATGTCTTGCTAGTCCTACTTAACAGTTGTGTTGTTCTGAATTCCAAAATGGTCGACAGGGCAGTTTTCTTTAAAATCTTCGTATTGCAACACTTACTGAAAAGAAAGTTTTGTTGAATTGGGGTTTTAACCAAAAGATTTCTTATAATGCACAGTTGGTCTTAAATGAACAATGATGATTTGTAATCGATCTCAATTTAGGTCCTTGGCATTGTTTTTCTGACTTACAGTGAAACATACCTTACAAATATTGTGGACAAAGATCATTCTTTACGCTGAGCATTAATCTCGACGTGTGGTAATCTAATCTGTATTCAAATCTGAGGCTTTTCGAACCCTAGAATAGACTTTTGGATGGCATACCAAATGGTATATTTAGAGTAATTCTTCCCGCCTTTTTTTACGTTTTGGGATATTTTAATATTACTAACAGTTGTATTTCCCTAAATTAAACAAAAGTAGTCCAGAAAAGAAAGAATGAACGCACCGTAAAATAATTTCTAATAGTTTAATGGTAGATAACGTTTTGTCGTCTGTGAAAGATATACGATTGAGCTTGCTACAAAACAAAACTTGTTTCACTATCTTTCACCAGCCTAGATTAATAACATGAACTAAAAAAGTTTTCTTTATTTGTGCCAATAGTATAGTCAGATATACAGATCAAGATTGGGATTTCTGTTCACTGATAACCTCTGCCTAGTTCCAAGCAACATTGATTTGGTTTTAGAGGAGTTACAACTCTTTGGTCCCAAGCTAAGAAAGAAGCAAAACCAACAAGATTTGTGACAGCTAACAAATACTTTAATTCTTCAAGTTATAAATTTTTTTTTAAGAGGAACATGCAGTATTGTGAACTAAATCCAAAATAATCCCAAAAATTTATATCACTAGTCCAAAATAATAGTGCTCCGAATAAATTTGAGGTCCTCTAATGTGCCGATGTACCAATATCCTTAAATATGCTGAAGTACCAACAGTCTTCACATATCATAATGGCATTGTTAAAAAATCCATTGAATGAATTCACAATTATGCCAGAATAATATTTTAGTCCACGTCATTGAAATCTTTGTAATTCCAATGAATAATCCAAACAAATGAGTCCTCTCAAATTATATATAAACACAACAATAAACATCTGCAAACTGATTTTAAAACAATAACATAGGAAATGTGAATTAATTAAATGACCACTTCTTCAAACTCATATACACTCTACGGATGGCTCTACATCGCAATATTTTCTACTCGATCTCTGTCGCAATGCAGGCAACATGACATATTTCCCATAAAACACGTCGCAACAGAACCCACCTGAATCATCCATCCAATGGGAAATTACCCCAAACTTGTCAATAGGTTCAATAATAAGATTGATTTAAAACTTGTAAACACACAATATAGACATGCATAACGGGGAATTAATAAACATATTCAAAGACAGCCAAATTTCAACTTGATATAAATCTTACCCAGTTGTTTATTCAAAAGTCATGACATTAGAAAAGTAGTATCATCAGTATTTAGATCGATTTTTAAATGTTGCACATACATAAACAAATCATTTATAAACAACATGAATAATACAGGCCCTAAAAAAATCTGTGAAACTCCTTTGTTAGATATACACTCTGATTTAATGTTACCAATAGCAACGTGTTGGCTTCTGTCAGAGAGGGACAAGTGAAAACACTTCCATTTTCAAGTTTCTATACAATTATATTATGTTCAAAGGCCTTCTTAAAATCAATTTATACGGTCCAATCAATTTCTCTATTGTCCACAGCAAGCAGCCATGCAACAAAAAGTTTTTGTGAGCGCAGACTGACTAGAGTGATTTGATCTAAATCCAGATTGGGTTGGGCGAATTCAATGTTACATTGAAAGGCAACAACATAAATGTCTGGAAACGTGCACGTATGTGTGTTCTTTGTTTTTACGACTTACTAGATGTTATATTTACAAGACATCCATGTTGATTGTAAATACTGAACATTTGAAATCATCGGAACATTATTGGACCCATAAAACAGCACTATACAAAATAACTGTCAATAAATCTGCGTGCAATGAATTGGTACTCATAAGATAAGTTCTTACTTAATTGTACTACATTACTGATAGTTACCAGAATACACGCAGATGAAGTGGTAAGGCTCACACCAGTATATAGGTCATACAACAAAGCGATGACAAAGACATAACCATGTTTTCTCAAGTCTTCTACAGACATTGAACGCTAGTATATTCATCATTCTGTGAAAGATCCGATGAGTATACATATCTTTCCTTTCCTGAAACTACCGTCTGAAGAAGTGCCATTGTTACAGAACATGAAACATGCAAAATGTAATGTAGCTCTTAAAAAGTACTTGAGAGAACGATTATAACCTAAACATAGACGCGGAGATTGTTACAGAGGCGTACACGTACTTATATATCTACCAGCTTAGGTACTAATGGGAATTCTAATAAATTCGTAAAAATATGCGTATTTTACAGGATGTGATCAAACAGCACAATAATTTGTGGAAATCTGCCTATCCGTATGTGTGTCCGTTTTTCTGTCTGTATTTATGCATGTATATCTGTACATATGTCTGCGTGTATACATCTAGAAGTGTAAGTGCATGAAAGTATTTAAGCTACACAGTGAAATATTTAATAAGTTTCATAATGCACTAAACACCAATAGTGCACTTGTCTGTCGCACATTTTATTTGCAGTTGTCGTGACTTATCGCAGTGTGAATCATAAATTCAATACATACCTCTCGCAGATGTTATCAAGGATTATATATCACAGGGTGTGTACATATATAACTGAGATTTTTCTGAATAATCAATACACATCTTTCTTCACTCAAGGATTTGAGAGTGTAGATTAAAATTTATTAACATTTATGTTCCAGTTCTATAGCAAGCCTGGGGATGTTTATGATTAAAGGAGACGTACAATATATGTGGGCATAATATATTCATGAAATGCGTCGATATCTGTAGCACGGAACTCACCAATGCATGCCTATATGAACTTCATCTTTTAACTAATTGCTCTAAACGATAAAAGATATCCTTTCTGCTAACAAAATAATCTTTATTTTAAATTACAATAAGGTAAATAAACTTAAGATTGAACTGAAACAAAAGGATGATTATTTGAATGTGAAGCTGCCGATGAAATTAAAACTGGCGTTTGTAAAATTGGAGAAACATGAAATTTACTACTTGCATGTGTACTTGATATGGTCTAGTGAAATTCAGATACAGCCATTAAATCTCAGACAACTTTGTTTGTCTGTGTATACCATACATCAAATTGCGAAAAGCAAAAAAAAAAAAACTACAAAAACAACAAAAAATAATAAAATAAAAAAATTACTTTACAAAATAAATTTTAAAAAAATCCACGATATACTTATCGCGTAGTGCGCTGAAGAATGACGATGAATACTCTTTACTTCGAACATAATGCCATGACCTGTCATCGCCTCTTACTACAGCAGACCTGGTCACGATTTTTGCAATAATATGCACGGTACACAAGGTGTGCGGTATATAAAATACAGTTTGCTGTTCTAAATATGTAAGCATCATTCAGGTTGTTTTCCATTCTATCATGGAGTTACCTTCCCACATCACGTATTTCGATAACAATTGCATAGCAAAACATACGAAGTTGCGGATAACATATATCGTACAATTTATATATGAAAAACATTGATGTTTATATTTCCTACAAATACACAATTTCATATGAATACATAGGAAACTATTTCTTTATAATCAATTTAAATTCTTAAAATGTTTCTCTTAGCTACAAACTATATATAATACTTAACATGGTAAGGAAATCGCTTGCTATAAAGGGAGGTAATTTAATTACACACTACACATATGGTGAATTAGAGCATTCTAGAATAACATTATAATTTAAGGATATCAATGTCTTCATATAACCCATTGTGCTTTTATATTACTAACCCGGATGGAAATATGGACCAGATATGCCGTCGCATAAATTTTCAGTAAAATTAGAGGCTATACTGTTCCCACCGAATATGATTTTTCAGGTGAAGAACATAGACACTAGTCTACTAGCGCAACGCAACGGATTTAATATATTTGCATTTTGGGTGCATGCCACACATGGCTAAAGAAAGGGAAAAATTGGTAATTTGTCAGTTTGCATGTCACATCAGGCACGGGTACTTGGTATGGGGGTGGGGGTGGTGGTCGAATAATTCGCAAAAAACAATCACAAAGAATCGTCGGTAAGGCAAGCATATAAGAAGGTAGACCAACTTCAGTTATTCAACGCATCTTTTTAACACTGATTATTTGATTCACCTTTTCCAGAGTAATTTAAAGACAAATCTCTCATGTGTTTTTTTTTAATAGACTAGGTTTTAAATGGCTTGACTTGGACATCCTTGATACTGTTATAAAGTGGAAATGCTGGTCTTGTTTTTTCATGTGAAGCTTAACTCCTTCCGCTACCTTCCTCCATCCGGTAACAGTCAATCATTTCAGCAAACATTAATATATCACGACATTTTCCATTACTCATTTTAGTATCATTTTCCAAATGAAACGTATTTGTCTGATACAATCAATCTCATTCAAATCAACATGACCTATTTAACGATCTGACAAACACCGATACGAGGTCGTACGAATCAATGTACACCTTTTGCATTTACGAAAGTGATCAAGTCATTCGGATAAGTCCGTGAAATCTGATAAGTTATTAATAAATGGTTGACCTGGAATTTCTAATGTCACCAGAAAATAAACTTTTATTGGCGCCTGTCAAATGCACTTATTATACGCAGATCTCGCTTTTATTTAGATAGCTGATACAGTTAAATTGCATCTCTTTTATCATTTTGTAAAGGACTATGCGAACCATTCAGTGTATTTCATCTTTTATCATCGGGTAATAATTTCTGGGCTGCACGTGAACAGAGAACGTTGTAGTAAACTCAGGAGGTAGACCAAGAACTATTTCTACAGGATTTTAATTTTCGTTTTGCTTAAAATTAGCTGTTTGACCCCTGTAAAAAATGTCCACTCCTTCCAACCTATCTGCGAATTAAACTTATTGGCTAATGGTACATCAGCTTTGTTCGTTGTATTTTAATTGTTTAACAAGCTCGCAGCCTGTGATATTTTGAAGTTTATCACATTTTAGAACGGATGAAAAAGGAAAATATTTTCCATTTAATATCAATTTTCCCACAACAACAACAACAACATATACAACTACTACCAATATTGCTGCCAAGTGATGTTACTCCTATTAAAGTATGGATGAATCGCTTTGACCAGCGCTAAATCAATACTAATATTTGTTTGGTGAGTTTATATGTGTGTGTATCAGAGGGAGAGAAAGAGAGACTTTGTGTGTTTGTGTGTGTGTGTGTGTGCAGTGGCGTCGCTGGGGGGGGGGGGGTGCGGACCGCACCGAGCGACACCATCTTAGAGGGGTGACACCAAAATGAAAAACTGCAAATTTTACAGAGCACACACTGCTCGGTCTAGTCGGATTTCATAAGCGGATAACCGATCATAGTTAAATACATGACTAGCAGGCACAGCAGTGGCGTCGCTAGGGGGATGCGGGGGGTGCGGACTGCACCGGGTGATACCATCAGAGGGGGTGACACCAAAATGACATTACTAAGGATTCTGTATGGTCTGTTACGGAAGGAGGACCATGGGGGTGACACCATGAGCTACCGCACTGGGTGACACCAACCCGAGTGACGCCACTGTGTGTGTGTATAAGAGAGAGAGAGAGAGAGAGAGAGAGAGAGAGAATTTAGTCTCACGTTATAGTAAAATGTCGTTAAATCCATGGATCTTGACAGAAAAACTAAATGCACATACAAAAATAGGCGGTTTATGGTACGATTCCTACAAGGAAAAGGTAAAGTTAAACGGTGTTTTGCATAAGATCGGTTTACGTATCACCGTTGGTCACTCAAGCTATATGACTCACGGTACTAATTCAGTTCCCACAGTAAACCTATGCAAACACCATGATATTTAAAAAAAATAAGTAACTCAAAAATTTTGAGTGCTCATGACATGCAACATGCTGTATGTGTATGTAAAACCATTACAAGAAATGAAACACAAAACAGTCACTAACTTTTAGAAAAATGCCAGCTGCGACTAGCAGATACACAAATGCGATCACGCACGGAACTAGATGTGGACACATATAAATCCTTGAAGGATTCCCGGTACTAATTCAGTTCCCATTGTAAACCTATGCAAACAGCATGATATTAAAAGTTCAATAACTTAAAATTTCTGAGTGCACATGATCAAACCTATATTTATCAGTATATATGAAACCTGGATGTCAGCTTCTGTGTAGAGGAAAGGATATGAGCCGCAACATTTTCTGGACCTGCATGTGTTTGAAACATGTGCTTTCAATTCCGCACCAAAGAGTCCGGTGCTAATTTTAGTTATGAGTGTTCCAAACTCACTGTTGTTATAGGACTGAAATTCCATCAATAAAACAATGTCTCTATTTTTTTCACTTACAATTAGGATAAATTCTCAAAAAATTCTTTTTCCTAAAACATAACTCACATTATTAACCAATCATGGTCAGCCTAAACCATATATACTCTATTTTATGTTCACCCATTTCCAGGCTGGTTCCCATTTTTCCATATCATTAATACCGTGTGTCCTATATTCACCCCTGATTTTCTTGACAGCCCTAGGAATAGTAATTAGTTCAGTACATAAGTAGGCAATGTGCATATTCATATTACCGTGTGTCCCATAGCATGTGCCTGCACTTATGAACAACAGACTGGAAATATTGCCATATTATATACAATACGCTAATTAGCGTGCTTCGTTTTCTCTGCTCTAGCATGAGGTAAATACTGGTTATCTCTGCTCTGGCAGGAGGTCAGTATTAGTTATATCTGCTCTGGTTATATGGTTATGTATCAGTTGTGGTTATCCCTACTTTGGCAATCGGTCAATAATAGCAGAGCCCATCATACAAATCAGGGTATTCTTATATTGAAACTCGACCCTTGTAAATAGTCGATAATTTGTACGTTTTTGCTAAGTTTTAAACAGTTGAAATATTTGTTTAAAGTTATGACCATTTCAGTTTGCATATTTTATATGGTAGCGGTCGCCTATGTGTTCATTTAGGTCTGAATATGTGACAAAGTCCAGTTGTAAATCGCGCGATGCCTCACACCGTTGCCAGTGGCAGTATTTGACTCCGTTCTACCGTACTATGGGGTTGACTGTCATAAGGCTGTGCGTTAATTTTGCTCACTAGTGGATTTAATAACAAACAATGGCGCGTGAATGCGCGTGCAATTTTCGGAGAAGAGAATTAGATATTTGTATTTTATTTCCAATGTTACGACAAGTTTGATTTCTCAAGAGTCTATACAAAGATCTCGGTTAAAAAATAATTGCAGTTAATAAGTGATAGATTTTATAATTTGACATCCTCGATATACTTATATTTAGCTGGTGTGTCCCTCTTTGAATTTATACTTCTTTCTCTGTAGCATTACCAGCAAACACAATACATAATCGATTTGATCCTCACCACCCGGACATGGGATGTAGAATATAGACCCGATTCATTCTCCTGCATGTCGTAAGATGCTACAACCAGAGACAACAATTTTTATATAAGATGCACCGAAAAGGCCATAATTTGTTTTTTAAAGAGTTAGGTTTATAGAGCAAAAACATCATCATGCATTTTATGGATCTGACCATTCTTTTGCATTTATCTCTGATTTATATGCCTTTTTTTTGACGATGCTTAAACTTTCTTGACAATATATACCGGTGTGTTGTGAAACCCATACACACATACATACATACATACATACATACATACTTGGCACCTCTCACGTTTACACGAATTATGGCACCTGGAAGGATTATCCCTCTTGGTTCTTAAGGTCAACGAGTGAAACATACCTGTAATGATATGATCCTTGACTTCTTGCATAATAACTCGGCCGGCTTTCTTCATGAACACGGTTTACGGATTATTTAAATATATCCGGGTTCTCCATTCAGCTTTATACTTCGTAATGAACCACGTTGCAAAATTACAGCGCTGATGTATTCAAAAATAGGATATTGGTGTTAGGTTAATGTGATACAGTTCAAACAATGTAAAGTGTTCTGGGCTAAAGGGACTTGAAATCCAACATGGACTACTTGGAAGTGATACTGAATAGCTCTGAGTTAGAGCGCAATGTGCGGGAGGAAAAGAAGTCGGCCACGGTCCATTCCAAGACGGACAAGATTTACCCAGTCTCTGATATTCCGCAAAGCAAAGCCAAAAACAGGTACGGCAAAAGCCGATACAAATTTTGTGAGAAAAAAAGGCTGTGGTGATTGCCCTCGTGAGGTGACCGCCCCCCCCCCCCCCACGTCATTTTAATATAGATGTCAAGCAAAAGGAAAGATTTGCCCAGGTTCCACTTTTTCCTGTTGTCCAAGAAAAATGAGAGAATCAGGTAACATATGCGTTAGAATAATTCTGCTACCGGTGTTGTGAAGGATCTCCAAACATTTTCCAGATCCCCTCCCGAGTTTATTTAGTTTTCATCCTCAGTGTGAAATACTATAGATTATCGCGTAATGTAACCAATGTGAAATACAAAAGATGTTCGCGTCATCTAACTAAAAACAACAATACAACAAGTAGCTTAGCATTGTTACTTCCTCATTTGTTTTCTTTAACGGCCAAGCGTGTTGCTTGTGCATATAGGTGCCACAATTAAACCTAGAATTTATCATTATCATCGTTATCAACATCGTCTTTAACATCTTCTTTTCATTATCTCTAAGCTTTTCGAACAAAAGTTTAGAATCATGAGACCATGACCGTGCGTACATTGTTGTCGTTCGTGTCAAAAGTGGCATAAGTCGTGTCATCAGTTGCAAATGTAACACGTTAGAAATTAGTTCAGTTGCTTTTGAATAAAACGTTTCATGCTATGAAATAACGCTTGCAAAAGTAACGCGTTAATCTTAGTAAAGGTAACGCGTTATTTGTTGCTATGAATTTGTTCGCACTTAGACCAACCAAAATTGGGATTGCAAACCATTTAATCTGTACACTTAAGAATCGATATTTGCACCGTAAATGTATCGAAATCAAATGTTCTAACAGACTGATAGCATCCATCGTCAATGGGAAGGTCTTTTATAATATTAAATACGCGACAGACACCGCCGTCACAGAATAAGTATATATCAAAATCTATTAAAAACTTCACGATACAACAAAAGCCTGTGAAACGAAAGATTACGTTATATATATATATATATATATATATATATATATATATATATATATATATATATATATATATATATATATATATATATATATATATATATATATATATATATATATATATATATATATATATATATGTATATATATATATATGTATATATATATATATGTATATATATATATGTATATATATATATATATATATATATATATATATATATATATATATATATATATATATATATATATATATATATATATATATGTATATACTCGTAACTGAAAGTACTGTACAAATTAGTGGCACAGTAGTATATGTGGTCTCTACTCTAGCATCGATTGCATATAACAACGCAACGGATACTTGAGTGGGTGGAATTATCCCCATGCTCCCCCCTCTTTCTCTCTCTCTCTCTCTCTCTCTCTCTCTCTCTCACACACACACACAGCAAGACCAGTACGTCAGTCGCAAGATATTACAGAGTAAACTGGTTGGTTTAATTTGGAAAACTATGTTGGAATTCAAAGCTTCATATACATGAGTTTAACCCAATGGATAATTAATAATTAATAATTAATAATTAATCCCTGTTGAACGTTTTACGTTGATGTAGAGCACCACATGAAAGTTATCTATGTATTTTACTTACTATCCAATTAAACCTGTCGTATTTACATAGATGTTCAAATCAAGTTTTAGCGACACGTCTGAGGTCTATTTGATAAGCGAAACATCGCTTGAGCAACCACACTTAACCGATATGGTAAAGTTGCATGTTTCACCTCTTACATATGGCTTCAACTAAATGGTTAGTCCAACGTTTTGTTTTGGGTGGAAAATATTGTAGTTGAGCTTAGTGCACCATCATAACACAACTAATCCAGTTTCTAGCATAACAGTAAACAACGAAGAGAAAACAAGAAAATCTCAAGCCATTCCGGTAAATCCGGGTATTAATAGCTCGGATTATCTGCTATGGCGGATTGATATAGCTTTAGACAGGGGACTAAATGACGTAGGGATATTAACAGTTTTTAATTAGTTTAAACCATATTTATTTGAGAAACTTTGTTAATATAATTACAAACACATGATTTGGGGGATTCATTAGAAAGCATACGCTTATTAACAATCTCCCCAACTGTAACAAAAAAATAAAATATAACATTTAAAGATCTCGATGCCGGTACCAATGGTTTTACAGAAAATATGCATACATTTACATACAAAGCATAGCAATGAATAGGAACTCACTACATGCGATTCAAATGGTTATGAGTTCAGTCAATGAAGTAAATCTCTTAATCATCCTAAACTAGTGTTGCACAGCTAAAAAATATTTGTGTTGTTTTCTGCAGTTAACATAGAGTTGACGAATAATAATGTTTCAGTCATAAAAGCGAAAGGAAGTGTGTATAGGATTTGATCTTTAAGATTTGAATATTTGGAACAGTTTGTAATTGACTTCCTTGCTTTAACCTGAATTCCCAACAATATTGTAATTTTCGAAGGGATAGGCGCAAATTGCTTGGTTTTTGGTGACAAATGCAGACAGTCACTGTATATTGGGTTAATTAACGTTTACTGTTAATTTCCACTGCAAAGAGACATTAAGACAGTATACTGTTGCTAAGTCGTGTGAAGCATTGTTTTCGATATATTAATACATGTCGGATGATTCGTAATTGCACTTTTCATTGGAATGAAAAGTAGTCATTTAGAATGTTATACGCTACTTTTGTGTTACTTTCGCATGACTTTTGCGAAATGGAACTCGTTACTTTTGTAACATGTAACTTTGGACAACCCCTCCAGATTAATTTGTCAAGCGTTACTTTTTGAAAGCGTTGAGCGTTACTTAGTTTTTATTGCTTCTTTTTTGTCGATGGCTTCTGCCATTTATAATATGAATGGTCAGTAACAGTGCGTGTGCTTGTTTATTGCATGACAACTCTTAAAATATGTAAGTTACAGACTTCAAACTTTAGGATATCAATATTGTTTATTTTTTCAAGAGGTTAATAACAGTTTCAGAATTTAAACCATCTGTGCGGGGATAGGGTCACTTTAGTACACATATAACTGCATATAAAATGTGTGGAAAAAAGGTTGTGATTATATCGCCCTACCCATCTGTACTTCCGTCCGCGGATCAGTAATTTGGTTAATCTCCTCCGTTGAATAGGCAGACGTATAACTTTGGGATTCGATTGGGTGTGATCTGTTGATGTGAATGACGTTTTTAAAATTATTACATGGCCCCAGAGGGCGAGGCTGGGGCTTGAGGATGTTATGTTTTTGAAATTCTCAATTTTTCACAAGTATGCTGGAAATGTAGCATGCTGAAGGTCATGGGTATAAGAATTATACGGGTTTTATAAGTACCCTTGGTTTGTGTCACGGAAGTGTGTGTGTATGTGTGTGTGTGTGTGTGTGTGCGGGGTGGTGGGAGGGAATGCTGACGCCAGATCATCACTTGGAAACTATTGACATTCATACCCTGTAATAATACACAGGGTTGAAAAGCACAAAAAGATAGACATACATCCAATACAGACCCTGGGTCATGGATCTGGGGTAGTTAACTTAATTGTACAATGTTACTTTACTCCGCTTTCACCGTTGAAAATAGAGACTATAAACTTTGGTATGTGACGGGAGGTAGGCTGAAGATGTGCGTAACAGTAGTTGGTTTTAAAGGGGATGGGTGGGGGTGGGACGAATTTTGATCTGTCTTCTAGAGTGAATCTTTGCTTTGGGTACACTTTTGCATATATGTATAGCTGAGAGGATGGGGCGAATCCATGCTATTATTATTATTATTATTATTATTTCAGTCAGGAATTGGTATGCGACCTCTATCAGCAGCTTCACTCGTCCGGAAACCCAGAAATCCTGGACAACTTCGAGTCCGTGATCTTGGGGGTATTAAAAGATATCCGCCAATATCAGATGGAAACGGAGGGACTTGAAAGATCCTTTAAGAGGTAAAACTGGAAAATTATATTAACCGTCACTTGATGAAATCATCCCAAATCATTTTCTTTAGTACCTTTTTAATGAAGGTCACCAAATGTGAGATGCAGTTACCATATCTTTGTTTTCCGCCCGTTTCTTGGGCAGTTTGAAAGAATATCCGTGTGTTGTTACATGACCATGCTTGAGGGTGTTTTCTTAAACTGGTCAAACTTGTTTTCATCGTCAGATAGGTCTTTTCGCTCGTAAAGGTCAGATAGAAGTGACAGTTACTGTCTTTGGACTTGTATGGAAATTATTTCTTCTAATCGTATAACGGATGTGGAATTGTAATATGTGTAATATATGTAATATGGTTATGTGTAATATCTGTAATATGGTTATTTGTGTAATATGATTATATGTGTAATATGTGTAATGTAGTTATGTGTAATATGTGTAATATGGTTATATGTGTAATATGGTTATATGTGTAACATGGTTATATTTGTAATATGGTTATGTGTAATATGTCTAATATGGTTATATGTGTACTATGTGTAATATAGTTAAATGTGTAATATGTGTAATATAATTATATGTGTAATATAGTTATATATGTAATATGTGTAACATGGTTATATTGTAATATGTGTTATATGGTTATATCCTACTTTTTAGCTTTTATTACTAGTTAAAAGGTTACCTGCCATAACAGCACACACACACACGCGCGCGCGAGAATGGCAGTTCACGGAGGGCACCGAGTGGTCTAAAGCGCTCACCGTTACGGATCGTTGCCATCATCTCACCTCTGTCTGCGTGGGTTCGAGTGTTGGGTTCGACTAATGTGGGTATGTGAGAAAGCTTGCCAGTAGCTACTCTTGGGTCGGTGGTTCTTTCCGGGTTTTTCCCGGGTTCTTCATCCTCCACCATTTATACTGGCCGCCATGTATAGCCTATCCTGTGCTGAAAAATGGCGTTAAACCCTACAACAACAACAACAACAACAACTCCACGGTGACCTTAATGTGGAGTTGAAATAACAGAATAACCGCTGTTCCAGGTGAATGCAGCTCGTGTCTTGCTGATGGATAGGCCTATGTGATCTGTGCGGGTAGATCATATATGTTATTAAAAGTACAGTAAACGAGATAAATGGTATTAGGTAGCAATTGATTCAGCTTATTCCAAAGCAAACAACATATGCATTAGCTCTGGCTTCCAGAGGTAAAACAACAGAGTAAAATTTCTGTCAGAAATGTCTTTTTTTTTCATACAGCATCTCGAGGATATACTCATGTAGCAGTATTCAGTCCGTAAATAATCAATTTGATGTCAATAATTTTGCCAGGTGTATTTATAATACTCTTTGGTGTATCTGGAAAAAAAGTTAACAGACAAGACAGTTGGACGGACGGAATATGGTCGGACAAAGATTGAACTTAAGATAAATATGACGAGATTTACTGTTGAAAAATGCACGAATCGACATGCGCTCTATTGCATTCACAATTTCATGATAATCCTCCACCACATACGAAAGAATTTGATTAGTCTGAGGTCGAGACTATTCACACGTGAACAATGATGCATTATTGATACGTAGGTTTAGTTTTGTACCGTACATAACATGATTTGTAAAACAGTGAGTTTGTACATAACTGTTGATCTTAATAACTGCACTTTGTTTGTTAATATTACCAGCATGAATAGAATACACACTGGCATGCAAACGACAGCAGGTCCAACGGTATGTTAGGTTAAGGAGGAAATCTTCATTCTTGGATATTATGCGAGTTTTTATGTGATTATTTACGCCATATTCCCCTAGACGACAAGAATGCTATGGAAATTAAAACACTGGTAATAACGTTTTTGTGTTTACTGCCGTTAGGGAAAAGGAGCAACACGAGCGCCACCTGCGTCAGCTGGAGGAGGAGATGGAAGTACAGATGCAGAAAGTGGAAGAGAAAGTAAGACAAGAGGTAAGAACAGTATATAGTGAGATACAGGTGTATCGTTGTGGGTGTCGTTACGGTAGTAGATGGCGTGATGGTAATCAGCAATAATGCGATTTGGGGTTAAGTCGACGTGTTAAAGATCATAGCATCTACATATTACATCAGTTTGCCATTTTTATATTTTCTGTTTCATAACTTATATTTTCCATTTCTGTCTTGTCACTAAGTTTCTGCTTCTGTTTCTTTATAGGCATCTTAACCGTCTGTCGTTCCCAAATGTATATTTGTGCCTTTGTGGCTGTCACATTTGCTGTTGGTCTATCTGACTCCGTATGCAAATATTGTCACGTGTTTAGGCTCGAATAAACAGTAAGACAAGAGTGAAAACAACAAGCTTTGAAAAATAGAACAAATAATTTATTTCTCTGGAAAAATACTGTAAAAATGAAAAAATATGAGAACTTACGGTTTCCAGAATCAAATCCGAAATTAATATTAGAATAATCCACGAATAAAGTTTTTGCAGTAGTAATATTGAAATGTTCTAATGATTCCAAGTTATTATCCCGACGAAGAATTCAAGATGGAAGGTTATGACGTATGTTGTAGCCTGTACTGTTTTGACGTCTACAGTTCCTTGTAGACGCATAATTTATGAATACAATAATATTTCCAGAGAAACTAATTAATCCTTTAGAGATCAAATAATTTGGAGAAAAATTAACTAATAACTCAAAAACTAAAAAGTTCATTTCTGTCACAACAGAAGAAAACAACTTGACATCAAGTGTTTAAAATCTCATGACTCCCTCTCTAAACATCACTTTTAATACTAAGTATTTCGCAATTTCGGAAATGCCTAATTGCGAAATATATTGCGAAATAGAGGATGACGTGATCATGTTTACATGTAAAAGTCACATAGCTCCTGCATGTCCTTGATAAAAACCAATCATTTTACTCCTAGAAAAAGTTGTTTACTTGACCCTCAATCAAGGCCAGGAACTAACCAAAAATAGAAACAAATGTTTCTATTATTAGGTATCTAAGTTAAATTTCAGGTCAAACTGAATTTTCTGGAAAAAATCAATTCCTAGTAAACAAAATTATATTATAATGACATGTAAAGAAAATAAAATGATTCCAAAACCCACAAACAATTAAATCAAATCAAATGCAACTTAAATCAAATATAAATTAAATCAAATATATGTAACCATATGACTACCTGTTTGAAAGCTAGATTGCCTGCCTGTCCGAAAGCGAGTATGTCTGATGTCCGAAAGCGAAAATGCCTGTCTCTCCGTAAGCGAGTATGTCTGCCTGTACATATATCTTCGTCACTACATATAATTTTGTTTGAGTATTTCTGTCTTCGTCATCATCTCTTCAAGGCTTTAATTTCCATAGTCACACGGCATGTCTGTATTTTGATTTCTGTTCTTGTTTCTGGTTTCATGTTGTAAGTATCTGTGTCCGAAAATGTGCTAGCAATTCTTTATTTTGCAGGCTCTGACGTTTGTTCACTTCATTGATCTACTCCCTCCCCTCCCCAGTATATTTACTGCCTATTAATCTCTGTAAAAGGGATGATAATGTGCAATGATGCATCAGTAATATAGATTATTGTATCAATCTGATGTGACTGACGGTGATTTCGAGGGGAAACGTGTCAAAAATAGCAGGGTACTAAAAAATGTTCCTCCTGGGCCATGTTTATGTCTGTGACCGTTTGTTTATCTTTCTGTTTGTGCGTCATAGACAAATTTACTCTGGAAAGAATGATTTCGCTAAATAAATCCTGAATGTGTGGCAAAAATGTAATTCTTAAAATTTATAAAAATATGTTGTTTTTTTTATAGTTGTTGCACGTATAATATAAAATGTAAAAATTCATCATGTTATTGCCAGGTAATTTCGTCTTGCAAGCGGTTGCTCACCGCTATTTTATACAATGATTTTGCATTTTTGTGATATAAGTTTGAAGACTTATTCAGTAAAATACAGCGAACGGTGATTTACTGCAAACTCGTTCCCATGACCTATAATCAAGTCTGCTTGAAACTGCACGCCTCGACTGACTCCTGATATGCAATTTGCATTCATGCAGATTTATAATAATAAAACAGACAGCACTAAAAACAAAATCGTATCCTTATAAATTTAAGCATTCAAAATGAAAATCATACAAAATTTACAAACACAGTAAATTGGTTATAGCTGATGTTTAAAATCACCTTAATGGAACTGTAATTGAGTGAGTCGAATTCGGTCACCCTCTAGATACTTTGCATAATGCACTGCTTCTTATCAGTAAATCGCTGTTCGCTTTTAAGCTATACCGATTTAGTTTGTTCGTCAGCTTGTAAACTTGATGACCGTGTATTTTTGTTCCCCAGGAGCGCGAGAAGACTGAGAACGAGAAGATGGAGATGCGAGCTAGGGTGGAGGAGGAGATCAAGATGCTTCAGCAGAACCTGACCAGACTGCAGCAGGTACAAGGTTTATTATTATTATTTTTCACCCCAGCATCCTTTAAAAATACTTTCAGGATTTTGTGATACCTTTTGTCTGTCATTCCATCCGTTGGTCTGTCCGTTGTTACATCTCTTTTGAAACTGCAGGGTGGAATTTCAGTAAAATTGTATAGGTATATCATTCGTTTAGAAACCTTCTGAGAGAGGGCCGTCATTGTCGGCTACCGTTCCTTGTGTTCCTTGAAAGGTTAAAGGTAAAATATTAAAAGCATTGTGCGTAAGATGTCATTCTAAATTTGCTAAATTTATTAAATGCTAAATATGCAATCACTGCTGGAAGACTTATCACATTTGTGATGAGTTTTGCGTTATGGCTGTGTGCAATACCAAAAACTTACAAAAATGGTACTAACAGCTGCCTCGCTAGGGCCCGTTAAGAGTGTTAGGACTGGTCGGCCTGGTATCAGGATAATGTGACTGGGTAGGACATCATGCTACATGTCTGCCATACTGCAGACATCGTAGTGATAGGACTGATTTTTTTTAAAGCTGCGTTAAAAATCCTAACCACACATACACTGCTTATGCATGTATCGCAAGTATGATTAAAACTGCTTTCCACCCCTACCCCAGGGTTTCTGACAGAACGATAAATTGGAAATTAATATTATTTAATGTTTTACACCAGCAGCAGAGAGTGCGAATCCCACAAAGTATTTCGCTTAACAGAGCCTTTTATCGAGAACATTTTAGATAGAGTGATTCTTTTCACAAAATAAACCCTCCAGTCAGAAAACATGATAAAATAGGCTTTCTCTGCTGACTTGAAGGGTTATCTCATGAAAATATCTACCTATACAACTATTTCTGCTAATACAAGGGTCTATCTTGCGAAAACACTCGGTGGTGTTCCGCCCTCTCTGCTGCTCTGTCTTACCCCTGGAAAATATCCTGGCAGGGTTTGCCTGTCGTCGCCGTTTCTGCTGCTGTCTAGTTAAAAATTGTATCTAATCCAACTCGATATCTTGTCCTGGGGTCATGTAAATTTATCGTTACAAATCCATGTGGTTTGGACTGAGCACGACTAAAGAAATTTCTGAATTTATTTATATCCATGTCGCCGCTGCACCAAGTCTTATGTATATTTCGTAACGTGTGTGTGTCGACTCCGTTAAACACCGCAAGAATATTACAGTTATCTCTGATCACTTTTGGTATTTGTGTATATCGCTGTGTTACATAAATCACATCAGTGTTTTTATGTCTGCCGCGTGAGAATATCCTGGCAGGGTTTGTCTGTTTGTCTAACATCACATCATCGTACACGACTAAATTATTTACACTTCCATCAATGTCATCAATACTCGGCGCTTTATTGATATCAGTGATAAATTCAACGACGTCTTTATCGTCCTCACTTATAACTTTTGCACTTTCGTTAAAATCATTTATTACGTCTTAGTACCACTGATCGTCCACAGACGGAGCTATCAAATACAATTTATCCCACTTCATCCACTTCATTGTGGGTCGGTGGTTCTTCCCGGGGTTTTCCAGGGTTCTTCCTCCACCAATTATACTGGCCGCCATGTATAGCCTATCTTGTGCTGGAAAATGGCGTTAAACCATACAACAACAACAACAACAATCATCCACTTCATTATTCAATTAAGTAACAACTGCGTCTTACCGCTCCCAGAGGACCTATAATAATCATTCGAATTGAGTTTGGTAGCACCGAGTTATGTTTGATTGGCTCTCGTCGTTTTGTAGCAGAAAAGTCAGTGATCTCCATTAGATATATTATAAAATAATATGGATTTATATTGTGTGAAATGTAGAGCACGTACCCCAACTGCGGACATCACAACCACTACAACAGAAAATAATCGACAAGCGCTTACAGGCAAGTGTGAACGTTGCGGTACAAAAAAGTTCAAATTTATTCCGTCGAGTAAAAAAAAAGGTGATATCGCAGCTAAGTTAACAAAGTTACCAGGAGCTCCATGGGCTAAATACCCAGGAGAAAAACATCTCCCAGGATATAATTACTGTGGTCCTGGAACCCGACTTGATATCAGACTTGATTCCTTAGATCAGCCCAATCCAGGTGAGTATTCGATAAATGCTATTGATAAGGCGTGTCATGCGCATGATGTAGCTTACCGAAGTAAGGATTTGCAACAGCGCCATCTCGCGGATGTGAAATTAATTCACGCGTTAAATGCCATCACTGATAAATCTTTCAAAGAAAAGTTAGCTAGCTGGTTAATAAAATCTGCAATGAAATCGAAACTTGTATTAGGTGCTGGTAATTAATTATAATGGAGTCAATTTATTATTCCCCAAGAGGATACTGGAGAGGTAGCGCAGCAATTAGTAAACTCGCTGAAGCAGCAAAGTTACGCGAGTTACAGCTAAAAATTGGTTATCCCGATAGGCAATATGGCAAATTTACCAACCGCGTCCTAAACAAATTCACTTTGCACATTTTGATGTTAGTGTACCAAATGAAGTTCATCAAGCTGATATATTATTTCTGCCACATGATACTATTAAAATCCGAAGACGTCAAAACACATATAGGTACGCGTTAACTGTAGTTGATGTTGCAAGTAGATACAAAGATGCGGAGCCGTTAGCGACTAAAACAGCATCCGAGGTTGCTTCTGCGTTTGAACGAATTTATCAACGAGGACCTCTGCGATGGTCAAATCTATTACAAGTTGATCCTGACAAAGAATTTCAAGGTGCAGTATCATCGCTGATGAAGCAACATAACGTCACCATCAGACGAGGGCATACTGAAATTCATCGTGATCAGACAATTGTTGAGCGATTTAATCGAACACTTGCTGAGCGGTTATTTTGATATCAGTACCAAACTGAGTTCTGCGGTCGATATGATATGATTGCTTCACTGACCGTCAACGATACCAGTATTCTGCTGTCAAGTATATATTGCAATAACACTATTGGTGACCAACGCTTTTCACTAAAGTGTCTGCCAAACCAAACATAACACGGATGAAGCTTTTCAGCGAATTCAAACGAAGTCACACGAGCAAATCCTGTCAGGGGAAAATCGGGGAAAGGACCGTTTATAGCAACTCGTGTCATCGAGTTCGTGGGATGTCCAAATCGTTTAAAGTATTCGCGGTACTCGCCATCCCGAGAAAGTTTCCCGGGTAGCACGCAGTCATATCCACGGAAATCATATCCCGGTAGTCATACCGGGTATTCCACAGCCAGCCGTGTCCATACTCGACACAACTTAATTGTATATCCGAGAGAAACTCACTTCGAGTTGGTCTCCACGAATTTCTTTCTCTTGCGGTGTAAGCGGCAACACTCGAAACTGTAAAACAATTAGGTAATAACTGCTTAGTGTTTTCTTCGATTTTCGCATATTTCTCTGCGAGTTTTTTCATTTGTTTTTGCAGAGATTCCGTCCGGTATAATTCACCGTTGAGTTTTACAAATTGATCATATTCGCCATCTTCGGAACTTTTAAACAACCACATGGACACAGGGTCGGTTTTACTTATCTGTCTAATAAAATCAAATATGTTCCCGCGATAATATTTCACAACACGATCCCGCGGAAATATCGTAACTGCGTTAGTCCAAGCATGAGCGTTATGATCAATGATATTTATTGGAGCCCCGTATCGATTATATTTCGATTTGTATAATACTTCATCTGTTATCGTTGTTACGGTTATGGGAAATCTTAATGCTTTTTCTAGCTCGGCGACATCGTTTATTGACGCTCCTGTGTGTTTCACACGCTCAGCCCACGCTGTTATCTTGGACTGTCTTAACGCAGTCAGACCGTTTCCCCGCATCGCATTTTTAAAATGTTCCATTACTCGCTCGGCTACACAATTCAGCCCCGATGACATAGTCATCGTCGAAGTCGTCCTCATCGGCGTGAGTTTATAAATTTTTGGTTTTTTTATCGGATAGATTCCATAAATGACTGCGGTCACAGGATGCGCTCGAGCGTAATATGGTTTATCAATCCCAGTCAGCGCTCCTGGTTTGGAATGTTTACTTAACAGAATGGTCTTTCCACTAGCAAGGATAGGGTCGAGTTTGTCACGGATAATCCAAGTATCGGAATCTGCTTGCACAATAAATTTTATTCTGAAAAAATATTTCCGATTATCAAGATAATCAATAATTGTTTTTGCTCGTGCATCATTCATTGTAGCATCAACAACTTCGTCAACGACACCTTCGGTGTTGCGTATAATTTTGAATGTAGAAAACGTGTGAGATGCGCCGTCGTCGCGGAATTCTTTTTTGGCATTCCTGATAATATCAAACAGATCAGTCAGGGATTGTCGTCGCGAGTCAGGGGTTAGTCTGTCAAGATCGAATCTTCCAGTGCCAATGGCAGATAATCTTTCAAACTCCTCCATATTATATTTAAGACAAATATTTAAATAAGAAATATTATATATAAAATGAACCGGTGCAAGTGGCTTGGTACAAAATCATCAACTCGCTGTAATAAATCCTGCAGAGGTGAATTCTGTGGACAACATTCCCAAAGCGTTCGAAGGGGGAGTTTAGGACCAATACCGTGCCTGCGATGTGGTGTTGGGGTCAGGAGTAAAACACAGTTATGTGCGGGTTGCGGAGGAAAACAATACCGCGAACTCAAAACGATATTAAAACAAAAAAAAAAAAATAACGATACCGCGTTGAAATCCGAGCGTGATTATTTAACTAAATTTTCAGACAAATTATAAATTAGACAGATATTTTTATATAAATGAGCCAAGAATTTGTCCCACATCCAACCATTAAAAATTATGAAGCATGTCGCGAGGGAATAGTCAGACATTGCAGATTGAAAAAACAGTTGGTGTTGTTAATAATTCTGGTTATTTAATGTTTACTGTTGGGAAAAAGAAGTATTATAATCATAGGTTCGTGCACGAGTGTTTCCATGGAGAGGTCAAAGACGGTCTTGTGATTGATCACATTGATGGACAAAGACTTAATAATAATTTATCCAATCTAAGGGCTGTCACACAAAGCCAAAATTGTAGGGCTGGTAATACTGGCCGTGGCAATAAGAGCGCCAAGAGAGTTGTATCATAAATTTAGATACGAATGAAGAAATAATATTCCCATCTATAAACTCAGCTGGCAAGTATTTTGATATTTGTGTAACCTCAGTACGAAAAGTCGCAGAAAAAATATACAAATCCGCTGTCAAAAAATATAATAATCAGAAAATTGTTTTTCATTATCACTAAAATCTGAGGATTTTTAATGTAAAAAACGGAGATAACTCCGTTAAGTATATATCATGCAATTAGTTCCCTGCCTTTCTCAATGTGCAATACTCTTTGAGATGTCATTGTGTGTAAATTTATTCAGCGGGGGCAGAGCGGTATATTATTTTTCTTACAGCCAATTGAGTAACACTTCCGCGTTCACAGGTATTTTTCAATTTAAATCCAGTTCAGAACTTAAATTCAGTGTTTAAAATTCAATTCAGAATTTGTTAACTGTCTGTTACCACTACAGAGGTAAATCGTTTACATATCACAGAGGTAACACAACGAACAGACGGTTTTCTGTGTACAAGGAAGTAAATAACTTCTCCTTATCCTTAACAAAGTCAAGAATGATTTTATCCTTGACAAAAGCGTAATTGTCTATTTATCTTTTTTTTTGCAGATAAAATATTTATTTTATTACACTTGTTCGGGGTTATGGTTCATCTGTATTTTCCACACGATCATATTTAAGAAAAAAACAAATAAAACATTTTAAACAAGTCACGCCCAAGCTATTTTTGAACTTCCAAGTATCAGTCAACTTATATACGATACGATCTTATTAGAAGACGGAGTCTTCGAAGTTCAACAGCAATCAATACCATCTCGTCATATCCGCTCATGGCGGATGCTTTTTGCGTCATGCAGGGGTTGATTTTGAGGGGATGGTATACCCGCTGTTAGTGTAGAAAATGACTCCGGTAGGATAAGTACTGTAAATACTATATGTCTGTACCGTCCTACTGTAAATAGTGTAAATACTATATGTCTGTACCGTTCTAGGATAATTTATATATACTCGTTGAATCACATGGGATTGTAAATAGTGTAAATACAATGCTGTAAATATGCTTTTATATGTACTGTGCCGTCCATACTGTAAATACTGTATGTTGTCCTGTCCTTAGTTACTACTATATCCTATTGTAGGCTTGCTAAAATGCGGTGGCAATTTAGGAGCTTTACAAATGTAAATACTATATGTTGTGTTGTCCCTGTATAAACCCGCTAGCATATTATTTGATAAGCTAGAGGTTCACATGGGGAATGTCTCGTCGCTTGCAAACACACCCTCTCTGGCTCTCTAGACTGTTATTTGACAGGTTAGGGGCTCACATGGGGGGGGGGTCGTGTTTCCGCTCCTGAGTTTGGTAGCCTATCATATGATAAGCTAGACACTCAAGGAGATGTGGTGTCTATTTTTTTCTTTTAAATATAAAAAATATATATAAATATGAATTACGAAAATATCAATAATGTAATTGTTGCTATTAAAAAATTAGAAGAGCGCGGATTTAATATATCACTAAATTCTGAAACAATTATGCCTGATTTTGAATCATTACATGAAGCTAAATGTGCAGGGCGTTATATTCTTCCTGCTCAGTATCGATCCATAAAAAAAATTCAAAATAATTTGTATAAATCGCTGGCTACAGTAGAAGAAGCACAAATAAATGAATTTGTGTCATTGTCTCGTGCAATTGAAAAGATTAGGTTGGCATTGGCGGCCGAGTATGAAATGAAAAATATAATAAATACTCGGGTTAGAAAATTGAAAAATTGTATGTCCGCTGACAAAGTCAACGACGAAGTCACTGACAAAGTCAATGACGACGAGGAAGTAAATATCTCACCTTGATATACTTGGAAGTGAAATCGAAAGTAAAAAAAATATATCACTATTTTTTACTTCCCCTTGACAAAGTCAAGGATGAAATCACCGAGATGAAATCAGCCCGATAAGTTGGTCGGGTTCAATGCAGGAGTGTGCATAATTGAGAATTTGATCTCTGTCGCACACTATTGTGGTAATATGCTCGCGTCTGAGACTATCCAACTGTTGCTGTGTTAATAAAAAATCTTCGTCTCCGTATTCGTCAATAATGAATTTAACGTTAATTTCTTCTTGTGCAAATGCATCCCTAACTGCTTGCTCGAGTGCTTGTTTGTCATACACGAAAACATCTGTGTGGTGGTAAATATTTGAGATTTATATAAATCTAATCTGATCTAAGATCTAAATACGCTTATATATTCGAGGATTTGATGTATACTGCAATGCGCGATCACAATATGATCTTTTGTTAGTCGCTTTAGTTGCGCATCAGTCAGTATAAAATCGTCATTACCGTATACATCAACAATTATTTTTTCCAGGGTAACTTTTCCTCCGTTGACAGCTTTATCAAGAAGTTCTTTATCATGTATGAAACATTTCACGCGGTGATACATTATATAATACTTGCTTGATTAAGTGTGCAATATATTTTTTTTGCAGATTTCTGTGATTTTTACTAGTAAACTCCCCTATGAAATTAGCAAATTGGACGATTTCTGTGATTTGTACTAGTAAATACCCCTATGAAATTAGCAAATCGGACGATTTCTGTGATTTTTACTAGTAATTACCCTATAAATTTCAGTGAATTTGTCAGTCTTGCAGAAAATATATATATAAAAAAAATACTGGAAAATCCCGAAAATCGAAGATTTTTAGGATTTCACCAGGAGACTAATATGTAGTGTTTCATTCCGTAAATCAAGAGGATTCCCACGCTGGTCTCTCAGCGCGAAATTTATTCTGGTCAGCCATGGATTATGATATCGCAGATAGACCGGATTGATCGGCTCTTGCACAATCAGAAATCCAGGTGGTTCTTTCGGAGTAAATGAATAAAGAATAAATCCTTGCTGGGCTTGATTTGATACTGTTGTGTCTGTGCTGTAACTGCCATCAATGACATCACACACAAGATTGACCGCGACCACTTCAGTTATATTCACGATGCCCGGGGATACATGCCTGCCTTGCCCGGTTGGGCTGTTGTTGTGTTTGAGGATAGTTGGCTCCGGTAGTGATCGCCTGTGTTGTGCAAGTATGTCGTCGAAGGACTCATTGATGAGGTCGGTGAAAGATTTTCTTAGTTCGGGTACGTTATACCCAGGAAATTTAAAATCTACCAACGTGTCTTCGGTAAGTGAATATGCAGCTAGAAATTGTTCTTTATACCTGTTTACGCCGTCATCATGATCAATTATCGCATGAACGATTCGATTATTTATATACTTCATGTCGGCGTCAAGTTGATTTAATACTTCAATCCGTGCAATAATTTCACTGCGTGAACTTGCTATATAAAAAAGATGTTCTTGGAAGAGCCGCCGTAGCTGCGCTAGTTGTTTTTGATGTTCCTGAGTAATTGTTTGAAACCAACCATTAATAATACCCAATTCAACAGAAATACTGCCAGATGGAAGAAATCCGGTACCTGTTGCCGGAAAGTAAAAAACCCATACGATATGGTCGCGACTGATAATTCAAATTTGCTACCTGCATTTGCTGTTTTTATAAGATCCAAACCTTGCTTGTATACCGGGGTAAGTTCATGATACGACTGCGCTGCGGTGACATAGTCAGATTTTTAGGTTCAACCGGTATTGGTTGTACCGGTGGCGGATTTTCAGGCCATCCTAGCACGGTTCTGATTGAGATGTTGTATATATCCACGGCGTAGTCTGGGGTGCTTATTTCGATCGCGGACGACAGCGTTGGCTCATGAACAGTTATTTCTATTTTGGATTCCTTCACGGTGATATTTTTTATTCGACGTTGTAATTCCTCATTGATTTCTTCGATTTGATAAGACCCGGTTTGTAACCCAATGACGTTCCAGTCTGGCGTACCATCGGGTTTCTTTTTATATGCAAACACAAACGAATAATTTGCCGACAATCCACCGAACGACGCTGGTCTGATATTGGGCCAACTGTGATATATTCGTAATTGTGCTAACGCGATTTCGCTTGCTGGAATCGCAGTTGAAAAATTAATACTGAATTTTGGTTTAGTTGAGGTTACTGTTAGCAGAGAGGTTCGCGACGGACTTGTATTTGCGACTATTTGATGAAGTAGCGACTCTGTCATTATTTATCTGCTGTTGTTTCAAATCAAAATTTTTGGTGTAATCCCCGTACATCTTGGCCATTTGCGCGAATTCGGAATCTGATATGATTGTGTCGTCGAGACTAGACGATATCAACGATGACAATTTCATATACGCGCTTGTGACATCGATGTTTAATTTTTCATACTCGTGTAATTTCGTTGACGAGCACGAGGATATTTTCTTCGCGATGATATTGGTAACTCCTGCAATTGTTGTAGATGTTGAAACTGCAACTGTGATCGCGACTGCAGTTGTTACTGGTGTTAGCGCAGCCAATAATATCCCCGTGGACGCAACTACCGCGGATACCGAATACACTATTGTATCTAACATGGTTACACGTCGACGATATTTTTTTATCTTTATCGTGCATGTGTCAATGATGGTTTTTAACTCTGAATGCCATTTTTGCACCTGATTGTATCTGTATTGTTGCGTCGTTGAGGCCATTTTATTATTTTACGCAGTAACTAATTGAGGCGTTTCAGCTACAAATTCCAAACACCACCAGTAAGATGTTGCGGTTAATTTCTTGTCGGCGTATTCCAGTATAAATGTTTCTTCGGTTCCGCTATTTAATATGATAGTCACAACCCCGGAATACTTATCGGTGGAATGTCTCCAGGGATATGTTGTGAAGATTTCAAATTTAGCGGCACTGAACACAGACAGTCTATACACTCCAGTGGCTGTTGCTGTATATTTGATAGTATTATTTTGTCGAGACCATGTTGCAAATCCAGATGATACCGTGTATACTATGTTGGTGATATGCCCGGGAGTAACTCCAGTGGGGACTTTAATCAAATTGGTTTTGTTAACGATATCAGGAATTCCCGCCACGATATCCTGCTGTGTTGTTTTGATCGTGTCAATGTTGTTCTTGATATCAATGAGTTTTATGTCGATGACGGGAGGAGTTCCAAAGAACTTATCCGTGGCATCATCGGTTTTTTGAAAGTTTCTACGAAGTCTTGTGAACGCGTTTACATGAACATCATACTGACTCAGCCCGCAACGTTGTTAGTTTACCGTCAATGGCGTTAACATATTGTTTGTTTGCGGCATCTTCCGACGATGTTGGATCCGCTAACATAGTTATTTTGTTACCGCTGAGATTGAGTTCACCTGTCATTGTATCACCGGTCTTCGCTACACGTTCCCCTGCAGCTTTCTGCGTATCATCTCGCAACGCCGCGATTGATATCAGCGAATCTCAGATTTTTCCGCTATCAGTGAACACAGGGATGTTACCCGGAGTAGCTCCAATAATTACCCTACGAATTATTTCATGCCATTTGATATCGCTGGTTTTGAGTTTTCCATGTCGGTCCTGAAAAATAACAACCTCATCTGGGTCTATCCCGGTTAACGTTAAAAGATTATCGATTTCATCTTTGGTTGCATATTTTGATAAATCCACGTCGGCGCGTTTTTTTGTCTTTGTTTCGATGAGAGATCTTCCATAAATATCAACCATTATTTGATAGGAAACTGTTTAAATCGACCCATGGTATACTCGTGCACGACTTTGTGAGGTGGTTTGGTTGACGCTGATATCGCATCAAGAACATTCAATACCTCACGGCCACATATCGGAGGATCGGTCAGTGTTTGAGTGAGTAGCGTTGAGTACCAAACCTTTGTCGTTGACGCGGGGACGTTATTTGTATATCGGAGAAATTCAACTGGCGGTGCTAACCCATACGAATCAAAATAGATAATTCCACGTGGATCGATCGCGTAAGCAACCCAGTGAGTTCCTGGACCATTGCTGTTATCAAGATTAATAATTCCCGTTTCTGGATTATTTGGTTGTTGTGGTAATTGATCTCGCATAAAGACGCCTCTGAAATTTTTTATATTTAATTGTTTAACAGCATCGAGCAAATCAAAATTGGACAACGGTGAAATACTTCGTATTTTCAAAACCGTTTTGGGTACCATGATGGTGGAGTTCCTGGAAGTCTTAGCCCTCGTTCCTTTTTTGTATCCTTTCCCTGTGGCTTTCATTAGTGCCATTCCAGCAGCGGTTCCAACAGCTCCTAACGCGGCAGCTTTGGCGACAGCTGGGGCAGCAGCAGCTATCAACGCTGGTATTGCTGCGAGAAGAGGAAATATACCGCGGGTTTTAACTATATCTTTGACCGCGGCTGGAGAGAAATCAAGTTGAGTTCCAGTTTTCGCTTACTTTGCTTTATTGAAATGTTTTAGTTGGGTTTTAGTTAATGATAGTTTGTTTGGACCACCATTAGCGATTTGATCGTGTTTTAGTGTTATTTTTGTCCCACATGTGCTTGCGTTCTTCGATTGTAATTTTTTCACCTGACAAGGAGTCAGAGTGACATTAACGTGACTGTATGACATTTTATTTAATACGAGATTGATCTAATTGTTTAAACGTTGCTGCTAGCAATGCTATATATTTTCGGAAAATATTACATATTTTCCACTGGTGCATCAACGACCCTCATTCGACCACTAATACCTTCAAGCAACATTGCTTTATCAGAAAGTATAACAGCGATTGCTCTGTAATCCCCGTGAACACCTGCCGCACCAACAGGATCAGGAACTGGTAACTCGCCGACACGAGCTCGGAAGTGAATATCAACAACAGACTGCTTGGACAAATCAAGATGCTCCAGCGAAAAGTAATAAATCACATACAAACTTGTGAAATCAAGTTGTGATATTTGTGTGCCAGTATCTATATTTAGGTTGCGCGCGAGGAATGTCAGCCAACGATGATATGCGCGCGCCACATGGTTATTTCTGTAACTCATTGATATATCTTCAGATGGTTCTTGCTGGCCGTTTATTCTCAGCGAAACCTCAGTAACATTAAGTTTGTCAAATATCATATGTGACTTTAGTTGATTATTTGACCGGGAAACATCCTGCAGCGCAATAAAGATATGTCGCGGCGCAGAAACCCCCTGTTGTGATGCTATATGCCAAGTAAATACATCCCTGACTGGACTTGAGATGGTGTCTGTGGTTATTGTTAGCCATGACATCAATGATTTACCACCTTGATTCATAAAAGAAAGCAGTCGCGGATCTTCTGTGACCGATGGAGTTAGCACTGGCATCCACAGTGAAAGTTTTGTTAATGCTACCATACTAGCATCAGCAGCACCAGCTCCTCGCCAGATCGCATCATTGTCGTGGCCTTTTCTGTGAAGCATAATTGTGTGCTTAGCTCCAAAGATGACCTTTCGGTAATCTCTGCAAAATCCAAAGATG
This sequence comes from Sinohyriopsis cumingii, assembly GCA_028554795.2. Classification (NCBI taxonomy): domain Eukaryota; kingdom Metazoa; phylum Mollusca; class Bivalvia; order Unionida; family Unionidae; genus Sinohyriopsis; species Sinohyriopsis cumingii. Next base: position 56,187,810 of record CM068836.1, read on the forward strand.
TGATTGAGTGGAATCGCGCATGAGAAATTTCTGGTATTTCCTGACAGCGTTGCTCGGCGTGTTGCAAATCCCAAGTTGTAAGTCGCGCTGATATTTTTTATAACTTCAAAGGCAGCGCCTGGTTTAGCTTCGTATTCAGGACCATCAGCAATTGGCTGTGGATCAGATGCAGTATTCTGTGGTGTTCGTAATTTAGTATACTGAATATGATCAGCGCGGTCAGTAATATCCTTGGCAAACATCATTGATGGACCAGATGATCTTGTAAAGTCGTCAGAATATCTCGCCAGACCAATTATTGTTGTGGCAACATCGAGGTCGTTTTGAATTATTTCGATGTTTTTCCCATCAATCATGTATGCGGCGCTATCAAACAACGCCATGATTCCATTGTTGACAAAACCAACTCTGTCATTGGCGCCGTAGTTGGTGCCATCCTTCTTTGTAAGATTGCCTTCTACTTCAATAAACGCCTCAGCTGGCAAGAAATATCTGCTTGTATCATGAACTTGAAGTTCAATACGCCCCCGTTGATTTGGATCTCGTGCATCATAGGAATAAAATTAATAATCACGCACCGATCTGTCTCGCTCGACCGGCTCATCTATATTGAATGCTGTATCGGATATCACTTTGAACATTTTATACTACTGCGTGTGATTTCAAATGGATGATACCGCTATTAAATTTGCTGTAATATTTTTTTGCACGTCGGATTCCATCGCAGCTAGTTTTTGATTTGCAGCTTGATTTATTATTTTACTAACATTCGCTGGCATGGTTTCGGTGGTTGGTAATTTCACCGGTTTGCGTCTCATCAGTCGCGCTAGTCTTTCTTTGATTGCCGAGAGTGCCTTGCCAGCAGCACAAACAATTGCACCAGGAGCTTTTTCACCAACAATATTAATGGCTTTCATAGATAGCTGTTTTGCAAGAGGACCCAACTTTGGCGCTAATCCTGCAAATAATCGCTGAGCTGTATCGCCAAGTCCATCTCCGTAAGTTGCTCTGTAAATTGGTAATCGTGAGTTTACTGCTCTGACCTGTGTGTCCATTATATATGACCATGTTATGCTATTGTCATGTGTCTAATCGCGGTGACCCTAGCCACGGTGATCTTAATCACTGTCAACGAGCTCATCAACGAGTTCTTGATACACATGAGCATCCATGATGCCACCTTGAAATAATCTTCGACAAATATCAGAGGCCTCATTTGTTATTTCCGGCACGTCTTCCTCCGATGAGAACTTCTAGCCGAGACATATCACTGAAAATATTATCAGGGCAAGGAATTCCAAAACCACTGCCAGTGGGTGGTGGCTGAGATTTTTTACTCTTCTCCTCCTCCTGTTTACCAAGCTCTTCAAGTAATTGTTCAGTAGATTCATCCAGTTCAGGATTAGCAAAAGCTACCCCCGAAACATCAGATGTTGGCGACGGAGATGGATCGGGCGCATCTGCATGTGGCATTGTTATCCACTGTGATGGTTTCTTGGGTCTTCCTCGTTTTTTTTTCTCTGTCTGTTGCAACGGCGCAGGAAGTGAAAGGTTTATTTCAGGCTGTCGCACAGGGGAAGGTTGACGTTGTTTTGCTTGTTGTTTTTGCGCTTGTGTTATTTTTTTTTCTTGTTGTTTTTGCTCTCGTATTATTTTTTGCTGTTCTCGTTTTTCCGCCAGTTGCTGTTGACGCGTTATTTATTGCTGTTTTTGCTGTTCTTGTCGTTCTTTATTGTAGTCGCTTATTCCATTAGCAAAAAATGGATAACCAACATCTGTTTTGTCTATGGTGTAGTCGTTTGTAGCTATTTTATACAACCAATCACCCCAAGTATCTTTTTTTGCACTTTTAACATACTCGGGTTTTAAATATTGATCTCGTCGCTGAAAATTTTCGGCAGCAAACCTACCAAAATCATAACTACTATGGGCATCTGTCAAGGAAAATTCCTCAATTCGCTTTATACCCTCGGGGGTAAATCTCGATTTGAGATCAATTATTTTTCGTCTAGCAGGTTGCAGCGCGGATTCTTCTCGCAATACTTGAATAAGACTTTTTCCTTCTTCTGGCCCTCCAATAGCAATTAAAACCTTTTCAGTGATTGTAGTAACAGGCTTAAATAATTCCTTTGCTTCAGTTGAGTATTCAACTTGTGCTTGTTGTTGTAATTGCACATCCTTTTTAAACTTTTCCTTCACTGGGGTATATTTTTTAAGTGCTTCTGCTCGCTCCCTATACAACCTGGCTGTGTAAGATTCTGAGTGTACCATTATTTGGTATAAGTAATTTTTAATTTATATCCTCGAGTTGGATTAGATACAATTTTTAACTAGACAGCAGCAGAAACGGCGACGACAGGCAAACCCTGCCAGGATATTTTCCAGGGGTAAGACAGAGCAGCAGAGAGGGCGGAACACCACCGAGTGTTTTCGCAAGATAGACCCTTGTATTAGCAGAAATAGTTGTATAGGTAGATATTTTCATGAGATAACCCTTCAAGTCAGCAGAGAAAGCCTATTTTATCATGTTTTCTGACTGGAGGGTTTATTTTGTGAAAAGAATCACTCTATCTAAAATGTTCTCGATAGAAGGCTCTGTTAAGCGAAATACTTTGTGGGATTCGCCCTCTCTGCTACACCACAAAAAAAACAGTATTCATGGATTGCTTCTTTTGACTGATTTTGAAAAAATCATTTGGCTCGGTTGAAATGCCATGTATGTATTGTTTTCAATTTTGATGAACCGATGATAAATTGAATACAACTTTTTTCTTGAGGCATCAAATGTCGTGTAATTATTAATGATCAAATTTCCATTTTGTTTGGTATAGAAATAGGATGTAGATTAGGAGATCCACTCTCTCCATACATTTGTATCGTGTGCAGAGGTTTTAGTCCACATGTTTGGAAAAAAAATGAAACCTAGAAAATCCAATAAAACAAGATTTCAATTCTTCACTTAAATTAAAAATTTGACAAATTAGATGTCCAAAAAGTAGACCAAAGTGCCCGAGTTATCGAAAAATCACCCATTTGAAACGCACAAATGTGTAAGGTTGTTTTGTCGCCTCTTAATATCCCATCACAAATTAGAGACGTAAAATATAATTATGGGCATTTACTACTTTTCACCTCACTTGAAAACTCAATAAAATACGCTTATTAAAATATTGTATTTTAGAAACAATTATTGGAAATATTGTTTATTATTTGCGATTTTTTTTCGTACTAAAAATTTATAGAAAATATTTTTTACTTCATTCAGCTCACGATTTGTCAATCGTAATTTTTATAATGTATCAACTTAATATGTGAATTTGAAGGAAAAAAAACGAATGAAAGGATTATGTTGATGGGGTCACAAGTGTTTTCCCCATCTGTCGTTCGTTTTGTTTTCAACTTTTAAATGTCTTTGCAATAAACACTTATTTATTTAGACCAACCAAATCTCTAACTTTATATATGATCTACTTAGTTGGATACTTATCTGGAAGCAGTTTTTCCTGGTCTGGTTCCATATCAGTACAGTAAAAGCGGCAGGTAATACAAATATGGCCGCGCCTTTTAAAGCCGTAGGGATATGGTAAAAATGCTGACTGGCAGGCCAGGCGCAGTACGGCCTAAGCTTTCAGAGCCGACGTACCATGCAAGTGCCCGCGACGTGTGTATTATAAAATGTAGTCTCAGATTTCTTCTTACAAGTGTATAGCGATATACTTACAGCCTAAATTATAATCTGTAATATTATGCACCTTAAAATGTTTATTTCTCAAGGGTACATTCGATATCCAGGTTACTCTCAGTAGTACCATGATTTGTTTGTAGTCTGATCAATGAGAGATAAAAAAAAGTCTGAAATATAATACATTGTGAGACGGTGCACGTAAACGACAATTCAAATTGCTAATCACTGGTTTAAATAGAGTGCACCATAAATGATTTTGACAATATGCACCAATAATGGGGTTGATTTCAGATGTTGTATATTGTTAGATTCGCAGCATACCTTGCTACGTCACTGCTTTAAATCATTTGTGCATCGTCAACATACTTGAAAACAGTAAGTTTATTTTTAAAATGAACACAAAAGGATATCCCAAATTGCTATTACGGTTCAAATACATTTCCTTCCACATATGTTCAATGATTTTTGTTCAATGTGATTGTATAAGTAGCCCATGGAATGTGTTTCACATATGGCGATCTCCCTGACGTAGGAAACAGAGCATGGAACAAACATTCGACCTTGGAAATTCTAACTGTTCACCCTTAAACAGTACAGAAACTAGGCTATCATATGTACATTAATATCAGGTACCTTTTGTGATACGCTTATACTTGTTTTATTTTTGTTTTTGCTGATGGTAACTTTTGCCGAAATTAAAATATATATATATATATATATATATATATATATATATATATATATATATATATATATATATATATATATATATATATATATATATATATATATATATATTTTACTGACTGTTTCAAATTTGCTAAAATAAAACCACTTATCCGTTGATCGAATTCACATAAACTTCTCTATTCCGAAAATACCCAATCTTAGGTATTTCAGTCATTATCTGGACATTTTGACATTATATATCAAATACGATCTTCAAATTTTGTTGGACAGGAGGGTCCCGAAGCAAGGAATAAGGAGATAGAAGAACAGCTATTGGCTCTCAGAGGAAAGGTAGAAGAGATGACCTTTGCTAACCGGCAACTAAAGAGCGAGTTGACCGACGCACAGACGAACCTAGCTCTACTTAAAAGCGAGCTGGCAGCTACACAACAGGCACACAAAGAAAAGATACACGAATTCAACTTGTAAGTATGTGTAAACATTGTTTTTTATGCCTATACTAGTATGTTATAGCAATGATAGAGCTTTATATGAAAGCCAAAAATATTTAAACGGAGCTGGTTTCGAAATCCAAAAACATGTCAGAGCAATAATCATGTATTGACGCATGATATATTGGTCGTATCTTGTCATTAATTTAAAATGTGTATGATTAACCTTTTTGCGGAATGAATGCTACTGACAAATTGTTCATTAGGATATGATATTTTTTTTTTCATTCTAAATGTCACCCTTCCTGGTGTTTTATTGCAGGGAAAAACAAGCCAACGCAGACTATCAGAGGGACCACGAAAATCTGACTCGCCAGTTAGAGCTACTCCAGTAAGTACTTTTCCCGAGACGATTATGATTAAAGCCATTCATAACATAAGGAAATAGTTGTTCATATGTATCTTTACTTCTCTTTTTGTGCTTTATGAGAGAGAGAGAGAGAGAGAGAGAGAGAGAATCCCTGAAAATGTTGTTCATACGTGTATTAAAATTCGTGAATGGAAGAAGGTGAATAGATAGTCCAATTTTATATCTAAGTTAAATTTTCGACCAGGAAATAAGATTCCTGAAGAAGAAAAAAAGATTTTTGGTTGCTATGTATGATAAAATGCTACAGTCCAAATATCTAGACTGCTAACTTTGTTTACATTTAGTGATGCCAATAAGAAGCTGCATGACACAAACGACGATCTTCGCGAGGCCCTGGACACGTCGAGACGGGCATCACCTTTACGACAGATGTCTCTAGGGGTGAGTAGTACTTGAAAACTCTTGCACCTTATTGAAAGTCCAGTCTTGTTCTTTAGAGCTCAAATATTTTTATTCCATTTTTTGAACTTTTATTAACTGTCCTCTCTATTCTTTTCTCATTTAACTGGAAACAAGCATGTTCATGTGGAAATAACTTAAATATTTTAAATATCAAACGGTATTCTCCTCACTCTGAGTGAGTGTGTGCGTGCGCGCGTGTGTGTGTGCGTGTGTGTGTGTACGAGATCTACATTTACAAACCGATCAACGTTCAAATGGCGGTTTAACTAGATAAGGACTTGATATTTAGTGTATCAAATATTCTACGCATTTGACTTTGCTATGTTCTAACTTTTTTCTCAGTCTGGAACCAGCACTATTCACAGTCTTCCCAGTGACCGACGAGGATCGGTAATGAGCGAGTACTTCCAACATGGAGCTGTGTAAGTAAAATATTAAAATGTGAGCATAATTTATTTATTTTGAGCCTCATCTCTGTCATCCTAACACAAAGCAAAACGTTTCACGTCATTTACGCTCTACGTACATTATGCCATACGTTCAACGTATTTTATAATTTTTTTTAAAGAAAAGAATTCGACTGGTTAAACAGTTCTGTTTTGTTTGGCTTGGCGTGAGGTTTAACGGCACATCAACACATGCAAGATTATTTGACCGGCTTGGTCTCAACATGATTCGAACCACGCTCCTCTGGCCGCGAGTCCGGCATTCTAACCACTGAGCCAACGCCGTTAAAACAGATAAGAACATGCGATGCCTCTAATCCCGATATGATATTTGGTTTGAAATACAATATTAACTTGTAAGTTTGAACGACTGTTTTGTTTTTATCCAAGACTCGTGTACTCGTATTATATTTAACATTGAAATATAGACTCTGTATATGGTTATATGAATAACTATGTTAATCGTGTGATTAACACCACCTGCTTTTCTTTCGATCAACTTGTATGTGTTGGTCTTTAATATTGCAGATAGCTGTATGTTCAATTACAGTAAGCTTCAAATGTCTAATGGTACTTTCGCTTTCAATTTTTGTCGAAATCCAACAGATCTAATGTTTCATGTGTTCACAGCGCGCGACCTCGGACTCTATTATTATCGACGTCGTCTTTAGCCGAGGAAGATGGCGATAGTTCTACGTGGCCTGAGAGCATGATGGGAAACCGACGGCCCGTACAAGTGAAGGTACTACACCAAGACACCTGCGAGGATGACAGTGTTGTAGATGATATCGGTTTGTTAAAATTTATTTAGACACATTTAACAATTAATATAAATGTTTCAAAGTCAAAGTTACGGTCAAAAAGCATAACAGTGGTGTATACACAGGGGCGGATTAAGGCTCACTGGTGCCCTAAGCATTGACAAATCTTGGTGCCCCCCCCCCCTTTCCACGTACACCTGGGAAGATAACCCTAGGGTGCATCATGATCAAGAAACAGAACATTATGATCAATTTGCACTAGTTTTATCAATTTTTTTTACAAATCTTCATTCGTTTTTTTCTTTTCACCCTTTTCTCAACTTTGTGGTGCCCCCTTTGGCCCTGGTGCCCTAAGCACGTGATTAGTCTGCTTAATGGTTAATACGCCCCTGTGTATACACCGATATATATTCTACTCGGCTGTCTTAATAATGGGCAGAAAAAAGAGATAGATAAATATATAAAAAAAATAGGAAAAAGAGACAAGCTAAAAAATATACTCCTTTCTCTCATTGTTTTGATTATTTTTGACAGTGGTAGTACTTCATGTTAACATGCTTAATTAAGGGCAAATATTAGTAATTGAAACTTCATCCACTTCGCAGACAGCGGTCATTCTACGCTCCGTGAAGGTTACGATCAAGACCACGAAAATCATGTAAGTGACGTAGAAGTCGACAGACGTTTTCCTAACAGACGGTTGAGGCGATTTAAACCCGGCCAGATCCTGCAGTCTGAGGTACATATTTAAACGTGTCTTTCACATAATTGCATACCTTGAAGAAAAATATTAAATGACACTTGTTAGGAATAAATTTATTTTGAATATTATCTTAATCAAATTGCATTAATTTAATACATACCATGATGTATATGCACCTTTCACCGTTTTATCAGAAACGAATAATGCATTGGTAGCCCCAGCGTCTGGTGTGTCAGATTCTTTATTTAGAGCACTGGTCCCACCTTGACGATTTTGATAACAAACGTATTTTTCTCTCTAGAAAGTATGTATTTTAGCTCTTTTCTCAGAAGAATTTTGTATGCCCAACTTTGACAATAATAGAAATTGTACATGCATTGTTACATTTACCCATCTGTCCGTCACACCTTGGTTAAATTTTACGTTAAGTCAGTTTTTGGGGAACTTTGGAGGGGCATCCGTAGTCACGAAAGTAATTCTATCTCTTCGTATTTCATTGGCCCATGACCAGATAGGTCACAGTCACCTACTCACCCGAATAGAACGGTATGACTATAGATAACTTGAAAGCAGACTTTACGATTGCATGTGACGAGAGGAGACTACCTAAAGAACCAAAATAAACCTCTTCTCAATATTGATAAGTTGACACCGTTAAATGGCAATAGTGGAACTTTTTTATTCAACTTTTAGCTTGTAGAGTTCCTTTTTTAACGAGAAAAGACTAGCTTTCACCAAATAAAAAATAACCGAAATTTTGTACACGTATACATGCATAAAATGTACTTTCTATAGCCAACATCGCATATCAAGAAAATCAACAATGCATACACCTACAACCGACAGGAAAACATTTTCAGAGAGAGAGAGACATAACAGTTTATTTGTTTGTCTTGTCTATGTTTTGTATTTACCTTTGTAAAAGACTCATTAAGAGTCGAAAGCGCTCAGGCTAGTTAGATACTAATTTTGCACTATTCGTTGTCAGTTTATTCCATTTATCTTAATCAATCCCTGACACACGTGATTCCTTGCTGAACTTTCAAGAAAACATACTCTATCATTGTTCTTAACTCTCATCATTGTAACTCCGTTGTACAGGAGCAGGACTCCCATGATGAGATAGAGACGGAAACAGAGAGCCACGGCGACATGCAGATGGAATACAAAATGTATCGCGGGTTAGAACATCGCCGTCCTGGATCTAGCAGTAGTCGGTCGTCTTCTCGCAGCTCGAGATCTCGTGAAGGACGAGACTCCGTGTTCGGAAGATCAGTAAAAAGGCAGTCAACTTTAAGTCAAGATGTACGTAAGCAATATCAATTCCTTAAGGTGCATTTGGTTTGTGGTTTAAAAGCCATTTTAAAAAATTATCCAACGCAAATTTTGGATCGCTGAAATTATTTTTCTTTGGGAATTTAAAAACAAATATGTATATCAACATTTATTTAATTTATTACACTTCAAAAGGGCATTTGTACCACAGTTATTAAAGATCCTCCCCCAGCCGAAGTTGGAATTGTCGGAACCATTTGTTGACAGTTTTTGAAGAAAATTCACTTCTTACAGGTCTAAACTGACAGGAGATTTGAAGAAAGCAGCAGGTATACATCAAACCACTACTCTTCATGCATAAAGATTTCTCGCTACGCCGTTTGTAGATAAAACACAAGGAACCTGACTCAGTTCTTGCGAGAACTACTAGATCATGCAGATATGTCTACACTCTACAGTGTATTTTCCAGTACAACTAATTAAAAGTACTCTAACTTATTTTTGTTAACTTGCGTATGTTTTATTATATTATATTATTATATTAGTCTGCTGCCAGCCGGATGTCTAAAGAGCCAGACCGGATGTTCAAGGTGGTGTTAGCTGGAGATGCCGCTGTGGGTAAAACCAGTCTCATCATGCGTCTGTGTAAGGGAAAGTTCGTCAGCAATCTCAGTTCTACCCTAGGTAGGTGTCTTGAAGCGTTCGTTTCTTTTATTTTTCTCTCTGCTTATCTTTCATTTTCAAAGTGATTGAAACGGATTGTTTTATAGACCGATGTCCACTTCGTAAAAGTGTTTGTTTTTCCTGTATTTTTCTCATCAGTGGTTAATTTTCATACAAACTTACAATCTTTTGTTTTGTTCCAATACATTTCTCATTTATTATCATAGGACAAGCATTTGTAATTGTTCCAATTTTTTTCTTCTAATGTCTACCCATTTGTGAATTAGTCAGATGAAACACACAAACAGTTAAAAATACAGCAATGCATGGTACCTTAATCGATAAAACTCTCCCCAAAACAAATGAAATATTTTTCTTTCAGTTCTCTTAAAGTAACAAAGAAGAAAAATAACCATTTTACGATTTTACCCGTCATTGCAAAACTTGTTTTTCATTACAGTCCATAATAATATACGGTCTTTCGTGTGTCTCTGCCTTTATATGCCCGGTTTTCGTAAACACACACACACACACACACACACACACACACACACACACACACACACACACATATATATATATATATATATATATATATATATATATATATATATATATATATATATATATATATATATGACAATTATTTTCTGTTTTCTTTATAAATGTAGATATGAACTGAATTATGATAGATATGCTGTCTTAGGAACAGAAAACTGATTGAATATTTTCAGATACAGACTATACAAGTAAAACACGAATCCATATATATTCTAAATACAGGCTTTATATCAAAGAACGTTATTTTATCACATGAAGGTAACAATTTTCTTGAATATAATACAGACAAACAGAAGTTAAAAAATTACGAAATTCACATACGATTATGAAAATAGATCGAACTTGCAAATTTATTTTTATTTCTATCAATCCTGATGAAGAGTGCACCAAAGTCATGTGAACTTGATCCAATTCCAACATCACTGCTGCTTGAGTGCTTAGATCCAGTATTGCCTTCACTAACTGATGTTATTAATACCTCTCTCTCATCCGGGGAATTCCCATCATTTTTCAAAACCGCCATTGTAAAGCCTCTGCTGAAGAAACCAACACTAGACCATAACGATTTAAAGAACTACCGCCCAGTTTCTAATCTCCCATTCATATAAAAAATCTTAGAAAAGGTTGTTCTATCCCAGCTTGTATCTCATCTGAATTCAAACATTTTTTTTTTCTTCTTCTAATTTCATGGTGTTTATTTTTGTAATCATATCATTATATGTTATTTTTTATCTTATAGGTGTTGTCTAATGTTGTAAAGCGCTTAGAGCTTCTAAAGATTAGGCGCTATACAAAGTCCTCATTATTATTATTATTATTATTATTATTATTATTATTATTATTATCATTATTATTTACGTTCATGTCTATGTTGTGGTAATATATATCTAAATCAACGTAATTTTAACTAGCACTATCTTTGTAAGTACTTTCAGATCTAGATCCCAGTCTCTTACTGTTCAGGCTATCACTTTTTACATGCTTGCCGATTTGATTGCAATTACCACAATTGGGAAACTGGGGGTGAGGTGTCTATCTAGTGGTAATATGATATCTATAAAATCGCCTCTAGCTACCAGTTTACTTCAGTAAATACACGTCAGTAAGGCAAGTTCAAATTGGAACTTAAAATGTGAAGAAACTGTTAATTTATACCTTGTTTATTTTGACATCCTTTGAGGTATTAAGACGTTTAAAATATATAGCACTTATCTTTACATGTGACAGACCGACGATTGATATGTGAGGTATATCAGTAATTACTTCTTTTAAACAATTATCAAATTCCTCTGCTTCTTGCTGCATTTTTGAATTTTGATTACACAAGTCAGCAGTTGACAGATATTTAAAACCTCGGGCTCAAAACATTGAATATGAACAAGCCTTCGCCCACCTTCTTCTTCTTCTCTCCCTATGGGTCTGACGTAGCATAATGTCTGGCCGTGATGGGTCCGATTACGTAACGTAATGTCTGGCAGTCATTGGTCCGTGGACGTAACGTAATGTCTGGCCGTCATGGGTCCGATGACGTAACGTGATGTCTGACCGTAATGGGTCCGATGACGTAACGTAATGTCTGGCCGTCATGGGTCCGATGACGTAACATAATATCTGGCCTACAAGTACTATTTTTTATGTATATCATTTGAGAAAATATAGAAAACAAAATGAACACAGTTTACGTATGCCTATCGCCGATGGATACGTAAGGCATTTGTAACTGTCATGACAAATGTCGGTGTTAATTTCAGTGTTAGATACTTATTGTACCTCTAATTTTGACAAATTTCGATCTTCGAAAAATATCTATTTTTCAATTATAAAATCGAACATGCCTTATATGTCGTGGTAGGTGTGGACTTTCAAACGAAGATAATTGAGCTTGACGGAAGGACAGTGGCGCTACAGCTGTGGGACACCGCTGGACAGGAACGGTAACTCTTGCCATATTGATTCACACGCTTTTATTCTTGCTTCACTGTTCAATTGTGTAATGTGTGTGTGTGTGTGTATATATATATATATATATATATATATATATATATATATATATATATATATACACACACACACACACACACACACACACACACACACACACATGCATACATACATTAGACCTACTTCATTTCTTCTTTTCATCTTCTCTCCGCCCCATCACTCGCTCTCTTCAGCTGGATGGACAGATTTTAAAACAAAAAGCATAATAAAAATGCCTAAAAGTTGACTCCAAATAACAAAATGTAAAATTCGAGTATTAACGTTCTAAATTTAGTTATCTACAGGAATCCTGCAAGTTATGAGTAACTGAAATTGAACGGTTGCCATTAAATATCCTATCACCATAATGTGTGCCTTTTACACTCTATGATAAACAGGCACATTTTTAGGGGGACATATTTAAATATAGTAATAAAATTAAGTAGCGATTTTAACTCTCAACACATCATAACCATGTTTGTAAACGATGAATTAGATATTTTGTCGATTTAAACTGCCAAGGCCAAAAACTACTGTTTTAATGAATGCAGAAATGAACAACACACTGAAGACCAAAGATCCATACAGTAAACTCAGAATCATTGACATATTTTATTTAATAATGTTACAATCCTTGTCAGATGTGACCGCTACGAGATATTTCTACAATAACCCTTCCCCAAAAATTTACTTAATCCACGCAAGAAATGTGTCATTGAAAATAAAAATCACTTCATTTTCGTTTGAGAACAGTCATTACTTTGACAAGATATGCAATTTTATTGATTACATGTGCAAGATAAATTTGTAAAAGTTCGATCTCCTAAAATTGTAAATTTCGGAACTTCTTTTTCTCGATGTGGTAATGCAGTGGTTATTCGTACTATCACACAATGGTAAACAGCTCCATGCAAATCGACGGTTTTGCCTTAAATATATAATCAAGACATTTGCAATTTTAGTAGACGTAGGGAAAAATTTCGTTCTTGAAATTGGAAACATTTTGTATTAAAACAATGGTTACCGCTACACTATTGAAATATTTCCTTATATTTCCTACAAAGAACCCCATAGATTCCCCCCACCCCCCCCTTTGTATCTTGCCCACCTCTACTCCAATGTTTCACCGTTTGAATAACAGTTACAATTCTGACCAATTTTCCAAAAAGACAAACGTGAGTTTTATGAATTGTCAACTGACATTGAATTCACGCAGCACTTATTTTTAAATTCTCTTTTAGTTGAAACGATTTGCTTACCAGAAGTATTGGCTAAACTCTAATTTAATTTCCTTCGATTTCATATTTGACCTATGTTTTCCTGTCATCTCTCTTCCGTATAACAGGTTTAGAAGTATCGCCAAATCTTACTTTCGCCGTGCGGATGGCGTGCTCTTGTTGTACGACTGTACGTACGAACGGTCCTTCCTCAACGTCCGGGATTGGGTGGAGTCGATAGAGGTAAGGATTACCTTCAGCATGTTTATGAAACAACGGACTGTCCAGTGTCTTAACATCCCTTCTATTTTCTATTTATGGTAACTTCTGTTTTGGGCTTATTTCTCAGGTCATTTTGGTAGAAATTTTAATATGCAAGTACAGGACCACAAGTCTCCAAAACGATTGCATTTAGCCAATGGGTAAAGGGGACAAAGTTTTGAAACTAAAATGAAAAAACCAACAAATGGCCCAGTTTTAATTTCACCTAATCAGAAAGCTGAAATCCAGCCTAAATTTTATCTTTAAGGTTAAAGTTTTTTTTGTGATAGCATTACCTGGAGTTCCAAGAAAAAGAGGCATACAAGCGTTGTCTTTCCTGTCAAGGCTTTTGCGTTCACACATACATCATTTATAAATATTACATATAAATATGTGTGTGTGTGTGTGTGTGTGTGTGTGTGTGTGTGTGTGTGTGTGTGTGTGTGACTTGGATTGTTAACGTAGCTTTAACATTTTTTTCAGTCATATCGCTACGATGTCTACAGTGTGGCAGTTTATAGTGGTCTAGCACTGGGGCATCATGCCGCAGACATATAGCATGATGTCCCACCCAGTCACATTATCCTCACACCAGGCCGACCAGTCCTAACACTAACCTCTTAAATGCTGAGCGCCAAGCGAGGTAGCTGTTAGTACCGTTTTTATAAGTATTTGGTATAACTCGGCCGGGTATCGAACCCACGAACTCCCGCATCCGAGGAGGACGCTCTAACCACTAGACCACCGGAGCGGTCCAGAGAAATAAGAGTAACTCATTATGCAGTTTGACTGGTTTACTTATCGTTCTAAAAGTGGATGGGGCCAAATGCTGCGTTTAGGTACTGGGTTGGGAGTGTGGATGGGGCCAAATGCTGCGTTTAGGTATGGGGTTGGAAGTGTGGATGGGGCCAAATGCTGCGTTTAGGTATGGGGTTGGAAGTGTGGATGGGGCCAAATATTGCGTTTAGGTACGGGATTGGGAGTGTTTGGGAGGAGCAATAAGAATGTGTAAAAGTACAGGCTGGGAGTCAGTGGGTGGTTCAAATGGCTGCATACAAGTACAGTGTAAAGAGCGTGCGTGCTAGGCAAAACTCTTGATGTTTAACAGAACAGTAGCTGATTGAATAATAAAAATAAATATTTTGATTTTAAGACAACAAAAAAAGAAGTCTGAATTAAAATCGAAAGTTAAATGTATGACCTATGTTAAAAGAAAAGGAATAACTTATAGAAAGCATAACGGTATTTCGAAGAGCCTGAATTTACTTTGTTATTAGATGAATTTCGTTTTTGAGTCTTCTCAGGAAAGTACCATGAAGAAGTTACCAATAATGCTATGTGCAAACAAGACGGACCTCCGACAGGAGTCGATACAACAGGGACGGAAGGTTGTCACTTATGAGGATGGACAAAGACTTGCAAGGGTCAGTATATGACCGCAAAGTTAATTTTATCGCAACATACTAGCATCACAACAAAACGAGATTAATTTTCATTATTAAGATCGTGGTCAAAACACTCGTACAATAAACTAAATGAATCGAATTCTGTTCTTTTCTATGTATGTGCTCATATTGTCAGTTTTGACAAATTGTTATGTTTCTTAGACCGGTTGATGCCTGCTATGTGCCACAGTGAGATATCAGTTGTGACAGGATAGCCTTGTGTAACGTCGATGGTTGATGCAAAATGTGTCTTGTATGCGTGCTTCATCGCAAAGTTAAAATTATTTCAGCCACGTGCATATCAGTCATTTGTCAAGAATCTCAAACTTGAATTAGACAACCGATCTGTGTAACCGCCATTCATGTTCTGTGTGTGTGTGTGTGGGGGGGGTTCGTCCCCCTTTTCACCATATCTTGGTTGCCGATGCATTTTAATTATACCTGATTCGTTGGCCTTCGCTGCTTTCTTAGACAAATGTGACTAAAAGACTAACATCAACGCTGGGTATGAATAATAAGGTGTTTTGTATTCTTTAGGATTTCAAAGCATTATTCATCGAAACAAGTGCCAAGGATGGGTCAAACATTACAGAAAGTGTTACTGAGCTTGCCAGGTAAGGCTGAAATTTGCAGAAAAATAAAATAAAATACACACAACACAATAAACAATTTATGTCCGAGAATTCATATTTTGAAGCGTGTATCACATTTGAGTGCATAAGTTTGATAGCGCAGCATTTTGCACCAATTGATCTCGACTCATATTTTTTAACTCAGTAGCCCCAAACAATCGTTCAGTATAGAACGTCAACACATGTTTGATTTTTTCCGATCGGTGATAAAATACATTATTTTGTGAAGGACCTAGATGTTTGCTTTGGACAAAATCAACGAAAATAAACATTTATTTCTATCATTCTAATAAAGGGACAGAATTCTCAAGCATGACAATTTAAAAACGGAGAACATCTCGTGAAGTGATTTGGACTGAGAAACAACGAGTCTCGGAAGGACTAAATTAAAAATATATCTGTATGAAAAAATATCATTATATGACAAGGATGGATTATAGTTCTGTATACATGAAAATTGTGCAATTTCAATGAACTGATAATTATAAACATGAGATTCCCCAATTCCTTGCAGAACCATGCGTGCTAATGAAGACCTAGAAGTTAAAACAGTGGGCCTTCAGCTCCACGATCCATCAAAGCAGAAGTCTGGTTGTTGTGGTCGTTAGGAAAAGACAGCCTGTTAAAAGGTTGTTAGAGAAAACAACCCGCTTAATGTATGTTAGGGAAAGACAACCCGCTAAATGGTGATCCATTCTATTCCATTATTTTCCGACAGCTAATTCAGGACTACAGTGTCTCATATTAGAAAACTGTTATTACTGTATTAATCTAGTCTTCCAGATGGATAGCATTATATTTTGTAAATTTGTTTCATATTTTTGCATTTATTTAGAGGAAATATTGTAGATTCAAACATCATTGCATATTGCCGTTTTATCTATAAGATGTTAACAGCTTACTAGAAATAACAGCTTATTTGAATTCATTTTCGCTCTATTTATGTATTTATTTAATATATTGTTATTTATTTCTGTTTTTATTCCAATATATTCAGTATTCATGTCCCAACCAGCTGTATGCTGTCTTTGGGCTTGGAGCTCTTTCCCTGCCCTCGTTTAGAGAATCTAATCAGAAAGGAATATATATATATATATATATATATATATATATATATATATATATATATATATATATATATATATATATATATATATATATATATATATATATATATATATATATATATATATATATATATATATATATATATATATATTCCATAATATTAGTACATTTTTAGATGAAATGTAAGCATAAGTACCAAGTAATAAGCTTTACAGAGGAGTCACGCTGGCTCAGTGGTTAATGAGCCGGACTGGCAACCGAAAGGGTACAATTTCGAATCGTACCATCTGACCATCCTGGACTGTATATATATATTCCATAATATTAGTACATTTTTAGATGAAATGTAAGCATAAGTACCAAGTAATAAGCTTTAAAGAGGAGTCACGTTGGCTCAGTGGTTAATGAGCCGGACTGGTAACCGAAAGGGTACAGTTTCGAATCGTACCATCTGACCATCCTGGACTGTATATATATATATATTCCATAATATTAGTAAATTTTTAGATGAAATGTAAGCATAAGTACCAAGTAATAAGCTTTACAGAGGAGTCACGTTGGCTCAGTGGTTAATGAGCCGGACTGGCAACCGAAAGGGTACAATTTCGAATCGTACCATCTGACCATCCTGGACTGGTTAGCGTGGTGTGTTCTTGGGCAAGACACTTTATTGTACTTGCCTTGACACTAAAAAAAACTGTAAACACGAAACCAAACCAGTTACGCACTATATTGAGTGATACATTATCACTGGCAGTTCTCAAGCAAAACGGTTACCGCACTTTATTGAGTGTTAAATTCCGTCCTATACTAAAGTGTCTAACACTAGTCTAGTCATTAACATAAAGTAGTTTTAGTTAAGGTCTAGCTCTGTATTAGCTGCATAGTTAAATGCTCGACTTCTCAAAGTCATAGAGGACTACACAATTAGCCACTAAAATAGCATAGGTATAAATGATTCTGTATTAGCTGCATAGTTAAATGCTCGACTTCTCAAAGTCATAGAGGACTACACAATTAGCCACTAAAATAGCATAGGTATAAATGATTCGGAAGTGCAAAATGAAAAATTAATATGAAAACATGAAATAAAGAAAACGTTTCACTTTGTGAACACAGAATATTTCTAAACGAGTGTCACGTTACGACATTTTGTGCATATTTTTCGTTTAATAATTTACCGCTATACTGTAATTTAAATTTCGCTGTTTCTTCATATCTTTTGCGGACACTGGTTCGATTCTCAATTGGGGAATAATTAAAATTATCTAACTTGTATCATAATATTCTATATTCAGTTAATTTCATTTCATATTATCACGCATCCTTCTGTAGGACCCAGTGATAAAACTCTTTCTCTCTCTCTCTCTCTCTTTCTCTCTCTCTCTCTCTCTCTCCCTCTTTCTCTCTCTCTTTCTCTCTGATACAAACGCCTCGATATATATATATATATATATATATATATATATATATATATATATATATATATATATATATATATATATATATATATATATAATGTGGGTGGGGTGGGGTGGGGGTGATTATATCAGTCAATAGGAAATCAGTAATATACCCATACATTACTCCATGTACAAGTTTCACATTATCATTACCATTGCTCTTCAGGTAAGTCTTCAGCTACTTGGAGAATATCTTTCTCAATGCCATGAAGGCGATAAAGTGAGTAAAGTATCGAGATATTACCGATTAATTTTTAATGAAAAATTATTTTTGTATGTTCACTGAAATATGGACGTGTTCACCTTTTTGTATATATGTATCTTATGTATTTAATCAAGCTATGTATTTAATCAAGCTAGGAAAAAGGAAAGAATATTTTGTATAAAAATGTAATTTCTAATTTCATTGCATCAATTCATATAGTTAATTTTCTTCTAACTCAGTTTTAAGCTGATGTAATTTTGAAAATGTTTGAATTGGTTATATATGGGGTCACACAATAATAAAAATTGTTGCATACGATCTGTTACAGATGCCTTAATATCAGCCATACATTTTGATGCAAACACCTTGATAGTATCCATACAATCTGATACAAACACCTTGATAATATCCATATAATCTGATACAAACACCTTGATAATATCCATACAATCTGATACAAATGCCTTGATACCAGCCATACAATCTGATGCAAACGCCTTGATAATATCCATACAATCTGATGCAAACACCTTGATACCAGCCATACAATCTGATGCAAACGCCTTGATAATATCCATACAATCTGATGCAAACACCTTGATACCAGCCATACAATCTGATGCAAACACCTTGATAATATCCATACAATCTGATGCAAACACCTTGATACCAGCCATACAATCTGATGCAAACACCTTGATAGTATCCATACAATCTGATGCAAACACCTTGATAATATCCATACAATCTGATGCAAACACCTTGATAATATCCATACAATCTGATGCAAACACCTTGATAATATCCATACAATCTGATACAAACGCCTTGATACCATACATACAGTCTGATACAAACTTCTTGATACAATCCATACAGTCTGATACAAATGCCTTGATACCATACATAGTCTGACACAAACGCCTTGATACCATGCGTACAATCTGATACAAACGCCTTGATACCATCCATACAATCTGATACAAACGCCTTGATACCATGCGTACAATCTGATACAAACGCCTTGATACCATCCATACAATCTGATACAAACGCCTTGATACCATGCGTACAATCTGATACAAACGCCTTGATACCATCCATACAATCTGATACAAACGCCTTGATACCATGCGTACAATCTGATACAAACGCCTTGATACCATACATACAGTCTGTTACAAACGTCTTGATTGCATACATACAGTCTGATACAAACGCCTTGATACCATGCGTACAATCTGATACATACGCCTTGATACCATCCATACAATCTGATACAAACGCCTTGATACCATCCATACAATCTGATACAAACGCCATGATACCATCCATACAATTTGATACAAACGCCTTGATACCATCCATACAATCTGATACAAACGCCATGATACCATCCATACAATTTGATACAAACGCCATGATACCATCCATACAATTTGATACAAACGCCTTGATACCATCCATACAATTTGATACAAACGCCTTGATACCATCCATACAATCTGATACAAACGCCATGATACCATCAATACAATTTGATACAAACGCCATGATACCATCCATACAATCTGATACAAACGCCTTGATGCCAGTAGCAAGTCTATATGATTTAAATATTTCTCTATACTTCCCGAATGGTATTTATTTTATCTAGTGCAATTAGAATAATTTAACATATTTAATTTTTTTTATGTGCAATCTTTGTTAAGGTTAGACACCAATCTATCTGTTTCTATTTCCAATGTGACTTTATGATAAGTATTTGATTGTAATTTGATACTAACACTTCAACTACTAACTACTGTTTTTGTTCAAACTTGATGACCCCAAAGTAATTCTTTATGCTGATGTGTTTAGCTCATCATTCTAATTAACAAGCATTGGAGTTATTAGTCATTATGAAAAGAGTGTATGATAACATTTCTTATGCACGGAAGCCGTGGTTGCACGTTCTGAGAAAAACAAAAGTTCCAAGTAACGGTGGAGGTTCGCTGTGATACTCTAGTGATAATATTTTAAGAATATTTGTTGATACAAGTTAAAGACGAATATGTGTCTGCTGTTATTAAAGCTCGTTTCTAGTTGGAAGGGGTGTATATCTAAGCACGTTCCGATACAGTAGTCACTTTTCTAGTGACGGCAGATGCATCAACAATGTTAAAATTTTGCGTTCAGAAACAGTGGTTATAATGACAAGCTTACGGACTAAGGCCAAACACCGGGTTTCATGTTTAAATTGTTCGTTGCGAAACTTCTATACAAAATCGTCCTCTCTGTAGCAGCTCGTGTTGAAGATCTGATGTACTTAAATCAGTGCCGTCTTAAGGCTTGGGCACACTGGGCAGTTGCCCAGGGCCTCACGCTTCTAGGGGCATCATGCTGCCCATATTGTTAATGAATATTGTCCGGTAGGCTTTGCCCAGAGCCTACAATGTTGTTAAGACGGCCCTGACTTAAATATAAATTGCTTTTTTGCTTTCAATATAATGTATATATCCATGTATACGTTTTAGCCCACTCACCCCCACTGAGTCCTTCGTGTGTACGCCGTAGTTGCTTAATGCGTTGAAAAAAAGATTTTCTTTTAAAAAGAACTTGTCAGTTTGAAGTTATTGCAAGAACAAAAAATATAGACAGATCTGTTGCTGATTCTTCTAGACGATATGTGCACCCATTCCCTTGACCTGATCTTTCCGTTCATTTTAGACCTGATCTGTCCACTCGTTCTTTGACCTGATCTGTCCACTCGTTCTTTGACCTGAACTGTTCACTATTATTCAACCTCATTTGTCTCCTCATTACCAAAATATATCATATATACGTTTTTTATGTTTTTATTTTTTTCTGAAGCTGGGCACGCGTTTCCCCAAGTAAATACGTTATTGTATATATTATATCAATTTGATACTGTGTTACAAATACTGTAAGGAATAACGATACTAAATACTTTATATGGATTTTATTCTGGTGTAATTAATTAAAATATTTTCAGATATTTTCTTTTTACTATATATATATATATTTTAATTTGACACCCACTTATCCTTGCTAGTTCATTTTCGGGACATTTCTAGAATAAAATATGGTTTAATATATTGTAGTCTTCAAGACTAAATAAGTATGGCCTCTCACAGTGGATGCATTGTATTAAATATTTGTCTTAATGTCAATCTGTTATGTGAAATACATTCAGTACATACCCATTTTTAATCATTTCGATCTGGTATTTGATACGGGTATTCGGTACATATTTATGTATCGCACACCTAGATTTATTTTAGTGTTTTCATGACGTCCGCGCATCGTTGTTCTTCGATGCTCCAAAATCGAGCTGTATAAAATCCAAAAGGCTTAGAGTCCCAGTCAGACAGCATATCTTAAGATATTTTAAGGCATGAATAACGGGTATATAATAAATATAAAACTATATTCCTGCTTTATGTTCCTGGAAGACAACACGTTTGATACAAAAATATGGTTCACTTTATTAAAACTTGGTAGCATGTAACATAGTTCCAAATCTGCTTTCTTTGTTTAGACGTTACGAAATTAAAGTTCGTTCCACAATGGTTTTATTTCCGTTATTTACATGTTACTGATAGGCCAGAATGTTTTCCCTACCGTTTTTGTCGAGCACATGTTGGTGGAAATATATATATATATATATATATATATATATATATATATATATATATATATATATATATATATATATATACTGGCACTTTTCAGGCGTCGCTGCTAACAGTTGTATAAATATTTTAGTTTAAGCTTTCCATTTTAGCGTACGATCTGATTGCGGGCCTGGCCTTGTCCAAAAACGCCGTAGAAATCGTGACGATTCCGGCGGACGTCAGAGTACTTTAGCCTTCACTAAATAAAAAATAAAATCCGAGTACCGTGAGTCTAATTTCCAGGCCATTATTAAATAATTGCCAAACGAAAGACGGTTCAAGCCGGCCTCAGTTTCCATTTATTCTGAGGCGCTTGTTTGATTTACTGATTTGTATTTAGTTCAATCATTGCAACGTTATTTCTAAGTTATCTTTTAGTGTTAATTACCTTCATGGACATGTTTAAAAATAAATTATTTCACGGAATATTGTATGCGTTTTCCTTGGACAGGAGGCTGCAGTTTCGCTTCTTTCTCTTTCAAATAAAATTTCTAGACATCCATGACTAGGGATGAGTACAGTGACAAAATAATTTCCCTTGAAGTCAGATTTAAAGAATAAAGTTCTTTCATCTTAGAGACCAACTTGTCCCTTTCAGAAACAGACGTAATGCAAATGTATCACATAAATTGTTTATTTATCCAGCAATAATGTTCAAATATTAAAGTAATGGGTTTTTAGTGTTAAACAGTTTATCATAGTATTCCAATATTTACGACGAATGCCTTTTTATACTGAAAATAAAATAAATTCTTTCCTTTGAAAAACAAAGTATAAGTTGATGTCGCTTATTCAATATCTCTTATAATCTTAGATGGCAACCAAAAACTGAAATAAAGAGAAATCTATTACGCATATAACTTTGTAAGCTTTACTTGGATTGATGAACGTGTTTAAAGTATAAGAGTTTCTGCATCAGCTGCTTTTATCTGAGTTGATAAGATTCATCGCTCTTAATTCAATATTACTTGTGTAGAGGCCATATTTCGTGGATTTTGGTGGTTGATAAAACGAATAATTTAAACACCCAAGAGAAAGAAAGCCCCTCCACGTGACCACGAACTGCGAGGAAACAATGAATTGCTTAAAAAATAACTAATGGAATTGCTGAAAAGTATATTTTTACCCTTCAATCGTCCCGAGTGCGGAACCAAATTGAAAAGTTTATCCCTCCCATAAATAATACAAAACCAAATATAGAATTAAAGTCTTTAATTCCTTAATTCCTCATACATTTGCAGCATCTTCTTTAATAAAATGGTGGCATAGTTTGGGTCGTGGTTGACTGATGGATAGAACCAAGTAAACATTTGGCAGATATATACACGTAATATAAATTAAATGAAGACATCAATTAAAATAAAATACATCATTTAAACTTTAGTGGTATTGCTTAGCTTCAAGAGATTAAAGTAGTAAGTGGACATTTAGCGTAAAAATGCACAGTACAATGTCCGTAATGAAATTTCAATAACATTATTAGCAAAAGAATTCATTAAATCGGTATCCACACTATTTGCAAACATATAACTCAGATCAGACAAATGCCATTAAGAAAAATAGGAACGAGACATGACAAGATTTCGTAAAGAGAATTAATCATTATAGCATTATTACATAAAAGCATGTTTTAGAAGCCATTAATGTATATCACTGAGTCGTTTCTTTTCTTTCAGGATAAAATATAAAGTATGCTTTCTTCTACACTACCCTAATATAGTGACGCAAATTTGTAGGGCATTACGGCTTGGACACGTGCTTTACATTTAGCTTTGCAGACATTATTTTTTCGCAAGGGACTGATACATTATAAATCAATAATGCTAAACATGGAAAATATATGGATGAAGTTTCATGGAATATGCATCTACCCAGCCGTCCGTCCATCGATACATGCATATATACATACACGCACACGTATTTGTTCATACTTACATACATATATACATACATGATTTAAAAGACTATGTACATTTGTCAGATCTTTTCCCAGCTCGGAAACATTTTTCATATTTGTTAACAAAACGAAACAATTTGACTAAACTCATCTCCAAAATCCTACATTGAGACTGACAGACACCGATAAAAGTTCAAGTATTTGTGACCTTTGGAATTCCCAGTCCGCTTATGTTAGTAGCCTATCAGATAAAGCGCGTTGCAAATTCGACTTAGGGAGAGTTACCTTTAGTAACGATGTGTTCCGAATGACGTGTGTCACTTTCACAAATCTGAAACTTGTGGTTAGAATGGTGAACCACGATGTGAACAGAGCACCAGCTCTTTGTGGTGTCCATCGTATCTCGATATAGGACTTCTGAGATAAGATTGTTATCAGATTGCACAACGACTATAGCTACAATTAATTGACAATACAGCGATATATACACTGCAGTATTTACTTCATTTAACTAAGATGCACAAATATTGCAGACGAAAGCAAATAAACATAAGCAGATATGTATGAAGCTGGAATGGCGCACATATAAATCTATAGACAGATGGACAAATAGACAGAAAAACTAAGGTAAGGGTTGTACATTTTCATCTTGGAATTCGTGCTGAGACCTAAGGTTAGTTGGAGCTGTCTACTTTGTCGACTTGGATCTTTAAAGATTTTACGATTTTTTAAATATTTTTTTATATTTTTTTATATTTTTTGACAAATGTTTTGCTCATCTATTTCAAGGTCCAAATCGTACTGATTAGGTAACTAATGAGCATGTATTATTAAATATATTTGTGTCTAATCGTCGATTTCATTCATCAAATCAAAAAGTAACGAATTCTGGACACACTTAAATACTCATTGTAGACTTCTTCATTTTCATTTCAGACCCTTTTAGCAGACACTATAACTAGCCTCAGTAATTACTCATTGCGAGTGCTCTCCCTTGGACCGAAAAAGCGAGGTGCCAAATGCATTATAGTGGAGTATGTGCGTAGCCTTTAACGACTCACGGTACTAATTCAGTTACCATGATAAACCTATGCAAACACGATATTAAAAATTCAATAACTTAAAATTATTGAGTGCTCATAATCAAGCCTATATTTATCGGTATAGATGAAACCTGTATGTCAGCTTCTGTGTAGAGGAAAGGATATGAGCCGCGGCATTTTCTGGACCTGCATGTGCTTGAAACATGTGCTTTCATTTCCGCACCAAAGAGTCAGCTGCTAATATTAGTAATGAGTGTTCCAAACTCAAGACTGTTAAAGGACTGAAATTCCATCAATAAAACAATGTCTCTATTTTTTTCCACTTACAACTAGGATAAGCTTTAAAAAGATTCTTTTTCCTACAACATAACTTACATTATTAACCAATCCTGGTCAGCCTAACCCATATATACTCTATTTTATGTTCACCCATTTCCAGGCTGCTTCCCATTTTTTCATACCATTAGTACCGTGTGTCCTTAACGATACCTCAAACTATCAGTGGTTAGATATGCCAACTTAAAGAAATATTCGAAAGATTATGAAATTTAGAGAAACCATAGGTCTTAAGGTTGATGTAAAGGCTGTACATTTTATTTCCATAACCTCGTGTTAGAGATCTTTGTCTTCACGGTGCTTTGATGTGGTTCGCCTCTTACACTAATCGCTGGTCAGCAGTTTAGGCGACCTTTTCTGGTGTCTGACGTCATTGGTCAGGCAAAGTAGGGAGGAGGAGGTTGGCGTGAGTATGTTTAGCTATAATTGATTTACTGATGGGCAAACAGTACTAATTCAATTCATGTGGTAAAACTATCGAAACACCATAGTACTGAAAATGCAATAACTTTAAATTCCTTAAATTCGGGACGAAGCCCACGCCTCACAGCATAAAACTATCCTTGATGAATGCTTCTGTGTTCAGAAAACCACATAAACCTCTGAAGAAATGCTGGCGCTAGTGGGAAGCAGAAAACAGCAGTTGCTTTTGTGACGGCGTCGTAAAGTGTAAGATTTTAGTTCAAAATTTTCCTTTACTTATCTCTTTCATCGATTCTCGTCATAATTCATTATACGATGTGTTTCCTTGCCCCTTTTACCTTGGGGTCAAAAATAAAATTTTAAGGTTTTGTTTTCAAAAACGTTTCATTTACTTATATTTCCTTAACCTAGGAAGGATATTCTTCATATCCCAGATGAATTATTATGAAACATACTCTCGCCCCTTTGATCTTATATTGCAATCCAGGTGTATTAACATAGTTCTGCTTGTCAAAAGTTACTCAGGTCAATGCAACTGGAATCCATGTGTGATAGTATTATTCTGCGTTTCCAAAATTACCCTGGTGATGCTAAAAGATATAGGAATCCATGTGTGATAATATATTTCTGCTCGTCAAAGATTACTTAAGTCAATGTTAAAACACAAGGAAATTCGTGTGTGATAACATATTTCTGCGTTTTAAAAAAATTATTCTGGTAAAAGTTAAAGTATTTTGAAAATCCATGTGTGATAACATATTTCTGCGTGTCAAAGATTACACTAATGAAACTTATAGCATATTAAAATTCAGTGTGACAATAGTAACAACGGTATCTTTTGGGCAACATTTAAGTATGTAAACTAGTTTTAAAAAATAGAAAAACAATATTAAAATAAATAATTATAATAACCGTTTACTTTCTTATCTTCATCTTCACCTATAGATTAATAAATATTATCCTCGTGGTATTATACAATAAATCAAAGGTCACGTGACAGTCTATGCATGTCTTACTTTATAACTGGAGATTTTTGTTTCTGAAGTTCTAAAACATTCTCTGAACGAAATTGGAGTGAGGGTAGAGGTCTTACAGTTATTAGGGCTTTTTCTGCGTTAAGTAATCGTGTTAGGATCCGAAGTGGTTAAGTTGGAATTATGTTTCAAACACAGTTAAAATATATCAGATTGGCGTGATAAAGTTTCAAGTATTTTTCAAACACAGTTAAAATATATCAGTTGGGCGACAATAATTACTCTACACATAGTAACCTGTCTAACATTACTGTACATGTTTGGTAGCAGGCAATACGGTCCTATACAGAACAGTCGTCAAAGTCACAAACAAATTAACAAATTATACCCTCATCCCACCCATTTATAACTTTTTATATTCAAAACTATATATGCTTTCGATATGCATGACCCAGTTCGCACACAAAGAGAAACCGCAGTTTTCGTTATTGGGGTTCCTAAACCAAGCAAATAAAAATAAAACGGAGTGCATAGCAGAACCTTCAATCAATTTCATTTGAGTGTATGATAATAATAGCTTTGAACAAATAATTTTACTTAAATTTTACTTTCATTACCAAGCAAAATCTTGGCCTCTCGAAGCCGTTTATACTCACCTATTTTTGGACTGGTCTTATCGTGTTGTATAGTCAGTACTTCGAGTACTGAAACAAGATAGCATATAGGAGGTCCCTGCTTTCCAGTTTTGCGCGTGAACAAAACAATATTTCAGGTTTACTGATTCTTGCTCGGAACAGATACCTTTGGTCGTAGAGCCAAATCAGGTCAAACTGGTGCTATAAAGTTGAGGTCTATTTCTAAAAGAGTGTTATAAAAAGAGCAGTATTTGAATAACTGTTAACTTTGTGATTTTTTTAAAATAAAAATTAAATGTCTTGGTGTTCGATATTCATAATAAATAAAAGATGGAAATTTGCTGACAATAATTTTTTAAAAAAATCGGATATCTTGAAGAAATTAGACAAATGTTCCAAAATATAGTGTTCAGACCGAATTATTCTGGCGAATCTCGTACGAGTGTAGCACAAAAGTAAGTCTACATTTTCTCAACATAGATACAGATATATAGCCTTAATAATGGATTTTTGACAACTATAACCATGCCTCCACCCCCACCCCCGTTCTCACAGTTGGCCAGTATCCTTTTCCAAAACGAAAAGCGGCTATCTGAAATAGTCGGTATGCAATTCATTCAGCGATAAAGCTGTCTCTCTACGATTTGAAATATTGTCACATGTTATATTTCTACCAATCGTACAGAACCTATACAATATACGTGGCTATTATTTCAAGGCATCCATCCATCCATCCATCTAGCATTGCGATGTACATACATACATTAATTAGAAAATACCAATGTAACAAAACAATTAAAAAATTCTCAAACCAAAACTTATTTGACAAGACGTCATCAGATAATTATTGTCTAATTAAATACAACCGACGTTTCTCCCGAAAAATGCATTGCATTTTATTCTTTCATTTTTTCTCGACAAGTAGAGTTTATCTTTCTAATCATCGCTGCCTCTATTAAAGTTTGTGTAGGCATATCTGGAAAGTGCGTGCTTAATAGTCGCCATCTTTGTTTATGTAATTCCTGATATACCCATGAAAAGCCGGTTCAAGGTCAGAGAACATTTCTAACATTTATAAAATCTGTTTTTGTTTTCTAGTAATATTAAATGCAACTCCAAACATAAGTATAATTAATTTCGTTTGAATTTTGGAAGCCGCAGAACACTTTAAGAGCAAAATATTTATAAACGCTGGAAGTATTTTAGGCAAATATTTAGACTTCTGTATCAAAAAGTTAAAATTAATTATCCAGAAATGGTCACTCTTGCATTACATTATCTATATGAATTCGTGTTTTAATGCATTATTTTGGACAAAAACTGTCTAAACTAAATAAATCTACCGACATTGTGTATTATTTTTATGCCATTTGTGCGTCACTTGCAATCCATGTCTTAGACGAAAAAAGTTAAGACTGGTTCACGAGAATCCGAGACGCAATATTCTTCAAACAAAAGAACAGGCACATCTGATCAAGTTTCGATTGTATTTTGAGGCGTAGACAACTGATTGAATGGTAGATATCTCTGAATGAGGGAAACTTGTCCTTATTTCTCTTCTGTCACTACTTTGTGACCTGACACGATATTCTTCCATAAATAGTTTATGATATTGCAAGTTTTGTTTCCTTTGGAATCTTCTGGAACAGTATCCGATTCCCAAGACTTACACGGTTCAGTTCTGAAAATTATATGACACAGTACTTAAAATTAAAGGGAAAATACAGTCTTGCGCCTGACAGTGCTACTTTTGCTGTGTCCTGTCTCAAAGACGGTGTTGGTACTGAATCAGGGGCACTAACTCATTTACTTGATGGCCAACTTTTGATTGGTGTAGAAAAATCAGCTTGGCTTCATCAATATGTATCGCTGATCACAACGAAAATCAGCTTAAATTGTTTCTCCAAGTAGCCCTTGCTGTTTTAATGACATAATTTTCTTTCAGAATAAAAAAGCTAGCTATCAAACGTTTTCACGTACTTAAAAGTTTAACTGTTTTACATGATACCGTTGCGAACATTCTTTGCACCACAAGTAGAAAGACCAACGATTAAGTATCTCAGTCGTTTCACTTCCACCGAATGCGGTTACCAGTATTTCCGGTAGCTTGTTCCTGCACCTGGCTGTTTTTGCAAACTTCCTTGATAAACATCTGCACTCCTAATATCATCGATATTGCCCCGTTAAACATCTGGACTCTTAATATTACCGCTATTGCCCCGTCATGAACACAGTGCTAATTGAGGGTAGAGGACCCGGATCAGTAAAACTGTGGTGAAGGTCGTGGTCAGGGCCCATCATTCCAGTCATTGCCATGTTTAATAAGTCGTCTGTACCAAGGTTATCATGTAGAACTGAAAGTACATAGAAAGACATTATTTATTTTTTTATTCTGAGAAAGGAGATTTAATATCCATGGAAAGTTATGGAAGTCAAAATGTGTAATTATTTATAAAATCCAGGTCACATTAGTGGTTATAAGAGGTTGGAATCTGTAACCGAGCCAATGGGTATAAGAATTAACGTCAAGTAATACATTTTATATTAATTCATCGAATTTCATGTTACGAGACGCGAATGTCTTCACCATAGTAACAAACAAGTCCCAAGTTTTCTAAGTGCTGCAAGTATATGACGTTTATACCGTACACAGGCAACATTTTAAAATTTCAACAGTAAATACAAAATTATACAACAAACAGGTAATAAACAAAGTATTAAACACAGTAAAGTGAACGCGTGTGCAGGTATACCCTGATGTCTAGGGCTGTGACAGCTGGCGGGGCTGCTGTTGCTAAAGAGATGGGAAGATTCCTTGTGTCTGTGCTGCTTATCCAATATATTCAGGGGATCGTTCAAATCCGAACTGAGGTGCGGCGGGGGAAGGCGCTGCTGGATTACTGGAACATGTTCAACCAATGGCTTTGAAGATTGTGGAAACGTGCTTGGTCCGTAGCCATAATCTGAAATATTGCCAGGAAGAAATCAGCTAAACTGATCTAGGTACCAAAACAAAGGAGTAATTTATTTGGTTGATACAATAGGCATTACAAGTACAGTCATGTATTCGATCGTGGCAAGCGGGTGGATATAACGTTCAATTTCATTTCGGGTATAAATATATATGTATGAATTATATTTTAGCACGTCTAGGACTTTACGTGTACTGTATATACATGTGACTAATTTGGTTTTTATGTTTTTCAGTTTACCGTATATACTCGCTTATCAGACCGTCCAACAGCAGACAGCATAGGCCCTCTTCTGTCTATGGGTCTCTACTGATTACAGACTGCATAGACCCTGAGCTGCCAAGGCAGCATGCAAGGGGAGATCTGGATCTATGCACTGTGCCTTTAGATTCGATTTATATTCGAATATATAGGGTATATGCTACACTATGTTCGTTATATAAGCATACGTGTCAGCTGTTAGCTTTATGTTCAATGTAAATTTGTAAATGTCTTGTTTATAATGCAATTAAAATTCAGCGCAATTTAAAGTTAAGATTTGTTTTGGTACCTTCAAGATGCAAAATCGTCAACCGACATTAGAACCGTTCATAAACAGAGGCAATCACGAAAAACTACAATAAAATTGTTACGTCTTCACGTGTAGATGATAAAATACGGTTGAAAACAAAGTTGTCGAGTTTCTTTGTTTTTGCCTCTTATGTTATAGATTCTGTCATTGCATATGAAATCCTTCATAACACTGTAACACATATTATGGCTAACATGGCATAATATAAAAATGGTCAAACTTGGACGCCTACCGCAAAGGCGTTTACAGCTACCTTCTTTTGAGAATTGCTCTTGCTGAATAAAAGAGATTTCAATTTTGTTAAAATCAAACTACAAGAAACTTTAACGTCAAGAATGAGATTACGGTCTTTTTTTATACAGGTGAAACCAGGAAAGCAGCATCCCTCTCATTTGTTAATTTCGCAATTGAAATCCAATGATGTCTCGTCTAAGTATCGTTACCCGAAAATCTAAGTTAACTAAATTTAGTGTTACCTGTGTTTTGAAACGATGGTTGTGAATTGTGGAATGAGGAATTACTCTGTACAACATTGAAGGCACTTCCATGCTGATGGACATTGGAAGCGGAGAAGCCAGACTGCGATACATTGGGATACGAACTCAACGTATGTCCATTGTAGAAAGGGTCTCCATTGAACTGGGTATCGCCGTAAGGATAGTTCGATTCAAGGTCACCTTTCATCGTGTAAAGACTAGGATTGCCCGGATGTGTCCTGAAGGCACTGGAATATGGAACTCCATAGTTGTTCATGTAGCTGGGATTATGCGATGGATAATCTTGACCTGTACAAATGCAAGACAAGATTGTGACAAATACTTTTTTTCTTAACTATTTACGTATTTCATATGGAATAATGTATACAGATTTCCATCTTATTCACGTGTTGATAGTTTAGGGGCTTGATTCCAATCAGTGATATGTCTTTTTGCATTCTGCTAGTGAAGAAGTCTTCGTTTATTGCAAAATGTCTATACACAGCGCCAAATACTGGCATTAATTTTCAATGAAACGATCCGTTTATCCTATGCAGGTATCGGCCTTGAAGTTTATTCGTTCTAATTGCGATTAATTTGAAAATATAGTGATATAAACTTGTTATCTATAGTGGATTAATGGATATATTATTCAACTCACTTTTTGCGACATGAAGTTTCACATTTTGACAATGGAAGTAATAGCCTACCTAGGTATGGGTATCCGGTTCCTACAAGAGTGGACTGGTTTGTTGTGCCATAGGGCAAATGTGTCTGGTTGATGACTGAGCTTCTCATGGGGTTTACCACAATAGGCGATATGGGAGGTGTCAGCATATGATTTCCGCCATTCATTGCCTGCCGAATACGAAAGGTGTGAACATTTCAGTATACAAAATAAAACGTAGTGAGAAAGACAGGCATTCCTAAAATACTAAGAGACAGAACAGGTCAAAAGAAGCCTTGAGTTTGAAACAAGCCAAGATTAAAACGTACCTTAAAATTGGGGAAAGTTTGACTCTTTTTAAAATGAGAAACATCATTTCGGCAAAAAATTTCATAGTTAAGTTAAATCCTTACACCTAGATAATGGTGAAATGGTTTCACTCTTGACAAACCAGCCAGTAAATATTCTTTACAGCTCCACAAGACCGAGTTAAACTAGTTAGCTGATGAATTAGCCAATGATATTATGGAATAAAAAATACCTTTAATTATTAGGTACCTGATTGTATGAAATAATGGAACAGATCCCAATTAAGTTTCTCTTATCTAATAAATGATGGTGTGCAAACCGACCCAGAAATACAGTATATCATAAATATAGATTTTCAGACAATTTATATGAAAACATAAGTTCAGATTGTAAAAAGAAAAAGAAAGGGAGAAAATTCGATCACAGCTTTCTTGAAAGTTACACCCCTTATACCGTCATCGTTGCATGTTCAAAACGCTTGATATCAGTGCATAGAATTCTTTCTTTCGTATTTCCCTCCACTACGCTGGGGTCATTCGAAGGCTGATAAGTAGTAAGTCTTATAAGTAGTAAGTTTTATAAGTAGTAAGTTTTATAAATAGTAAGTCTTATAAATAGTTGTTGTTGTTGTTGTAGTACTTAACGCCATTTTTCAGCACAAGATAGGCTATACATGGCGACCAGTATAACTGGTGGAGAAAGAACCATGGAAAACCCCGGGAAGAACCACCGACCCACGAGAAGCTAATGACAGGCTTTCTCACATGCCCACGTTAGCCGGGCCTGAGACTCGAACCGACGCAGACAGAGGTGAGATGGCAGTGATCCGGAACGGTGAGCGCTTTAGACCACTCGGCCACTCGGGGTCCCCTTATAAATAGTAAGTGTTATAAGTAGTAAGTCTTATAAGTAATAAATCTTATAAGTAGTACGTCTTGTAAGTAGTAAGTCTTATAAGTAGTAAGTATTTTAAGTAGGAAGTCTTAGCACGCGTTACTAAAGTCAAAACTAATGTATATACACTATATGTAAAATAAAAATAAAAAATAGAAGCATATAAACCATTTACAATATAATACTTTTCCCTGCACTGATTTACACCATAATGAATTTTGTAATGACAATAGTCCGTCAACCAATCAACAGCTTCACCAGATGTTTTGTATGTCTTGTTTTTTGACGTAACTATCATTCATTACCTGACCCTCCATAATTCATGGGAGTGAGTCGAGATTCTGGTTGAACGAGATCGTCTATTTCCGATACAAATATATACACATTTTCTATGCGGATTCGGTCTTAGCAGTCTAAGATTAAATGTTTTTGCTCACTGTCCACTGGAAACAGCCCCATTAAAAAAAGATTCTTGCCAGATTCGTCGATATATTCTCTTGGCGGCGATCTCACTGATTCACCTGATTGTATGAGGTCACACAGAAAACTGCAACGACGATCTATCCGGCGGTATGGAAGAAATCTTTTTCAAATGACTATGGACAAAATACCCATTGATAGCTGAAATGGGCATATATTTCTTAAAGGCTTCTCAAAATTTTTAGTCTCTTGTTCGAGTACATTTTGTAAATAAAATATAAAAATTACCTGAGACATTGCAGTTAGAGACCCCAGTGGATTGGGATACAAGTCCTTTTCCCCCGTTGGATAAGGAGGGAAGGATCCATTAAATTGCTGATTCATAAAGTCCTCTTTTTTCACTCCTCCGCCATTTCCATTCTTTGGAATACGGTTGGCAAGGAAACAGGTGCTAGGTGTAGTGGAAAGATTTGGCCTGACCCCTGTATCATCTATGTGATTAAAAAATTAAGTACATGATAATATGTTCTGCTACGAGAAAGGTTTCCACAAAAAAATCACAACGAAACACAAACAAAACAAAAGCAATTGGAACAAGAATTCATCAACTGGACTGAATATCTTCTAGACGAAAAGGAATTTCCAAGAATTCAATATAAGACCGTTTCTATATTTAAACTGTTTAGTGTTGAAACTATGATATTTTTCAGCGATAGCTAAATTTTCAAATTAGCTGCTGTAATACATATACTGAAAATTAGCCTGGTACAATTTTCCTTTAGGACAAAATATACATCATTAGAAGTCTTTCTTTGTGAAAACCACATGATGAGCATCCATCCAGGTTTGCAGCGACAACATTTTTAAGACAGTTAATGTGGCAGCCATATTGGATGTATGACTGGCACCATTGTCATTTATGACCAGCTAGGTATAATATGAAGGATAATGGTGAAAACCCCATTTTGATGTAGCCACCCATTGAGGAGGGACAGATATAACCACATTTTCAAGATATGATTTTCCATTTAGTAGTAGCAATAATACGATTTTCACGATGGCTGCAGTGGTGGCAATACTGGGCATCAGATTGGTACCTTTTTAATCTAAGACCAACTGGACACCATAAGGAGTTTGTTTTAAAATGAAAACCTCATGTTGATATAAGCATCCATTCAGGAGTAACGATAACACTATTTTCAAGATAGGTGTTATGTAGCGGTCAAAATAACTGTAAGTAAGGATAGCTAACGAGGACTTTTGCCGTGAATTATCCTAAACAGAAACTGCTTTGGAGGTTTACCGTGCATTGACAATTGCCTTGGAGGTTTACCGTGCATTGACAATTGCCTTGGAGGTTTGACGTGTACTAGCCTATGTAGAAACTACCTTAGTGGTCTGCCGTGCATTAACATGTATTGATAAGTGTCTTGGAGGTTTCTCGTGCATTAACCTACATTGATAAATACCTTGTAAGTATGCATTGAATTAACCTATATTGGTATAATAATAATAATAATAATAATAATAATAATAATAATAGTAATAACAATAATAATAATAATAATGAGCACTTTGTATGGCGCCTAATCTTTAGAAGCTCTAAGCGCTTTACAACATTAGATAATACATATAACATAAAAGATATATATAATGATATTATTACAGAAAACAAACACCATGAAATTATAAAATATAAAAACATGCTGTAAATATTTAAGGTTGGGAACATTACTAGGTCTTTAAGTTTGTTCTTGCAGTCGAAAAAAAGTGAGTTTTAAGAGCGCTCTTGAATGGGATCACTGTATATTTGCCTTGGAGTTTCGCTGCGCATTAACCTATATTGATAAATGCCTTGGAAGTTTGCCGGACATTAAGCTATACTGCAAAACTTATTTGGAGGTTTGCCGTATATCAACCTATAGTGATAAATGCCTTGGAGGTTTGCCGTGTATTAACCTATATTGAGAAATGCCTTGGAAGTTTGCCGTGTATTAGCCTATATTGATAAATGCCTTGGAGGTTTGACGTGCATTAACCTATAGTAATTATTGCCCTGGAGCTTTGCCGTGTATTAACATATAGTGATAAATGCCTTGGAGGTTTGCTGTGCATTAACCTATATAGATACATGCCTTGGAGGTTTGCCGTGTAATAACCAATAGTGATACATGCCGTGGAGGTTTGCCGTGTATTAACCTATATTGATAAATGCCTTGGAGGTTTGTAGTGCATTAACCTGTATTGATAAATGCCTTGGAGGTCTGCCGTGTATTAACCTATACTGATAAATGCCTTGGAGGTTTGCAGTGCATTAACCTATACTGATCAATGCATTGGAGGTCTGCCGTGTATTAACCTATATTGATCAATGCATTGGAGGTCTGCCATGTATTAACCTATATTGATAAATGCCTTGGAGGTTTGCAGTGCATTAATCTATATTGATAACTCCGTTAGAGGGTTTTGAAGTGATGCTGTATTTAACAACTTTGTGCCATACCGAAGGGACAACACCTGCACCAAAAATTACAGTAATAATAATAATAATAATCATCATCATCATCATCATCATCATCATTATTATTGAAAAAGGAAACAACAGTGTTGTTGTTGTTCAGAATCTATTCAATGGAACCAAGGCTGGGAAACCGAAAACTGCTGAGTTTTGAAAGCTTGTTCTTTTCTTAGTTTAATCACATTAAAGGTTGTATCAGACGAAAGACACTAACAATTTTTACGGCATCGAAATTTTTTCCAATTATATTTTGTCAAATTTGTTTACAATATGAATTTTCTTCAATAACTGGTAGCAGGATTAAAAGTTATTAGAAACAAGTTAGCGTTTTGTTCATCAGGTACAAAGAGAAAATGACGAAAAGTTATTAGCATTATTCTTTTGTTTACCAGATAGTTGTTAACTACAGTTATAAAGGTAGAATGATAGAGTATAAAGAAGAGGAAAATGGAGTAAACATAAGTAGATCAGAGTTTATTTCAAGTGACCCACCTGTTTTTGTATTTTTCTCAAGTAAAGCCTGAATTTCAGCTTCTTTTTCGTTATGAAGTTGAGATTCCACTGCATGCAGGACATATTCGTCGAGTAACATCCGAACCAGATGGAACGAGGCTAATATATAATTGGAATACTTTGTTATTATCATCAAGATATGGGTAGGGTTAGTAACATCCGAACCAAATAGAACGAGACTAATAGATGTTATTATCATCAAGATATGGGGTAGGGTTAGTAACATCCGAACCAAATGGAACGAGACTAATAGATAATTGGAATACTTTGTTATTATCATCAAGATATGGGGTAGGGTTAGTAACATCCGAACCAAATAGAACGAGACTAATAGATAATTGGAATACTTTGTTATTATCATCAAGATATGGGGTAGGGTTAGTAACATCCGAACCAAATAGAACGAGACTAATAGATAACTGGAATACTTTCTTGATATAATCAAAATATGGGAAAGGTTTCGAAACATCAACATGTAAGCTATAACTATTAGATCCTAGTTTTAATTTAATTAACAAAGTATATCTTAGTACATAAAATATTCATATCATATATACTATAGTTATATTAGTAACAATTCCGCACTCATAATTGATATGGCTACAGTAATGAGAATTACTTAGTAGGTACAAGTTGCATTCATGCTTCTATATTTTCCATTTTAAACGTTTGGATGTTCAACATTAAAAAACAAAGGAATGTTCACGTACAATATTCACCAATGATGAATTTGAACTATTCCACGAAAATTATAACATATTCAGTCATGATTATTCTGGTATTATTTAAAAGAAAGATTTCCATTTTTCCGAAAATCCGGAATGAATGATGACCTTATATCTTGAAATAATATTTCTGAGCTGTGTATTCTGCTAATTTATGTATTAATCGGATGCTTTAGAAACACTTACCAAAAGCTTGAGCATTATTCAGAGTTAGGTTGTGCATCACACGTGCACCAAAGAATGACCATTTCAGCAGAAATTCTTGAGCACGCTTCTTGAAGGTTCGCCCATTTTGTTTACTGGGCTGCAATGGCACAGACGTATAAATATATATATATATATATATATATATATATATATATATATATATATATATATATATATATATATATATATATATATATATATATAGAGAGAGAGAGAGAGAGAGAGAGAGAGAGAGAGAGAGAGAACGGAAAGTGCTATACCTGGATTATACAGGAGAATGCTTGATAATACTAAGCAGAATTAATATTTAATGCAAATAATACTATCATACAGAATCGAGAGTTTGCAAATTATATATATATATATATATATATATATATATATATATATATATATATATATATATATATATATATATATATATATATATATATATATATATATATATATATCTTACAATGTAATTGTGGGATATTGTCTATACTTTACCATCTCCTATAACATTTATCCTGGACATTGTCGACATTGTTCCATCTCTTACATTGTATATGCTGGATATTGTCTACATTGTTCCATCTCTTACAATGTATATGCTGGATATTGTCTACATTGTTCCATCTCCTATAACATTTATCCTGGATATT
Source organism: Sinohyriopsis cumingii (assembly GCA_028554795.2). Taxonomy (NCBI): domain Eukaryota; kingdom Metazoa; phylum Mollusca; class Bivalvia; order Unionida; family Unionidae; genus Sinohyriopsis; species Sinohyriopsis cumingii. Next base: position 56,226,029 of record CM068836.1, read on the forward strand.
ATCTACATTGTTCCATCTCCTATAACATTTATCCTGGATATTATCTACATTGTTCCATCTCCTATAACATTTATCCTGGATATTGTCTACATTGTTCCATCTCTTACAGTGTATATGCTGGATATTGTCTACGTTGTCCAATCTCCTATAACATTTATCCTGGATACTGTCTTCATTGTTCCATCTCTTACAATGTATATGCTGGATATTGTCTACATTGTCCAATCTCCTATAACATTTAACCTGGATACTGTCTTCATTGTTCCATCTCTTACAATGTATATGCTGGATATTGTCTACATTGTTCCATCTCTTACAGGGTATATGCTGGATATTGTCTACATTGTTCCATCTCTTACAGGGTATATGCTGGATATTGTCCACATTGTTCCATCTCTTACAATGTATATGCTGGATATTGTCTACATTGTTCCATCTCCTATAACATTTATCCTGGATATTATCTACATTGTTCCATCTCCTATAACATTTATCCTGGATATTGTCTACATTGTTCCATCTCTTACAGTGTATATGCTGGATATTGTCTACGTTGTCCAATCTCCTATAACATTTATCCTGGATACTGTCTTCATTGTTCCATCTCTTACAATGTATATGCTGGATATTGTCTACATTGTTCCATCTCTTACAGGGTATATGCTGGATATTGTCCACATTGTTCCATCTCCTATAACATTTATCCTGGATATTGTCTACATTGTTCCATCTCTTACAGTGTATATACTGGATATTGTCCACATTGTTCCATCTCTTACAGTGTATATGCTGGATATTGTCTACATTGTTCCATCTCCTATAACATTTATCCTGGATATTATCTACATTGTTGCATCTCCTATAACATTTATCCTGGATATTGTCTACATTGTTCCATCTCTTACAGTGTATATGCTGGATATTGTCAATATTGTTCAATCTCTTATAACATTTATCCTGGATATTGTCTTCATTGTTCCATCTCTTACAATGTATATGCTGGATATTGTCCACATTGTTCCATCTCTTACAGTGTATATACTGGATATTGTCTACACTGTTCCATCTCTTACAGTGTATATGCTGGATATTGTCCACATTGTTCCATCTCTTACAATGTATATGCGGGATATTGTCTACAGTTTACCAACTCCTGCGACATTTATAGAGGATATTTTCTACCGCGTACCATCTCCAACAATACATATGCTGGATATTATTTGTTGAGTATCAGAATATGGTTAGTGAGGAAATGAAATTGAATAGCAAAGTTAGGTCAAAGCGCAGATTACAGGTGCAATATGTTATAGCATTACCTTAATAATTTTTTGCTCAACCACGGAATCTATCCATTCTATGAACGCTTCAACCGTTGCTTGTTTCCTCAAGATGTCTTTGAACTCCCGTAAAACTGAAATTTAAATTCATTGCAATAGTAAAGCGTTTGCGTAGATAGAGTAAAAAAAAAGTCCGAAAAAATAAAACAGAAACAAAAACAACAACAGCAAAAATCCACAAAACATTTTGTAAACCTTTGTAATAGCACAAATCGGATGATTTTGTCTTAGAATGATTTCCTCGCGTATCTTAACTTAAATTATTGCATCCAATAGTGACAATAAATACAAATATAAGAGGGAAGCTTGTCTTGAAGACAAACCAGGTGAAAACTGGTTTGCCTAGTCATCTAAACCTTTTAACAGAAACTATGACAATACCAATCTTTTAAAGCCATGTTTTGTTTGCGTCATAGAGTGGATATCTAGATGTGAAATGTCTTGTTGCACGCTATCCCCTTTGAAAACCCTTAAGCATTGTTGTATCTGATACAGAAACCTGAGCTAAGCAAATACTAAATTATAGGTTCCCGTATATAAAACATAAAGGAGATATCTACGATGACCACACATTTGTTTTATAAGCAGGTATCTTAGATACATTAGAAACCGATTTCCGTATGCTAGTAACATGAAACGTCTATAATTTATAAAATCTCTTATTTGATGGATATTTGGAAAATGCAACCTTGAACGCTGTAGTTTTTTTCTTCTTCTTTCTAACGGTAGAAAATGTCAAATTTATACTGGATGGCGTTCCTGGAAATGTACCTACCATGAACGTTTATAATCTACGTTGTTGGCTCTGTACTTTTTGAATATATAAGTATTTATCTGTACTTACTGAATATAAGTATTTATCTGTACATATTGAATATAAGTACTTCTCTCTATGTGAAGGTGCAAATTTCTGTCGATCTACGAAAAGCAAATTAGTCTGGGCCAGAGAACAATTAATTAGATTTATGGGGACAGGCGCTTGTTAAATCGCAATACTGCAGTGATTCCAAATGTCTGGTCGGTAGTGGTAGAGATTTGTAAATTAAGCATTTGTTTACTTAACCGCGAGACGGACTATTAGGGACACGGCTAACTTCGATCTCATAGTGGAACTGTCGAAATTTAAAATTTCCCAAAACCTTTAGTCGAAAATTTTGGAAGTCAAGTTGACCCCAATTTTGGCGCCTAGAGGAAAAGGCGACAAATATATTTCATCCTGACTGGTTACGCAACATAGTGTCGTGTTTCCCACACGAAATTTCCTAGCTGTGAATATCTCCCCCCCCCCTCAAAAAATCTAATTAGTCTAAGCTTTGCTGCAAGAGTAAAGGTACTGGAGACTCCGAGAGTCAATTTGGAAGAAATCCTCTCGTAAAACATTTGTCCAATGGACCGGATGTCTGGAAGGTCGACGGACACAATTTTGGCGGTAGAAGCGAGAAACGCTTAGCACAAATGTGGAAGATAGCTCTTCAGACGTATTCCCAGAAGTATCCTCAGATGTACCTACGCACTGACGTATCTACATGCTTACATATCCACCTACCCACACAAAGTTTGAGGGCCGAAAGGAGGCGAGACAGTAGGGAGGTTGGAGGTGAAAAAGAAAGGAAAAAGGCGAAAGGACAGACAATAGCTACAGTAAAATTGGAGTGAAACAGAGATAAGCAGGTTAGGCAACTGTACAAGGCAACGACTTCGATTGTTCATTCGATCGTATGATGAACTAATTCTATCAGTAAAACAGATCGGTTATTCTATTTTTATAAATATATTTGTGTTTTGAAATTCGGTGAAAAATTTATTCCAAGAAGAAGTGTATCTTCCTAATGTATTGTGTTATCACCATTGTTTATGTAATTGATTACATTTTGATTTTCTATGTACGGGGACTCTAGTTGTTCTGTTCTATATATCTGCCCAGATCTCTATTTCTTCTACCTATAAGTTTACTCGATCCGGGCAATAACACCGAGGGCGATCATCTCCTAGATAACGAGAACCGAATAAAGCGGACACCTTGAACGAAGGTACAATCCGCCAATCAACCTACACCCTTTACAAAGAGTGGGAGTGAAATTTTCACGCTGTACTTATTGAATATAAGTACTTATCTGTACTTATTAAATATAAGTACTTATCTGTACTTATTAAATATAAGTACTTAAATGTACTTATTAAATATAAGTACTTAAATGTACTTATTAAATATAAGTAATTATCTGTACTTATTGAACATAAGTACTTATCTGTACTTATTAAAAATAAGTACTTATCTGTACTTATTAAATATAAGTACTTGTCTGTACTCATTAAATATAAGTAATTATCTGTACTTATTAAATATAAGTACTTATCTGTACTTATTAAATGTAAGTACTTATCAGTACTTATAAAATATAAGTACTTATCTGTACTTATTAAATATAAGTAATTATCTTACTTATTGAATATAAGTACTTATCTGTACTTATTAAATATGAGTACTTCTCTGTACCTATGGAATATAATTACTTAAATGTGCTTAGTGGATATGAGTACTTCTCCTTACTAAATGAATATAATTTATTTTTAATTAAGCAAATCTTGAATACATTTTGTTACTCTAATTTATTCGCCCTTGGATTATGGTGTGAATAAGTCATAGGGATGGTTCGGTTCTTCCAATTTGATGGGACAGTAGTAATTATTTTCAGGCAGTGGCACCAAAATTACAGTTTGGCTCAATCTCTTTTGGCAAGAATTTGGAATTCAGATTTTTCTTGACCATTTTATAGAACATAGTTTGATTCGTCCACTTCAGATGACATTGAGAACCGTGATAAAATATACACGGGGGCTCATACTTCGTTCAGTTCCTGAGGAATATAAATACCTTGTTGGCATGGCACTTGAAGCAGCAAATACTACAATCAAACATTCTCAACAGTTTAAATATTTTTCTGTCATTCTGAAAGTTATTTTAATATTTCTGTCATTCTGAAAGTTATTACTAACTGAACCAATTAGCTGGCATTGCATCATATCTTTTGCCTAAGAAATCCATTGCTAAATTTTGCATTAGGCCTAAACAGAAAATAACATGTTTATTTAGTTCAGCCTCTCTTTTTTATGTTGCATGAAAAAGAAAACAGGTTCGATTCAGCTGGTTCCAGAAAGGTAATTTGAGCGAAACATTGACGTCAATGCATAACGTAAACAAGACAGCCTTGAGACATCTAATCTAATAACTAATATACTGGCGTTGGTCAGAAGTGTGGAAAGACGATGGAAATAATAAGGGAATTAAATAGTGTAGTGGTGTCTCACAAAGAATTGGCTCTTAATACAGACATATAGTAAAAGGTTAAAGATTAATACAGTAAAGAAATTATAATCGTGTTGAATTTTTTTTTAAACTCACATTCAGCATTCAGTTCTAGTTCAGGTTCTCCATCATTGTTGGTATTCAGAGCGTGAGACCCAATGCTGTTTAGATCAATTCTATCTACATCCGCAATCATTTGGTTTACTAACTGAGCATCATACAACACTGGTCGTGCAGTCTGAAATAAGATTTGTTATATACGTCAGACTATCAATAGGTACAATTTAATCCCATATAAAACAAATATTAAAGGCATCTAAGAGGACCGCAGAGGCTCAATGGTCCTGATGTTGAGCACGTGACATGAATATGCGGATTCGATTCCCAGTATGAGATAGAGCAAACACATTTTGTGTGACGTGTAGAAAAAGAACACACGTTTGTATGGGCTGCTGCTCTATCGAAATAGTTAAATAAATAAAACACATCTACACAACTGTCTTGAAGATTCCTCCATGATGTACTATGTCCATCTTATGATCATTCTTCTTCTTGGCGCGAAGGAAGACATTTAACCTGTCTGTAAGGTCCCTCACGAGGCTTACAAGCACTAGACTTGATGAATAGATAGCTATAGATGACGGGCGTCAAACGTTGCAACTTTCTTAGCGTCTAAAATATACACATCGCTGCTGTATAGATGTGATCACTCTTCAAGCTTTAATTTAAACAGAAATAGTGTGTGCTGCGCAAACCTTTTTATGGAAGAGGATCTGAAATATTTCCTTGAATTATATCAATGCAAAGTCTGTTTTCATGTTAACAAAATAATAATAATACAGACCTGTGCGAGATGCAAAAAGGATGTCTGTCTCTTAAGAGCCTGGGCAAAGGTTCTAGCAACGGGAAGTTTACACTGGCACAGTAACTCGGGTAGGTTATCCAACGCTGATTTGACCCAGTTCTCCCAATGCCTTGCAAAATTTCTGATATCACAAAGTAACCTGTTCCCATAAAGAAAAGAGTATGTATAGATATCACCAAAAATGAACAGGAAAATAAATAAATAAATGAGACGATAAGATTAAAGAAAAGACGTAAGACGACCACCAATGACATTATTATGATGTAGGTTTAATTACTCTTGAACTAAAATATAAATGCTAAAACATGTTGGTACCGGTTTCCCAAGAAGTTCAAAGGAAACAAAATAGGAACGAAGACCAACAGAGCATTTATCATACAATGGCACACATCTCTAACGCGGTGCGAGGATAATTCGTAAAGCTTCCGATATATAGAGCCGTGTCTACTTCTATATTTCATGCTTCAATGCAGCAAGATACAATTCGAGCGTGCTCTAGCAAGTAAAACCCTGATATATTTTATGGTAACTCAATAAGAGCTAACAAAATCAATAGCTGCAAAGTTAGCAGTTCTCTGCAATCAATGAAGTAATACTCTTGCATCCTCCAGTTCATTCTGAGTGATACAAAGTTAAATATTTTATTTCCTTACTCATGTCACCGTGAACAAAGGAACATCAAAACAAATCAATGGAATCTCACTGACGCAAGAATTAAAATATTTTCAAATGTAAGGAGATTAAACATTTAGCAAGTTTTAAAAAATCTTATGCGACGAGTGTAACCTTTTGGCCATAGCTGCAAAGTTAGCAGTTCTCTGCAATCAAGACACGTAGCTCCTCAACACTCGTGGAAGATAAGTTAGCAGTACAGGTCAATGCTCAGCATAAGTGTTTCTTTGTATTTCGGCTCTTTCGTTAACTGGATATGAATGGAAAATTATAGTCTGCTTTCCTATTTCAAAATACACGTTTAGGCCCTGGTGATCAATGCATACATATCAACGTAGAGGAAAAAGATACGAAGGAGTAAGATGGTCATCATTTGTAATGGCGATCAGTATAGAACAGTTTTAAAATGAGAACTGGAAGCAATGTCAATGAAACAATAAATGCATTCAAATTTTGATGCATGAATAGAAGTAACCATATAAAGGTGTAAATGATTTACTCGGGGTAACTTACGTTTCTGGCATTTCCTGCATGGTAGCAGGTATTAGAACCTCTGTCAACACCTGTAAAATAAAATTATTTATCCATTACTTAAATCAATGAAACATAACAAGATAAACATAAAATGTTCGATAAGTCTAAATCAATCCACATTATAACCCTACTTAATATATTCAGTGAGTTGGAACAAAAGAATTGATAAGTAAACGTTGTTCTCTACAATACCAGTACGAGACTGGGGTGAACCTACCTTATATAGTATAGAGTCACAGACACAAATTATGTCGATAATCACTTGATTATCCACCAGGGGGAGCAAGTGTTCAGGAAGCCCTTGCCAGAAATGCAACAGAAAATTTTGGATCTGAAACAGAAAATATAAAAAATATATATAATTTAGAACAATACAATAAAATAATCAGTGAACGATGATGCTTTCACGAGGCTGTAAAAATGTTCATGGAAGAAATCAAGACAGAACAACAATCGTGAGAAAAGATGGTTAGTCATCATAATTGAAAACAATGGTATAAAATAAAGCATTAACTCCTCAAGCATGTTTCGTAATGGTTTCCGTGGTAACAACACCAAAAGAAAACCAACAATTTTAACAAAAACTACAAAAAAGAAGGCTTGTTCCACATAATTTCTGCTGCTCACTATTCACCAATAAAGTGACCCTTTGTACATTTCTACTATATTATTATGATACGAGATACAACATTCTCCTAAAGAGTTACAAGACTAATCCTTTTAACGCATGCGTACTGCACGTCAAGGATAAAGGGCATTTCGATGTAGAAAAGCAGTCTATAAAAAAGCAGTTTGCATACACGATTTTGATACACCTTGGACATATACTGTAGCACGGCTACTAGTACAGTTATTAAATAGTCGATTCCTGTGTAATGGTTTTAATTCAACTTCAGAAATACTGTTCACAGGAAATGACTGTTTGGTCTGTTCTATACTCTACATAAAAAATTATGGTAAGAGATTCAATATTCTAATCCTGGACTTCACAACATATTTTTCTACTGTTAGTAATATTTAATTTATATATAAAAAGAAAAGTGATCACTTATTATTAAGTTATAGGTCGAATTCGATACATGATTTGATAAACTTACGGACTTAAAATACATAGTGCAGATTTATTTTTATTGTTGTCGACGGGAGCGAACTGTGGCTTTACATCTGTCATATAAATAAACCTTTGGGATTTAATTTCTTCAAAAGTTCACAAATTTATTGACTTTAAGGACGACTTGGACACATAAATCGTTTTTAAAAAAATCCGTAAAACGTGAGTCACTGAAATTGGTGTAGGATGACTTGTGTGTACATCAAAACTTCAATAGGATACCCCATGGAGCGCCGATAAGTTCTACTCGTTATTGAAGACAGCCCTGCTCACACATTGACAGACCTTTGCATGCCCTCTTTAATAAATCAGCCAATATTCACCCACACTGGCATTCGTTTGCAATAAAGAATCCAACGCAAAAAAAGGAAAAAAAGATAAATAATTGTCGAATTTGTTTTGCTTTTTCATCATATATAACATATAAGCAAGGTGATATCAGACATAACCTTCACCTTTTAAACAACGTGATATATATATATATATATATATATATATATATATATATATATATATATATATATATATATATATATATATATGGGTCAGAGAGAGAGAGAGAAATTCGACCAATTACTTGTGAGGGTAGAACTCTGTCTAATTAGTTTATGTTATTATGGGTTATAAAACTATTCACAATGTTATTTGAAGAATTATTTTTCTAATATCAGAAACAAATAATTAAAGATATACATCGATGATGACAATGACCATACATGGAGCAAACACGTGATCGAAAAACGCATGTCAACCATATTGGATGGAAGAACAGAACCACAAACAAGGCACGATGATGTAGCTATATTTAACAAAGATGTGAAAAAGGTGAAAAGAAACAGCGGTAAAACTGAATGACAAGATTTAGATCGGGATGTAATTCAAAGTGTTCTTGTTTCCGACGCCTCAATATAATTGTTACGACTCATCCGTTTGAAAAAAGGACTTTATTCCAAGATTTCAACAGAAGAAAAGGAGGATAGGGTTTGGAAAAAGAATTCGAGTAGAACAAGGTTAAAAGAGGAAAAGCAAACAGTATCTTTAGTACGGTAATTTCAAGACCAAAACGAATTACGTCGTCAAACCTGGCGCATCTGGTTAAGGATTATGGGAAAAGCCTTTTAACGCCCAAAACGTGATAAAACGGTGAATTGCACGCCTTTGGAAAAGAAGATAAGACAATTAAACACGAAATCTGATTTAACTGATTTATCTATAATATAAATTCACTTTAATGTTTCACGGGGTAAAGAACTGAAAAAAGTTTTTTTGGAGGAACATTATTTTTCTTTTTTAAATTTCAGTCTGTCTATAAATTGGTATGTTCCTGGAGGCCACATTCAATTTGAAAAGAAGCAAAAAATAATTCTGACCCTTTTAGTTGTCAAGTCAGACACTTTGTAAGACTCTGCCGCCCTACACGACATAGCATATATCTCGAATAGTTTATATAATAGTCGTATTTAACATGCATGAATCTATTGGTAGATTTGAAGTTTGCCATTATAGTTTGCTGTATAAAAACACATTGTATAAAAGTCAGCTGGTTTTATAGTTTGTTCTAGATGGCATATTGTCGGTTATTTGTATTATCATAGTTCAGGTGATAGAAGAGCTCAGACGTCCAAGCTTATTGCAAGCTTGTTTAAACTGTGGAATGACACTAAACGCCTCTTAAATTTACCTGCTAGGCCCTGGAATTGCTTCGTTATATGTTGCATCATATCAACCAGTCTACGTTTGTACCGGAATTGTATTTTTAATGCTTTAAGAAATTATCTTTCTCAGCTTCTAAATAACCTAGGGAACCAGTCCAGTACAAAGGAAAGGCGATACAAAGATTTAAGGATGTTCGTTTTTGCAGTGTCAACGTTTACTGCGGAGCTTGAAATGGCGTGACCATTGCATTAGGAAGTGGCTCATCACCTAGTCGCATTGTAACGCTATGAACACTGGGAGAAGTTGCTCGTGAATGACGTAGCTGCGAATTCCGTCTCTTATAAAGAAATCGAAAAGAAACACGCTTATGCACTTTAATTATCGCGATAACAGTCCTGTAAAGGAAAATGATAATGTCAACAACAAGTATAGGAGATCTTGGGAACTCATTACCGACTTACGACCTGCATTAATCGGCTGCGAAAGCGTTCTGATGCAAAAACCGATCTAAGCTCAATAATTGTGTCATTAAATAATTCACTCATCATCACACGCTTCTCTTGGTGCGTTTAATAATAGCAAAAAATGATTTTGAATCTGCACTAATTGCATGAGTGTTTAAATGCACAACGAGCTATTATTTTAAGGATACTTGGTGACCAGTTATTACTAATTTACTTTTCTATGTAATCCCTACTTAGTAATAAGTATTTCATTAAAAGTAGCACAAAAAATGGCCGCCAATCTATACATGTATTAGTTACTTTGCATTTTTTAGGAATCTTCCCATTGAGAATACCAATATTTATTTTGAAGAAAAAATGGTAAAAGTTCAATTGTTTCATTAGCGACCATCCTTAAACCATCAAGCAGACAACATCATGCAATGGTGATCATTGAACATTCAGTGCAGCCTGCACTGTTCCACCCACCTACCGCCGATCATGAAAAGGAATGGATGCGCAGGGCCTGCATTAAATGAAGGAGTATTTTTTTTCTTTAGTCATGCAACCTAAAGAATATATTAGTAAGTTATGTAGATGTGACAAGGTGCAGCGCTAAACGTCGTGTTCCTAAACATAGACACGCGCACGCACCTACATACTTGCACAATCCCGTATAAATACCATAAAAGACCTAACAAGATGGGGTAAAAAAGCAATAAGAAGGGTACCGTCTGGGAACATCCATTGAAGGCTATAGTTCATTTATTAGTTTATTAGTTTTACCGTCACAATCTTTATATTTTTCCCAACACCTCAGATCTTAAGCTGAACAGCCATATTTAGATAGGACCGCTCCTTTCAAAAAAAAACACCGTTAGATAACTAATCTTAAATATTTGTCATAGGAACCACACGCGCCGGTCGTATAATAACAGTTCCATGACCACCATTACCCAACAAATTCTGCTACGTGACCTGGTTTCTGATATATAATTTTGCGCAGGTTTGCCGGTCCCTTGTAATTGTCAGCTTCCCTCTGTATTCATGCAAAATAATTATTGGTCTTAGATCAAACAGTTTGACAAATCTAGCATTTAAATCTACAAAGCATCGCACACATGTATTGCTAGTACCACCAGGTTCCCTTTATCATGAGATAAGGAATTAATAACAAAATAACCTCGTGAGTATAAGCAAAGACAATGCAATAATAAAACGGAAACCTCCCTGAAATATTTCAAGTGAGGATTTAGACCGATGCTTTAAACATGTACCTGTGCCATATAATCAGACAGTATCGATAACAAGGGGATTGTTTATATGATATTTTCCCACCATTATATTGAAAAGGATAAAGTATAATAACCCTTTGAAGATTATGCGTTTCATAAAATAATGCTTTTGAATCGGAATGACCTTAACGATATTGATTATGGATCAAAACTGCTTACAATACGAGTGAAATGAAGAGTTGAATGGATTCAAGATGATGGGAATTATCTCCCACAAACAGACAAAACAGTGAAAATGCGGAGAGGTGGCAAAACCACTGGGACACCATTACCTAACATTGCGCTTAACATGCTCTAGCCACCATGTTGTCCTACCTTTCTAAGATGTCGTAAAAGCCATATTAAAGGATGAATAGGAAGGTTGTATGAAACGAGAAATTAAAAAAAAATGTAAACAGAAATGTTGGATGGGATCATGGTTCTGTTTTCAAATGTATTTTTCCATATTTTATGGTGTGTTAAATGAATGATCATTTTCCTAGTTTGTACCATGATTAAAATAGGAGAGAACATGCTAAGCCAACGGATTTTAACACGTGTTTGAGGAATCAATAACTTCAATAGATCAGAGCTACTCTGTTTGATATATTGTAAGTGATTTCCTCTGGTATAAGAGATGTCTACTGTGGTAAAGTACTTTGTCACAATGAGTCATGAGGGTTTGCAAAGCCGCAAAATACTCCCTAAATCCGCTACAGTTATGTAAACTTGCAAATCCTAACCCCAGTCCTCTGAAGCTTCGGTACAGACTGTTTGTAGACGTGTTGTACAAATGCAGCTTGATAGTGAAAGTTAAGTGAGGATTGGAAATGTTATTCGACACTAAATCGTCCTGTGTACCAAGGAGCTATCCCCCATCTTTAGTGCTAAGTGTTAAATTCCCTGTCTAATGTCTTTCCCGATAACCTTTGTCTCTGATGGTACACAAATCATCATGACCTCTTCTATCTCCCAAAGTGTATGTTTGGAAAACAATTCATCCCTTTTATCGGAGATGCATCTCTCCTCATCAGAGGGACATGGCGGTTACATTCCTCAGATGCTACAAAGTTGTTTTCAAGATCTTAATCTGGCGTAGAATTAATCTTCTGCTGACTTGAAACTCAGACGCTTTTCGGTAGAATCCTACCTGTCTATTTTTCTTTGAGGACCCTAATCTGTCCATAATTCATCTTAGACCCTTATTAACATTTCATATAAAGACTTAATTAGACTTCTTCCCAAAATATTTTTAAAAAATATCCGCGAAGTACAGAACAATTTAGAGATTAAAATATTTGGCTAACTGCTGTAAGGAATGTGCAAGAAATTTTCTTGCAAACGTGTGCCTTGTTTTACACTGTTTCCGTATTCCTAGCGTTTTATTACATGGCTTTCCGGCACATCTCAATGGAACGTTTCCATTCATTAATCCTGCAAATGTTCCCTTGCAGATTCGGAGATTTAGAATACGCTGGATGCGCCCTCATGCATATAGGAAGATGCAACCATTGGGGGTAATCTGTTGGCTGTGTGATGCATCATGTAGAGCTTTTGGGTGCAGCATATTTGCTGTGGGATATATCCTGTGGTGCTATTGGATGCAGCCTATTTGCTGTGGGATATATCCTGTGGTGCTATTGGATCTAACCTGTTTGCTATGGAATGCACTATGTATCGCTATTATATGCAACCTGTTTGCTGTGGGATATATCCTGTGGTGCTATTGGATGCAGCCTATTTGCTGTGGGATATATCCTGTGGTGCTATTGGATGCAGCCTAATTGCTGTGCGATATATCCTGTGGTGCTATTGGATGCAGCCTATTTGCTGTGCGATCTATCCTTTGGTGCTATTGGATCTAGCCTGTTTGCTATGGAATGCATTATGTAGCGCTATTATATGCAACATGTTTGCTGTGGGATGCATCCGGTGATGGTTCCTTTTTTAACTAAGAATGTCATGAACCTTATTTCTAAAATGATCGAATTTATACAAAATATTGCTGATCTTTCATTATAAGAATTTTTTCAACATTTCTTTCCATTGTTGTATGCCTTTTGATGGAAATTTGGAAGCATTGTTACCTTTATTTGGGTCTTCTGGCGGATATTTTTCTTTGGTTGGAGTGGTTTCTCCTTTATTAGATTTTGGGAAGATGTTTGACATATTTTATAAATAGGTTTTGCTCGGTACTGTATGACCAGTACTGTGCTGCTGTATGACCAGTACTGTGTTGCTGTATGACCAGTACTGTGCTGCTGTATGACCAGTACTGTGTTGCTGTATGACCAGTACTGTGTTGCTGTCTGACCAGTACTGTGTTGCTGTATGGTCAGTACTGTGTTGATGTGGCGTTAAATCACTTACAAACAGAGATACTTAAGCCTAAGAATGGTGTCACTACACTACAAGATATGAAGTTTCCAGGTCCAAAAATAATAAATGAGGTCTAAAAACAATAAATGCGGTTGAATAATAAATAAATAGGGTTGAAAAATAAATAAATGGTGTCTGAAAATAACTTTTTACCGAAAATATTGTCTTAGAAAAGATCCCTAATAGAGTTTTAATTATAAGTGACAATTTTTGAAACAAAATCTACTCTTGTGCTTCCAAAAATTGTTCATCTCAATATTTTAGCTTGTCGAGGGTATTGTTTACAAAATTTATAGTGTGGCTCAGTTCTGAACCACCTTATTAGACATTACAAATGGAGTGATTGACTTTTTATTAGCCAAAAAGTGTGAGAAGTTACACGCTGAACACATGATATTTTGTCATTTACGTTAACAATATAAAAGTCTTACGTTCGAACCAAACAAATGGAATAGTCAAATTCTTTTTCCTAAAGCTGTTGTAAATTGTTCATTTATATGATAATAAATTGCAAAACACAATCGTGGTATGATCCCAAACGGCAATGTAAATGCTGCTGGTCATCTGGTACAAACTTTTCAAACTTTTGTTCATGACAAATGTATTTAAATCGAGAAAACTAGTCTGACGCTCATGAAACACATATGCGCCATCTATCTGCAGATAAAATTGATGAATGAGTTCCACTGAATACAAGCTGTGTTTATTTATTGTACTTTTTTACCTTCTATTCGCAGTGGAAAACTAAAAGGAAATTGGAAAATAAAAGACATATTTATGTAACCTTTACGGCACCACAATAAGTATTAAAAATACATGTTAACATTGCAACATCTTTTTCATTTCCTGGGCAATATGTTTCTGTGGCATTTGTGTGCTATGCATCCTATCCTAATGCAAAATATGAAAGTGAAAAAGATATAGTGTTGAGTACACATACAATGTTTCTCTGTTTAATAAAAAAAAAATCATTTGCCACAAAATCCATGGAATGATTTTACCCATCAGTATTGTACCTTAGGTTGCTATAAACAAGGATTAAAGAAAGACAAGGTAAGGTCAGGTCCTTACATCACGTAAAATAAGTACATGAGAAAACCATTTACCTCGTCAAAGTTTGCGTTTATGGCTGTGTCCAGAACACATTGACAATGCGTCTTGTACATCATGATAAACGTCTCCACCTGGAAATCGATGAAAAACAATTAAGCGACGTACACCTGTCACTGGTGTGGACAAACCACACTGATGGACGAGGTCTTAATTTCCCTCGCCAGATAAGGATGCATGCTTTACATTCAATCCTTTCTTTCAGTGAGAAATATTAGGATGCAAACAGGGATGGGAGATTGTTCAGTTCTGGCAAATACTGTCCTGGCTCTCTAAATCAAAGATATCAAACCCGCCACTTTCTAGCACACAAAACCAACCAAGATAACAAGGCACCCCTATCAAAATCTTTGAACGGGTATCAACAGATGCCAGAAGTAAAGTCAACCTTGTATGGATGAAATCTTTTAAATAACACGACGATTGTGAAAAAGTAAAAAATATCTCAGGAAAGCATGTGTAGTTTTGCCGGAACTGCATCTACTCTCCCCATATAGACAAGAAATGATTTAACATACAAGCGGTCATTCTATATTGTCACAGCATTTTTCGTGAAAAGAATGAATCGCCATTGAATCGTCCTATGCCGTACAATAGCCATTGAATCGTCCTATGCCGTACAATCGCCACTGGATCGCCCTACGCCGTACAATCGCCATTGGATCGTCCTATGCCGTACAATCGCCACTGGATCGCCCTATGCCGTACAATCGCCATTGAATCGTCCTATGCTATACAAAGTAGTTACCAAAGAACTTTTCTTGATAATAATTATCATAGAAAGTAATTCATAATAAGTTAGTTTTTAATAGCCCAAGATCAAACATAAATAATCAATTAAAAGCAATAGTTTCTTTAAAATCCATGTTGTTTTAACACAAGATTAGTACTTTTTGAAAGTAAACATAATTTCTGCAAAGAATATGTCAGCGTGTTATTTTCCATCAGATATTAAAATTAGATTTCCCATGCAAACCATTATTTGATCGGACAGACAGTCGGACAGACGGTCTTATGTCCCATTAATCCGGAATTAAGGTAGATGAAATATATGATGATTTAAAAAAAAGTGAAAGACAGACATGAAAACTGGGTTTTACTGTAAAATTCAGTTTATAACATACTCGTATTTAAACGAGTATTTTAAAGAGAATCGTAAATTTTATACATTATATGTAACATTCCTGTGGACGTGTTTAAGGATATAAAACGAGTTAAGTTCACCATTATGTAGTTTATCATGCAATAAATCTAAATTAACCATTTAATAGACCCAATGCGTGTCATGAAATTTCTCTATGCCACAAGTTCTGCAGAAGCAAAAATTACTTTCGTGATAAATTTGAATGTAATCAGTCCCAGCCCTTACTATTTCTAATACGTCCATTCCAAAGTAAACATCATGTGTTTACTCAGGCCCAAACAATGTAGGAAACATTTCATTCGAAGAATAATCGGGATTTACTGCCAATTAATAACCTACCCCCGGACGTAGAGTTTATCAAACTTTCAATAAATAGTGAAAGAAATCCAATAAAATAAAGCGGAGAAGAGAGGATGGAAAGACGGTTCAAGTGCCTCAAAGATACCTCCTGTTGCAAACATGGATGACAAATTTAACATTGGTCCATTATCGCCTGAATTAATTAGTCATTTATCTACAGCAACTTCTATTTTGGAGCAAGCATTTATTTCAATTCGACAGTGCGAGTCAGAAACTTTATTGTATGCCAACAATGACCGAAAGGAGATGTCACTTAAAGTAAGACATAGTTTGAGAGATCTTTACCAGAAAGGGGTGTTTAACCTGATGTACTCTGTATAAAAGATGTTATTTAGAAGTAGACCTTCCGGTATTTGATTTGAAAAAACAACAACAAAAACTCTACCACCTCTCCGGAATTTATTTTATACAAGAATTTTAATTAGTTATCAAAATATACTTTATTTTGCAAACGCCGTAGTTCACTTTGGAAACAAAATTGATATGAGAAGAGGATCATATGATATAAATAATGGCATGTAAGTGTAAATCGCTTGAACCATTTAAGCACTTATATTACTTTGCTCGCAAGTGTAAATCGCTTGAACCTTTCAATAGTTATGCTGCTTTTAAATGCTTTATGCATTGTACACAGAGACATTTCGTTTTCCACCACTTCAAGAAAAGAAAATAAAGAAAGAAACCATGCCGCGTTTCATTTGTGCTCGACTAATTTAGACATGCCTTTCAGGGGATCACCACAAGCACACACAGACACACACAATAATACATAAATTATGCAAAGTATATAGATGAAATCATAATTACAAATGTATGTATGTATGTATGTTGTATGTATGTATGTATATGTGTGTGTGTGTGTGTATATATATATATATATATATATATATATATATATATATATATATATATATATTAAACTGTATGTATGTACGTATGAACGTATGTATGTGTTAGGGTTTAACGGCACGTCATCACAGTACTGGCTACAAGTTAATTTCTACAAATGGAAATATAAAGAGCAGCATGAAACAGATATAAAATGAAAACGGTTCAAAATAAACGTAAATATTTACACAATAAAAGATATTTCATAAAGATGCTAAAATTTGGTAAAATGAATTTAAATTAAGGTTAAACGGTAAAATATATAAAGTCCTTAAAATAAAGAGCCCAAGTCTGATAAATTAACACAACAAAAAGCAAAGCACATAGTAATATTACACGTTAAAGAAGAACCAGGTACGAGGTACGGACCAATTCGTCATGGCTGTACCCAGCGATCTATCTGGCTTCTCGACTAATCCCACATTCCCAAAATGGATATACATGTGTGTGTGTGTGTGTGTGTGTGTGTGTGTGTGTGTGTGTGTGTGTTTTGTTTTAGGCACCTGTTGAGGTCTATGACTTTTCCATACAAGTTAAGAAGTATTTCAAGAATTCAAACATTTTTGTTACGTACCATTTTTCATTTGTTTTTAAAATGAATTGCTATATGATTCTGAAATATTGGAATGGTTGCTTATTCGTTTCATAGAAAATAACATACATTTGTTTTCAAAATATAAATTAAATATTGGAATGGTTGCCTATTATTTTCATAGAAAATAACATATTTGTTCAAAATAAAGATTAACAGGCGCCTATTTTGTGAACTACTACTACTACTATTACTGTCACAAGCGTCACTATCAAGAACTACTACGGACAAAATACAGAAGTAAATCATTTAACCGTTATTGTACGTTTTGTAAAATATATAGGCATATCTGTGGAAGAAATATTAAAAATAGTACAGTGAAGGCAATATCTAATTAAACCTGTTGCAAGAATTGATAACCAGTAATTTGTAATTATAATGTCGACAATAACTTACTTAACCTGTCGGAAGAATGGCTAACCGGTAATACGTAATTATAATGTCGACAATAACTTACTTAACCTGTCTGAAGAATGGATATCCAGTAATTTGTAATTTTAATATAGACAATAACTTAACCTGTCGGAAGAATGGATAACCAGTAGTATGTAAGTATAAGTGTAATTATGCACGAATACCTTTTCCCGTGGTACGGATAATGGGAGAAGAAGAAACTGAGCATTGGGAAATTCCGGAAGGAGAGTCCCTGTTTTGGAGCTCAGTGAGTATTTTCGAGTAAATCCACCCTGTAGAAACAAAAAAAGTATACTTTTACTATAAATAAAAAATATTAAATTGGCAACATGTAGTTTATGTAAAAACAGTTTTAATGTATCTATCTACCTACCTACCTACCGACATACCTACCTACCTACCTACCTACCTATCTATCTATCTATCTATCTATCTATCTATCTATCTATCTATGTGCATTTCTTCTTATTCTCTACACAAGCCCTTTATTTTCTTTCTTACAGGGAGGTGCGATGGAATAATAGCAAGCGTGCAGGACTCGCGCCAAAAGGGGCGCGGGTTCGCATCCTACCGTCGGATCATCCTTGGTCGTGTATGGTGGTCGGTGCTTGGGCAAGGCAATTTACTCCAATTGCATCGGCACTAAATAACCTGCATGTGTTGTTGTTGCCGTAAAACACCAAATCAACAACAAATGTTCTTGCTGACAGCCAATGTACACGCATTTAAATATAAATATTATCAAGAAAGGTATTCCGAATGACTATTATTATTTGATTTCTTTGTTTATGCTTTGAATTATTGCACTATCTCATCCAAGGCGCTAAAATAAAACCTCACTCTAACATAAGTGCACAGCGAATTGGCACCTTGTTAAGCCTTACCTAGAATTTTGTTCAGGTTTTATTACTTCATTTAAACGATTTCACCTGTTTTCAAGTCCACATAGACGGGTTTCCTGTCTGTTGAACTTGTCGTTCTCTTTAGGTTTATCCACGTTTCTTTATGCTAATATAACCCAATGTTTGTCATTTATTCTGTTACTGGTTTATGTTAGAAGTCATTGAAAGATATTATTTGTTATTTAAATTTTGTTGACACATCTCTGAAGTACTGTCTTATGACAGCAAGTCTTAAAAGTTGTTTTGATCTCCTAAACACTTTCTAAAGTTACATTAAATTAATGTTTTTTCCTCATTTGCAGAATAATACTCCTTGTAAAAAAAGAATTTTATATACAAATTTATATATATTCATTTGTTTTTCCTTCCATAGTTCTGTGTGATCTAAATTTTAAAATTCAGTACAGTGGGTTTTCATTATTTATTTTTTTACATTTATTTTAAAGACAAGACGATTTTGTTCCTGCATAACATGAATGTCAAGGTCAAGGAGTTTATTTCTAAATATAGCCAAACTGCTCCTGTCTACGGTATTCTCGTGTGTTCCTAAATTAGAAGGAAACCTTAGTAAAAAGATGAGTAGAGTGTCTGAATGACTTTTGGGGATCATGATGTATTATTGTTATCATTCTAAAGCAAATGACGACATGAACACTTTCATCTATACATTTCTTTTCAGTTATTTTACCTTAACCCATAGGCCAATTTCTAAGTTAGTCAACGATAATATTTGTAAACTTCAAGATTTTGATTTTTCTATGTTACAAATGTCAAACTAATGTCTATTTTCTCTTGGAGATGTAAAATAAGAAAAACTTTTATTAGTTTCTTCAATTAATGTACAATTAAGTTCTTTAAACAATTTAAAATTATCCTAATTAAAGAGCTAAAAAATATAATATTATTATTTTTATACAGCCAAAACAGAAATTATGTTATTAACTATTAAGACCGTTCGGGTGGCCTAGTGGTTAGAGCGTCCACCCAGGATGCGGGATGTCGTGGGTTCAAACCCTGGCTGAGTCATACCAAAGACTTCTCAAAATGGTACTAACAGCTGCCTCGCTAGGCGCTCAGCATTAAGAGGTTAGTGTTAGGACTGGTCTGCCTGGTGTCAGGATAATGTGACTGTGTGTGGCATCATGCTACATGTCTGCGGCATTATGCCCCAGTGCTAGATATAATTTTAAACTGTCACACTGCAGACATCGTAGCCATATTACTGGAAAATTGTTAAAGCTACGCCAAAAATCTAAATCACACACACACACACACACACACACACACACACACACACACACATTAACTATTAAAGTTTAAACACGGTCGATCTTGTACACTGCCAGTACATAAACTAAGTTTATAACTGTTCAAATTGATACACAGCCAGTACACGAATTGCGGTTATACAGGGCACATACAGTTATAAATACTCCCTTTTTTTACCCGGCCAACACGGTTATAACTACTCAAATTTATACGCGGCCAATACAAATTGCCATTCACTATTATCATTCTTAAATGTTGAAGAATATTGTTTTGTCATCTGCGTGATGGATAATATAATTTTCGTTTTTGTAACTCTGTGTCTTTGTTCGTGTGTGTTTCATCTCCACTCAAACCATACATTTGCTCAACACCTACTTTTTCATTGCAAAGAAAGTCATTTGAGATCAGAATATACACTCTTTGGATTTTCTATTTTCTTCCACCTGCATGAGGTACACAAGAATATTACAGAATCGGCATTTTAAACACATCTTTATTGACAGTACTTAAGTAACAAATAAATTTTGTGACTCAGTCATTAACGTTTTAATTTTATTTCATTAATATTAATTGTGTTGGACAGAAACCAAAATTAACATCCTTGTATTCTGTAAGTTTTATTTACGTCCCATTATCTACTTCTTGTGATTTCGTTTCGCTGTGCAAGATGGAAAATTCGATGCATTCTCCATTGTTTTGTATACCATACTAACGTTTCAGTCATCAACAACATTACGCATTTTAAAACGATAAAAAAAATGAAATTATTTACGCATTTGTAGTTAAAAGTTAGAAGAAAAAATAAAATAAATAAATGATTGCCAGAATTGAACTATCATAAGATAAGGATTTCCTAGACGGATAATTACTGCGGCTGACATTTTCTTCTTTTAAATGAACCGTTAAGAAATTTAACTTCAGATGTTATCGTACGAGATTCGGCAGCTTACCATGTACCATTATCATTCTAAAATGTTTGATGAAATAACATAAAAGGAGGAGGTGTATTGTAAAGCCGTTACACAACACGTAAAACCCGCGCATCCAAAAACAGGACTACGAAGTCCCAAAGAATTTTTTTATCGTGCCTGAGTCTTAAATTAAAACTGAAACGTTTCTATTTAAAAAAAAATTTTAAATCTAATAAAATGTATGTACGTTTTTTAATGATTGTTTTTATTTTTAAAGTTAGGGTTAAACCTCTTTGATATGCATACAATATGTTCACGTTTTCGTGTTTAGAGGTTAAAGTTCTCGTGCGATTTGTTCTTAAAGATTAGTTAATTTCGTAATATGTAGTACTATCTTCAAAGACTGCAGATTACATGATGCTAACATTATCATTTTTCACCACAGAAAGCATGTTGTGATTTTTTTTATAATAAAAAAATACTAATGTTAAATAGTACATTTATTTGACAGGTATATTTATTGCGTACAAAAAACCTATATAACTATTTGTATCCATTAGATCTTCCCATCTTGAGCTTGCATACATATACGAAATATGTCGCACACAGCTTGTCCCTAATTGTTAAAAAAAAATACATCCTCATAAATAAAGTTGAATTGGTTTCTACCCGGAATGGGATCAACTACAAGACAACAATTGCTTCAATTTCCGACTCTTTTCGTAACTGCATCATACGTATATTTTGCTTGTCAGCTTTAAATATTCCTCTTAACATCAACCAATTAGGTATACTAGAGTTTATAAATTTATTGTACATTAGGGAAAACTAGTTTGTATTATTATTCTTAAACGCTTAACAAAATAAAATGAAAAATACGGTCATCGCAATTTCATCATTTATCATTTAAATTAAATGCCACATCTAGACACGTTGGCTAGGGTCTAGCTTTGATGCGGTTTGGTCATTTAAGACACGGTCATTAAATCTGATACCGCACTTTGCTTGCTGACTACAAATTTCTCGCATTCCAGAATGGTCGCGTTATTGTCCATGAAATTAGCATGGTGTATATTCTTATCTTTCGATAGATGATGGTTTGGACTACGGAAAAGGTTTATTTGAGGATTTCTGCCCAATAAATGTATGTTTACAGTCTAACTATTTGCTTGTTTAATCTTCAAATTATTGTAACCATGCATTCAGTGCAAAATGTATTTAGTCTTACTTCGTAATTTTTAAAGAAATTTATTACAGGCACGCGAGACTTTGGTTATAATTTACATCTACATGCACAAAAATGCACGTTCCATGTTCTTAATTGCAATTACGACTTTACTAGTTCCAATGTCTTACTTGTAAAAACAATTTTACCAATTCCACGGTATTAGTTATCACAACAATTTTACCAGATCCACTAGCGTATGTGTGACAACAATTTTACAAGTTTATTAACGGAATCGTTCAATACCTTCTTTTACCCAAAGCACAAAATAGTAACCCTGACTATGTGTTTTACTTTCTAACAAAAAAAGATCAATCAATACCTTGTACATAATTTAGAATGAATAAAAATGCACATTTTTAAATTAATAGTTTTCATGTAACCACAGAAGTTTGTTTTATGGTAATTTCTTTATTACTAATACTGTTCGCAGAATGATAATTATTTTAACTATGTTTGAATAGATACCACGCACATACACGCACGCGCACACACACTGAATAAAACTACAATTTTTTTTTTAATTTAAGGGCACTGGATGACAGCTGGACATATCCATAAAATTAAACTTCACTGCAAACAACGCTGATGGTTTAAGTTTGTTAAAAGATAATGTAACTGACTTTGTTGGAATAAACTCATGTTTTTAATGAAATATGCAGACCACCTGACGGTTCCGTATGTATAATAGGTCCGATGATTTCTTGGTAGCCAAAAAAGAAAGCAATTAATAGAGGCAGGACCCACTACGGTTCATTAGTTAGTGTGCCAGGCTCACGACCGAAAGTGACTTGTGTTCGAATCCTATTATTGGACCATCCCGGGTTGGTTACCGTGGCGTGTCTTTAGGCAATGCTCTTTACTTCAAATGCCTCAGAACTAAATACCCTACATATGTTGCTGTGCCCAAAACACCACACAAATTCAACTGAAATAAGCAATTTTGGTATTTTAATATCGGCAGATCAGAAATACATTTGATGTTATAACGATTTCAATAGCCGATATTGTACAGGTTTAAAACGAATTCATCAGTCGATACTGCACAAGGTCCGAAACGATTTCAATAACTGATATTGTACAATATTCAGAACGATCTCATTAGTGGGTATTTTTGTACCAGGTTTAAAATGAAAATAAAAAGCATCAAACACCGCTGTATTTTGTGACAAATAAAAACACCATATGACCAGTCTGAATAGTCACCAGGCAGCTTCTGGAAATAATATTTCATTTTTACGTTGTGTATTGTAAAAAACTGAATTCAATATTCCGCAAAACTGTATCATTCAAAATTGGCATATCCCTATTTAGAAGGTGACAAACCAGATTCGACGTATTTTGTAGCCCGTAACCACGATCATACTAGCAACAAAATTTAATTTGAAAGTTGTGTGCAAAACAGCAAAGTTCAAAATCGGCGTAACTATCTTTATATTGTGATAAATCGAATTCCTTTATTTTGAAAGATACAATGTTACCATGACCATACCAACATAAGTGTCCTAACGCCGTAATAGGTCTGGATCTGAATACGAGTTTTAGCAGTTGATATATTAATTTCTTCCTTCCAATTGACTTTGCATTATTTGTTATCAATCATTTGAAGACGTTCCTGGCAAATGAAGAAAACTAAAGTTGTCTTTTTAAAAACAGTTTAGTGCCCTGGATGTATTCATCTAAGCCCATCTAGCTTTATAATAATTTTGTTATGTATGCTGACAGTGCTTTTTAAATGTACATACTACCCGTCCAAAACATTATTTTCATATTCTTCTATTTGTTTCTTAACATAAAGGAGATTTTACTTAATGTTGGTGTCATCTTTGAAGAGAATTAAGTACAACCTATGCAATACTTTTCTTCTTGTTCATAACCCCATCGGAAACTTGCGTGAATCTATAATCATAATTCTGAACCACACCTTTGTTTATAACTCAATTATTTTTACTTCTCTTGTCAAGCGTATGTTATTGCAGACATAGACCCGAATAAATATATCATTCAGTTCTGAAAGTTTGTAAACGTCCCATTAACTATGATCATTTACTTGTATCATTCTTTAATGTTTGGCGAAAGAAAATGAAATACAGCCGTAGCTTACCCATCATTTATCACTTAAAACCCGTGCCTACATCATGCCGCGCCAATGAGTGCCTTTGATGCGGTTTGCTATGTGGGACACAATGATTACGTTAGCTACAGGACTTTGTCTAATGGTTGGAGCCTGCTGGATTCCTAAACGTCCCCATCTTCACCCAGAGAAACTCAACAGGAGTCAGCTTTTACTTTTATCCATTTGTCAGCCGTATGGTGGTTTAGCGAGATGAAAGTTAAGAGGAAGACTGTCGGATTAGCCGTTGTGTTTAGACAGAAACACAGAATCATTTAGTCGTCTTTGACTTTAGGAAGGAAAATAAATGTATTTATTCGTGTAAACACTTGGTTTATGTTCTTTTTCTTCATCTTAAGCGATCTTATTTCAAGGAGGAGATATAAAATTATTTGATTTTACTTTAAGATTGTTTACGTAGGACAGTTCTGAACATTAAGCCGGCTAGATACGGATTGGCGTTTTTTCTTTAATTGCTACTTTTGAACTCGCCACCTCATCTTAGCATGACGAAGCACCGGTTTAGAAGAGGAAGCATAATAAGTGATTTTGGAAACCTGCATTTCTTTAATTTGACTTCCTTTATCTGTATCAAATTGATGCCTAGGCTGGTTTAAGTATAAAATATGTCACATCTGTAATGTTTGTTATTAAAGAAAAGAAGACAAAATAAATAGCCTAATTCAAATTTTCTCAAACGAATTATGACAATAAACATTCACTATGTGACAAAAATATTCCATAGCTGATGTGAAAATAAATCATTTTAAATTTTGTTTAGGTATAAAAAGGTTTAGATAGCAAATAAAGTCGCAACCCTTTGCAACAAAGCAAACACAAATCGTTAAGACCAATAAAAAAATGCGCCCTTAAACAATTAGAAAACACTTAGCAATGCCCTTCTTAAGCAGATACCCCCTAGAGAGGGTGTTTCATAGCTGTTTATAAAACTGAAAATAACAAAACAATAATGAAGACAACACATATTTTGTACAATTTATTGAGATACTATAAGAGTGTACAAATTATTACGGTTACACTTGCTTACATTTTTTAAAATAAAAAATCGATTGTTTTACAACACCGAGAACAATAACTGGAAAAACCAGTTGCCTGGTCCAGTAACTTTTTGAGAGCATACCATTTCTTAAATACGTCTTTAAATATTAGATCATTGTTTTTCTCAAGAAAATTAAAGGTAACAGGTGCCCTTCCAGCAACATAAATTTCTGCATAAATGTATTTCACAAGTTAAATAATATTAAAGTACCCGTATTCATTGCTCATAATGTGTTGAACTATAATGACAGAACTTGATGGCGTGTCACTACGATGGATACAATAATACCATTTCTAAGACAAAGAACGAAGTTTTAAAAAATTGCATATGGAACAAAAATAATTTTAGCGTTTAATATATTTGACAAAGCTTAATTTTCTATTTCAATATTTATCAAATTTATGAAAATCGATCAAGTCTCTCTCTCTCTCTCTCTCTCTCTCTCTCTCTCTCTCTCTCTCTCTCTCTTTATAGGTTTGTATAATGTAGGGAAAATTTTCAGTATGGCTTCATGAACGTCCTATGCAGTGGTTATTTATGAAACGCTCTTTATCAATCACAAGTAAATATTCTGGCCCCGTATTTATCAAAACTCCATTACTTGTAAGCACACTAAAATTCATTCAGAATTTTCGATAATGAAGACATTTACTTACATATAAGATACTGAAAAACTGTAATTTAATTACTTGATGAACGTAATATAAGAAGTGTTATTTTAAGGAACTTTTTCAAACATGATATAGTCCAAGGAAATAACATTTAAGTAGAGAAGTGTACTTGAGTTGAGGGGTGTCATTAATTAGGGACCTGGTCCTTCCGTCACAAATCTTTGCTCAACTCTTCGAGTAATAAAAGGCTGTTTCATTCTTATCAATCTTACTCGAAAGGGACAAATGCAGCTTTTATTTGGTTGTAATAGATTCGAGTAAGATTTGTAGTCTAGTAAAGTTTTAAGGTGGAGGGATCCTATAATCGTAAGGACATAAGACCAACGATTATTCTAACGACTCGATCTGATTTAAATACGACCTTTGACATTTTCAAGTCACGCACAATAAATGTTAATTTAGAAAGTGTGTAAGCACATTGTTTATAGAAGTTGTAATTGAGTAGCTATTTGAAACTAATTTATGTTCACCAAAAGTTTTCTTTGTCATTTGTTTAATCCAGACGTCTACTATTTACAGACAAATAATACAGGATGAATACGTATAAACTGTTCTTACCTCGTTTTTAAGCTTGCATCCCGAAAATCTGCAAAATCAGAGATAAGTAAACTATAGATTAGAATAAATCGTCCAAAGCCAAAGTCATTCATCAAAAGTCAATTATCGTCCTTTCATCCCTAGACACAGAGATGCTCTGTCGTCTGCTCGAGCCTTCTGCCTCGCAACCAGAACATGTCATGAATTGGTCACTAACACTCGAGACGGATCATGGACTCCAATGCCGCACTCGTGGAATGATGGAATAAAAGGCGAGTGATTGTTCCCTAATTGTGTTGCGAAATCCAGATTTTCTAAATAAACATGGCTGACAATTCACACCTTCTGTATCAAATTAAGAATTCATTGCAATGGAAAAGTCATATCTCCTTCACCATCGATGTCTTTTGGGGTTTCGTTTAGACAACAAACTTGCCCTTGCTATTTTGCAGACAGTTTTACCGTTAGGAGTCAGGTTGAATTAAGGAACATCAAGGGGACACAATTCTAATTTTACCATTGAACATTACCATCATGTTTAACGTTGTAGAATCGGTCATTTTTGGACATTTTAAAATAGTTTCACTTTAAGATTCTAGATGAACTGACCTGTCAGTGTTTTTAATACCCTCTCTCTAAGGTTTATTTTCATGATTTACATTCAAACTGACTTGTTTGACCTTGTAGCATTTAAAAACATGGAATACAAGATAGAAGACTACATCATCAAAGGATGATAATTGAATTTTATATTTATAATATTTACAGGTACACTTTTATGGCTGACAAAACCAAACCATTTTTATTATTATAGTTTTTTAACTAGAATATAACATTCTCCATATACATGAGTAGTGTACGTTTTAAAATACATATAGGATACAAATGACCTCTCAATAAGAAAGAAACCAATGCATATAATATTCGCATAATATATTCTCAACATTAATTAAACTGAGGGAACCGAAATAAAAATCAAATAAAAATTGGAATAATTGATAGATATGACGGTACCCATGCATATTTCAAATAAAAGTGCAAATTACATAAACTATTCAGTTGTGGACACAGTCTATTTAATATCGAGTGTTGAAGGTAATATTGATGTTTAAATTATACAAACTTGAGTCGAACACAGTTGTGGTTGAACGTCCTAATTCCAAACCCACCGCAAAACCAATCACAGAGCGTCACTGATTTTCTCCTAAGTTATAAAAGTGAATTTTCTCTGAGTGCTAACAGACAAATGTATTTGATGTCATCAGGTGCTACAATGCATTTTGCATACTTATTTTAAAAAATTTAATTAAAATTTTTTGGTCTTGAAATATGTCAGAAGAATATATTTAAAAGTGCAAATTACAATTCTTGAAAATTAAATTTCATTTGTGAACGTTATAACTAAGATAGTCTTCCTCATTCATGTTTTATAAAAATGTGGCAGACGTTCACCAGTAAAATTCACTGAATTGTGTCACGACCCAATATTATCTCTCTCCTGATATTGTCCCTAATATTGTTATCATGAACTGTTGACTTGGGGAACGTTTTTAAAACAGAAAATATATCTGTATCAGTGGGATCGAGAAGACTGTCGTCAGAGAGGATCGTCCGAATGATTATTGATTCAATCACATCCGAATCACTTTCCTCCATTAAGATAACATAGTGAGCGGCTTCTCTTGAAATTGATATCATTAGTTTAGTTGTGGTCAACCCGTCTCCATCATAATACCTTGCCGTCACTAATACTACGAATAAACCAGACCTCGTGTCATCGAATTTGTTTGAGAACTTAATTTAAGCTAAAACTTATTGCACAAAATCAACTATAATATTCAGACTAGACTTGCAACATATGCCATTATATGTCAACATGTTACCAAGGTAACCAAATTAAAGACAATCTTGAAAGTTTCAAGATTATGTCTTTATTTTAATCACAATTAAAGAATTTTTAACATGATTTTGAAAAACTGGCAATATATCAGTATCAAAAAGCTTGCAGTAACCAAACGGGGTCATATACAGTATCAAAACGTTTGCAGTGACCAAACGAGGCCAGATGCATTGTCAAAAAGCTCGCAGTGACCAAACGGGGCCAGATAAAGAATCAAAAGCTTGCAGTGACCAAACGGGGCCAGATATATTTTCAAAAAGCTTGCAGTGACCAAAGGGGCTAGATAAAGTATCAAAAAGCTTGCAGTGACCAAACGGGGCCATATACAGTATCAAAAAGCTTGCAGTGACCAAACAGGTATATCTAAAGTATCAAAAAGCTTGCAGTGACCAAACGGGGCCATATACAGTATCAAAAAGCTTGCAGTGACCAAACAGGTATATCTAAAGTATCAAAAAGCTTGCAGTGACCAAAAGGGGCAATATACATTATCAAAAAGCTTGCAGTAAGCAAACGGGGCCATATACAGTATCGAAAAGCGTGCAGTGACCAAACGGGGCCAGATACATTATCAAAAAGCTTGCAGTGACCAAACGGGGCCAGATACATTATCAAAAATCTTGCAGTGACCAAACGGGGCCAGACACGTAATAAGAAAGTTTGAAGTAACCAAACGGGGTCATCTACAGTATCAAACAGCTTGCAGTAACCAAACGGGGCCATATACAATATCAAAAAGCTTTCAGTGACCAAACAGGGCCTGATATGGAATCAAAACAGACTAGATTTACCAAATGGGATCATATCTGATATAAGAAAAAGTTTGCAGAAATCAAATAGGGCCTGGTATGATATTAAAAATGCAGTAACCAAACGGGGCCAGGTATCGCATTATAAGCCTGCAGTAACCAAACTGGGCTACATGTTGTGTTAAAAAGCATAAATTAAGCAAACGGGGCCAGCTATGGTATCAAAAACAAAATACAGTAACCAGACTGGCCAGGTATGATGGTGGTAAAAACCCGAAGAAACCAACGGCCAAGGTATGGTATTACAAAAGCCTGCAGTGACCAAATGTAGCAGATATGGTATTAAAAAAGCTTGTAGTAACCAAACATGGCCAGGTATCGTATTAATAAAAGCCAGCGGTAAGTAACCGAATGGGGCTGATGCCGTATTAAAATGGCCTGCAGTACCAATCGGGATATGCCATGGCATCAAAAAGTACTGTAGTAAAAATGTGTTTTATTTTTAGAGTCTTGCTAACATATTGGAGAAAACTGAGCATGATGTTATAGGAAACAATCCCTTCAGTTTCTAAACGTCTTGAACTGAAACTAATGTAAAAAAAAAATATCCGGTATTTTAAGAATAAAAGTAAAATGATCATTAAGTGTTCAAAGAGAAATATACTAATTTACATATTTCCACAATTTGAACTTGATAACCATGATGCATAATTTAGAAATAATTAGACTTGTCGCTTTTAGTCAATGAGCCAGATACAATTAAAGCAATGTTAAAAAACTAAAAATATAAAGGAAATATATTTTCTTCAAGATCTCATGTAATGAACACACCACACAGAGAGAACAAACCCAAGAAGAGCAAAACCAGCAAAACCAACAACGGAAAATACCATTCAATCAAATAAATATGTGTATATTTCACGTAAATGTTGACGGTGGCGCTACAGTTTCGTATTTTGCATAGGGATATATTTTTGAAGAAAAAGAATTTCACTGGTTTCCTCACTGGTTATCCTATCTATTTAAAAGAAGGCCATGCATATCTTAGTTATAGTTCAAGGAATTATTTATTGCTTTATTTTTGTTTATGATTGGTGGGCGTAATTTGGGTCATATAATATCATCTTGGCCTTACTTCAGATTGCATCTATAAAAAACTGCTAGCTCTGTTTGGTCATTTTCATTCATGTACTTCTTCCATTGCACTTTCAAAAGTTAGTACATATATTGTCTACTCTGGCACAGTTCAGTTTACCCATTTTATTAACTTCTAAAATTAGTGTACTTTGGACTAATTCACCCTGTTTTTTCGAGTACATGGGAGCAGCAATCTGTGTGTTTAGATCATGTCCAGCTTCCACAAGTACAATATGCAAATAAATTTTCAGCCACAGTATAAGAAAATAGCATAGAGGTATGCCGACATTCTCTCCAATGTGCATGTTGCAAATGCAAACAGTTCCACCTTTCAATGGTAAATGTCTCAGAGGTATGTAATGTCTGTAGAGTGCCACCAATAGTTACTGTATGAAGAAATTATTCGAGAATACAGGTATGTCTTAAGGTAGATTTATGTTCATAAATATAAGACCAGTTTACGACCGGTTTATGACAGAAACAAATAAACAAAAATGCGTTGTTACGTGAAAGCTGTTGGCAAAAAATAATCATATAAAGACATACAAAAGAATTTAACTTGAGTGAGTCATTTTACGGCATACCAAAGTAAGTATGGCTTTCTGAACAAGGTCTCGTTTTTACATAAAATATCCATAAGTATACAATCATACTGAGTCGATTTGTAAATATGTGTCGTCTGGACACGTTCACTTGACAAAGACAAGAAATATTCAGATATCTTTTAAGACTTGCTAACTAGTCTTTCTTTCAAGTTTAATATTAAAAACCTTAAGTGACTTCTTTAAGCGCTCGACCTATATATTGTTTATCATTTTTTTCAAAAGCTGAAACTATTAAAATTATGTCTGCAAAGTATTTCAAACATCTTGGTGCAAAACAATAGATAAAATATTTCAAAAACATCTCAGCTAAATCAAAAGCCAAATGAACGTAACATCCGATGAAGAAATATCATATTATTACGACGCCATAGTTACAAGTTCGGTGATCCCCTTGCTGTTTACACTCTGATGCACTTAACATGGAACAGTCTTCAACTTATTTCAATATGTAAAAAGTCTTGATGTAAAAGAGTCCAGTCGTCTGCTGTTTTACCAAAATCATGAATTGTCAGTTGACAATGTTTTAACAGAAGTTTCAAAATATCCCTGTGCAATACTATATTTTAAATGTTATAATAGAAAAAAAAAGATTAAACCTTTTCTTTGCAAAGCTGTGTCTGTAGTGACACACAAAATGATGAAAACTATAACAGTGCTATTTCGTCCTTAATTTGCCAACGTTTCTAATATGCAAATAATAAAAAGGTACGAATTATACGTTTATTTGTTTAGGATATTATAACTTAGCCTTTTCATCAACATAGCTTTGATGTACAAAACGAACAATATTAGTTGCATACATATTTTTCACATACAAATAATGATACATATAAATCTGATAATGGTCATTTTCTCCTATCTTGCATATTTATTCTGAGTCACAACCGTCATATCGGTATATTTATTTTTATAAATGATCACTTGGTATAAATTTAATACAAACGAGTATTTATCATTTTTTTTGCCAGATGTTATATAGAGTATAGCTTCATCTCATCCAAAATGAAATACTATATTTACTTAGCTAAATCAAAACCTGCATAACCCATATTCACAGACGGTCGAGAATAATAAAAAATATTTGTTTTATGGGTTGGGAATAATTTTATCGATGCTGCATAAGATATTTATTTTCTAATCTCATAAAATGCAGGTGTGTGGGAGGTAAAATACATAGCACCATGGGAGTACAACAAATATGAAAGCCTGATATGCGTCTGTGGATATTGCAATCTTCTTTATTCAATAATTCCAAAATATTGTTTCTTCAAAAAAAACTTGATAAGGGGGACATATATCTGATATCTTTTAAGCAAGATGTAATAAAAGTTTCAACAGTTTTAAATGGGATTTTGTCTGCATTCTTGTCGGACATTAAAATTGATTAGATTGACTTGCCTTTAATTTGCTGGCTTGAGGCTAGCGGATAGGATATTGTTTATTGCCTTGAAATATCCCTAGATCATGGGAAAAAATGATATACAAGACGCATACCTTTGAACAACCTGCAACTGGTAACAACATGCACAATTAACTAAATTTATCACTTATTTCACTTTACAATAAATACCGTCGTAAACAGGGTCTATTTACATGAACAATTACAGGCAGTTTCTTCACGAAGCGGTGGGTTTACGCTTTCTCATTAGTATGTGCCGCTGATGACATTAGGATCCCAGTCAACTTCAAGCCGACTCAAAACGCCTTTAATATGTATCTTTATTTGAAGCAGTGAATGTTGAGTATATAGTCAATGTTAGGAGGATGTTTATGACGATAAAACTATTGACATTTTTACCTTGTTAAACCTTTTCCTGTGTATACGGAGTGGTAATATTGACTAGTTTCTCTTATACCGATTCCATAGTAGTGATACCTGAAAGAAATAATGAAACTTTGAGTAACTACCAAGTCTAGGTTTTAAAGGGAAGTAACTCTGCTTATCCGTCCAATGTGATATTTTAAAACAATATTTCAAACCATATTTCTTGACTATGAAGTCCCCCTCGCCCAAACACACAAAATAAACATCATTGAAATTATGATTTAATTAAATTATAGCATGAAAAATAGTGTACATTAAATATATATTGAAAATCACTTTCATGTACATATATTTGTACTATATCCTCAAATATTTTATTTTTATATTACACGGTGGAACATATAATGATGAAGTCCTTTTTCGATAAAAATTTATAATAATTAATTCCTTTTTTGGAATAAATTTTGTTAATAAAAAACTACTTTTTGGAATACAAATATATAATGATGAACTACTTTTTGGAATTAAGGTTTATCTTCAAAACTTCGCTAAAATATTTGAATTGTTTATATAATGGTTATGCTTTGGTAACTAATTACAATACACTAAAAAGGACATGAAGACATATGCAATGAATTTGGAAAGTAGGTGATATAGTCCGAAGTGACTGTACAGGTCAAGACATTGAGTACTGTGTACTTACTTTGAGTGACCCCTTGTACCAAGCCTTCGTGTAGTTAGATGTGGAAACTTTTGACGTATTGTCTAGAAAAATAAAAACAATTAAACATAAGTTATGAAAAACATATATATATATATATATATATATATATATATATATATATATATATATATATATATATATATATATATATATATATATATATATATATATATATAATAAAAATAGTTTGTCCTAAGATGTAAGTATCATCTGATCTAATAATATCTTCTAAATAAAAACAGGAACTTATCCCTGAATCAACATTCTTACATTAAAGAGAAGTCTGTCCAAACATTGGTAGAAGAAATATACTAATTCGAGTTTCTTATTAAGAGAAGACTTAACCATTCAAGTTACAACTGTAATTGTATTACCTTCGAATACAATGGAAATTATAAAATATACGTAGATTTCATACTTGCATTGTCTGCACAAATTAATACTGATTTCATTATACCGTCCTTTGGTGTTTGGGAATTGCCGCGATGTTTTGATTTTTTGGGTATGGCGTATTTATCAAAGGAGTTGTTACAGCCGAAAGAAATGTTCTACAAAAACATGCGGTTTATATGAAAGACAAAATTGTTTTGTATCCTTCAAATTTATTATTTTCAATTTTTAACGTTTGAACTAATGCTTTCCTTATATCATAATATAGGAAATAATATGGATGCAAATAATAATAATAATAAAAATAATAATAATAATAATAATAATAATAATAATAATAATAATAATAATAATAGTAATAATGGTGATGATAACAATGAAACAAGATATAATATTAATGATACTATTAATAATAAAACCAAGAAAAATGTAAACCGACAATACACAACAAATCTCTCAACACCTTTTTACTACATTTTTGTCTTCTTTCAGCCTCTCTCTCTCTCTCTCTCTCTCTCACACACACACACACATTAAATATGTATATGGTGGATTGTTTTGGAGAAAAGAAATGACAATGAATCGAATACAAAAAATAATATAGTAATACAATAGACTGGGTTGTGGTCAGATACAAATCAAAATAGTTAACGAAAATAATCCGTTTAGTGAAATCAATCGTCAGGACTACCCTGTCACATCTATTCACGCCCTCAAAAAGGTAATAAAAAACAGAGAAGGACGCTTACCAAAACAAGTACACACCTTTCAAATAAGTCAACTCTATTTACCTTTCCGAATGTTGCTGCGCATGCTGGCTCAAGGCTTTCTCTTCGACAAAAATCTAGATAATGTGCATACAGTATGCACCGGGGTAAACACACCCCCTCACACATACAGTAGTTCTCTTCCAGCCTATAAAATAATAATAATAATAATAATAATAATAATAATAATAATAATGCAGAGGATGACAGCCACAGTAATAGCTGACATGGAAAAGAACCTCACCTACATCTAAAACGAAACACTAGCAAGGTACTAATATCTTGCGCAAAAAAAAAAAACAACCAGTAATGTAATTTTATCTGGATATGGAACTTTTAATGGTCTAGATACTTAGAGATCATACCAATTGTGATAGTTCTTCAGAGATCGTACCAACTGAGATAAGTCTGGACATTCAGAGATCGTATCAATTGAGATGGTTCTGGACACTCAGAGATCGTATCATTTGAGATGGTTCTAGACACTCAGAGATCGTACCAAATGAGATAGGTGCACTAACTTGGAGCAATCAGCACTGTTAGGGGTTGTTCCAGAAGACACTATGATACATTTAACAGCCTGAAGGATACGTTTTGAAGATGCTAGAATAAACGGAACAGCGAACTCGTTATGAAGACGCTAGAAGAAACGGAACAGCGAGTGAGACTCGCTATGAAGACGCTAGAATAAACGGAACAGCGAGTGGGACTCGCTATGAAGACACTAGAATAAACGGAACAGCGAGTGGGACTCGCTATGAAGACGCTGGAATAGACGGAACAGCGAGTGGGACTCGCTATGAAGACGCTAGAATAAACGAAACAGTGAGTGGGACTCGCTTTTAAGGCGCTAGAATAAACGAAACAGCGAGTGGGACTCGCTATGAAGAGTCTAGAATAGACGGAATAGCGAGTGGGAATCGCTATGTAGACGCTAGAATAATCCGTACAGCGAGTTGGACTTGCTATGAAGACGCTAGAATAAACGGAACAGCAAGAACACTTTGGAAGGCCCTTAAGATGCAAGGAGGTGAGAAGTGTTCACTCTTATGAGAAATTAATACAAAGATCTTAAGAGGATGTGGCAGAAATGGATGATCTATGATAAAGATTAAATGACAAGGAAAATAATACAAAATGAAGAAGAATTCTTTTGGATACTATTAGAAGTTACGGACATATGTAAGTAGTGAATAACAGTTATCTTACACCAACGTCATCTTTTCTAGCTCAAAGACGTATTTGAAACTTAAAATTAGGCCAGACAAATATCTGATGATGCATGCATATCAATTTAACATTAACGATATTTAAATATGGACGGATTAACATGGATTAGTATAATTTTTCTGATCAATTTTCGGATGGAAAACTTCTCAGGAATACTGTAAAGAGAAAGCCTGCATGAAACCTTGCACAGTGAAGATCAATTTCTATTTGATAAGGATGCAATCCAAGAACTGTCAGTTCTTTTTTCCTCTTGTTTGGTGGGCATCCAATTTTCGTGGTTTTAAAAAGTGAAAATCAGATTCTATTTGATAAGGAAGCAATCCAGAAACTGTCAATTATTTCCCTCTAATTTGGTGGGCATCAAATTTTCGTGGTATTACAAAATGAAGATAAAATTCTATTTTGATAAAGAAGCAATCCAGAAACTGTAAATTCTTTTTTCCTCTTTTTGTTGGGTATAAATTTTCGCTGTATTGCAAAATTTATCCTTTTTGCGCACTTAAATTGGTGCTATGAGTGGAGTATCTATTTTTGTTACGGATTAAAATTTAAAATAAAAACAATCCTCAAAATTTCGTTACATCACTACAAAATAGTAGCTCGATAGAAGTTATGCAAACGTAGTTCTGTTGCAGAAGAAAACTAATTCATTGTGTACATAAATACATGATGCAATGGCAAAGTGCTTGGTACGTGTATATAAATGCATGATGCAATGGCAAAGTGCTTGGTACGTGTATATAAATACATGATGCAATGGCAAAGTGCTTGGTACGTGTACATAAATACATGATACAATGGCAAAGTGCTTGGTACGTGTACATAAATACATGCTACAATGGCAAAGTGCTTGGTACGTGTATATAAATGCATGATCCAATGGCAAAGTGCTTGGTACGTGTATATAAATGCATGATGCAATGGCAAAGTGCTTGGTACGTGTATATAAATACATGATGCAATGGCAAAGTGCTTGGTACGTGTATATAAATACATGATGCAATGGCAAAGTGCTTGGTACGTGTACATAAATACATGATGCAATGGCAATGTGCTTGGTACGTGTACATAAATACATGATGCAATGGCAAAGTGCTTGGTACGTGTACATAAATATATGATGCAATGGCAAAGTGCTTGGTACGTGTACATAAATACATGATGCAATGGCAATGTGCTTGGTACGTGTACATAAAT
This sequence comes from Sinohyriopsis cumingii, assembly GCA_028554795.2. NCBI lineage: Eukaryota > Metazoa > Mollusca > Bivalvia > Unionida > Unionidae > Sinohyriopsis > Sinohyriopsis cumingii. The sequence goes on from CM068836.1 coordinate 56,263,267, forward strand.
ACATGATGCAATGGCAAAGTGCTTGGTACGTGTATATAAATACATGATGCAATGGCAATGTGCTTGGTACGTGTACATAAATACATGATGCAATGGCAAAGTGCTTGGTACGTGTACATAAATATATGATGCAATGGCAAAGTGCTTGGTACGTGTACATAAATACATGATGCAATGGCAAAGTGCTTGGTACGTGTATATAAATACATGATGCAATGGCAAAGTGCTTGGTACGTGTACATAAATACATGATACAATGGCAAAGTGCTTGGTACGTGTACATAAATACATGCTACAATGGCAAAGTGCTTGGTACGTGTATATAAATACATGATCCAATGGCAAAGTGCTTGGTACGTGTATATAAATACATGATCCAATGGCAAAGTGCTTGGTACGTGTATATAAATGCATGATGCAATGGCAAAGTGCTTGGTACGTGTATATAAATGCATGATGCAATGGCAAAGTGCTTGGTACGTGTATATACATGCATAATGCAATGGAAATGGTACGTGTATATAAAACCATCATGCAATGGAAACGTAATTGGTACGTGTATATAAATACATGATGCAGTGGCAAAGTGATTGGTACGCGTCTATAACTGAATATAAATGTATTTATGTCAGTTTACCCCCAAAATTTTAATACTGGATATTAATCCAACTGTTGAAGATTATTTATTTAACTGAGTTCTTATTCTTATCATTGCGCTATAGGTTTTAGTAAGAAATTTTAAAAAAAATATTTTAGTACTTCTGACAAATGCATTAGTTCTTTTGAATCAAGATATAATTAGAAGCCTGATGTTATTATTGCGTTTATTGATAAATTAAGCCTCCACCAATCAGCCAGAGAGAATAAAGATGAAATACAGGGGAAAAAATGTTTAATACTAATGTAAATCATATAACTATTAATGAATAGATTGTAAAATTCTCAGAGGTAATAAGTTAGGTAGCAAATGGTGGAAAACTTCAAATGACCGAATATATTCATAAGCGTAGACATTCTATTTCGAGTCCATCTTGATTTGACGTACTAGCAAACGAAGAGACTTTTATAAATGTCGAAATGTATACAGAACACATTAGTCCGAAGAAAATAGAATTGTTTTGTCCAGAAGCGAGATAAGGCACATATTTAAGCATGTCAGGGAAGATTTACAGATGGCCGAACGAATAAACTTTTGAAACTCGTAGCAGGAATATTGGCAACTTTATTCGGGGATTGTTACTAAACAAATACCTGATCTGTCAATAAATGAATTTGAAACCATTTTTAAGTTTTACCAGTATACATGACGACCGACTTTTATAGTGCAAATGATGAAGAAATAGATTTATATAATGATTACGTACAGGGTTACTTGCAAATTATATTTGATGAATTATATGTTGTTTTTTCCAAAGGAGAATTGAAGAGAGAATTTAAGGAGTTAAAGAACGGTAAAAACAATGGCCCTGATAATCTATTCAATGAACGTGTGGTATGTGACAAGTATGCCCTCCAGCCGTTTTTACTCAATATTTTTAATGTTATTTGCAATACTGGTTAATTTCCAGACATTTGGTCTGAGGGTATTCGTATACGTATTCATAAGCAAGATTCTGTAAATAACGTCAGTCATCGCCTTTTTGAGTGTCATGAGTATATTGTTAACTTGGATTTTAAATAACGGACATGTTAACTGAGTTGATGATCATTAGGTATATGTTGAAGGTCACGTTGGGTTTTGGAAAAATATGTCCATGACTGATAACATTTTTACATTACATGGATTGATAATTCCTTAAATTGATTCAGGTAAAAAAAATGCTGTTTTTATTTTTGGCTAACGCGTTTGAATCTATCAAAAGGGATATATGGAATAAATAACTTGAGTTAGGAATAGGATACAGGTAAAATATTTAGTACTCTATATTCAGTGCAAGAAACTGTTAAAAGTAGAGTGCGATTCAATACTAACTTTTCGGAAGAATTTGAATTTGTAACTGGCGTGCGTCAAGGGGAATGCCTGTCGCCTTCTTATTTTCCATGTTATAAATGGCAATGAAGATAAATTTATTAACAGTGGTGTTCAGGGTGTAAAACTCGGGTATGCTACTGCTGTTTATGATTTTATACGCATATGACCTGGCAATCTTTCCCGAGTCAAAAACGGGTCTTCAAAAGGGACTGTGTTCTCTGAGTACACATTGTGATAAGTGGCACCTTAAAGTTAATACAAACACAACCAAAAATTATAATTTGCCTTGATAATGGAAGAATAGCAGATGAGACTTTAGTTGTTTTTTTTTTTTAAAGATTAGAGTTAGGGTTTGTCAATAAGTTTGTATTTCTTATTTACAACAGGGGTGTTCCTTCCTACCCGCACAACGAACTTTGATAGCACAAAAGTTAAAATCATTATTCACAATAGTTAAATATTTATAACAATATGGAAATGTGCCCCGACGGTAAAATGTGACACTTCTGACACAATAAGTTCATCAATTATCAATTATCGATTATTAATTATCGATGAGAGGAATGTATATTCATTAAAGGAAATTGCTGTTGCTGTTGTTGTTGTTGTAGGGTTTAACGCCATTTTTCAGCACACGATAGGCTATACATGGCGGCCAGTATTAATGTTGGAGGAAGAACCCGGGAAATCCCCGGAAAGAACCACCGACCCTCGAGAAGCTACTGGCAAGATTTCTCACATACTCTCTTTAGCCGAATCCGAGACTCGAACCCACGCAGACAGAGGTGAGATGGCAGTGATCCGTAACGGACAGCGCTTTAGACCACTCGGCCACTCGGGGCCCCGAAATTGCCGTTGCACGGTCGCATTTAAATTGTTGCAAAAAATCTTCCTAGGGTAAAAAAATCTGCCCAAAATGATTTTGTATGTGATGAACTGTGGAGGATACCTTTACAGATCAATATATATATATATATATATATATATATATATATATATATATATATATATATATATATATATATATATATATATATATATATATATATATATATATATATATATATATATATTCTGTCCTGTAAACGAAAATTGTACATCATAAGTCCGGGATTTATTTATGAAATAGTCTCGGTCTGGAGGTAGCGTGGATAAATCAATATGTTGGTAACAAAAGACTTTCTTATATTTAGTCAAACAACGGTTATCTGACGAGTTTATTCAGGAAGCACAGAATCTTCACGAGTTAGATTTCACATAAATTTGTCGTAATATTTGGATATAAGGAGACTTTTGGATATATAACAGTGGCAAGTTTTAGAAAAGCCCTTTACAAAACAAGGATATGTCCATACTTTACATATTAAATCATTGAGGCGGAAGAGACCACATTGAACCCTATTAGATCGAAGAATTTGTAATTTTTGCAACGTGCTGGAAGATGTTTACCGCTAAGATAGAAGTACATAAGCTAATATTTTGCGAAATACCAAAGAATGTTGAAATTTATTAAATTGCTAAATTCCACAAAATATACCGTGGCTGTAAATCTGGGAAATTATATTTATAGATCCATTAAACGTAAAAATATGATGAAAACTACGGCTAATTGAACGATAAATAATACAGTTGGTTATTAAGCATGATTATTTTTTTTTTAGCTTACTATTCGATCCATCTTATCTCCATTCTCCTCAAAGAGATTGTCATTAAACAACGATATTTTGGTGTACCTTACAGGTCACTCATTAATGTGTTGCATGCTTACTTAGTATAGACACTCCAGGTATACATGAATGCCAGTATGTATGTTTCTGTGCGTGTATTGTCTATACATGCGTATGCATGCATGTATGTATGTATGTATGTATGTATGTATGTATGTATGATCTTGTAAATATACATGTATGAATGTGCATGGGAAAATATATATAATATTTATCGAATGTTTATATATGCGATGGATTTGTTTTACGATATGTACTAAACGTGTCACCATCAATTTTTGGAAGAGACTTAGATAATTCCTTATATACTTGCTAGTGGTCAGTGAGCTAAGCACAAATCAAGTTCTTATTCACTTTTCTTATAAAAACAACTCCCATGAATGCAGTCAGAACAAACAGAAGCTGCATACAGATCACGCTGTTGACAAAATTATAAGCAAAGCTAAAAACCAGGGTTATATAAGTTAGCTGTGCAACTGACATGTCACGAGTTCGTTTTAGGTGAGGTCATAATAGGCAACCGAATAAATGAACACACTTTAAGTAATTCGCTCCCTACGTGAAAAGAATTGCACGTTACGGTTCAAGATACCTAGGTGCAATGGAAAACGCAAACATTTTTGACTGACTGCGTTGTGAAACTATTCAGAACTAATGATAGCAAGGTCGAGGGTTAAAAGCTAAGACTATGCTGTTTTTTAGCTTCCGTTTTAGTCAAATCCATTTGTCAAAGTTCCAGTTAAAATGTTGCCTTTTATAGAAACTCTGGGTCCAATTAAGCTCCTGCCAACTGTAGAACAATTGATGACATCATCATATTCTTTGTTGTAATATATATATATATATATATATATATATATATATATATATATATATATATATATATATATATATATATATATATATATATATATATATATATATATATATATATATATATATGACAAGGAAAGCCAGTCTTTGTGTCATGGTAACGGGAAAGATTACAAAATAAAACAGGCGCTTATCACAAATACCAGACAAACGTTTACATGATACCAAATGAAAAAACAGAATGTAGAAAGAAAACGTGAAAAATAAGGCATCTTAAAGAATTGTCGAAATTCGAACGGAAACCCTCAAAGTAAAGAAAATAAAGGCACTGACAGATATGATAAGCGTTCGAGGGCAGATAAAAAGGAGCGTCGTCGAAATTTAAAAAAAAAAAATTGTTTTGTCATCCATTTGCATCATAAATAACTAGAATGTCTTTTCTGAGAATTAAAGACTGAGTAAACTTATACAGAGAAATTTAGAACAGCAAACTGTTCTGATAATTACACAAACTAGAATTACTTATAAAAAAAACCGATAATAATAATAATAATAATAATAAGAGCAATAATAATAATAGCAATAATAATAATAATAATAATAATAATAGCTGGTAATTTTTTCATACTTAACCTACATTACTTTTGAAGAAGGAACCACACACACACACACACACACACACACGCGCGCGCGCTTATATTGGTACTTCTAATATATTAATGTGTGTGTCTGGAGAAAATATAACACTTCTAGAGATGCACCTGAGAAGAAATATGAAATGTTTTTAGATTCAAGTCATTTCTAGAATTAGAATCATTGGCATGCACACTTTTGAATGAAAATGATTGTTACCTACTCATTTGCATAATTATTTAATACTTTCAACAGATTTAAACTTTTTTCCTGTCATAGGTCTAAGTGCTTTTAATTAAAGAAATTAAACATTTTCCATAGAAAATGCTCAACAATTGTTAATTATTCCTGTCATTGTAGATTGAGCATTATCGTTCCTAATGCGAGACGAAAACACGAGCAAGAAAGTTAAATAGGGAAAACAGAAACGCGAGTTGTAATGAAGATGAAGTAAGTTTACCCCAACCATATTATCAATAGCAAAAGAGGAGGAAAAAACCAAAACCTCAAACACAGAACAAAGGAGGTTCGATCACCTATAAAGAAATATATAATTCTCTATATAATAAAGTTTGCCACACAACATACATACTTTTGGGGTCCGAACAGATGTACTTGATTCGAACACAAACGGCGATTGGAAGTGAGTATTGAAAATAATCGGTTGGCTTGCCATACAGTCGGTTTCTGTCCTTTATCCGAAAGAGAGACTGGGTATCCAGATATACGTTTGACTTGCTCGTTGACTCTCATGTGAGTTTAATAGTTGAGTGAAAATTGTTAGAGATTTCGAAATAAATTTTGAAATGATATCCAGATTGAACTCACTTTGATGCAATGCCATCCATGGCGTTGCCCATTAGAAAATTTTGAGCAAGCAGCCTCACCCCTCCCCGTCCCATCCCCACATCGCATTTCCTATTTTATAAAAAAATATCAATTGTTAAACACAAACTAGTTCAACTATAAAGTGTGTTCTTATAGAGCCTAACGTGACAGTCAGTAAGTGGGGTGGTGTTAGAGAAGAGGTGTGGCGGGGGGGGGGAGGGGGTCAGCTACATTTATATTTGATTTTAGGAAGATTAATTTGGGGTTGTTAATTGAGTTAATTGGTCGTGTCATAGATGGGGAGTTTTTCCCCCACATAACCCTTTTATCATCCATGTCCGTTTCTTTATTTTCCTGTCTATTTATCTCGTGTCCATTTTTCTGTGGGAAAACAGTTTTGAAGATTCTTTATCTACTAATCTTGAATACCTGCACTGTTTTCGATAAACGTGTGTGGACATGACCGATAACATCTTGCGTCTTTATAGACATGTTTAATGAGATATGTGCACCTGGCCTTGCCTTTCCTTTAATTTCATGAGATATGTGTCAATGGCCGAACCTTAAATAAAATTTAATGAGATATGTGCCAATGGCCATACTGTGTCTACTGCATCCAGCGAAAAAGAGGCTTTTAGTAGCACTCATTTGATTATATTGGTCGTATTGGTTCTCTACTCTGAAATTTGGATCGTCGATAAAGGTAATGTCAGCAACTTGTGTCTTTTTATTCAGAGACAAAATAAATTAAACTATTATTCGGAACATATGTCAAATGATGGATGCATTAATTATTCTTGGATAAATAAAGTTCAGTAACTTTTTATTCTTTAGCTGGTTTGTTGGTTTGCACGAAAAGTACTGGATGAAAAGAGAAAATCTTTTTTTTAAGAGTCTGATATCAAGGCAATTTTGTTGTCTCCATTTTGGCCGTATAAACGGAATCAACCTCTTAACTACTTGCATCCTTTTGTAAACATGAATATCTATATTTCCACTAGAGCGGGAGGATGTGTATTCATAAAATGTTGGATTAGCGTTATTTCCTTACTTACCATTTTGAGTACTATTACAGCTTTCAAATTCAGCACATAATGTGGGTGATCTTCCATGACAAAATGTATCATAATAAATTGGGAGGTGGGTCTATCAATTATGTGTTAAACTCTTCGGAATTATCCTTTCTTAGCAACTGTTTAAAAAAAACGTAGACAACAAGTTATACGTAGCACTGCCATGTTTTGTGAACTTTTTACAGTGTTATATATAAGTTGTGCTGGGAGAACCCTCACCCACCCACCCCGAAATTAAAAGAAATAAGCTAACTTTTCTTCCTTTATAACATGCTTTATGCTTAAAATAGACCCTTTACCCAAAATAAAACCACATCAATCTTTGACTTACCCTTAATTCGGGGGTTTAAAGTCCCCTTTTTCTTTAGACGCAGACTATATTTATGCAACATATGGCTCTCCGAATTTATCAAACACATAAACAAGACCGGTGATTAGAGTAAACCCTTTTAATTTAAAAGATAAACCCGTGGCTATTTCGTCGTAAGCCTAGGCAAGAGAGGTTAGATGGTTTCCTTTGATAGTAAGCCGTTTGAAGCTTCTTGTATTGGGGGCAGCGAGACAGTCTATTTAAACAAGGATTTCTGCTAAGGTGTGGTGAGAAGAACACAGTAAAACTGTGTCCGGTGTGTGCTTCATTGACGAATAGAACACAGAAATGATGGTAAACAATCGTTGATTTTTTAACGGACGAAAATATCTTTTTGTACACACAAACGTTTCTAACAGTTGCGATGTTATCATTTTTTAATTTCACATGTATTTCAATCATCACGAAAGTTTGATCTGGAGAAATGGAAGTAAAGAATTGTTCCGCACTATATTTTGATATCAACACAGTTCTCTTTTCATTGCTTAGCAGTTTTATATAACACACCGACGATGAAATCTCTATACATTGCATCATCACTTAGTTTTCACTATAGAGCTTGAATGTGAAATCAGCAGGAGATAATACAATCAAAAAACCTATCTGTACGAGACGTCTACCCGTAATAGATACAACGTACTCCATATATAACGATGAGTGCTAAAGGATCTCCCGTTTTTGAAGTAAAGCCTAGTTAAACGATGCTTAACAATGATAACTAGATAATACAATACAACTGTGACTAACATGAAAAGAAACTTTGTGGCATGTTCTCTATTGTTGATTCGTATTTAGGATTACGCTATTTAAAAAAAATGTAGACAGGCAGACTTTCATGTTTTCACTTAAGGCTGGTGTTGGATAGTCATGGAGGTTAGGTCAGAAGTTCGGACTGGTTTTAAAAATAAAACTCGTTTTAAGTTATGGTTTTAAACGTGAAACATATATAAACCAGTTTATATTTCCGCCATTTAAGTGCCTGCACAAAAGTGAAACTTCTGCTCAAAATTAAAAGTAAATTTTAAGGGGCTACAAAATATTTAACGGTCATAAAAGGCAATTTAATATTAATTAATTCGTACGCTTTTTCCTATGCATTCCATAAATAAGATGTGCAATTTATGGGCAAAATCATTCTTAAAACCTTACATAAACAACAGGGATAAAATGTTGAAATTTGAGGATCAAATTGAAGAGGTTAACTTAGAGAAGTCATCACATGTCCACGTGTGAGTGATTTAAACTTCATTTGTTAAATATTCTTTTCTTTCTAAGACTTAAATTACACAAGAAAAGGCACGTATATCTGAAAATCTGACATAGATGTTTCAAAAGAAAAGTATAAGGTATACTGGGGCTAGATATCGTAATCTAGTGAAGATGCTAAGCTTCTGACATAAAAAAAAGTTTCTGTCAAGGTTCTAAAGTCGATTCAAATTACCGTCATGTTTATTTCGAGAAAATAAGGTGGGTTAGTTCACGGACAAGACAATGGGAAGCAAAATTAACGGAAATCAACAAAGGAATCTTATGTCATTGATGACGTTTGAACATAGAAGCCCAGCAAATCTTAGTATTTGATATCAAGTGAAAAATAAACGAGAATTCCATAAAAAAAACATGGATGAAAGCATCAAATCAAGCTAATTCGGGTACAATTAAGGTCAATAATTTTTTTTAAATGACGAATTAAGAAGTTAAACAAGGAAGTCTGTCTCAAGTTATCCTAAGCTTAAACGTTTTGTATTTCCTTTTTGCTTTTCATTGACATGTAAGTGACTACTGAGCCACAAATTTTCGCACATGCGCAGCACATTATTTCCTCGACGAATAACTGCAAATAGAGCAAAGGGTATCTGCTTGAATTGGAATATAATCGTGTGCAAGTATCTTAATTCTCAAGCTGTTGACTGCTAGCTACTATCCTTATGTGTCAACTAATACTGACATATAACTAGTATCCTCATGTGTCTACTAGTACTGACATATAACTAGTATCATAATGTGTCAACTAGCACTGACATATAACTAGCATCCTCATGTGTCTACTAGTACTGACATATAACTAGTATCCTCACGTGTCTACTAGTACTGACAGATAACTAGTATCATAATGTGTCAACTAGTACTGACAGATAACTAGTATCATAATGTGTCAACTAGTACTGACAAATGACTAGTATCCTCACGTGTCTACTAGTACTGACATATAACTAGTATCATAATGTGTCAACTAGTACTGACAGATAACTAGTATCATAATGTGTCAACTAGTACTGACATATAACTAGTATCCTCATGTGTCAACTAGTATTGACAGATAACTTGTATCATCATGTGCCAACTAGTATTGACAGATAACTAGTATCATAATGTGTCAACTAGTACTGACAAATAACTAGTATCCTCACGTGTCTACTAGTACTGACATATAACTAGTATCATAATGTGTCAACTAGTACTCACATATAACTAGTATCCTCATGTGTCAACTAGTATTGACAGATAACTTGTATCATCATGTGCCAACTAGTAGTGATAGATAACTAGTATCATAATGTTTCAACTAGTACTGTCCATGTGCCAACTAGTATTGACAGTAAACTAGTATCATCGTGTGCCAACTAGTATCGATAAACACATTGGGAATACTAACTAGACGGAGATCGTGGACACCTGCACTTACAATACAGTTTTCTGCTGTGTATCATCATGTAATGGACGAAGATTTCTTTCGTTGTTTTCATTTCACTTTGAAACTTCCTCTAAACTCCTATATTTTACAGTTATATATATATATATATATATATATATATATATATATATATATATATATATGAAATTGTGTTTCCTTGTACATGATTTTACGTTGTAATGATCTACAATATGTACAACTCCATCTCATAATCTCGTGTCAGATTGATATCTTCACCAGAAATGTTTTATCTTCTCGGGATCACAGAGACTTTACGAGATTGGGTATACATTTCGCTACCCAGATAACAGAAGGGGACATACTCAAATGGGCTTACAGAGCTGAGTTGCGTCGAAAGGAGACAACGTCGCTACTCTGGTTTATTGCCCTCAGTTTTCTCGCTACTTCGCGACTGCGGAATCGTAGCTCTTGCGGTCATTATGTTAGCCAACAGTGGTTTAATGTAAAAAGGGTAATTTTGTATACCCGATTCCTCGTGTAAATAAAACTAACATGAAAGACATGTGTTGTGGTGGCAGTTACATTAGATTAAGACGTCTAGAGTAAATGTTGAAGAATAACAAAATACGAGCAATATTAGCATTCTAGAAAAGATAGTATCAGTTCAGTATCGTGAAGAGCTAAAGTAACACATATCAGTAGTAGTAGTTGTTTCAGTGGTCTAATAGTCAGTGTAGTATTACCATTTACAGCGATACTACTACCACTACTACTACTACTACTACTAGGGGGCCCCGGGCGGCCGATTGGTCTAAAGCGCCAGCTTTACCGATCACCGCCATTTCACCTCTGCGTAGGTTCGAGTCTCACGCTCGGCCAAGGTAGTATGTGAGAAAGTTTTCCAGTAACTTTCCGTTGGGTGTGAGTTTCATACCGGGATTTTCCCGGGTTCTTCCTCTACCAGTTATACTGGCCATCATGGAAAGCCTATCTGTGCTGAAAACTGGCGTTAAAGCCACAACAAGTACTAGTAGAAGTTATGACAATTCTTCTTATTCTTTCATTATAATAGCAGAAAAAAAAAACACAAGCACCTTGGTGACACTAATTATATTTAAGAAAGTTAATATTGTGGTTGTATTAGAAAGAGCACTCGTAGAATAAAATTCACCGGCGAATGCTGCAGACTCAGCGGTAGTTGAACTTTCAGCACAGTTAGAAATTCTGCCCACCCACTCCTTGCAAAACTTAATTCTGGGTCCCGCTTTCAATAAAAATAGTTGTTTATTTGGCATTTTGGGCCGACATCGGCCTGTACATACCCCCGCTACTTCACTGAGCATAGGCTGTGTATGAGGAAGCATTTGAGACAGTTGGCGCAGTATAAAAGAAAAACAATGAAACTCTTCGGTATAATTTTGTTAGGAGAATCGATGGTTAATATTTTCATCTTGCCTAATAGGTTAAAATACAAATAGGACTTTACAGTTTTGTATTTGTTTTTAGATATAAATACTTTCTTCTGATAGGAATGACGTACTCGGACATAGTACTTTGTAACATATTAAGTGTAGAGGTAAGAAAAACAATTTTATTGGAACTTTTAATTTTATTTTCTAAAAAATTATCGGTACTCTCAGTTAGCTGAAATTTTCCCAGAGTAAAAAGCCGGTAATCCCTTAATTTTTTTCTGAAATTAAATTGGCAAATTTTTAATTATTGACTTAACCCGTACATTGTAATTGAAAACATGTTGTACCCAATTCTAACTCTGATCTTCGTTTGCCTAAATTCAACACGATTCGGTACAAAGCATCTTCCGTTTTCCGCAGCAGTGATGTGGAATCTGGGTCACAGTGACCAATGTTCTTTTATTTTAAGAACGTGCTTCGCAAAATTCTTTCTTCTGATTATGCTATAGCTTAAACAAGTGGGGATATCTAACTTAAATACCCACACTTTAAACAAGTGGGGATATCTAACTTAAATATCCACACTTTAAACAAGTGGGGATATCTAACTTAAATACCCACACTACTTTTCCATGTTGCGACCCTACTTGTACGCGTTATCTTCGATATCAAAACAGAAATTTTCAAGAAAAAAGCGAATTAGGCCTCTAATATTGTAATCTTTCCTGTGACTTCCACACAAATCTGTTACAACCGGCTTTATTAAATCGTGCAAATAAACAAAATTTAATATAAACCTGCCACATTTGTACGCTAGCTAGTTAGTTATCTTTCGCCTTTACGTCTCGGTATGTTTGAGTCAACACACGTTAGCTCAATGTCTGTAAGGGAATGACTATAACACCCTTAACGTGTCCGAGTGAGTTAAACATGTCTGTTCGATACACCAGAATTCAATTTTAGGGCTGGAAATTTCCATGGCACCTGTAGAGAGCTGTCGACAATAAGAAATCCACACTAATATTGAGCAGATAAAATGAGATAGACTGCCTAAAGCTTTCAATGTCCAAATGTACAAAACCAGGATAAATGTTCCATTCACGATAAGCTATCTCATGGTTCAAGTTTGCTTTCCACGGACTTTGAAAATTGGTAGAATTTGTTATTGATGTTGTAAATCAGTCTATGACCAAGGCTTTGTGTCGACCGATAACGAGTATGACGCTTTTATTTGGACAGAAAGGCCCTACTAAAAATACGAAGCAATGGCATCAGTCCCGTTTTATCCTTTGGGTCTGCGATCAGCATGCGTCTATGTGCCAATGGTACACGCCAAAATAAAAATTGAGCCTATTTATCGTCAAACTCAAAACAAACAAACGAAAAATTGTGCTCTATTCGTAAGATATTGTATTGTGGCAAATAAGACGAGATTTAGCTATTAAAAAGAAAACAAATGATACTTTTAGGTCGTGGCATCTGTTACCGTTAGATGGTATAGACAGTACGTAATGAAGGCCCAAACTCAACTCAGACATAATATTCATTTACTAATGCATTAAATATGTTACCGTTAGATGGTATTGACAGTACCAACTGAAGGTCCTAACTTAATTCCAACCTAACAGCGAACCACACTGTATTATATGTTACCGTTAGATGGTACAGACAGTACCTACTGAATGTGCTAGCTTAATTCCAACCTACTAGCGAACCACACTGTATTATATGTTACCGTTAGAAGGTATAGACAGTATCAACAGAATGACCTAACTTAATTCCAACCTAACAGCAAACCACACTGTATTATATGTTACCGTTAGATGGTACAGACAGTACCTACTGAATGTCCTAACTTGACTCTAACGTAATGTCCATATATTAATGTGTTATATGTTACCGTTAGAAGGTACAGACAACACCTACTGAAGGCCCTAACCTGACTCTAACGTAATGTCCATATATTATTGTGTTATATGTTACCGTTAGAAGGTACAGACAACACCTACTGAAGGCCCTAACCTGACTCTAACGTATTGTCCATATATTAATGTGTTATATGTTATCGTTAGAAGGTACAGACAACACCTGCTGAAGGTCCTAACCTGACTCTAACGTAACGTCCATATATTAATGTGTTATATGTTACTGTTAGAAGGTACAGACAACACCTACTGAAGGCCCTAACCTGACTCTAACGTATTGTCCATATATTAATGTGTTATATGTTACTGTTAGAAGGTACAGACAACACCTACTGAAGGCCCTAACCTGACTCTAACGTATTGTCCATATATTAATGTGTTATATGTTACTGTTAGAAGGTACAGACAACACCTACTGAAGGCCCTAATCAGTAACTATAAAACTACAAACGTCCCTGATATGAGTAATTATTAAACTACAAACGTCCCTGATATCAGTAATAATCAAATAAGGGTTAGATTGCTATATCAGGTAGTTGAAGATATTTGCTTTTTCTCTCTTCTTACCCATGGTACATCGTAAATTTCATCTTTAATAATTGCTGGATAATTAATCAGGAGATCTTAGAAAACTATTGAAATACAAATTTTCATTTTAAAAAAATAAAAATGATTTCTTCTTTACCAAAATCGATGATATTTTTGAAATCTTTTATCATGGAAGATCAATAAGTTGCAATGATAACTACCGATTAATAATCCTTTCAAAATGAATAAATATTGAGTTATGCTCGCTTAACATAAGAACGGACGATAAATACAGGATTATGCATTACTATGAAATATGACATCGGCCCATGTTAATCATGGCACGAACTCGAGGACTTGTGTAATAATAGTTGCATAAGGGAGAAAACTGAGATTTGCCATACATTCATGCATGTTCCTCGCCCTGGTTTGACAAACCATGCAAATCGTGCCTAGCTGTTTTCAAACATAATATCCAGACAATGAAATTGCTTGGACAGTATATGACAAATAATATTCAAGGGTTGATTTTAATTGTAAAAATAACGTGGAAAGTTACACCAGGCTTGATATAATACTAAACATGACACCCGTTTAACCCCAACCCTTCTCCTAGACCTCAAATAGAAATGTACCAGTACTAATCTTTCAACATTTTCCCAAAGTCATTCTAAGTCTTCACAAAATGTCCTTGTACTGCGGACTGTTTTGATAGCGATTTGCATAGTTAGCCAATGTGCTGAAGAAAACAAGCCTTGTTTGTTTTCTGCATTGAACGCGATCTCAAATTAGAATTTTGGTATTCAAATTGATCTCGTTTTCATTGACGCATATAAATATAATATAATGTTCAAAATACTGAGAAATTCGGTCCACCGTTCCATTTAGTTTTAAAGACATTTTAAACACAATATAACATTCTGTCGTTAATATCTATGTTGGATCAAAGATTTGCCACAAAGCTAGTTTGATCTCTGGAACTATGTTAAACAAACTTAATTGAGACTAATTTTTGTAACTCTTGCCTCTCTTTAATCCTGATAAGACAAAGCCAACAACAAACACATAGTCTTTTCATGACTCATTCAACAATTAGGGTGCAAACTTAGCATTTCATGGGCAATAAGTGTGATAAGCAAATGCCAGTACAAAGCCAGACCTAGCGGCTAGCTTCCGTTGTTTATGGAATTTCGGTACAATTAAGTACGAGTACAAACGTCGATACGATTACTTTACAGTTTTTGGCAAATCTGGGTTTAAAAGACGAAGGAAAATTTGAGGATGTTTGAACGAAAGGAATTAAAGCGTGAGCTTCTTTACTTCCGATGAACTCTTTCAACATATCTGACAAAATACAAGTTGCATGATTAGATACAATATAACGAAATATCAGTTGCATGAATTGATACAATTACAAAATATCAGTTGCTTGAATTGATACAATTACAAAATATTAGTTGCTTTTTGAATGGATAAAATTACAAAACATCAGTTGCTTGAATGGATACAGTATAACAAAATATCAGTTGCTTGAATGGATACAATATAACTAAATATTAGTTATTTGAATGGATACAATATAACTAAATATTAGTTGCTTGAATGGATACAATATAACTAAATATCAGCTGCTTGAATGGAAACAACATAACTAAATATTAGTTGCTTGAATGGATACAATATACCTAAATATCAGTTGCTTGAATGTATGCAACTAAATATCAGTTGCTTGAATGGAAACAACATAACGGATACAATATAACACAATATCAGCTGCTTGAATGGATACAATATAACTAAATATCAGCTGCTTTAATGGATACAATATAACTAAATATCAGCTGCTTTAATGGATACAATATAAATAAATACAAATTGCTTGAATAGATAGAATATAACAAACATTCTTCTTTGTATGTATCACACGGTATAATATCTTAGCCAAACCTAACAAAGAAATTTTTGTCTTGACAAAGTATGTGCAACATGAAAATCCACTGAAAATAAAATTATGTTAGGAAGAATGGTAAACAATAAGATCTATGTTCTAGACGGAGCTTAACGCGGTTTTTTTTTTTTTTTTGGTTAATACATAGCGGAAGATATATGTCAAACCATTGACATTTCTGTGCACATTATAAACACAAGATCTAGAAAATATTTCAAACGCTTTAACAATCTCATTCAAAGACAATAATATATTTTTAAAATACATTTATCCGAGTATTCACAGACTAAACGAGTCGCTGAGAGGTTTTTGCGTCCACCGAGCCGACAGCAAAGACTCCAGAAAAGTAACTTAACTGATACGACAGACATATCTCACAACAGTGGACCCAGCACGTCTCAGAACAAAAGCAAATAGCCACCTGTAAGAGAACAAGAATCTGATTTTGTCCTGCAAAAATCGAGCATGGACATGCGCGAACTCCTGCTGTCGTCTAAGAAGTCATATGACAGCACTTAAGATCCCCCAAAGGCCTAACCGCGATGGTTGACATCGCTTTATGTTCGACCTCTCACCCCGGCAGCATTTATTGATGGGAAATCAATGCGCCGAAGGGTGCACTGCGGCGTGGCATAACACAAATCTTCCACACCTGTCTGTACTCAAAACGTTGTAAAGGATTCTGAAGTGGAAGGGACATGATATAGGGTAGCTTTTTTGAAGAGGGTGATTGCCAGTGGAGCGATAAGGCACTAATAAGTTTGCACAATACCGATTTAGAGGTATACGTTTTTATACTGCCAAAAAAGACTCAAAGTAAACATTTTGTTTTAACAGGTTGTGAAATTAAAAGAATTATATTCTACATTAATTTATATACAGCTAATATGATTCACGGGGACCACAGTGATTTAAAACCTTAAGATTACCTTATGGTTCAAACTACACAATAAAATTGTTTGTTTGTTTGGTGCCTAATGGCACATCAACACTTGAAAGGCTATATAGTGTGGAGGTGATGAGAGTAAAGCAACTTGCTGACAGACACGCCATAGTAGCTTCACTGGCAGATCTGTGCAGGGATTGAATCCGCCTTGCACACGATGAGACAAAAAGAGAAATATTGTTCGAATTGTTATTTTAAACCACGTTTACTTTCCTGTCAAATGCATGATATTTAAACGAATCAGATTTAGCGGATTAAGTGCTAGTTTATCGCTTCAACCCTTGTCTCGTGCTTAGTCACTGATTTATAGTTACATTAAAACGAAATTTTTCGAAAGTGCAGAAGATCAAAGGTTAAAGTTTGAAACTTCATCACTGTCTTTACAATATGACAACTAAAATGGCGCTTGGAAACAAGACAAAAAAAAGAGATTCGCTTTGTACGGTACGCAAAGGCCAAATCTGCATCGAGCCCATGTCTTCGTGTTAATTGATTATCAGATGACATGCCACAACGCTGCCAAACATGGAGATAAACGCATCTAATGTAAAGGAAACTGACGCAAACTCGTGAAAAACAAACAAGGAGGGTACATTGTTATGGTAAGTTAAGGCAGGACACACCAAATAGGAACTCTAAATACGGAAAGATGGGAAGAAATAGTTGCAAGAATTGTTTGCTGAGTGCAATATATTGCCTGTCACTGAGGTAAGATAATTATCAACGAGTCGTTACGTATAGAAAGGGACAATGAAATACAGTTGAGACAAGGAATTTTCATCTTAACATCAAAGTATATTAAGTTCAATTCCAATGGACCATCTGAAATGACATAGAGTCATGTGCAACAAGGTTTGACAAAATCGTCTTTAACTGGTTCAACTTACAGACGTTTATTATTGAATATATCTGATAGTAGTGGTTCGGCGAACGTTTACAAATATGGCGATATCCTTTGCATCACAAACGGAGTCAATTGCAAACCTAAAACGAGATAAATTTCGTCTATAACAGCTGACGGCAAAAACGTTAGACCCCGAAAAATATGCGATTTCTAACATTTACGGTTTATTATACCCATTTTATGTAAAGCAGTCTGCATTTCTCTAAGAACGTGGTCGATCAACAAAAGTTGTAATTAGAAAGAAATTACTAGAATACGCTTTTAAGTTGCGTATATAAACAAATTTACCGATATATATATATATATATATATATATATATATATATATATATATATATATATATATATATATATATCACCAATCTATATATATATATTATATATATATATATATATATATATATATATATATATATATATATATATATATATATATATATTACCAATCTAATTAGTATTTTCTTACATTTGTGTCGATTAATACTCTCTTTGACTACGAACGGAATAATCCTCATAATATTTATTATATACTTATTACTTATTTAATCCTATACTGTTAATCTAAGGTTCGATACTGATTTTCAGTTGGTATTTCTGTGTTTTCACCGACGTTTGCGCGTCGATATTCTTTTGGAGTACCGAATCGAACTTTCATCAAGTCCAATTTTTGCCTTGAATTCCATTCAAAATGTATTGTTATATATATTTAGAAAACGCAGAAACAGAGAAAGTATATAATACAAACGTCTCAAGTATTTATTTCCGATTCGACGGAAAGATTTAGTTTAATATTGCGTAGCAATATAGTATGTCCTCAGTGTATCCATACACCATATCCAACTCGTTCCTTCCTCTGACTCGGAACAAAACGTGTGTAGTTTTGCGTATATATTAAGACTGCTGTCAGAAGAACTGTGTTTCAAACCACGTGACCATACTCGTTTTAACCTCAGATAATATATGAGTAGGTGTCTGGGATCAATATACACCTTGTTTACCTAGCAGCATGGGATGCGTTCAATATTGTCACAGATGTATCAAAACACGCGCTAACTCATTTCATATAACAGAACAGAATTTCTTCTTGATCGTGTTTAAACCATGCATTGTTTGTGCGGCTGTAATCCGTTCTGGTGATATAGAAGTCTGCAGATTTATCATCATTAATTGACAACGACGTAAAATTTATGCTTAAATTTTGTTCCTGGGATTAAAGATTTCTTTGTAATGGATTCTCGAGGAAAAACATGTCAGAGGTTTATCAAACTGAACACTTGATCTCTCAAAGCACACCTTTTACATATCTGTGCCAAAAACAAACAAGTCTCTTTTAGATGACAATAAGACTTATAATGTGAAATAATGTTTACTTAACAGCTTAAAAAATGTTATATTTCAAGTTTGAAGACAATAACGAGTACTTTGAAGAATAATTTGTTTGAGCCGAAACTAGTCAGATTTTATGTATTACCACAACACATGATATGTATACATTACCACAACACGTAATATAGTTTACCACAACACGTGATATGTATTACCACAACACGTGAAATGTATTACCACACACGTGATATGTATTACGACAACACGTAATATGTATTACCACAAGACATGATAGGTGGCGCTCTACAGTTTCGTATTTTGCAGAAGGGTTAGGATTTTAAAGAAAAAAAATTTTCCCGGCTTTCCTCACAGGTTATTCTGGCTATTTAAAAAAAAAAACCTTGTATATCTTAGGTATAATTCAAAGAATCTTTAATTCCCTTTATTTTGGTATATGATTGATGGGTGTAGTATGGGTTGTAGAGTTTACAGCTTGGCCTTACTCCAGATGTGCACCTTTCAAAAAAGTGCTAGCTCCACTTGCTCATTTTTACTTCCTGAACTTCAGATGTAAGTTGCATAAAAAAGAGCCGATAACTTTTTGTTTACATTTTATATATTTGGTAATTCGTTCATTGCTCTTTCATAAGCTGGTATTGTCTAGTCTGGCAAAATTCATTTTCCCTATTTTAATAGATGCTATGGATAGTGTACTTTAGACTAATTCAGGCTCATTTTTTTTAGCGCAAGGGAGAATTCATTTTAGTTAGCATTGTGTTTAAATCATGTACAATTTCCAAAAGTACAATATCCAAAGAAATATCATCCACATTACATTAATGTACCATAGAGGTATTCCACCATTCTCTCCATTGTGCATGTTTTAAATCCAAACAACTTCACCTTACATACGTCACTCTCTCAAAAGTACATAACAACTGGTGAGCACCCCCATATGCATTACCACAGCACGTGGTATGTATTACTACAACACGTGATATGTATTACCACAACACGTGATATCTACTACCACAACACGTGATATGCATTACCACAACACGTGATATGTACTACCACAACACGTGATATGTATTACCACAACACGTGATATGTATTACCATAACACGTGATATGTATGACCATAACACGTAATATACATTGTTCGTTTTATAAAATACTTTGCATTAGATCCTTATTAAGTTTATAAGCATTTCTCGTGTATCCAGTGTCTCCCTACCAATATCAACAATATTACTCCAACCCCTCCCGATATGAAAGAATGGCTCGATTTCAATTTTGTATTAAAGCATTGCAACAAAAGATAGGTTGCGTGCATACAATGTAACTAATTTGTCCTTCATTATCGTTGTCAAAATGACAATGATGCAGTCACCCGCTATATGTGCTGCCTCGGGCAGGGTGAGGGTATTCGTTATATCAAGAATTTTGCAACAGCGAGGTTTCATATAGTGAGGATTCATTGCAGTCAGGGAGTCACCATTAAAAATTTGTGAACAAAGTCAATGTAATAAGAATCGTAAGAGTGCACATCTTTCTGAGAGGGAACTTCCCATAATGAATTGTAAAGTTTGGTACTGTTAATAATCAGGCAAGTGTCACACGTATTGAAATCAATCCTCAAACATAATGAAACCAGTCTCAAACAGATTGAAATCAATCCTCATACAGATTTAACCCAGTCTCAAACATACCGAAATCAATCCTCAAACATACTGAAATCAATCCTCCAACATATTGAAACCAATCTCAAACAGATTGAAATCAATCCTCAAACATATTTAACCCAGTCTCAAACAGATTGAAATCAATCCTCAAACATACTGAAACCAGTCTTAAACAGATTGAAATCAATCCTCAAACATATTTAACCCAGTCTCAGATTGAAATCAACCCTCAAACATAGTGAAACCAATCTCAAACATATTGAAATCAATCCTCAAACATATTGAAATCAATCCTCAAACAGATTGAAATCAATCCTCAAACATATTTAACCCAGTTTCAAACATACTGAAATCAATCCTCAAACATATTGAAATCAATCCTCAAACATTTTGAAACCAGTCTCAAACATACTGAAATCAATCCTCAAAAGTAAGAAATTTCTAAGTCACCCTTTCATGGGTAATTTGAAGAGACCTGCATGGAAGGTTTGAGTGAGAAATTACAAGTACAGACAGACTTGTCTCAATAACCCTTAAAAACCAGACACATTTTCTTACAGTATTCACATTTCTAATTGTGGCACATATATAAATGATATTTTATCTTTATAAGACACTAAAAATTCACTCACTATACTATTCTCAATAACATGACATTATTATTATTTTATTTTTATTATTATTATTATTATTATTATTATTATTATTGTGAATAGTAGTAGTATTAGTAGTAGTATTGTCGTTGTTGTTGCTGCTCTTGTTGTTTTGGCTGCGTCTTACCAACATAATATTGCAGAACTAAAGCTCTATTATGCAATACACTGCCTTAGCGGGACACCTTTTCTCATGTCCCACAAACGGTTGCCTAGACTAGTTTACGTAAAGTTCTATTGATCGATAAAAGCTCTAACTTTATTAAGCAGGTCAGGCCGTGTAAAACTGTCATATTCATCGTGATGAGAATTAAAAACACTTCAACGTAGGGGTCGAAAAAAAGATTACATTAATACTTTGTTTTATACATGTGAAATAAATAAGAATCAATCAATAAAATAAATATAATACATGTGAGAAACATGTATATGTAGATTTTGTTCCTTGCTGAAATTGTTATCGTTTTATCTTCTTGTTTCATTTTTCATATTTACAACTATAATAATGGAAGAAGGAAGGAAGGAAGGAAGGAAAGAAAGAAAGAAGCGAGGATTGTTCCATTCTTGTTGTCTGTGCTCATGCAATCATATATTTACAACGGCAATGTTTGAAAAACTCACCATTGCAGAGTCAGCGCTGTTTGCTTTTTCTTGTCCCTCATAATCTGCGCCACAGTCTTCTTCGGCATCTGTTGCGCATTTCCGTTGACATCCACGTGACCATTTTCATTAGCCAATAATTTCTCTTCTTCATCCAGTATGCTCTCGTCATCAGTATACGTTTGACTGTCGTCTGTTGTGGGCTCTGAAAGAGTGAATGAGGGTACGTGTGTAGCATGTTACAATAATTACAACCGCAATTAAATACTACCATACTTTCAACGCCTCGTTTACAATAAACAACTACATCCATGACAAGATATACAATGTTATGAAGAAAATAAATAAATAAATAAATAAATAAATAAATAGATCTTGCCATCATAGCACATGTTAAATACCAATCGACTGAATTACTCCGAATATGATAAAAGAAACGTCCTTAATTGAAATGATATCCTAAAAATATATTTTAACTAAAACCTAGGAAAAAGAACTCTATCCTACTCTGATATTTTATATGGAGTATTCAGCGTTTCCAAACAAGATGAAAACTATACAAATAAAAAACACCACACAGAGAAACACACTAATGGAGATGGAGTTAAACAAAGAGCCTTCTTCTGAGTCGCGGAAAATATTAAGGAACAGAACTTCAAACAAACTTTTAAAGTTACCCAACTAAGCAATTTAATGCAATTAAGTTCAGTGACTTGTCCAGCATACCAAGGATGAAATCCAACCATTGAACAGTGTCCTTCTCTGATGCTCTTGGATTACAAGAAAATGTATTAATGCAGAACCGAGACTGGCTCTCAGTTCGAAAAGATGTAATCGTTATATTATGATGTCATCGTTATGACATCACCTTTGACCCAACTGTATCGTAGTGATATTAACTCTTGGTGAGATTTGAATGCACAATTACGTAGTTGCTACTACTGTCTGTGTATTGTACGTGCTCCGAAGGTAGCTAGGTGTTATCTGCATATCACGTGCTGGACAAAATACTTGACGTCGTCTTCCGAGTTTATTACATTTTCTCACCGCTAGTCTTCCCAAGACATTTTCAAAACTATAAGACACAAGTGATCAAGGGTAGTTAGTTAGCCCGTTACATGTATTTACTTAGTCAGGTAGGTAGGTAGGTAAGTAGGTAGGTGTTAGGATGTGTGCGTGGGTATTAGACAGTTAGGTAGATACAGTTTCAAAAGAGTCCCCTCCTTTTCCTGAAGTTCCCGCTTTAATTCCTTTCTATATACAGTTGCCTCTTTGTTATGTACTTTGATCTCTTAGTTATGTACTTTGATCTCTTAGTCATGCATTGTGATCTCTTAGCTCTGTACTTTGATCACTTATTTATGTACTTTGATCTCTTAGTTATGTACTTTGATTTCTTTGTTATGTACTTTGATTATTTTGTTATATACTTTGATCTCTTAGTTATGTACTTTGATTTTTTGTTATATACTTTGATCTCTTAGTTATGTACTTTGATCTCTTTGTTATGCACTTTGATCTCTTAGTTATATACTTTGATCTCTTAGTTATGTACTTCGATTTCCTATTTATGTACTTGGACCTCATGGTTATATACTGTTACTTCTATTAAAATGTAAATTTCCTATCTACATCTTAGTTATACTCTAAAATCTTTGTTAAAATGCAAAATTTAACGTAATTAAACAGTTTTCTGTACTTTTCACTATCATTTATATTTTTTATATTTCCTGCGCGTTTAATGTTAAAATATATCTGGTCATTTCTCTTCAACAATCTTCCTTGGTTTTTATAATTGGCACTGTTGATGTTAGAGCTCAGAAGTGCCTTTTAGCTTAAAGCGAGGAAACACGACAAAAAGTACCTTAAAGTGTGCTTAGTCCAACCAAAGCAAACTGACTTATGTCTATTTAATATACACCATATTCCCTATAAACTATAATGGAAACCAACTTAAATATTTTATACCGTCCCCTATCGGTCTCAAATTTGCATATATTTCGTGTAGGCAGGTGGACCATTGCCCCATTATGGGGTATTCCCATTGAGGGATATTAAGGGGTGTTCCTATTAAGGGACATTCCGTTCTGGATCGACTTTTAATGACTTCAGGACATGCATTTCAAATCAGTTTCTTATTCTGTATCCTGAATTGATACAAAAGGTAAGACAAAGACGTTCACCATGCTATAGCACGACTAATTTTGGATTTTTATATGACAAATATGAACTGTAAACATTGCTCCGTATTTTAATAGTAAAAAGCTTTTTAAGTGGAGTTTTTAATGTAAAAAGAAATAGATCTTAAGTTCGTCGAATTATTAACAGACGGGAATGGGTTAAAAACGAAACAGCCTGTCATATTTAATTTTAATTTGGTATAATTGTAATTGTTCTTTGAATTAATTTACTATTTCAGGGTTATGCAGTTTGCCCTTTTTGTCCTTACTCTTTTTTCTTCTCGGTTCGTAATGGGTTGGCACAAACATATTGGCAGAATAACGGCCGAACTATCGAATGAGCAAACGAACGAACGCACGAATGAATAAATGACTACATTAAAATTCAAATTTAGTATATATTCCTCTCACATGTACTGTACAGATAATGTCATTCATTCGTATCATTGTGAACAATGTGTGATATGGTGAAAGTCTGGCGATAACGCGTCAGTAAAATCTGCAATACGCAAATCAAAGTGACACCTGTGGGTGTACACGTATGAAAGGTGAGACAAAGGTGGGATGAAGAATAATTTTTAGTATGTACTATGATCCGTGAATCTGTACTATTCATTGATACCTTCAGGTTAATTTTTGAAAAGTTTGTTGCGCACAAGTGTACAATGGCCCTAAATGTCATTTAAATACTATCACTGTAGTAAGAATATGTTAAAATGTCTTAGTAAAATGAAAACACACACACACACAGATATATATATATATATATATATATATATATATATATATATATATATATATATATATATATATATATATATATATATATATATATATATATACATACATACATACATACTTTTTCCTCAAATATTCTAACATTTTCTTACTACAGTGATATAATTTTCAAAGACATATGGTGGTCACTCTTAAGGCGAGTCTTTGTTCTTGCAACAACAAAAAAAAAGAAGAAAAAAAAAACCCAGTAAATCAAAAACAACAAACAGCAACGCAAAATAATAAACAAAGACACAAGGACCAATATACTACCAGAAGGCCATTCTATTGTTTGTCTTATTCTCTGTAAATTTAATTAGACTGTTATGAACAATGGCGGTAGTATCAACACTCAGCAGACCAAATAATTGATTATTTAGTACTCTTGTATGATATCCCTGTATTTGTGGATTAATTATGGTCATTTTCTGCGCTGGACGAATTATTTGTGGTGGTATGTTTCGCCGAGCACAATAAATATCCATTTTTACTACAATTGAAGGAATATTTAGATTCCACGAAAAACAGAGGACCTTGGCATATGTCCATGCTAAAGTATTCTTGCCTTTAATTTCTTTTCTTTTTTAAATTTTAAACTCACTATCTCAGAAATCAATTTGCCTCTTTGTCAAGTAACACTCAAATAAAAAGTCCACGTAAGATTCAGACAGGTATTGGGCATACGGTTATCCTGGTTTTGGATCATTGAAGACTGCGTCATTCTCTAAGCCAGTGCACTATAACTTCTGGAAATATACTGGTGGAAAACATAAGGGTTGCCCAATTACACATGCATACTGAAATACTTATGGAGATTTAGTTTGCAGTACCATGCTAAAATATGTAGTCACTGCCATACTGTAGCAGTTATCTCAGTCTGTAACCTAAATGTAACAATTAATTAATCTTGACCCAATTTGGGAATTTTTGTAAAGCAAGTTTACTGATGTGTTCGAAGCTTTTTGCAGATAAATGGGTCAATGAACTTAGTTTCTCTGTTTGCCTATGCATCATTTATTTCATCTCAGATACACTTGTTATCTGACTTGTTCATTGCCAAAAACGTATTACACGTTAGAGCGGCTGCATAATGAAACGTTTCAATATAGGGTGTTCACAGAGACGAGTGGTCCAACTAATTAAACGTTCTTAATCGCACTCGGGATTGATTTACGCACTTTAACTGTTTCATCGTCTCTTAATTTTAGCCAGGTATAATCTGCAATAATTATATTTGTTAGTTTATGGTGATTGTCGTTTTAATAATCTTAAATACAAATCCTGTGGTTTGGAATTTTGTTCTTCTCTGCAACATATTTTCTATTCTTATGCATGTACTCTTGGTACTATTTGTATGTACTGTTAACATTATCTGCACACAGTCGGTGCAGTCAAGCACAGTGATGTGAATTACTGTGCTATTTATGACCTGCGATTTTAATTATGACAATTCTTGATAGTTTATAATAAATTTGAGGACATAAAACTTCATGCATAACATAGATTCCATCCGAGCAACGCTTAAGTGGATATCAACTCAGTGATGTGCTCAACATATATGTGTTCATTTTCCAGCAATGAAGAAAAGTGACTGCAGCCTACACTGCAGCCCTGAAATTCAACATTATTGAATGCTATCTTCAATTAGCTCAATTTCTCGACCATACTAGAATAACAATACTTAAACGAGATAGCCATATGTTCTCCTTTACAGGAGTATTATTTCTCTATCCCTCATGTAGGTCATGGATACATACATTTCCTCCTCCATTGACTGTATCAAAATATTTACATTTTCAAGTTTAATTCCTATCACCTTGAAAGACACTCCAGCTTAACTTATTTTTCCACGACATTTTAAAATATTTACGTGACGTCAATCTTTTAGACACTTTATCGTTAGATCCGTAGAAAGTTATGTCTCGATATGTCAAGAGAAGGTCTTTATGCGAGACACTTCCCTTTCAAATAAATGTACTATTCTGAAATTAACATTAATTTGTTATTTCATTGTTCAAAATTATGGTTACATGTTATTTGTTTATTTGAATTGCAGATTATATTTTTTTCGTGGGTGGGTAGGTTCTTGTGTTATTTTTCAAGTGTAGGTTTTTATGAGAGGAGATATTTGCGGCTAGTAACATTTAATATTTAAAGTCCGATTGTGTTCTATCAC
Source organism: Sinohyriopsis cumingii (assembly GCA_028554795.2). Lineage (NCBI taxonomy): Eukaryota > Metazoa > Mollusca > Bivalvia > Unionida > Unionidae > Sinohyriopsis > Sinohyriopsis cumingii. The sequence goes on from CM068836.1 coordinate 56,290,399, forward strand.
CACAGGTGATAACATCCCTGGCTTAATTTAGATATTATTAACTTTTGTTTATGTAAGAGTGATTTTTGAATGCCTTTACCGGAAATAAATGTCAACTTCTCGATGCGAATGCTACGCTTAGTACAAAAATTACAAGTTTCTGGTTGAAGCAAAGTACAAGACTTAATATAAGTGAACTGTGTAAAATATGTCCTCTGAATTTCTACTACGAACACAAAATATGCTGGCATGACAAACTTTAAACGACAGGATGAAAGAAATCCCAAGTCTAATCTTGAAGAGTACCGTATTCCGGTAAATGTCCTGGTAGAGCATCTGGTAAAATGCACGTCTATAATTTGACTTTGCATTAGACGCATGGCCTTTGAAATCTACAAAATGCTGAAGCGTTATTTATGTTCTAAAAAAGACATAGGTGTTTTCATTTGCAACATAAAGATAATATAGGTGTTTCTATTGACAATATACAGGTAATACATATACAATTTCAAACGTTTTAATGTCAGATAATCAATGTAGTAGGTTAGCTTTTAAATGAAGTCCGAGCTGGGGGTGGCATAAGCGAGGGCCAGTTGCAGTATTGTCTGCGAGTTTTGGTACTCTTTTAAATTTTGTTTCTTCTATGGAGGTATTGGAGGGTTGTACGGGAGTTGAGATGGAGACATCAATAATTATGTGAAAAATAAAATGAATAATATGTTTCGAGTGATTCTTAAATACCAATTCTTTAAAAATCTCTAAGAATTTTAGAGATAATAATAATAATAATAATAATAATAATAATAATAATAATAATACAATTATATTATTATTATTATTATTATTATTATTATTATTATTATTATTATTATTTATATTATTATTATTGTACATTGATTGCATATAAACGTCACAACGTACAAAGAATGCACACAATATTGTTAACAAGAATATATGAATGGTCTTGTCTATATTGTCTACTACTGGGGGATATGTAATACTCCGCTGCTTTCAATGCATTGGAATTAATTAGGAACAACTTTTCTTATGCTAACCTAAATAACCTAATTTAGGTAAATAAGTTATCTAGCTATCGGGAGAGGGGGATGGGATATCTTTTTGGTTTAATAGCACTTTTAATACATTATTTGCTATATCAGGTCAAGAAAACAAATAGGTAAGCTCTTTTCACAAAGAAACACAGAGGCAGGGGACTCAGGAGTATTGAACTAGAATCCCTTGATTTACGAGTCTGAAGTTCTTCAAACTCGGCTACTGTGGAACTCCCAAGAAGGTGAAGATATGTCAATCGGATTAAGCATGCATCTGTCGGATAAACCTGAGAAGCATCTTGCAGATCGCAATGCAGTATTCAGTTTGCTGAATATGGGACAATATTAACGGACATATTTCTTGCGGACTTAAAATCAACAACCGGCCCTCAAACAGCTGGCCATTTGAAATGGTTCGGTTATGGCGGTAGATAATATTTAAACAAGATATAAACAAACATTAAACACAACTACACTTAACAGCAATAAATCTAATATGAACTAGAACTACATTCACAAACCTGGCAAAACTCATTAGTGCACATAGCAGCATTCAAAGTAAATTTATATTGTGATTGTTTTTGCTGTTGTTATTGTTATTCTTGCTCTTGTTGTCATTATTACTATTATTATTATTATTATTATTATTATTATTACGGTTGTTGTTGTCATTAACAATATCACTGTCAAAAATGTCGTTAGTAGACAAGATCTAGCCGGCAATACCCAAATAAAAAAGCTAAATAAGAGAGAGAGAGAGAGAGAGGCGGGGGATGTGGGGAAGAAGAGAGTACGTGAGTGTTTGCTAAAAAGCCCTGGATAAAGATATGGGTAATAATGTATCAACATTTGACCATAAACTAGTATGGTTAATCATTATATGATGTAAACAGCTTTCATTCAGTCAATTAGGTAGATAAGACTCGGGTGACACGTACCCCAATTTGCGATGACCACTGAATGTCATCCTTAATCCGCTAATCCCCGATAGGGTCATTGGAATAATGAGACACGTGCTCACATTTAATAAATTTTCTCTACATGTCAGCATAATGTAGTGATATGCGATCAAATGATTATAAATAACGATATAAATTCTTATTGGACATTTTTGTAAACTATTACCAATGGTCAACATCCATCCGTTGCACTTGTATCTACCAGCCTTTAACGTTCTTTTATTCCCTTTTTCATAACTTCTTCAAAATGCATACTTATCAAGTTCTTCTCAGTATTTTGGGGCAAAATGTATTTGAAGTTTCCTACAACAGCCGAGTATGTCAACCCGTGGGTAATAAATGTATTATGAAAACCCTCTAAGAAAAGAAAACGCTGACACAGTCCGTATGTCCCTTCATTTTCCAATGTATGTGTTTCGATCTCCATTAGTAATTAAAAATCTGTGCAACATTACCAATTAAATTATGTAAGACCATATACATATGGTGCTGGGATAATTAAGTAACCTATGTATTACAGTGGTATGGGTATAATCAAGTAACCTACACTAATACAGTGGTACTGGGATAAGCAAGTAGCCTACCTATTACAGTGGAACTAGGATAATCAAGTAACCTACGTATCACAGTGGTACTCGGATAATTAAGTAACCTATGTATCACAGTGGTACAAGGGTAATCAAGTAGCCTCCGTATCACATTGGTACTGGGATAAGCTAGTAGCCTACATAGTACAGTAGTACAGGGATAATCAAGTAGCCTACGTATAACAGTGGTACTGGGATAATCAAGTAACCTATGTATTACAGTAGTACAAGGTTAATCAAGTAGCTTACGTATTACAGTAGTACAAGGGTAATCAAGTAGCCTACGCATTGCAGTAATACAAGGTTAATCAAGTAACTTACGTATTACAGTAGTACAAGGGTAATCAAGTAGCCTACGTATTACAGTAGTACAAGGTTAATCAAGTAACTTACGTATTACAGTAGTACAAGGGTAATCAAGTAGCCTACGCATTGCAGTAATACAAGGTTAATCAAGTAACTTACGTATTACACTGGACAACAAATTTTTACAAAAGTCATGTTACTGAAATAAAATTAGTCAATTCTTATCAATTTTTATGTGCTGAACACGAATATGACAGTCAAATTGCAAAATTGGCTCTAGTTTTTTTGTAATCTGCAAGAAATTAATGTTTACATAACGAAATGCATTCCAATAGTAAAAGGTCAACTGTAATAGCCTACCTATAAAAAATCAAGTCATTGACTACATCTTAGATTTCTTCGCCTGTCTCTTGTACAGCTGTTCGGGAGCATCTCTGAGGAGTGTCCAGCAGTAGTCAGCCAGCATTGTAGTGGACCATTTTCCCTGGTATCTTTGTTCCATTGTTGCGATATCTTGATGAAAACGTTCGCCGTGTTCATCACTAACAATACCACAGTTGCTAGGAAAGAAATCCAAATGGGAATGAAGGAAGTGAATCTTTAGAGACATATTGCAGCCAAGTTTCTTATACTTCATCAACATGTCTTCTACTAGTTCCTTATAGTTTTCTGCCCTAACATTTCCGAGGAAGTTTGTAGAAACTAGGCGAAAAGCATTCCATGCTTGTTTCGCGTCACCTTCCAGCAAGTTGTTGAACCGGTCATCTTTGAAAAGCTCTCGAATCTGAGGACCCACAAAAACTCCCTCTTTAATCTTTGCTTCGCTGAGTCGAGGGAATTTTTCATGCAGGTATCGGAATGCTGGCAAAGTCCGGTCAATGGCTTTCACGAAGTTCTTCATCAAACCTAGTTTGATGTGAAGGGGTGGTAGCAAGATTTTCTGAGCCTCAACCAGAGCTGGGTGTTGGATATTCTTCTCTCCAATGGCTACATTCTGCCTGTGAGTCCATTCCTTCCTCATGTAGTGCATTTCCCTTGCTCGGCTATCCCACTCGCATAAGAAACACATGTATTTTGTATATCCTTGCTGCAGTCCCATTAAAAGGGCAACTACCTTCAAATCACCACAGAGGTGCCAGCTGTACTTGTTATACTCAATGGAATTCAGTAGCTGCCTTAAGTTATCGTATGTCTCTTTCATGTGGACAGCATACGCTACTGGAATAGATGGAAGAATGTTTCCATTGTGCAAAAGCACAGCCTTGAGACTCAGTTTCGAAGAGTCCACAAATAGTCTCCATTCTTGTGGGTCATGAGTGATTTTTAAAGCATTCATGAGGCCCTCAATATCGGAACAGAATATCAGATTACTTTCCTTTCTGAAGAAAGGCTCCAATTGCTGGTGGCGCTTTCGATATGCAGTAATTGTGACATCTTCTTCTAGAAGATTCCATTGTTGGAGTCTTGATCCTAGCAATTCTGCCTTGTTCTTTGATAAGTCCAAATCACGAATCAGGTCATTTAGTTCTTCCTGTGTTATTCTGTGTGGGGTTGATGATGCACCACAGTGAAAATCTGGATCACTGCATGCTGATGGACCAGGAGAAGAACAGGTCGACTCACCTTTGTCTTCGTCAGATGAATCAAGAGAATATTCTGCTGGAGGTTCTGGAATAGGAAGTCCCTCACCATGTGGAACTGGTCTCAATGCAGACGGAATGTTTGGGTAGACTATTCTCGACTTCTTTCGCTTCGTTATTCCACCGGAAAGAGGAGGAACCAAGCAGAAGTAACAGTCATTTAGGTGGTTGCTTGGCTCTCTCCACACCATTGGGACTGCAAACGGCATTGATGACCTTTTGCAATTCAACCACTGTGAAAGCTGTGTTGTACATGTAGCACAGCATATATGCGGAGCCCAAGGCTTGTCTTGGTCACCAACCTTGCATCCGAAGTAAAGATGATATGCCTTCTTCACTTGAGAATTGATACTTTTCTTCTGGTTGGCAAATGTCACTTCCCCACAAATATAGCAAAAATTGTCCGCGGTATTAACACACTTTCGAGGCATTACTGTTCTTTATTGTACGTAAATGGATAAAATAATAAGTTTTATGTAACAGTAGCTTGAACTGTCTCGCACAACATCTAAAATATTTTAAATGCTGAACCTATCTGATTGGGCTTTATATAGTACACTGCTTACGTCAGCTTCAGCAGCCGCCTGGCATTAGTATAATAGGCCTACACATGTATAGTACACTGCTGACGTCAACTTACTTCAGCAGCCGCATGGCATTAGTATTGCATTGCATCAGAAAATGATGCAATCAACTGTGGATGATGTGAGCATGATGGTATTATGCAATGTTACATCCTTATTCCGGATGTTGCTGCAGTCCTACTGGAGAAATTTACACAGTGAAACATAGAAAATGAGGTATATGAATATCTTCAAAACGAGAGCCAATACAAATTTTTCACGGTTATATTCGTGTTCGGCACACCAAAATACTACAGATTAGGGCCTTTTCAAGTCAGTAATGATTTCACTGTTGACCAGTGTTACAGTAGTACAAGGGTAATCAAGTAGCCTACGCATTGCAGTAATACAAGGTTAATCAAGTAACTTGCGTATTACAGTAGTACAAGGGTAATCAAGTAGCCTACGCATTACAGTGGTACAGGGATAAGCAAGTAGCCTAGGTATTACAGTAGTACAGGGATAAGCAAGTAGCCTACATATTACAGCAGTACAGGGATAAGCAAGTAGCCTACATATTACAGCAGTACAGGGATACTCAATTAGCCTACACACTATAGTAGTACAGGGTTTACTAATGGGATTACGTTTAAGGCTGAAGAAAATTAAATCTAGACCAATCTTCCATATGACATTATTTGCAAATTACATACTTTGATTTTAAATCTAGACCAATCTTCCATATGACATTATTTACAAATTACATACTTTAATTTTAAATGCAAAACTAAGAAGTAAAAGTCTTTCTTCACTGTCATAACTGTCAGAATTCAAATAACCACCGTCATAAAAAAAAAATCATGCCCACCACCCTTGAACACGAGTCCATATTTTGGTTCGGAGATGCATACTAGACCCGATGCGTACCCCAGCTTGCCGTCAGGGGCAGAAGTTACAGTGGCTCAGTGGTAAGCGTGTTAGACTCGCGACAGAAAAGACTGAAGAGCTGAGCTCAACTATCGGATTGGCTATTGTTAAGCATTACTGGGCAAAAGTACATTACTCGGATCGCCTCTGTACTAAATAACCTTTTTGTGTCGCCGTGTCGTAAAACACCAGTTCAAACCTTCATATAAAAATGGTACTGCTGTGACAGGATTATTTGCATTTACATGGCGCTTATTGTTAGTTTACCTTATTGTATTTGGTGCTCTTAGCATATTGCATTTCCTTGTTTTCATAAGTGCATCTAATCACATCGTGATAAACAACTAAAGGACGTATAATACTCAGCAATGCTATTTCGAGATTATAATGGATTGACAATTACAACTCTAAAAATTTGTTCCAGTCCGTCTGAGACAGGGTTACCTAATTTGCCCCGACACTTCGGCATTTAATGTTATTTAAACAACTGAAAACAGGGAAATGTGGAAGAGAAGTGTTTGCGTTTGCCAAATACTTCATGTGCATAGCACATGATTTCACTGTTACACGCTAAGTCATCACAGGTAAAAAGATGAGCAAATCATGGGGTTTAAATACACACTTCAAGTATTGGGCTATTCTCAAACCGCGGAGTCTGTTTGCAAAGTAGTGTTCCTGTCCACATACCACCACTGTGCGATGTAAATAGTATTCCCCAGAGAATAAGTGTAAATGACGATAAAAAACACAACTTTGATTAATTATGCCCTGCACGAGACTTAACAAAATTATGGCAAAATAGGAAAGTTCAAAAACTGAGAAATTTCGAATTTCGAAACAACTCTCACTTAAATGTATTTGTTTACAAAGGGTCGCAATATTGATGATACACACACCGACCTATGCAATAAAAATGAATACCATACAAAAATTCTTAAATTTGTATTTTTCACTGGCTATAATACTACTAGTGTTACTACTATCAGTACTGCTGCTACTACTAATACTACTACTACCACCACTATTACCTGTACTATTATAAGACACGATCACGTCGCCATGCAGAAGAAAATAAAAACAGGAAAGGGGGAGGAAGTGGCAAACATAAATATTAGAAATGTTAATTTGTCGCATCTTAGATTAAACTTTTATAAAATTATAAGCGAGTAAACTGGTTTTCTTTTTTTATAGCTGCAAACTATACATTTTGATAGTTAAGTGGACTGTACGTTGTCTAGGAGACCCTTATGTAGATCAATACTTTAAATGGGACGGTTCCAACTTTATTGTAATAAAATCAATAACAACTCACTACAGGTAAATGAATTAGGTTCCCATCGGTAGTGTTGTTTCAAATATTACAGTTTTCTCATGTATAGATTTCATTCTAATGTAAACATAGCCCTTCAAACATTTGGGAAACTTTCTTTTTATAAAAGTCAGCTGCATTACATGACGCAAACACATAAATTTGGATTTTGTTACCAATTATAGAATTGCTCCAAATTATGGAATGTTGTGTTTGTTTCTGCAAATTTCCCGAACTAATCCTTGTAAATTTTCAACTCGTAGATTATGCTCGCTAATTGAGAAATAAACTGAAGTGTATGTTTGTATAAACTGGCTCGGTGTATCAAACGGTCCCTCAAATATCTTCAAAACTAAACCCCCCCGATAGAGACTAGGGAAACCTGATCAAGGTGTGAAACGAATTTATCTCAACTTCAAGTGTGCAATCGTAGCCGATTTTAAACCTTTCAAAAAATGCACGCTCTATCACCACTCTGGGTAGATTGGTGTTGGTACAGCGATATTGGTCCGCCATCAAAAGATCGCTGCCTCGACTATATTTCTTGATGAAGCCACCCCAGGGGATTTGTAGCCCGCTAAGTGCAGTATAAATAGAGAAAAATGAAAACAGTCATCGGCTTCAAATTCCTACTTTATCTCTTATCAGATGCTTTGAGAATCGTCAGTGTCAACAAATTATCAAATATTTGGTGGACTGACGACAGAAAAAAACTATGTCTATGTCATACCATCATAAAATTAGCTGAATCAGGCATTATATTTTAAAAGCTATATTATATTATACAAGGGTAATGCTAACAACAACAACAACAGCAATAATAATAATGATAATAATAATAATAATAATAATAATAACAATAATGAAGATGATTATGATAGAAATAATAATAATAATAATGAAGATGATGATATAAATAATAATAATAACAATAATAACAATAATGAAGATGATGATAGAAATACTACTACTACTAATAATAATAATAATTAAGATGATGATATAAATAATAATAATAACAATAATGAAGATGATGATAGAAATAATAATAATAATAATAATAATGATAATAATAATAATAATAATAATAATGAAGATGATGATGATATAAATAATAATAATAATAATAATAATAATAATAACGCAATGACAGGAATGTAAACGACAGCGATAAACATTATATTCTCTCTCTCTCTCTCTAGAAGAATCTAAATAACATGCATTGAGAGGACCGATACCATGTTGAAATAGACATTAGGATGATTTTACTAGTACTTTACATTTAAATGACAAACCACTTTCCAGGGGAATCTTTTTCCGAATATTATAAAATAGGAAGGTCGTTTATTGGTAATTGGGGCGGTAGAGAGACAGACAATTCAGTTACATTTTTTTACTCTGCAAAACATCTAAATACGCAGAGTAAAATAATCAAAAAATCTAAAAAGTCAAAACAAATGGCACACGGGAACATATGGCATTCATGCCAGTCATATAAATTTCGCAAGATGTAGCCATGCAAACAATATCATTAATTGAGAAATATTAATTATGATTGAGACAGACAGATAGATAGATAGATAGATAGATAGATATAGATAGTTAGATAGATAGATAGATAGATAGATAGTTAGTTAGATAATTAGTTAGATAGATAGATAGATAGATAGACAGATAGATAGACAGATAGTCCCCAACATTGTCTTCATAGCAGAAATATACACACAAACGTTGACCCCCAAAAATGTCTTCATAGTAGAAATATATACACAAAAGTATTTCACATAGGCCTTCATATTAGAAATATACACACAAAAATTGTCCCCAAAAATGTCTTCATATTAGAAATATACACACAAAAATTGTCCCCAAAAATGTCTTCATATTAGAAATATACACACAAAAGTTGTCACCAAAAATGTTTTCATGTTAGAAAAACAAACACGACAATGACAGTTTTGTTTCCAGACCGATATTTAGTATGTGTCATGTTGATGACTATTTCGTATATGTCATATTGATGACTATTTCGTATATGTCATATTGATGACTATTTCGTATATGTCATATTGATGACTATTTATCATCTTCCATATTGATGATTGCTTAGTTGATGTCATGTTGATGACTAATTAGTATGTCATAGTGATGACTTCTTATTATATGTGATATTAATGACTATTTAGTATGTGATATTAATGACTAAGCATGTCATAATAATTACTAATTAGTAGGTCATATTAACTACTAATTAGTATATATGATATTAATGAATACCTAGCATATATCATATTAAAGAATAAAATGTAGAATAATTACGGTACTTTTGCGCTTTGTGAATCACTAGAACAACTAAAGAGAAAACAAGACTCTCATAAAATGTGCAGTTATAGAACGTCACAAACTCATTCTCGAATTTGAGACAAGTTCTAAACTTCCCAATTGCGCTGTTCAATTGAACACACAATTTTACCGTGCACTTACATCTCCATGACCACATTTATTTTGTATTTTTTTCACACGGATACCGTTTGCTCCCTTTATTCCCTCTGATAAATTTTCTGTTCTACAAATTACTGAATATAGGTCAAGTCATCTACCCCTTGTCAATAAACCTTCTTGGACTTTTCCGATACATGCATGCGAAGGCAATAAGATGGTCCTAAATTGATATTGATATGGTATTGAAAATCCAAACAATCAGGTTGTAGAGATTTCAAATGTACACGAACCAACTGGGGGATTAGATTAAGACAAAACCCTCCTGGTTTCCGCATGTATTAGGAAAATGTATTTACAGTTTGATAATACTACACAGGAAAGTGTACACCACATTGGGAAGAATACAGGTTCGTGACAAATGATAAATGGACAAAGAAACCTAAATTACCCACCCACCCCTAAAGCTGCAAATTAAATGAAGAACAGAGATAGGTGACAGACGAAATGATTTGAAGATTTTGTATTTTAAATGAGGCCCTTTTAAAATATTTGTTAACGAAACAAAGAATAAATTTTAATTGTGTTATGAAGTGGTAAATGGTAATATAAAAAACTCTGTAATGCTATTGCAAGTTTCGATGACTATATAACCAAATAAATTGCACCTTACTAATATTAAGTTCAATACAAAAATAAATTTAAAACGCAAGGTTTCCTTGATCAGATAATTTTAAAGGAATAAGTGTATAGAATTGTATGCGACATATTTAAATCATGTCCGACTCATGCCACCCTGTTTCCTTTCAATTATATGTACATGAGATTTTAGGCAACGATATAAACACACACACACACACACACAAGTAAAGTCGATTGTTCAATATATTCTCTTTGTTCCCCATCAAGAGCCTCTAGATTTTTACTTTTAATGAAACCGACACGTACGCTATCCTAGTTTTAATTTTTTTTTTAAATCCCTATGATGTCTGCATTCATTAGAAGGCTCTCTGCACAGGCAAGTTGCGATCATATATTACATTTAGCCCTCAAGAGGCTCAAGCAACTCTATTTTACCCCTTAAATCTCCATCTTGTGATCATATATTTTACTTGGGAAGAAAGGACCACATAAATTACTATAAGACATCTGTCAATAAATCTCATGTATTGGCCGCTTAAAAGTCCATTATACTTTGAACTTCTTGTTTCTTTTACACGTAATGTAACTATATTTATTGATTTGATATACATGGGTGTTTGAATAGCGATTTTATGCCATGTTTTCTGAATAAGTAATGCATTTATGTTGTACATATTTCACCGCAAGTAATTACAACGCCATTGAATTTCCGTGTGAAAATAGCTTCGTTTCTCCAATTGAAATGTTGGTGAAAATTTTATGTCGCCATAGACGAAACTGTTAGTGAGGTGCAAATTTCCAGACGACAATAAAATCCAATATGGCCGAAGTTGTATTTTCACTATCAAGGAATGCGTGTGCGTTTTGAGTCCATTCATGTTTACATTTTTAATACACGAGTTACAGTAAAATGGTGTTTGTTGCATTGAACGATGCACGTAAATATTAATATTACTGTTTTCGAAATGTGGTTTTATTCACTTCGCTTGCAGAGATTCCGTGATACGCCCATGTCAATTTTCAACAGTAAGCTCTGGAATACTGTAGTGATATATGTAGGAAGAGAACAAATTTCATCCATCCAGCAATATACAGAGAAAGTTGTTTTGAATTATTTTCATTCATTTGTTTTAGAAAATACATTTTATACAGTTGGTTTTTGTGCAAGTTTGGGTATTATGCCCAACAAGTTAGACAACTTAACAAATGATCGTTGTGCTAGTAAACTTTAATGTAAATCTCAGGATTTTCGGACAGAGAAAAGGACGAAAGTTATAGTTTCCGTACGGATATTCTACACATCATTGACGCCCTCCTCCCGTGTGGCATTACATTGTTCCAGCGAGCAATTGAATGTTCCTTAGTTAAAAATGTCCATGTGCATTTTAGAAAGTAGTGCTTCTGCATACAACGATCACAGAAATTATGTCTGCAAAATTTTGGTTTTAAAAATTAAAATATCTGCTCTGGTACATTAGATAGAACTGATATTATCGCATACAATGTTGTCTTAATGAACACGATTTTTCTATGCGATTTTCTCTCTTACCCTCTCCGATAATGGAAATGAGTTTTGTTACATTATGAAGTATGTTTCATTTACATACTATGACTATATATGTGCTTCAATTATAATTAACTTTTTTGATGACACGTTAACGCGTATATGTATGACTATTTACAAGTCATTTGATAATAATGTATATATGTAAATATACTTGTAGGACCCGCAATACAATTTGGTTAATTGGTACAAATATGTTCAAGATCACGTTGGCAAAGCAAATTCGTATTTTTCACAATTGAACTCAGTAAAATAAACAAAAGGGGAAAGGTAGTTTGAAGCAATTGTTGAAACCACAGATGAACAATGATAAGAAGTATTTCAAGACAAATTTTTTCGGCCGCAAAAAGAATGTTGCTACTTTTTTTTAACAACTTATTGGTCGAATAGAAAGTTCCTTTGTTTACATATGTAAATGTTTCTCTATTTTTATATCTTTAGTCTTTTTCTCCACGAAATTTTATGCCTGGGATGTACACTAGAGTTGTCGGATTGATTTGTCACGTTTGGTTTACCTTGTCATGTTTGTGATGTCTTTTCTTCCCCTATCATTTCATTTCACTTTTACATTAGACCTGGCCTTTAAGGAACCTCGTTTTTAACATACACATTGTAATGCGTTCGTGTTCTAATGCTTGAATTAGTTGAACGGTTTGAAGGCAACTGGGATTAATAATAATAATAATAATAATAATAATAATAATAATGATAATAATAATTGTTATTATTAGTATTACTGTTGTTGTTACTATTATTATTATTATTATTGTCTTCCTCATCATCATCATTATCATCATTGATGGATCTTTCTAATTTCTGAAACTATTTGGTGGTCAGATGTTTTTGGTCTAGACAAGGTGAAGAAGGTAAGTAACAGGTGTAAAGTGTTAGGTAGAATTTACTATCGACGCAATCGATGACATTTTTATGGCACAGCTCTCAAATAAAACTTACTAAATGCTGGTTTAAATAAACAGTTTAAAAGACTAATGCTGACACGACAGAGCCACAATATTTTTATATCATTCATATTTTGAAAGTAATATCTATCTACCTGTTTATGCTATCGACTGAAGTTTGGCGTCGTGTGATTCTTAATTACTAATCAAGAAAACTGAATATTTATGTCAGATTTATACCCTCATTTTCTCGGCACTTTTCATCTCTGTCTTTCGTGGCACCTGCTCTTAATTACTTACACACTGTTTTATTGTTATTTCTCTGCTATTGCGTACAAAATTAAGATTAGGTAGGAGAAATATCTAAAATTAAAAGGAGCGAAAAAAAAGCTGAATTTTTTTTGTTTGTGGCTAAAACAAATCTTATCCATTCTGATTCTCTGCACCTTTTTATTCACTTAAACGTTTCGTAGAGTGTCTTAGTTAGTTAGTTAGGAGACATGTTAGCATGTAGGGTTTAAGTCGCTGTTGCTGTGGGTTTAACATCATTTTTCAACATACACGGCGGTTAGTATAAGTACCGGTGGAATAATCCGGGAAAACTCCGTTATGAACCAATGCCCCTTTGTAAGCTACTGGCAACATTTTCCCATACCCATATTCGCCAAGCCCGAGGCTCAAACCCACATGGACAGAGGAGAAATGGCATAGATCGGTAAATGCTAGCGCTTCAGACCACTCGGCATCCCGGGGGCCCCGGGTTTTAGTCGGCAAGCTACTTATTTCCGTAAATGATATATAATGCGGAACTTTCTAAATCAGAGATAATTTTAATATTTTCTGACCCTGCCTACAGAGACTTATATCTCGTTACAATGTAATAAACAACATGGTTAATAAAAGATAATTGCCGATAGTTTGGCAGCTCTCACCTGGTTTGACACTTGATTTGGAATGTTTTCTGTGAGTTGGTCCAACATCCGGGGACATTTCGGAAGCTGATTCCTGGTCGGTATCGACGCTCACCTCTCGACACAATCTTTTCGCTGACGTCGGGGTCCCCGTATCAAGAGCAGCTCCTAACATTTTTGAAAGCAGCTTTCTTAAACAAATAGTTTCCTAAATTAATAATCCCCCGCCTGAATCATGAACTCGCGTGAATTTTCCATCCAGAAACAGTTTGATTTTACTGGATTTCAACGGCGAGACTTCATTCCCTTGACTATTGTGTCTAGATCATGAACAGATGTACCGAGATAACGTTGTTTTTCTATTTGCACATGTTTGACAGAAACGAATTCTCGTGTAAATCTCGGTGAAAGATTGAGGTTTAAGTCAACGTATATATATATATACTCCTCCTCGTTTCTGGAACAAAAACGAGTACAAGAAATCATCAAGTACAGGATACCACTGCTCTCCACAGGTAAATATACATACAGGGCGCGCAATATGATAGTACGACCCGAGCTGATTAACTGCAAACAAATCGGGTAGTTCCTTACCGAAGAAATCTGGAAATCCGCGCTGACAGGGGACGGGTCACGTGATCTCAGGCTGCCTATTGACAGGTATCGAGGGAGAGATAAGAGACCCAATAATAACAATGTCATTTTTGTTCATTTTATCTTCACCCTTATCCCACCCAATCAGGCAAGTGTCGAGGTTTGAAAGTGAAATTCTTTGATTTTAGGTGGGATAAAGTGGACATTTTGTGGAAAGCAACCTCTTGGTTGAGGTCATTACGTCCAATTCATTATGTATCGAAAAAAAGTATTATTGACTGTGATGTTATTGTTGTGACGACGAAGTTAATAATAATAATAATAATAATAATAATATATGGATTCTGCGAAATACTGTGTTTCAACCCTACGCCTTTCTGTTGATTACTGGAAAATTAATTCCCTTTTTCATACCACATTTTGGTGACGGCGAGGGTACGAACTGAATATACCATTGCGGTAGGCAAGTCCCCAAGGGCAGTAGCATACTAACGGGGTGGGGTGGGTGGGGTGGGGCGGACGGATCTGTTGTCCAAACTACCAACCTCCGCCAACGGGAACTCATTTCGGTAAAAGCTAAAGAATGTTTTCTATCTCACCCCACCCGACCGTTTCCATTTTATCTAAACGTTGGAAAATGAGACTGTAGGGACACGACCTACCAATAAAATGTATATGATAGATTCATGCTGGTATTCTATCTTCAAAAACCAAAATGTAATCCAGCAGTTATATTTGATTTTGAAGGTTGCAACCCCGTACTAGATTTATAAAAAAAAAGAAGCACACATGCACCATCGCTTCATAAAAGGCTTTCTAGCTAAGTTTTACCGTCCTTAACTCCGCGTGTCGGTACATGAACATTAGCATATAAGAATTGTCCACGCTCACCCTGCCCTCCTAGCTCGCTCCTCATCTCCGGCAATTCAGGTATGCAAATCAGAGCTGCAGTTCCATTCAGGAATTTAGCCAAATCTTTGTGTTTTCATCAACTGTGTAAATAAAGCCAAAACAAGCGAAGCATGTAGGCACTTAATTCCATATTCTGTAGTAGTAGTAGTAGTGGCAGCAGCAGCATTCCCAGCACCAGCATCACTAGTAGTAGATCTTCAGTGCTAATAGTTATAAAATTAGCATTAGTCCAGCAGCAACGTTAGCATCACTGAAAGGATAATTTACTGATGTCCTCTGACCTTCAGGTATTCGGGGACACGGAGGGTATGATGGCGAGTAGTCTAAAGCGCTCGCATTTACCGGTCACTGTCATCTCACCTCTGTACACGTGGGTTCGAGTCTAGGGCTCAATGAATGTGAGTATATGAGAAAGCTTGCCAGTACTTTCCCTTGCGTCCGTAGTTCCCACTGGGTTTTCCCGGATTCTTCCTACATCAGTCATACAGGTCGCCATTTATCGTGTACTGAAAAATGGCAAAAAACCCCAACAACAACAACAATAACAACAACAACAACCTTCAGGTATTCCTTTTTTCCATTTAAAATGAAATTAAATGCAATTCCTTACTGATAGGTCTCCCCAGGAGATGCTAAAAAGTGTCGTAGTAAACGACGTTCGGTTTAACAAATCCCCTTCCCCCGGTCTCCTTTACCCCCCCCCCATATATATATGTATATATGGAGCAATGATTGTGCCCTAACATGAGCTAAGGTGTGAAGTAGCAATGATTATGTACAGACAACATGAGCTAAGGTGCGACGGAGCAATGATTGTGTCCTGACAACATGAGCTAAGGTGTGAAGGAGCAATGATTGTGTACAGACAACATGAGCTAAGGTGTGAAGGAGAAATTATTGTGTACAGACATCATGAGCTAATGTATGACCGAGCAATGATTGTGTCCTGACAGGAGCTAATGTGTGAAGAAGCAATGATTGTGTACAGACAACATGAGCTAAGGTATGACAGAGCAATGATTGTGTCCTGACAACATGAGCTAAGGCGTGAAGGAGCAATGATTGTGTACATACAACATGAGCTAAGGTATGACGGAGCAACGATTGTGTCCTGACAGGAGCTAAGGTGTGAAGGAGCAATGATTGTGTCCTGACAACATGAGCTAAGGTGTGATGGAGCAATGATTGTGTACAGACAACATGAGCTAAGGTGTGAAGGAGAAATGATTGTGTACATACAACATAAGCTAAGGTGTGATGGAGCAATGATTGTGTACAGTGTGAAGGAGCAATGATTGTGTACAGACAACATGAGCTAAGGTGTATAGGAGCAACGCTTGTGTCCTGACAACACGAGCTAAGGTATGACGGAACAATGATTATGTCCTGACATGAGCTAAGGTGTGATGGAGCAATGACTGTGTCCTGACAACATGAGCTAA
Organism: Sinohyriopsis cumingii; assembly: GCA_028554795.2. Taxonomy (NCBI): domain Eukaryota; kingdom Metazoa; phylum Mollusca; class Bivalvia; order Unionida; family Unionidae; genus Sinohyriopsis; species Sinohyriopsis cumingii. Next base: position 56,307,124 of record CM068836.1, read on the forward strand.
AGTGTGATGTTCACTGAAGGTGTGGGGATGAGTGAATTGGTAGCTGTATTAATTTAGCTGTCATAATAAATCCATGGAAACATCATGGTATTAAAAATTCGGTGACTTTAAATTTCTGAATGCTTGTGATCATCCTATATATATTAGTATAGACATATCGTTGATGCCAGGTCTATGTAGTGAAAATCATATGAGGTGCGGCATTTTTGGAGACCTATGTGTTTGAAACAAATGCTTTCAATTACGCACCAAAGTCAGGTCCGAATTTCAGTAATGGGTTTTCAAGTTCAAATTTTTTAAATTGATTACAATTCCTTTAATAAAATATAACCTGTTTTTCAGTTTTAAGTAGGATAACTCTCAAAAGATTCTGTTTACTAAGATCTC